>CM043120.1:60032532-60658544 GCA_023701765.1 Hylyphantes graminicola | reverse complement strand
GAAACATAGCAACCATTATCTAATTGCCAAGTTATTAAGAAATAAATACTTTTTAATTATAAAAAATTAGCTTCTAAAACAAATTGGGCGTCAACAATAAAGCATTAAAAACATTTGGATAATTTAAAACTTTAACATCTATGATCTACGACATATTTTTTAGCCAATTTAAAATTATTGGTTTGTTTGGAAACATCCTCAGACTGTACCAAATTTATCAAATTAAACTGTAACCAAAATTTTCCCGGATTTGTATTTGTTTACGTTTTCGTTATTTGTTTTTTCTTATTCTTTTCCGATTTACTCGTTCACGGCTGGGCTTGAATTAATTATTTAATCACTCATAATGTCAATATAATAAGTATCTCGTGTTATTGACAATATGAATTCCTTAATTATTTTCTTTCCTAAATTTTTTTATCGATTTCGCTGGCCTAAAAATGAATCAAGAACGGTTTTTTTTTTATTTTTATTTTATTAACCTGGTCCTATGAATCATGGACTAAGTAGAGGTAACTTCGAAAACCAACAAAAAGTTAAATTTTTTAATCTTAAACTTTCTCTTTTTGATTCTTTTGATGCTTCTCACTGAAAAAATGTTGAAGTGAATATTTGTTGATGCTAGTAATTTAAAGATTTCCTAAAAGCAATAAAAGTTAGTTCAAAATATTGAATAATGACACATTAACATTAATATTTAAAAATTTGATAATAATACCAAATAGTTAAAAATCAAACTATAATTTTTTAAAGTTAAAAATGTGCACCAATAAACTTGGTAGAAATTTACTGTATGGTAACCATTGGCATACTTTCAGAAATAGCGCCAAAAGGCTGTATTCTGGCGACTTTCCAGAACAGAAACCCAACTGAAATGAGGTTATAACGGTCAGATAGGGTTGCTGCAATATGTCATCGTTTGCGAATGTCAAGGAATTCGAATCATCAGTCGGACAGGTTGCCACAAAAAATCATTTATCTTTAAATCCGAAAAAAACAGCCAATGGTTACCATACAGTAAATCTGATCTATAAACTTGTTCACCACATAGCACAGAACCAATGTGGTTATTTCCTGTTTTGGTGAACATACTTTTAAATTTTTGTTGCAGAGGCTCTCTCTACAATATCCTGGCATGACAGTGCTTGGATACCTATTCTGAACCCGAACAATGTTATGGACTACTTTGCGGAACGAACAAATCCTTTTTATGACCGAACTTGTAACAACGAAAACTTAAAAATGCAGAGGCTTGGGACTGAACATTTAACGTAAGTAAGGTTTATTAGGCTAACTCGGAGCAAGGTTTTGAGTCCACATCATGCTAGAGCTACACAAGGGCTATTGGCAACAGGTCTCATATTTAGGGAACAGCTATAATATAATGGCTGGTCTCGATTTTAAATTGCCTGAAAATGCCTAAATTTGGTAATGATACAACTTCATATTTCATACAACACACTGGTTTAGCAACCCTACGTTAACTTTTCAAGATTGCCAAGAGTCGTCAATGAATATAACGGTTATTATATCATAGTTTTACCAGGTCCATGGTCAAGTGATGAGCTGGCACCCAGCGTAACTTGCGACATATTGTGACTTCACTTTATACACAGTGATAAATCTTAGTTGGAGACTATGTATAGCTTTAGATTTTTCATTTTGTGCTACCATCATAATTTAACAACTTGCAGATAATATGAGTTTTAAATGAAAGTTATAAGTAGTACTTACAAGTCCTTATATTTATGTTCATTTAACATTTACAAAAAAATAAAATGACCAAAAACGCAATTGAACGAAGCTTTGGAAGCACATAAATTATTGTTTTGTTGGTATTCAGGGATTATCATATAAGATTATTAATTTTGTCATTCTTTAATGGCAGCAAAATTGAAGAGCTAAGTGGAAGAGCGTGCAAAGTACATTTTCATAAAAATTTAGTTTTTTGTGTCAGAAAACATGTTATTCCCTCTTTTTCCGCAAAGCTAATTTTCTTGTTTTTGCCTTGTCACCTTAGCACGTTCTACTACTAATCTCTTCAATTGACAGTCATTTAAAAGACAATATAGCCAGTTTCAGTTTCAAATTTGGTACTGCAACTGACTTTAGTTACTGGCTATTTACTATATTTCTGTGAATTTAGACTAAAGTTGTTCACAATTATTTTTTCTTTTTAGCAATATGGTGGGCATAGAGTACTGCTTACTTCATGTTCAAGATCCAATTTTATATGTTATTCGCAAGCAGCATCGATTCTCGCCTACTCAGAGTAAATATTTTGTATCTTAATTTGTATGTTAACCTTGACTGAATTTTTGTAACATTTATTTCTTTTATTAGCTCAAGCTGTAAACTATTAAATATTATTTATAACATTTATTTATTTATCAGGGTAATATTATAACTAACATAATTTAAATTTTTTGTATAAAATATTTAGTAGAGCTTCATACTATAAAATATTATTTATTTAATTATTTCTGGTTAAAAATACTGTCAAACTATGTTAAAATATATTTTTTTGCGCATTCTAAATTTTTAAATGCAATTTTTTTTTTCTCTTTTTCAAATACATCACATATTAACTTCTTAGAGTTAACTTTAAATAAAACTAAGTCGGGAAAGCTAAGCATACTCGAGACAGAACATGTGAACCTTCACCACACCTCTCCACTTTTCTTCGAAGAGGTTACCGAAAGCATTTTCACTCGTCAGAACAGAAAATCTAAAATAATCTTGGGTAAACAGATAATTTATATATTATTGCCTTAGGATGTTCTTTATACATATAATGAAGTTTATTTTAAAATGTATCATATCATGATTGCTAGAGACAAAACTAAATATTTAAATTTAAATGCATGTTAACTGTGTTTAGTTAAATTTTTGGTGTATATTTATATAAAATAAAAATCTTTTTACTAAAGAATTTGCTTTCTAAGCTATCATTCTTATTTCCGTTGACAAAAAACAGATGTTAAAGCTGCATTGTAAACTGTTCTGTTATTAAAAATCATAGACATGTTCTTAAAGTGTCCTTAAAAACACCTTAATTTTTATGTCAAAAAAGTTGTATGAATCCTGCCATCAAAAAATAACTTGTGAAAAATCCCTTAAAAATGAAAAAGGTCTTGTGCAGGGATGAGTTTTTTTCCGCTTTTTTTTTTTTTTTTTTTTTTTTTTAAGCGGAATTCGCTTTTTTTATTTTTTAAGGAGGGGAAAAAAAAAATAGATCCGTTTTTTAAAAAAAAAGTTCCGCTTTTGCTTATTTTGCCTAAAAATACCGTTTTTCCCTTGTTCTAATCCCTCACCCCCCCCCCCCCAAAAAAAAACACCTTTCACAAAGCAGGGGTCCATCCAGAACTAATATGTGACCGTATAGGGTCCTCTTCGCAAAATTAGGACGGCCCCGTCGCATTTTTCACAAATTTTTGATCGTGGAAAACCACCCTCCCAATTCACAAAATTGACGCGGTTAATGAGCATTTTTTACCTAAATTTCAAACTTCTCTATTTTTTTAAAAGTGTTTCAAAATCTCTAAAATTAGCTAGATGGTCATCTTGATCAATTGAAATCCTAATTTGTTAACGTTATTTACAAATTTATAAACTTAATCACCGTTAAAATCTGTTTTCAGTTTCCTGAGCCTGATCAAAGGTTATTCGCTACAACTACGCTCCATTTGTTTAAAACGATTGTTTCATTTCTACGCCCTAATTCGGTAAAACTAAACTTAAATTTCAATAAACAACAAGTTCAAATAACATATTCTAATAACAAAGATAAAAAAAATTTAATCAAAATAGGAAGATGAATTGAGATTAGAACACTAAGAAGTCTTCAAATCTCTACCAGCCAGTGCAATTTCTCATTAGGAGTCCAATAATGCTTCCTGATTTACTTATTTTACTGCCTAGTAATTTTCACGAGGTCTATCGGTGAAGTCATATTGTATAGGAATGATTGACAGTTCTATGCATCTGCTTGATCGGAAGAAGATAGTGTTTCTTTTGTAGCTCCAGTTCAATCCAAGTCTGACTACCATAATATTTTTTCTGATCAAGTGTCCGACTCACGGTGTCAACAGATCTTTCACCCCTTTAAACTGGACATCACTTGACTTAAGCTTTTCCGGATTATTGGTTAACCACCCAATTTTTCCAGAATTCCTAATATCGTATTGAATTTAGAGACACTACGTGATCTTCGAATTGTGTTATAAACGTCCTAGTATATAAATATAGAGAAATTTCGGACAAAAATAACGCCTTAAAAAACTGGGTAAGTTTTTAGACAAAAACCTTAAATTTTCTGCAGCATTACACCTCCAAAAAAGTTTCCTCCATTATCGGTCTTTTTCCGTCAAAATAAACTTAATTTTCAGTAATTATAAACAGCAAGTTTAAATAATACATTTTAATAAAAGAAATAAAAAAATTCATTAAAATTTAAAGATGAATTAAAATTAGATGCATCTAGATTAAGATTTTGATTACTCTAGGATGTTTTCATGTATCGGTTACTGGTCACTACATTCCAATAATATGTCCGGGTTTCTTTTTTTGCCTCCTAGTAATTTTCACGAAGTCCACCGATGAGGTTGCTTTGCTTCATAATGATAGTCTTTTTTTTTTTGCCGTTGCGTGATCGGAAGAGCGGCTCGTTACTTGTGTAGCTCCGGTTCAGGCCGTTCGGATCGACCAAAACTTTTTCTTTTGATCAATTGTTCGTGAGTTGTGACCTTGTGATCACAAGAACAACTTGATTTTATAAGATGTATTTTATTTACGTTTGAAAGATTTTTTTCGAAATTCCGGATTATGGGTGTCCGGATTAGCGGTTCTGTACTGTATTTTCTATTCATTATAAGACATATCAGTTGCTAGATTTATGGGCTTGACATAAAAATAATTTTTAAGCTAGGTATTCAAATATCTACTGGATTCAGAAAAAATGAAAAATGTTAAGACATCGTAACAAGAAACTTTGAAAAATTATAAAATTTCTGCAAAAATTTTGAATTTGGTTGCCAAGTCTGCAATTTATCTCCTCCCCCTTAGAAGAAAAGTTTTCTGTATTTGGGATTTCACTCATTTTTTTTAAAACTTGTCCAGTATAGCTAATATTTCAGATATTTTGAAGTTTTTAGAATAGAGGACTAGCTAATAAATTTTCAGTTTTGTATTACCGTATATACTCGTGTATAACCCGACTCCGTGTATAACCCGACCCCCCTTTTTTTAACCAAATATCCTTCCAAAATCGGTAACCCGTGTATAAGTCGAGGTAGAAAAAAAGCTAGAGCCTTCTGAAGAAAATATTAGAAGAAACCAGCTCATG
This sequence comes from Hylyphantes graminicola, assembly GCA_023701765.1. Taxonomy (NCBI): domain Eukaryota; kingdom Metazoa; phylum Arthropoda; class Arachnida; order Araneae; family Linyphiidae; genus Hylyphantes; species Hylyphantes graminicola. Next base: position 60,653,200 of record CM043120.1, on the reverse strand, counting down.
ATGGGAACGTATTTTTTTTTTTTTTTACTTGCATGCAAAATTTCAACCCCAATAAAAACAAAAACAGGTTTTGGCTTTAAAACTATGTTCAGTGAAGCGTGAAGACCTCTCTGCCAAGGTCACGGATTGACAACGTTTCTTTACACCTCTTGAAGACTGGTTAACTGAACTGTCCTGTGCCAGAGCTACACGTGCAAATACGCATCACGCAAAAACAGGTTTCCGCTTTGATGTCCTTGACATTCTGGCCCTGAATAGAGAAGCTTAGCTTAAACTATGTTCAGTGAAGCGTGAAGACACGCTGCCAAGGTCACGGACTGGCAACGTTTCTTTACACCTCTTGAAGACTGGTTGACTGAACTGCCCTGTGCCAGACCTACACGTGCGAATACTCATCACGCCAAGAAGTAACAATTACGCATCTTTATTTTGGATATTGTGAATAAATACCAATCTTATTTGATCTTCAGAATTTAACTGCTTTTCTGTCTTTATTTTTAATAGATAGTAGTTAAACCCTAAGTTTGATTAAAGTTTAGTTTTAGTTTAAGGATCAGGGATTTTTTCCCCCGGAAATTTGATGTCTCGTGTATAAGTCGACCCCGTTTTTTACGGCACTAAATTTGACCGAAATTTCTCGGGTTATACACGAGTATATACGGTAGCTGTTTTTCTTTTTTTTAAAGAAATGTAATAATTAGCTTCAATTCATCAAAAGCAACTGATTTTTACATTTGATGAAATGAATACTTCGATCAGCACTTCTATTCATGCCTAAATCTTAAAAAAACATAAATATAAACATACATGAAAATTGTAACAGCTTATTTCGCGAATTAAGTATCTGCTTATAATGTTTTTTACGCGTACAATTACGAATTTTAGTTTCAGCTTTTTTTTATTTTGCCAAACTCATGCCTGCTTGTGTGAAGGTGGTTTTAAAACTCTTGTTTTGGATGCAGGATTTGATGTTATTAAAACTATGTAATGACGTATTTTAAACAAAAAATTGTATTATCAAATATATAGTATGATCTTGTAAATGTTTTTTTTTTTTGCTGCCGCATCTATGTCTAATTATTATAAACCTTGTAAACATGATTTTTTTTTGCAGCTACACCCATGTCTGATTATTATATTATCGCTGGTGTTGTATATCAGGCTCCAGATTTAGCCAATATTATTGGATCACGTTTGGTAACTACTAATTTTTGTTTATTATATAATTTTTTAGTGTCTTAAAAATACTGCAGGTGACATAATATACTTCTCTGGTGCATTACCCATTACTATTACATTACTATTACCTATTACTATTTGCATGTAAAAAATAATTGTTATAACATAAATATTTAATTTTTTTTTAATGAAATTTAAAAATTATGTTTTTTTTAAACCAATAAAATAGTACCAATTCTGTTATATTATTTTTTTAAGGTTACAATGGTACACCAAATGCAAGGTGCATTTGATGAAGGTAAGTGATTGTTTTGTACTAATTTTTAATAAATAATTGTGAATGTAATGATTTGGTGTTTCCTGACATAAGTTATTACCTTAATTTAAACTAGAAAAAAAAAAAATTGAAGATTGATGCTTATTAATTTTTTAATTTAATACATTTACATATTTTCAGGTATTTTGCATCACCATTGTTAACGTAATTCGAAATGTTACAACTAGAAATTCATTTGTATTACTGTGAAAATTCAAGTTTACTTTAATACAATATGAATATTAAATCAAAAGGATATTTGATTTTTTAATTTCTTTTCTTGAAACTGCACTCACTGGGTGTAACATGTTGCTTTCTCTATTTTTGATAATTTTTAGTTTATGTTTTGAAAAGTTTGAATTTATGAGAAGGACTATTTGATGTTTTAAATAATTTGGTTTGATAGTAATATATTAGATTATATCAATTAAAGACAAGCCTTTTAATACTAAAAGTACTTTTTAAGCATATTGTTACCCAGGTAACACAAACATTTTGGCCAATGTCGCACGAGTATCGGCCAAACTTGAATATTGGATTAAATCGATTATTTTCTACCGATTTTAATCAGATTTCCACGTTCTTGGAGGTTTCATACGGGAAATTACGAAAAGTGCAATACTTAATTTTTCTGCAATCTTACAGTATTTTGCAAGTGTAGAAGGCAAATATTATCTTTTGCAATAGTTTTCAATCAAAAATTTTGTGTTGTAATTTTTTTTCATATAATATTCAAACCAATATTGCACCCCGATATTCCAGCATCGGTAAAACGTAGTCCATTATGCATTGGAAGATGGGTATTTGGGTATGAGCCGAGATTGGCATATACTGCCGTGCTACCAGTTAATGGTATCTATGTACGTTGATAGTATATACATTCTGGATACTTTAATTAATATGTTAAGGGGGAATGGGACCGCAGGACGGGGGGTCTCCAAACTCAAGTGCCTCAATGTTAATCCAATGGGAAAAAATTATTTTCTTTGCCACATTTCTCCGGCTGTAGTGAATTTTTTTACAAGCGGATTTTTTTATGTGATAAATGTAGCTGACTTACAGGTCTCTATCTTCCCACTTTTTAAAATTGCTTCGAATATTTTGTGTAAAATAATTTATTGAATATTAAAAAAAAATATTCGTACTAATTTCAAAAAGTGGGAAGATAGAGACCTGTAAGTCAGCTACATTTATCACATAAAAAAATCCGCTTGTAAAAATATTCACTACAGCCGGAGAAATGTGGCAAAGAAAATAATTTTTTCCCATTGGATTAACATTGAGGCACTTTAGTTTGGAGACCCCCGGTCCTGCGGTCCCATTCCCCCTTAATGATTACGTTTTGTTTTCAGCTGTTTCCTACTCTCATTATCATCCCTCCAAAGGATACTGGTGGGAATTTAAAGATCATGAAAAGAAAGGTAAATATGTTTTGTTTATGGTTACAGGTTTTCAGCTGGCTTCAATTAGAGCCCAAGTAGCCCCTTCATTATAGAAATGTCTGTTTAAAAGCCCTTGGGAAAAAAAAGGCCACTTCAGTTGAATTATATATATTTAAGAGGGACTATTAGTCCCAAAGAGCACAACTTTTGAAAAAGAATTGCTTTGCCATGTTATCCCATCTTCACCAAGTATGGGAATCATCATAACATCAATTTAAAACAAAATTCAATTCAATTCAAAGTAACATCCGGCTACTTAATTATTACTTGATAAAGTTTTTAAAATAGTGCATCCATCGGCTGTATATATTTTTGTCATTTTGAAACTTAAAAAATATATAATTTAATAACTAGATAACATTTGCTAGATAACTTTTTTAATTTGTTTCATTTCAATGTTATGTTGATTCCCATACCTGAGGAAAAAGGACTAGCATGACAAAGCAATATATGTGTGAAAGTTCGGATTCCAAAATTAATGCATTAGCTCTATGGGACTGACAATTCCGCTTAAAGGTCCTTTTTAATGTCCTAATTTTTGACACTATTGTGGTAGGAGACTGCATGGTCTCTTCCCACGAACTAGTCTAGTAAATAAAACTATTTTTATGCTAACAAAAGCATTTATTTACAGAACAAACTTAATGGAAGTTATCTATAGAATGTGCAATATATAGACAAAGAAATTGTCATGTCTTGGAAATTTACATATCTTCAGTTTCTTATTATTTATAATTATTTGGTTGTAACTTGTTAATCTTGGTTACCACTAGATGGTACTGAGTAGTTGTTCTCACTCAATACTTGGGTACTCCACTTGGCAAGTTGCATTCTCGCCACAACTCTATAAATTTGTCCCTTATGTTTTGTGGAGGTTGCTAATTTTTTAGATTATGATTCATTTATTTATTTTTGTGCTCACAAATTAATTTTGTACTCCCAGAATTACTATCCAAAGAATTCTTCTATCTCTAATGAAAAATAAATCTATATATTTTCATTGAATTATGATTTGTTACCACAAAACTGCCAACGAAGGCAGCATTAGTTAAACCACATTGGTTGGTTATGCTAGCTGGATTATGGCTCCATGCTAGGTGTGCATTTTCCTGTCGTCATCCATTTAAGTTCAAATTAAGGAAGAAAACAGATCTAGGCTCCACCCTTAAATGTAGAAAATTGAACAATACTCTGATCTTGAGTTTTGCATCCTTGGACAAGTGAACAATCCAGTTATAGTGCAGGGGGATTTGTCATAAGGCATTTCTCATCGTTACATGCTGGGCTTCGTAGTTAACGAATTCCAGGAGAAGGTGCTCAGGTGTTTCAGCTGAGTTGCCACAGCTACACAAGGGGGGTGGGAAGATATTCAATCTGTGTAAAGTAGCCTTGAGGGAGGTTGCTTTGCTGAGAGCCGAGTAAGTTGGACATCCATTTCTCGATTTTGAGAGAATTGGGCTATGGGATTGTGAAAAGGGTTTATCCAGGGATGTGTTTTGGCATACTTAGTTTGAAGGGAAAACCGAATTTTAGCTCAATTTTCCAACATACAACAGTTTTGATAAGAAATAAGCGAGTTAAATATCAACAAACTTTCTACCTTTGTACTTTGTACCTAAACTGACATAGTAGACTCATGTGCAATGATGTACATCTCTCTTTTCTCTAACAATTCACAATATGAAGCAGTGTTGCTGTAACAAACCTGCATTTGTATGGGGCTGTTTAGCCCAGTCAGTTAAGGCGTTCGGCTTGCATGTGGAATGTCCCAGGTTTGAGTCTGGTCACCCCCAAAATAACTGTTGTCTCTAAATGGCCCATGCAGCCCAAAAATATCCGATGAATAATACCCAGTGTAGAGGGAGTGCACGTTAAATATGTTCTGAAGTCCCAACACTGTGAACAATGTCACCCTTAACAGTTGTATGGGGTGCCAACTTGGGTGTCTTCTTGTTAATTGACTGCGGTTCAAAATTACGATGTCCGTCGCCAATAGCTTGTGTAGCTCTAGATGCTAATTCAAACTTTACTAAATAGCCATTAGAAAATATTTGATGTGATAGTAAGAATTGGCCCCTTATGTTAATTGCATTTTTGGGGGATTTCCCATGATCTTATTTTGTTGGTTTTTGGATATGTTAAAATACACTATTTTTGGATATGAATGAAATTTCAAATGTAATTTTTCTTAGTTTGACTTGGCTAGAGCTAAACGAACGTGCTACCTTTCTTAGGAATTTGTACTACCTTTGATCACATAATAGATTCAACTGCAATGACATCATGTTTTCTTCACACTAACAACAAATTATGAAGAGTTTTTTTTTCATGTTTCAGAGAAAGTGAAGACCAAAGAGGAACCTGGCTCTGCGTTCCAGAGGCGTCGCGTGGACGTCCTCCTGTCTGAGCTGGCCAAGAAGTTCCCCCCCAAAATGCCATCTCCACCCCAACTGGAAAAGCAGACAACAGGTGTGGTGTTGTTAATTAAAATGTTATCTGCACTCCTTGCCAACCTAAGTTGGGTAAAAACAAAGAGTGAAAAGGCAGCGAGAAAAGTGCGATTGGTCTGTTAGTTGGAAACTCTTGTTAGGTAATATCTGCATACAAAATGATCTGAATGCGATTTAACCAAATTACACTTTTCATTCTGATATAATTGCCAAATTTTCTCAAATAACATTCAAATCTGTTAGACGTTAAATGAAATTAATGTTTTAAAACTGTGTTCTGGAGGGATTCACAAATAATTTATGGAACTCTGAACATGAGCGGAAGGATCTTCTCCATAGCATATTTCTATTTACCCAACTTAGGTCGGCAAGGAGTGTACATATTTTCCATTAAACTCCATTCTTATAAAAATTTAACTTTCTTCTCATTTTCCCCTAGAAGAAACAGTGGCCATCGTCCCCGTCAAAGCCGAAGCCGCCAAAACCGACATCAAGACTGAAAAGCCAGAAACCCCACCTGCGGTCGTCGCGGTGACAAGTGCCGCAGCAGCGCCTGTTGCCCCCTTGTCCACAGTATCTCTCCCCCCGCCCCCTCCTCCCCCTCCAGTGACAATCAAGACAGAACCAGGCTTGATGCCCCAAAGAAACATCATGAAGCCACCCCCTGAGAAGAAAATGAGACTGGCCTGATGTAGAGACCTCTACCATATGTTGCAGTAACCGTAGTAAGGAATTGGACCGTTTTACGCCTGAAATAAGAAGTGATTTAGTACACTTTCTTGTTGGTGAAAGTTATTTAGTTTTTCCAACAGGCTAATTCTATGGTGTAAGTCAATTTTAAAAAGCTTTTTATATTTAAAAAATGAACCAAATTAAAAAAAGCAGCAAAATTACATTATTTAGTTACGATAAGTGTAGATCAGCTATTCCGTTAATATTTTTCATTTAATTTTATAAGTTGTAATTTTAACAATCACTTTTCACACGCATGACTTACCCGACACAAAGGTTAATTTGAAATGGAATCAGCCAACAATGGTCCAAGTAATTCGTGAAGATACTGCAGTTAACTTGCCCAGTGCAGACCTATTCTATCGAACTACATAGTTCTGGAGCTGGTGAGATTGTATTCTACTAGAAGTGGGTAGCCAATTACTGAAAAAGATTGCATTCAATGACTCTGCTTTGTTAGCAACTTAGACTTTTCAGATTCGACATATTATCCAGAACTGAGAGCCATTTTTTGGGGCACTATCTAGGCGCCTCGCACTAACAATTTTGACTCTCTCATGATGATTATGGTGAATTTAAGGTCACTGGATTTTAAAGATGCCGGGAGAACCCAAGCTAAATGGGTACTCAAGGGATCTTTTACATGCCACATAATCATATGTCACGCTACCAACCGTTTTCCCATCCAGAAAATCCAACTACTTTGGAGGGGCTCGAACCCGCAAATTCGGGCTTATGAGACAGACACGTAATACCACTAAGCGGCTCCTTTTGAAACTATATTCAAGTCTTTTTTGCTTCTACAATGGTTTATCTGCCTATAGTATATTATTCTGAAGGGGAGAGCTTAATCCATTGTTTTCAGATTAAGATCGTTAGCCGGCAATAGTACAAATGGCAATATGTGCATTTTGCATAGAATGTATATATTTTTAAAAGCCTTAAAATTAAATTCACCCTTTTTTTTCTTTGTGTATATGCGTTTAGAAACAGCATGACATGTTTCTTTACATATAAATAAATAGTAAATGCATTACAAAATAAAGTTTTTACATTGTTTTGACTTATATTATTTATTTTGGTGAATCTTCCATCATCAAGTACAGAGCTTAGTGAAAGGAAGTGCTAAGTAACATTTTAAAAAAAATGAGATTTTTTGTTTCGATGAACAAGTTATTCCCTCCTTTAAAGATAAAAAGATTCCCCTTTTTCAGATTGTTTTAAGTTTTATCTATTTTTTAACATTTGTAAGTCCTGTTTTCAACAGATCCGAGTGAAAACGAAAAACTTTAGAGCTCATATTCTCGTTTTTACCTTTTTGGACTTGGCACTTTCTTTCAGTAAGCTCTTCAATTTGGTAAAAATAAACCTATTTTATCCTTGTACATAGTGTCAATTTTTTAAAAGGTCTCCAATCTGAATCAACATGAATGTCAAATATCTAAACGAGAGTTTCAAGAAACATTTAGTTTAATAATTAATTAAATTCAAAAACGCTTGAATTTTAGACTTTAGTTTCTATTTGAACAGTTTTGGCCTTTCCTTAGTGATCGTGACAGCAGAAGTATAGGATCCGTCCAAATCATTCGCTATTTCAATCCAATGGAATTTCAAACATCAGTGAATGGAATTTTCCAATCAGTGAACGAATCGAAACCTATATCTTCGTTATACTTTGGAGAATGCGAACTACACTTTTTAAATGCTTTAATTTCATCAAAATAATAACTTATTTTCAACAAGATCACAGGAAGCAGCAAAATTATCAATGAAATATTTCAAAAGCCGAAAAATCTCCCCCCCCCCCCCCCCCCACAATAAAAAAAAATTGTGATCTAATAAAGTAATTCAATAAAACAAAAAATAAATATGATATAATTATCTAATGTAACTAATTGCTATTATTTTCATATGATATTTTTTAAGTTTTCATCCACTAAAAATTTATCATAATATTAGTCATGGGAGGGTGAAGATAGGATTCTGAGACTGACAGGCAGAAATTTTTTTTAAAAAAATAGGTCTATAATCTTATATGTTTCAAATAAACGAATTTTTAAAATCGGTTAAAATTTTTTTTAAATATTAATCCTGAAGACATTGAGACACTTTATAATGAGCCAATATAACCAATCTCTGTAATTTAAATATATTTTAGCAAAATGAAGGCCTAACTTGTTTTAAGATGAAAATAAGTGCCCTCTAGTAGTAGAGCAAAATCAATTGTCTTGTATCGTGTCAATTAAAGTGGAAATTTAGTAAGTTCACCGGCAGGCACTTGGTTCTAGCTAAACAATATTTCATAAGATAATATAGATAGGTAGCTTGTTAAGTATGCGTGAAATTAATTATCAAATAAAGGGCATTTACCGCGAGAGGACGCTTTTATCAACTGTAATGACTCGTACAATTTCCACTTCAAATATCAATAAACTCATAATTTTTTTGTTTCCTTTACAACTGCATCATAATAACCACGCAAATTTTTTTTACCTGAAAATGAGCCTTTCATAGCCAATATGATATGACAATAAATTATTTGTAACAGTGTCAGAAAAATTACAATTCGCTGATATTATTCTCAATAAGCTTAACCTTTTTAACCGTAGAAAATAGTTTGTGGTGGACATTTGTGGAAGATAGTTTAATGAAAACCGGCCTTCACCTTAATCAGTTAAAACCTTAATCAGTTGTAAACTATGTTGCATAAATGAATTGAATAATAAGCCCGTCGCAGTGAGCGTTATTACCCAACACGTTCGGGTAATCAGGGCCGGATTTAATGATTTGCCGCCAGATATACGTAGTTTTCGTGACTTTTTTTTATTCTACATATTAGAATAATCGAATCGTCTAAGTACACTCTAAATCGAAGGTGAAAGACTAGGTTAATATTTTAAACTGTTTTATTTGTCTTTCAACTTCCATATCAGAGAGGGGAGAGAGTGCAATTGGCCTCGCAACTGCCGTATTTACTACTAAATATTAGTACTATATATACGTTTACGATTTACACATTATTGTAAATAATTTGTCTTTCTTAAAAATACTACTATCTTTATGATAATTTGTTATGCCAGATGCCCTTAAATTGTTCGTAAAATTTGCCGACCCAAAAAAATTGCCACACTAGGCACAGCCTACTTAGCCTATTTAGAAATCCAGCCCTGCGGGTAATGGCGCTCAATGTAATATTTTCTTGTTTTCAATTTTTCAGCACATATGTTATTGATTTCATGTTTAACGATATGGTATTCTGTTTTATATTTGTTCAGTTATAAATACCAATAAAAAGACATAATTTAAGTGCCGTATTATGCTTGTTGCAATCACTTTTCTCTAAGTGGGCGCAATTACCCTTCTCTCCCCTAATTGAAACCTTTTATCAAGTGGTAAAATGTATGTAAATAACATCCTTCTTGATTTGCATTCGAAATTTATGTTTCCATTATAAATAGCGAATAGCATTTATTATGTATCTTTCTGTTATACTTGCAAGAAAACTTGAACATTGTAGATTTGCGCCCACCGTTTTACTTTTTCGGTTTTCTCTAAGAAAAAAAATAAAGTAAAACTACCCAAAACAGATATTAGAGGGTTAAACGTCGCCGTCGTACTAAGCAAAGACCACGTTGTCATGTTATTAATTAAAACAGTCGTTTAGCTTTCTGATTTTCGAGGGTTAAAGAGTTCAAAGGACAAGTTCCATACAATTTTTTACTTCCCGGTAGATTAAACAAAGCTAGTTTCAAATATCTGAACGAAAGTTTCAAGAAACATTTAGTTTACTAACCCTCTAATGCATGAATTTTTATTTTCATCCCAAAATATATATATATATATATGCATCTTTAATACTCACACATTATGGGAAAAATACTAAAAAAAGTTTAACTGCATTAGAATTTAAATAATTTCAATTTTTAAAATTTTTTCCATGTGACAAACACCAACTGCAAAATTCCAATTTTGATGACAATGACTAGAGAACTACTAAAAATATTTCAAAATAACCCTTTTTAAACTATGATTAATTTTTCAAAACAATTTATTAGTATTAAGTACTAATATTATTATTATTTGAATATTGCCAAAAACGTAATTTCACAAAAGGTAATAACCACACTCTTTAATTTTGAATACACTTTTACTACTGTCATCTATGAGGATTATTAGTAACTAAAACTTTTAAATGAAATGTAATAGATGAAAAAAAAACATAGATTTGTCTTAGAGGAGCTCTAATTTAATAGAATAAAGTGGATTATGTCACTTGTTACCAAACGGTAACACTATGCATTAGAGGGTTAAGTAATTAACTTCAAAAAGCCTTCAATTTCAACTTTTAGTTTCTATTTAAACAGTTTTTCCTCTTTCTAAGTGATCGTGATCGACATTTACGCTTACATATAAGAAAACTTTCACAAATTCCCCCTATTACAAAAAAAGTTTTATACTTTAATCTTATCTTTCTCGTTAATTCCCTATATATACTTCCATGTTGTTTCATTGCTATCTATTAGGGATGCACCGAATACCAAATTTGGCCGAATACCGAATATTCGGCCTAAGTCTTAGCCGAATATTCAGCCGACCTAAACCAGGTGGATCTGATGTAGATTGAAAATTAGAAAAAAAATAATAAAACCATGTCTTACAATATTATAACACAATTACAATATTAATATTTTAAAATATTTTAGTGACAAAAAAATACATTTGTGGAATAAATATTAATAATCGTTTTTTTTTAAAGCCCACTCACTGCAACTGTTCCCTAAAGATACATGTTTAATTAATACAACTTGAGTAAAGCTTGATTTATCATTATAAATAACTTAAGAACTTGAGTCCATCAAAAAAGAAAACAAGTCCAGCCCTTTTCCCCAATGACGTTATTACCTCCATTAACTTTCTAGTGCAGGGGTTCCCAATCTTTTTGCGCCTGCGTACCAATTGATTTTGGCGTCGTACCACCAGACCTAAATATTTTAATAAAAATATAATATTTACTCTTCAAAAAAAGATTAAAAGATTGTCCACTAGTAGTAGAGTAAAATCAATTGTCTAGTATAGTGTCAATTAAGCTTAAAATTCAGTAAGTTTACAGGCACTTGTGTCTAGATAAACAATATTTTTTAAAGGTAATATAGATATCTAGCCTACTAAATATGCATGAAATTATTATCAAGTAAGAAATCACCGCGAGAGGACGCTTTTTATCAATTGTAATGACTCGTTCAATTTCGGCCTCAAATATTGATAAGGTCTTAAGTTATTTCCCTTTTACATACTGCTTCAGAGCAATCAAGTCATTTTTTTTTTCATCTAAAAATGTACCTTTTATAGCCAAAATGACAATAAATTATTTGTAACAGTGTCAGAAAAATTACAATTTGCTGATGTTATTCACAATAAGCTTAGCCTTTTTAACCGTAGAAAATCGTTTGTGGTGGGCACTTGTGGAAGATGGTTTAATGAAAGCCAGTCTTCTTCCGACAAATACAAAAATATTAACATACATATTTATTTCTGAGCTAAACAAAAATCTTATTAAATTAGTTAAATAATCGAAGTACCCCTAATTGATTCAAGAACTGCAGTTATTGCACAAAACGAATTAGCAAAACAAATTTATATTAATGTTGGAATAAGTCAGAGGGTTGCTCCCTCACCCATGCTATTCGACCTGATATTAGTACGTGTTGTTCGACAACTTACCAAACAGGATACAATAGCTGAAGGATCAAACAGGATACATAACAACTTTGTACTTTTCGTACGAAGTATATGGAAGATCAGAAACATCCACGTCACAGATTTCTGAGCTCTTTGTAGACCAGTTAGATTTTAAAAGGGTGTGATCATTATCGACACAAATCATATTTCAAAGATATCGCTGCACTTAAAGGAAACACTTCTATCAATTTAATGTAGGCGAGTACCCAAAATTCTAAAATTTTTACTATTACTTTAATCTTTTCCAAATTTGGCATAGTGATTTCAAATATAATGAACAATGCTTTTTGGGCAATTTTTTTTATTTAAATATAATTGATTTATTTTAAACGGTGTTTTTCAACTAAAAGAAGGGGGTTACGCCAACACTTCTAGCATAAAAAGTATTACATTAATTTACCTAAAATTTTTACAGATGCTATTTCAATATATGTATGTGTCATGAACCTCTAACATTTGGTGTAAATATAAATTTTTTTTTTAAAAATGTCCAAGTGTAAGTTAATCGAGAAAAGAAAACCTTTTTTTGTGTGGTTAATTTATAACATTTTTCTGAATAACTTATTTTCTTGTAATTTGCATGTAACTCTAGAGGGTCATTGCATGCATCAGTTCAAAACGAAGAGTTTATCACATAATTAATGTTTATAGGATGAAAATTGAATGTTTTAGACTTGTTAGCGTAAACCTCTTTTTTTTAGTAGAAAAACACCTTTTAAAATAAATACATTATATTTAAATAAAAAAAAATGCCTAAATAGTAATATTCATTATATTGAAATCACTATGCCAAATTTGGAAAAGATTAAAGTAATAGTAAAAATTTTATAATTTTGTGTAATTTTGGGTATTCGCCTACCTTAATTCTTTTTTGATTAAAAAGAACTATTTTCATAAGAAATTTAATAGATGAAATGATTGTTAATAATATAAAATTCAACTCCAAATTTGCCCCTGCATTAAATAAAAATGTTATTGATTGAAACGTTTCATTAAGTGGTAAAATGTATATAAAGTAACATCCTTCTTGATTTGCATTAAAAATTTATATTTGCATTATAAACAGTGAGGAACACTTGAGACAACACTTGATACACACATATATCTTTCTGTTATCCCTTTCCGACCGGGCTCGCACGATCGTGCGGATCGTAAAGACAATGTTCAAGCTCTTCAAAAATATCGATATCGAAGCAGCTGACGTGCACCATTCGTTATTTGTATAAAAAAATTACTTTGTTTTTAAGAAATTGCTTTTATAGATGCTGTTTAACGCATTTTTTTCGATAAAACTTCAAATTTAGTCTCATAATTTTAAATCAGCGCCACCGGACCGCCGGTCGAAAAGGGTTTTACTTGCATGAAAACTTGAGCGTTGTAGATTTGTGTACGTATGTGAAATAACAACTTTAGCTACCAGTATATGCTTTTGAAAAAAATATTTTTAAAATACGCAGCAGTGTTACTTAGGGAAAAAACGACGTTTTCAATTAAAGCATTCGTGTAGCTTTCTGATTTTAGAGGGTTATGCGTCAAGATCCAAAGGACAACTTCCACACTTTTTTTTACTTCCCGGTAGATTAAACAAGGCTATTTTTAAATTTTTAATTGAAAGTTTCAAGAAACATTTAGTTTATTAAAAAATTAACTTCAAAAAGACGTCAATTTTAGACTCGTTTCTGTTTGAACAGTATTTCATTTTCTTAACCCTTTCCGACCGGGCTCGCACGATCGTGCGGGTAGTAAAGAGTATGATCAAGCTCTTCAAATATATCGGTACCCAAGTAGCTGACTTGTACCATTCGTTATTTGTATAAAAAATTCCTTTTTTTTCAGGAGTTGCTGGCATTGATGCTGTTTAACGCATTTTTTTCGATAAAACTCCATATATAGTCTCATAATTTTAAATCAGCGCCACCTGACCGCCGGTCGAAAAGTGTTAAGTGGTCGTGACGGACATCCACTCTTGCATGTAGACGACTTGCACAAATTAACCCTACTTCTCTATTCTAATTCTCTACTTTGATAATTTTTTTTGTTCTCTGATTGCTACCTATTTATCATAAGTTATTTGGAGCTGTTATTTTCTACATTATATTTCATTGGAGACTAAAATTTAGAAAGACAACTTGTCTCAGCAGAAAAACTATTAATTTTAGCATTAGCCCTATTTTTGAAGGAAACATACTAATGAAATACATGTATTAAAACATTAGTAATTATTTAGTAAAACATTGATATTTAGAAGAAAAAATATCAACAGAATAACGTTTGCTTTCTACTCCACGTCCCTCCCACGTACAGTTGTACACCTCTTTTACGTAGTTTTCTTCTTGAAATGTTAAATTTCTTTCTACCACTACTTTTAATAAAGTGTTTGTAATTTGAATTTTATTCTATTGGCTACACTTGTCATCTAGTGGGTTCAATTGCTAGTGGGTTGTTTTGATTGAGATTCAATTTTCGTGTGGTCGATGTGATTTTCTAACTAAGTGCGGGAATTTGTATCTCGATTCGTTGTATCTCATGCTTAAAAGGTTTTTATGAATTTTTGTATTTTAAGTCTTTCAATTGTGTTGTTTCGATAACAACAATCTGTGTGATTGTTGGTGTTTGTTTTTAATTCCAGGGCGGTACCCGCGTGCTTGCACGTGCGGTCGCCATATTTGATTTCTTTTTATTGTTGATTGTTTTGACTTCTACTTTTTAGTAGATTTTATTCCGTGTTTTGAATTGATTCTTGTCTCTTATTTACTTGGCTTTCCTTTAAACTTTGTGCATTTATTTTATATTGAACTACGCCGTGCTTGCATGTGCAAATACTGTTTTTATTGACTCGAATATTTTTATTCTGGATAGTTAAACTTATCATAGCCGTGTTCACGCGTGCTTTTATTGACATAGCGATAAATCATTTTTGATTCTTCTGCTACAATTTTATTAATTCACTTCTATCATGGCCAATTCGCAAATTGCGTTGGACCTTTGTGATCAAATCCTTAAAGCTGAAGAAAGCTATAGGATCACTCAAAAGTCACTGGAAGACACGAGACTGGCTCTTCATAGCAGTCATGATCACTTACCCGACCAGTATCAGGTTTCAGCCTCAATAATTTCAATGTACCATGAAAATATGGTGAAAGAGGTTATGATGTTTCTCCAGAAATTGGGAAAATGTTCAATTGCCAACTGTCAAAAGCATAGTGTGATAGTTGACTATGAAAATCTGGTTCAACTTGAACATGACCTGATAAAAAAGGGATCCAAACGTGTTTTTGATCATGCGTCAAACCCTAATGACGATGAACTCACTATGACCAAGGCAAAGCGCTTAGCCAAAAATCAATCATTTCATTCATCAGACGATTTCCGGTCGGATTTAAACGGATCTCGGACGAACGAGGACAATGTGCAAGAAAATGCACAGTCACATAATAGTGACGAGGTTTTCACTACCCCAAGGCATACTGTCAAAAAGTCGCATGATCAATTTAAACCCACACAAATTGAAATCCAAAATAAATATGCACCCCTTCAAAATGACCTTCCAGAGGCTATAGAAATAGACGAAATTTCTAACAATAAAAATGATTCCCCATTTTTACCTGCTCCTAAAGCTAGTTCAAAACCACCTCCAATAGTGATTTCAAATCCTAAAATTAACTGGCCAGAATTGGCAAAAGACCTGAAAAAGGCAGGTATTAGTAATTTTACGGGGAAGGCAAACCCGGAAACTTTGAATATAAGAGTCCAGACGGAAATGGACTACAGAAGTGTTACCACAGTTCTAGACGAAAAGAAAATCCCTTTCAACTCGTATAAGCTTAAGAGTGAAAGAACTCTTAAAGTAGTTCTCAGAAATGTCCCTTCTGACATTAATATAGAGACCATTAAAGACGAACTAAATTATTTAGGCTATCCTGTCATTTCTGTATTCCAGTTTTCCAAAACGGTGGAGGGCAATAAGATACCCATTCCGGTATACTTTCTGGAACTTCCAAACACAATACCAAATAAGGCCATATTTAATCTTACTGACTTTATGCATTTAAAAGTAGATGTTGCCCCATATAAGCGCAAAAAACAACCTACTCAGTGCCATCGATGCCAACGCTATGGCCACGCAAAATCGGGCTGTCACAATCCACCCAGGTGTGTAAAATGTTCGCTAGACCATATGACAGTAGATTGCCCCTCAAGAGGGAGAATCGAAAGTCCAAAATGTGCATTATGTCAGGGCCCTCATGCCGCTAGCTTCCGTGGATGTCCGAAGTATCCAAAACCCAGACTATCTACTCCGTCTCGGACTCCTACAACACCTGTAGTAGATACTGCAATATCATCTAATGACCACAGGTCCGACTCTGTTCCAAATAGGGCTTCTATTCCAAACTTGACTAGACCAGGTGTCAGCTTTTCGCAGGCATTGATCCCCGATGAGGTCAATACAAATGACCCTCACACTCCTTCCACTTCTCAAAATTATGCACCAAATACTTCGGTACTCACACAGGATGTAAACCTATTTCCTCCAAATCAGGGCGACCAAGAGACTGATGAGTTGAACTTTTTCGATTTGATTCGACAATTTCAGAATTTTATAAAAGGCACTAACATTAAACGTATACTAACTCTTCTTAAAAAAGCTGCCCTAAATTTTAAAACTGCCAAAGGAATCACTGCAAAAATAGAGGTTGGGCTATCAGCCTTCGAAGAGCTAATGACACTATTCCAACCATGAAAAATTACAGCTCTCAAAGAGATCACACCTTTCAGCCAATTATGTATACAAACATTGGGTTTGCTAATCTAAACGGTCTCAAAAAACAACTGGAGGAACTAAGGCAATTTATTAACGAGCAAAACCTGGACATAATGTTAGTTAATGAAACTCACCTTCGCCCTTGTAACAATGCTAAAATCCCAAATTTCAAATTGTACAGAAAAGACCGACTAACTAATAGAGGTGGTGGAGTTGCGGTATACATAAAAAATAGTCTTAGAAGCACTGAATACATATTGCCCCAACTTAGAACAATAGAAGCATGCGCAGTCATAATTGAAAGCGAAACTTTTGGAGAAATATTAGTGGTATCAGTTTATAATCCACCCAATTCCAAACTGGTAGCAGATGATCTAGAGGCTCTTGTCAACTCCGGTCTTCCAACCATACTCGCTGGTGATCTCAATGCTAAATACGATACCTGGGGCTGCAGGGCAAATAATGTCAATGGAAAGACTCTTCAAAAATTTATTTTAAACAAAGGCATTACTTTAATAGCTCCTGATGAACCTACACACTTTCCAGGCACTTTATCCCATAGACCGGACATTTTAGATATCATGCTCCTTAAGGGAATTCCCAGCTTTCCTACATTAAAAGTTCATAGTTCCTTGTCTTCCGACCACAGTCCGGTAACTTTCTCTCTATATGGCCTCACACAATCCCCTGAATCAATCAGACTTACAACAAACTGGGAAAAATTTCATTCCATCTCAAATGACAATATCAATATCAACCCTCCTCTTCAGACCATAGACCAAATAGACACTGCTATAAAGGATCTTGTATTTAAAATAAAAAATGACATTGAAAATAGTTCGAGACCAATAAGCCATAGCAACAACTATAAACTACCCCAGGAAATTAGAGATGAAATAAAAAACAAAAATAAACTTAGAAAAGTTTACAAAATAACCAGACAACCGGAGGATAAAAGCAAATGGAACGAAGCGTGTAGGCGAGTCAGAGCAATTATTGCTGACCACAAACAAACAACGTGGGAATGTACAGTCATGAAATTATCCACCCAAAATAACACAGTCTGGAAATTGGCCAAAGCATTAAAATCTAATCCTCAAAATATTGGCCCACTCCAAGGCCCAAACAAAATAGCTTACACAGAAAAAGACATGGCAGACGTACTTTCAAATAGCCTTTATAACCAGTTTTCACCCCATGACAATCCAATAAATGATGAAATGGTTGACAATGTTACGGAAGAGGTTCATCGATACCTAAGCTCTAAACCCAATGCAACTATTCTAGAAACTTTTCCTGAGGAAGTTGCACACATTATTAAAAACCTTGATCCTAAAAAGGCATCTGGATACGATACGATTTCTAACAAAGCCCTAAAAAATCTATCCCAAAAGGTCATTGTACTTATCACGAATATCTTTAACGCATGCCTCCAACACTACTACTTTCCGACTGCATGGAAAAAAGCCATTATAATACTTTTTAAAAAACCAGGCAAAAGCCCACTTCTCCCTAGCAGCTACAGACCAATTAGTCTCTTACCCAGCTTAGCAAAAGTTCTTGAAAAAATTATTCTGACTAGATTAAACACTTTCTTAGATGCCAATAAGATTATCAATCTTAATCAATATGGTTTTAAAAAGGGACATTCAACAACACACCAAGTTCATAGAATAGTAGAAATAATTGGAAATGCCTTTAACAACAAAGAAACAGTGGGAGCCGTATTTTTAGATATTGAAAAAGCTTTTGATAGCCTTTGGCATGAAGGCTTAATTATAAAACTTGTCAAACAGAACATACCAAAACCACTAATACATATTATTAACTCTTTCCTCACAAACAGATGTTTCCAGGTTCGAATCAATAGTACATTGTCCAAACTAGCAACCATTAGGGCCGGAGTTCCGCAAGGAAGCACAATGAGTCCCACATTATTTAATCTGTATATTAACGATTTCCCTAATCAGACAGACTGTATTACTGCCCAGTTCGCGGACGATACGGCCATACTAGCCAAATCTAAGCACGGTAACATAGCCTTTGACAAATTGCAAACAGCGCTATTCTTAGTTGAAACTTGGTGTGAAGATTGGAGAGTCAAAATTAATGCACAAAAGAGTGTCTCAGTCCTCTTTAGAAAGCACAAAATATTGACAAATTATGACACCGATCTAGAGATCTTTAATACTGAAATCAAAAATGAGCCACATACCAAATACCTCGGAGTACATTTGGACAATAGACTCAGCTTTAAGGAACATATTAAGCAAACAATAGCTAAAGCCACAGGTGCCAGTGTCAGTCTAAATCCCATCATTGGGAAACACTCCAAAATGTCCCTTAACAACAAGGTTTTACTTTATAAGTCAATGATAAGGCCAATTTTACTCTACGCCTCTCCAGCGTGGGCCGCTGTTCGCAAGACACACAGAAACAAACTGCAAATATTTCAAAATAAAACCCTGAGAAGAATGACAAATGCTCCTTGGTATGTGAGAAATAAGATCCTTCACAGAGACCTTAATATTGATTTTATTGACTCAGCGATTCTTTCTGCTTCACATAATTACAAAACCTCAATTGATGGATCTGCATATGAGAACCTTAAAGACACTATCGCTTATGATCATATAGTCGAACAAAAATATAAACGTCCATGCACCGTTCATCACGACCCTTCTTGGTAATACAGTTATGACAGTTAAGTTTTTTCGTTAACTACTTTTTACCTTGACAACAATTTGCACTTTGAATGACATTGTTATGTCCAGTGTTTAAAGATATGTGTTCATTGTCCTTTTTGGTGTTCATCTTCATCATCGTTTTTTATTAGACAAGCCTATCGCTTTGCCCTGGGGTCTCTCCCACGGGTTTTCCACATTATTTTTATAAGGACTTATAGTTTACTTTTGAAAAACACAAACGCTCTCCCTTTTTGGGGTATCTTAGACGGAGAAGTAAGGACGCTTCGCGTCGACACTTCGTATTGCTATTTCGATCTCCGATCTCCGATGGGTTCAATTCTTTTACCTGAACTAGAATAATGATGATTACGGGTGATGATTCTTGATGAATTAAAATCCTCGGTGTCGCATGAAATCGCAACTTCATTCGGCATTCAATCTGAATTACGCTAGATGACCTTACTATTGAAAATATCAGTGATATATACTTGGTATTATGCAATGGATTTGAATGTGTTAAAATATAGTAAGAAACCATGTTGGCACTTAAATTTGTCGAAATGCGAGAAACTAAATAACCATTGGCTTAAAATTGCTAGAGTGCTTTTCATTGTTGCCGAAAATATGTTAGTGAAGAGACTAATTTTCCCCCCCAGTAATCCGAAAACTGGTTCGATCAGCTTCTGATTACGACAACGTTAGCTTACCCCCCCCCCCCCCCTGATAAGAACATTTTTGTCTTTAAAAAGGTATTTACTACTCTTCAAACTCTAATATAAATTATTGTATATAAGCGCCATCTGACTGCCGGTCTTGAAGGGTTATTAGAAACTAACGAATTTCAATAATTTAATAGCCAGTTTGGCTTATGACTTTGACAAAGTGGACTATCCCACACTAAAAATAATTCAATTTTATCAAAATGGGAATCATTTAAAGATTATTTAACAAAAATTCAATATTGAATGGGGATTATCTAAACCTTTTAGCAATTAAATATTAACTACGAATTATTTTTGCACTCTCTCGCGGGCAAAGAACTGTTTATTAATCCTAAACTGTTGTCTTTACTACTTTTAAGAAAACGCTCAGAGTAAATTGACAAAACTGCAAAATAGTTATTAAATACTCCTATTTTCTTCTGTAACTAATGGGAATGACGTCAGCTTAAACGCGTCCCCTGGTGTCCATTACAGATTTCGCCATGATGGTTGACAAGACACGGTTTTAAGGTATAATAAGGTCGTATACCTTATAAGTAAGATATAATCTATAAATACTTTCCTCATTAGAAAAACACTTCCGAGATTCAACATTGAAATTGTTAAAAAAAAAAAAAAAATTAATATAGCTCTTGTGAGTGAATATTTTTTTAAACAATGACTTTGGTATACATGACAAAGGTTAATATCAATTGCCTTGATTTTCTCCCCGACGCACGTAGGCTATAAAGTTCTGCAATTACTTTTTAACTTGACCTTAAACAATGAACTAGCTCGATGGTTAAAGTCAATTGTTTGATTTATTTATCGATAATGTTCTTATTTTTAAGTTATCAGCGTAAACTCTGAGAATTTACAGTAGTCATCGTGCAGCTCTAGTCTTACTATTAAAATAAAATAAAAAGTTTTGAAATCTCCTTCGTTCTATAAAAAAAGAAAATCCCCTAGCTTCGAGGTAGGGTTTTACTAATATTAAGAAAGCAAATGAGCCTTGAACTTGGCTAATGATTTAAGACCGAAGACCGAGCTATCACAAATCGTGCGGTATTAAAGAGTATGTTCAAGCTTTTCAAAAATATCGATACCGAAGCAGCGGACTTGAACTGTTTGGATTTTGTATAAAAAATGACTTTGATTTTAAGGAGTTGCCGGTATTGATAGTGTTTAAGACATATTTTCGACAAAACTCTATAGTTTATTGTCTCATACATTTAAATCAGCGCTGTCTGATAGCCAGTCTCAAAGGGCTATCAGACAGAGCTGTTATTGCTCATGTTCTTGATCGAGAAAGATAATATTCGAAGACTTTTCCAGCTTAGCGATATCTCGAAAACACGTTTTTCGAACGTTTGCTTGCGATTTTTGTTTCCTCGATATCCCTAAAACGGGTTCAATTATCTTTTGGACCCCCGGACCAGCGAATAGGATTTTACCTAAATAAATGCCATCTAGATTTATTCAACAGCCCTTTGTTCAATATCCAGTGGACTATCCGAGTCAGTAAAACTAATTCATAACAAGAAAACCATATTAAAAAAAAACAGTTATTTAATATTGGATAGGGCAATTATTGGTCTAAATTTTGAACAAATATGGGAATGTATAATAATCAATATTCGGAATGTATTATTGCGCCCTCTCGCATACACAAAACTGCTCATTTATCCAAAACTGTTGTCACCATACGTTTACTTATACAATCATTGCAAATTAACAATAAAAAACATGGCAATAACAATAACAATAATAAACATGGGAATGTCCAGATGATTAATATTACGATATCAAGGAACTTCAAAATAAGCTCATTTCTCTTTAAGTAGTAAAATTCTTCAAACTGTTGTCACCATGCGTTTACTTATACAATCATTGCAAATTAACAATAAATAACATGGTAATAACAATAACAATAATAAACATGGTAATGCCCAGATGATGTAATATTAAGATAGCAAGGAACAACAAAATAAGCTTATTAGTCTTTAAGTAGTAAAATTCTACAAATGTAGCTAAATTGTTACCACTATTTTTGTATACATTTATTTACACAGCTATAAATAATTTCAAACGTCGACGTGGTAATGCCCAGATGATCTTCGGTGGTCCGGTGTGCGGGCTTCAAACCCGTAGCTGACGAGAGTCAGAGTGGTTCAATTCCACCTTCTGGGCGTCCCAAATTTTGTGTTTATTTTCTGTTCATATTTTGTTCATTATGGTCGCATAATTAGTAATTAAAGAGAAAATAACTCTCCAAATTTCATGAAAAAATATAATATTTTCTCTACAATATTTTTTCAAATACTCCAGTAAATATAAATAGAATATACGATACACATCTTGATAAAACGAACAGCTTTTCATGACATAATCATTCATTGTAATTTTGCTAAATCTTGGTTTTATAAAATTTTATTGCAGATGGATATAATCTTCAATAAACTTTTGTAAAACCAAGATTATAACCAAATTACAATTTATCATTATGTTAAGAATTTTTTTTAAAGAATAAATGCTGTTCGTTTTATCTAGATGTGTGTTGTATGATATATTTTATTTATTTTGACTTGTTTGAGTGCATATAACAGTTTGTACTATAGACGCTGTCAGTCCTTCCTACACAAGAACATCCCTATGTGAAATATAGTTGACACAAGTTTATATGCGAAGGATAAACTTTTATATTCGGCCTATGGAAATATTTCTTATGACGCCTTGCGCTCTGAACATTGGTTGGTTTTCTTTGACAAAGTGTAGAAAAATCTTGGTTTTCTATAACGCTCACCTTCCAAAATGCGATAGACAAACAGTAACAGTTTGCCGGGTGGAATTATATTTTCTGAATTTCGGATAATCAGTAACACTTCGAACACTTGGAAATTTCCTAGCGAATGCGGGAGATTTCAAGTGTAATAGCTAAAAAAAGCCCCACCTGGCGACCAAAAAAATATTTTCTCTATATTTGCCTTGTTCCAAATAAAGCTACTTTACCGAATTTCAAACCTTTTTTACTATTAATGTGGAAAAGGATTTGAACAAATGCACTTAAATAATCACCACCATCCATATTTCCCTGTTTAGCACATCTAAATATATTCTACTACAATTTTTGTCGACAAACAAATTATATTTTTAGTTATACCTAAACTACATAGTTTCTAAAATTGTCGATCTAATCCAAAAAGAATATCAAAACGTTTGACACGAAGCGATAATTCTCAAGCATCCAAGTTTCACACTCGACTGTAGCGCCATCTGATCCATGCTAAATTCTGAAGAAAATGTCAACATTGTCAACTTCTTGATGTCTTCTAACGATTCCGTCCTAACTAAATAACGTGATGTGTATTTAATGAATCCTTTTGAATTGTTGTTTTATCATGGATTCTACAAAAACATTTTAAAAAGCATGCAAAGAGTGTCAATTAGAGGTTAAAACAAAAGAACTTATTATAATCACAGAAAAACATGTGAAAATATTGAAATTCCGAAAGGCGATTTTAAGTGTGAATGTGAAAAAACATTTACCAGTCGTAGTTTATACTACAGTCATGTAAAAGTATGTGAACAGGCTAAAAACAAAAAAACTGGAATAGGTAGAACAAAGAACTTTTTGTGTCTAGAAGAAAACTGTTCGTTTTCTTGTACATATCAGGTTGATTTTGTAATCCATTTGAAAGATACGCATAACATCGACTGTGAAGTTGAGCTTAAAACATTTCAAAATATGCAGGTACGTATCTATTTAATTAATATCACCCATTATATTAACATTTTGTAAAAAAAGAATTATATATAATAATGTAACAGTCAAAACTGACATGAAGTGTCAAAAAATATATCAACATGACAACATATGTATATAATATCAATAACTTATGAAAATAACTTTTATAAAATTATGTGTATCAAATTTGTCCTTTGGAAAAGCAGTTGACAAAACATTTTGTCTTTGTTTTATCTTAAAAACCTAACAAATGTGTCTGCAAACATATAGCTACAAAATTTATAACTAATTAAATTATAATCAAAATTTCTTAAATTTATATTACTAATTTTTTATTCTTTTTTGCAGAGTTCGAAAACTGGAAGGAGAAGATGGAAAAATCGAATAAGTCTGGCTTCTTCTGTCAAGGGTCTAGAAGAGCTTCATCTGGCATGACGAAGTACTTTAGCTGCAGCAGATCTGGCTGCTACAAGTCTGTAAATACGGGAAAACGCTCTGTTAAATCACAGGGCTTGCAGAAAATTGGACACAATTGTACTGCTAATATAAATACTTAGCCACTCATCACGGCCAAATGTTGTTTTTTTTAAGTGAGTTAGTATAAATTATTGTAGCTCTACATATTATTCTTCTCTGTGCAAAAAAAAAAAATCACTGAGTATCATGTTTTATTCATTTATTCAAGACATTTAAAAGAAGTTATGTTTGATTTAATTGGTGAAAGCTTTGTATTTTTATGTCAGTATATTTGCACCATCTTACTCTATCATCAAAAGGGCTGAGTTTAGATTTAAGCTTTGCGAATTTTCAATATGTCCACAATTCCAACTTTGTTTTTCTTTGTCGAACCAGCATAATAAATTAGATACATATTAGATTACCATACATAGATTACCTTACATAATAAATAAATTAGATTACCATACATAATAAATAGAGCGTGGAACTTGGAGTTCCTTGTAACTATTTAGGAAAGTTGATTTTTGTTAGTTTATTCATATTCATATTGTTTGTTTTAAGATTCCTTAAAGCATACACTCGTGCATAAAAAAAATTGCATTTGAGACAGAAAACAATATAATGTGTTGTAATTTGTTTCGTCTATAAAGAATTTACCCGAATTTATAAAATGCTAATAATATATGCAACTGATTATGTTACTGAATGCAACTGTTTAAAACAAACCTTATAATAAAATTAGTTTTCTCTTGTACTTATGAAATTTGTGTTTGCGTATAGTTTTTTTTTTTTTAAATTCTAGTAAATGAAATGAGATTTTCTAGACCTATAAAGAACTAATTCTTTTATTAAATATAAATTTCATTAATATTCCTTTAACCTCTTATTGATACAAATTATTAAGTTAGCATTTTGCAGTGTATAAACTAGCATAGGGCTTAGAGTAATTCATGGTAGGTTAAGACATTCTTTCTGAGTAGACCCAAATTAAAACAAATGAGACTCCAAGAGTATGAAATAGATTTTTTTAAAAAAATCTCCAATAATACTAAGCACTAAAAGTTCGGCCAGATTAATTAGTTTAAAAAACGAATTCAAAACCAAACCGATATTGCATTAATTGGTTTCCATTATTTTCAACAGATGGCGCTATTATCAGAATTTAGCATAGATCAGATGGCGCTACTGTCGAGTGTGAAACTTGGATGCTTGAGAATTATCCTCACGTGCGATTGACAAACACTGCTCGACAGCATACCGCTTTAAAAATCATCTTTATTTGCCGTTCTTTAGATTTTAACTGCAACTTTTATATAA
The DNA here is from genome assembly GCA_023701765.1 of Hylyphantes graminicola. Classification (NCBI taxonomy): domain Eukaryota; kingdom Metazoa; phylum Arthropoda; class Arachnida; order Araneae; family Linyphiidae; genus Hylyphantes; species Hylyphantes graminicola. Next base: position 60,627,671 of record CM043120.1, on the reverse strand, counting down.
TCATTCCGGAACGAAAGTTCAGACGAAAGAAGAAAACAAACAGACTGTTCTTTTTCGATTTACTACCTACCTGTTGATATTTTACAGTTTAAAATGGCCGAAACAACAATGAATAATTTAGCTAAACTTTTAAATAGCTATCGTGGAAGAGACAGTATTATTCGAACAATTAGTTATTTGTCTATGTACCTTAGTGATCGTACAACTGGTAGTGCTTCGCGCAAATTGAAAACTATTAGTGAAGAACTAAGCCATTATAGATTGCTATCCCGTTTGTTTGATGATTTTCCGATGCTGCAGTATACTTTAAGTTATGGAATAGGATCGAAGGTTTGTGTTCATTTTAATGCTGCGATCTATAATTTAAAATTATTTCCCATCAATGTAATTTTATCAAGGGAACATTTTTTAGCGTTCGCAACAAATTGGTTAAAGTTCAAATGCAATTTAAGGATAGCAAGACACATTATTTGGTACAACTGTGATATAATGACTGAACTGTTTGTTGGCGAGCTTGAAAATTTAGCGTAGGGGTTCTGTACCTGTTGAGTTAAATAAAGTCTGAAGTGGAATGTTAATTTAAATCCTAGTTTCAGTATACGGCGACTTTTTCTAAATGTTGGCGACAAAAAAGGCGATAAATAATTCCAGTCTGACAAACCTGTACTGAAATTCCTCCCGCGATGTGTGTGGCAACCCTAAAACCTTGAGTTATATAAAGTCTGAAGTGGAATGTTGACCACATTTAAACATTTTCGTCGCTTGGCAACGTAACGAACACCGCCAAATCCTGACCCACCATTATACCATAGCTGTTCCAAATAATATGTAGTTGTTTCAAACAAAAACAATGTAAATAAAATATGATTCGAGTGGGGAAAAATTATAATTTCATAATCCCATTTGTTAATTACTGAAATAAAACTGGATCGGCTTACCTTAAACCCTAAAACGGAGCATGTATACAAGTACTGCTTTTGATTGGAGATTTTTGTTATGCTGCCGAGTCTCTAAAAAATGCAAATTTTTTGTTTATTTTCATCACAACTTCATAGCATAAGGTGCAGGGCTCGAAAATTATATTGCCCGACATGCCCGGGGCATGTAAAAATTCCTATTGGGCATGTATTTTTTTGCCTCGCATGCCCAACGGGGCATGTAAACATTTCATCAAAAACACCTTTCCATAAATTTAAATAAACATTTTGTGTTTTTATAAATCCCCATCATATCCATTCGTTGCTTCTTGAAAATTGATAATTTTAATCTTAAATCGAAATTAGTTATTCTCAATGTTGTCATTATGGCATCAAATAGAAATTTCTCAATAAAATTCTGGTGGGTGCCGTTAAATGTCGCCACTTTCTACAATTTTTGAATTCCTTGTTACTTTGGCAAGGTTTCTTAGGGTATAATAGTTTGATATATTTTTTAATTAACATTGATAAAACCTGGTATTTTCTGTAAATTCTCTGGAATACCTGGAAAAGTAAGATAATTCGGTTTTCCAACTTGCATAATGTATTAGTTTATTTCGTGAATTAGGTATACTGCTTTAAAAAAAAATTATGCTTCTATTTACCCATTTTAGTTTCAGCTTTTGTTATTTTTGCCAAACTCATGCCTGGGTACAGCTTTCTTTTCCCCCTCCCCCTTTCGCTCGGCCTGCGATTGGGCATGTAAAAGTTTTATTCAGGCATGTACAGTAAACTCCCGATTATATGTTGAATTGGTTGCCGCGGCATCCGCGGATAAGCGAATTCGCGGATAATCCGCAAAAGTGAGGAAAATACAAGTCCGCAAAATTCCTTCTGGGTGTTATAAAAGTAAATTACATTAATTGTATAGTATGTACAAATTTACTTGCTTCAAAATGTATCTTACTGTCGTTTCTCTTATGATATACTGCAAACACATTTGATTCTTAGAGGAACCTTTTTCCATCTTTTTAATGAGTTGTAATTTGTCTTGAATTGTCTACACAATTTTTTTTTTTGTTTGTCACACTTTTCGCTACTATCTAAATCAGGTAAAGCAGTTCAATTAAAAAAGCGGGCAATTTATTTTACAAATGACGATTTTTGACAAAAATCTGTTCGTGATGTGCACCTGGCTGAACACATTTTGGCACACACCAGTCACTTGATTATTTTAATGCATTTGTTGTTCTTTTTGTCAAATGTATTCGTTGTTCTTTGAATGTGTTCGTCGTTCTAGAAAGGAATTCGTTGTTCTTGGAATGCATTCCTCTAAAAAGTTTTGAAACAAGTACACTTATTGTATCGCGTTTTATGAAATTTTTGAGGAAAAGAGGAAAATGAAGTGAACAGTGGCCCGCGGATAAACCGCAAAGCGGATAATCCACCAGCGGATAATCAGGAGTTTACTGTATTTCCAAGACTAACATGCCTGACAGGGCATGTAAAAATTTTGAGATTTTTCTAGCCCTGATAAGGTGTCACAATCTTATGTTCATTTTTCATGGTACATAGCTGAGCTAAAGGGGCTGGTTTGACCATTTTCGAGAGGTAGACAAGACGTAACGCATTTTGCAGTGCAGTTCTACTTTTTAGGTTCTATATGTTTCAAAAAGTCCTAAAGTATGAAAAATTTATTTAATATTCGGTTAACCTAAAGAATCGTGGCCGGTTTTGGAGCCTTTTCAAAAATGTTGCCAAGGAGAAATGACAACCTCCGGCCCTTGCTGAGATGGTTACCATCTCCAAATGACCAAAAATACTACATTAAATTGCAGACTATATTTATAAAAAATGTGGAACGTTAAAATGATGAAGAATATATATTAACCCTTTCAGTCCGAATGACAATTTGGCATCATCATCTTAGAAATTTTTTTATGATCGTCTACAGCCATTTATGATATCAAAAAAGCACATCATTCGCTTCTTCAAACTTTTTTCTATTGCAAAATATTTTTTATTGATCCCAATACATTTATTTTAGCTCTATTACTTTTATTTTAAAGTTAAGATCAGAAACATGATGATGCCAAATAGTATCACTGGGACTCTGAAAGGGTTAAAAAAAGTAAATTATTTTTTTAAATCTCTATGCCTGTAATTCATGAATGATTAGTATAAGAAAACTTCTGAATAAATTTAATGCTCTTCAGATTTAAAAGGGATTAACATTTATAAATTGTAATTGTCTAATTTCGCCACTGGTTACCATAACACCAATTTGTCGGGGTTACCAAATTTGGCGTAAAATTATCTGCCACAATTCTTTAGGTCAGGGGTTCCCAACCGGTGGTACGCGTACCACTGTTGATACACGGGAATATTTCAGGTGGTACGCGTGAGTGATGTGATCAAGATGATGCTATCAATAGCTTCTATAGGCATGTGCAGTGAGCATGCAAACATATTACTCATTAGTTTAAAGAGAAATCTTTAATTAACTTCTGGATCGGATTTTGCTGAGTTTCTACTATTTTGTATTGGTATGTTTTTAGACCTTTTGGTAATAAACAAAACTGTAAATTAATACAATTTTAATCTTTTTATTTCTCCTTTATTATAAGCATTTTATAAATAAAAGAACATCTAACCATTAAATACTCTCATATTTTCTCGGGAATTTTACTCAAAAAACCTTTGAACACATTTTGAAGAGTAAATATTATATGTTTATTAAAATATTTAGGTCTTGTTGTGGGGCAAAATTTCTCAAAAAGTCAAATGGTACGCAGGTGTAAAAAAGTTGGGAACCTCTGCTTTAAGTTAAGGGGTCATAGGAGTCTTAAAAATGTGCAAAGAAGGTACTACAAAGCATAGTTTGATCTTTCATGTAATTTTTTTAACTAGGTACTCAATAAAAAAGTATAATTTTTTTATTTGTAATTCTACAAGATTTATTCATTAAAAAACAAAATTTAAAATTTAAATGCAAATTAGAAATGATCTTAAGAACTTTTTTTCTAAAAAAATTAATAATTTTTTTTAAAATTTTGATTAAAATTTTTTTAAAAAATAATTTATAATTAAAATTGAGCTGAGAATTTAGGTATAAGTCCTAGTTTGTACATATTTGTACAATATAAAGTCATTTTCTTGGTCATTTTTTCAATTTTGACCTCAAAATTTGCCGCGCAAGCCTAATCCCAATGTGTTACAATAGCTTTGTGTTTAATTTCATTTATTTTAGTTTTGACTAAAGTTTCATAAATTTTAACATTTGTTTTATAATAAATAAATCTTATAGAATCACACATAGAAAAATTATACTTATACAAGGAGTAGTTCAAAAATTACATGAAAGATCAAACTATACTTTGTAGTACCTTCTTTGCACATTTTTAAGACTCCTATGACCCCTTAGCTTAATATTCTTTGTGGTTCCAGGATGAACATGCTGTTGCTCGGGTGTTGGGAGTCCTCAAGAATCTTCTTGACCAGATCTACTTTCCAGTGGAACACGTGGCCTGGGCTGCTGACCAGAAGATAGTGAGGGCACAAAGTTCCTACTTCTACACATTTGGGACCATACTTTGGGGGTTGTCTTCTTACATTGGCATAGTGAAGTAAGTGATTCATGTAAATAGGGTTGACAAATGACAAACGACAGTGAATGCGCCCTCTAGAAGGGAGAGTGTAGGCTTTATAGCCCATTACCCAGCTCGCCAGAAGAGACAGTCACAAGAGACACATAAAGAAGGACGACACAAACACATAGACAAATAACAACATTTATTGACAAGCACAAACATCCATGCCTTTACCGGGATTCGAACCCGAGCCCAGCAGCTCCAAAGGCTAGTGCACTTACCATTGTGCCAGTGGGCTGGCATGCAAATAAGGGTTACTTGGCTCAGTGGCTGAGACGTAATACGTGTCCACCTTATAAGCAACCATACGAGTTTAGCGTTACCAAATTGATGATGAGGACTGGGGAGCCCAGTCGGTTAAGCACTCGCTTAGCATGCGGAAGGTCCCAGGTTCGAGTCCGGGCATTGCCAAAGTAGCTGCAGACCTATAAACGGCCTGTGCAGCTAAAAAATGTCCGACGAATAATACCCTGTGTAAGGGAGTGCACGTTAAATACCCTTCAAAGTCCTAACGCTGCGTACGATGTCACCCTTAACGGTTGCGTTGGGTGCCTATTCAGGTGTTGGCTCTTCACCTGAATGTGGTTCTTAAAAAGGCCCCCCTTAGCCAATAGCTCTTGTGTAGCTCTAGTGTGACGATAATTCAAAACCTAACCTAACCAAATTGATGATGGAAGATTCACCGAAACAAAAATAGTTTAAGTCAAAACAATGAAAAAAACTTTATTTCGAATTGCATTTACTATTTATTAATGTGTAAAGAAACATTTCATGTGGTTTCAAAATTCATTTACACTAGGGAAAAAAGGTAGTATTTAATTTTAAGGTTTTTGAAATACTATATACATGCTACAATGCACATATGGCCATTTGTACTTTTGCCAGATAATGATCTTAGTTTGAAAACCTTTGGTTACGCTGTCACCTTTAGATAAACCGTTGTAGCTACAAAAATGACTTAACTATATTTTTTAAAAGAGTGTCTGAGATGCATTACGTGTCCACCTCGTAAGCCCTCATATGAGTTTAGCGTTACCAAATTGATGATGGAAGATTCACCGAAACAAAAATAGTATAAGTCCAAAACAATGAAAAAAAACTTTATTTTGAATTGCATTTAATATTTATTAATGTGTAAAGAAACATTTCATGTGGTTTCAAAATTCATTTACACTAGGGAAAAAAAGGTAGAATTTAATTTTAAGGTTTTTGAAATACTATATACATGCTACAATGCACATATGGCCATTTGTACTTTTGCCAGATAATGATCTTAGTTTGAAAACCTTTGGTTACGCTGTCACCTTTAGATAAACCGTTGTAGCTACAAAAATGACTTAACTATATTTTTTAAAAGAGTGTCTGAGATGCATTACGTGTCCACCTCGTAAGCCCTCATATGAGTTTAGCGTTACCAAATTGATGATGGAAGATTCACCGAAACAAAAATAGTATAAGTCCAAAACAATGAAAAAAAACTTTATTTTGAATTGCATTTAATATTTATTAATGTGTAAAGAAACATTTCATGTGGTTTCAAAATTCATTTACACTAGGGAAAAAAAGGTAGAATTTAATTTTAAGGTTTTTGAAATACTATATACATGCTACAATGCACATATGGCCATTTGTACTTTTGCCAGATAATGATCTTAGTTTGAAAACCTTTGGTTACGCTGTCACCTTTAGATAAACCGTTGTAGCTACAAAAATGACTTAACTATATTTTTTAAAAGAGTGTCTGAGATGCATTACGTGTCTGCCTCACAAGCCCAAGTTTGCGGGTTCGAGCCGAAGCTGTGTCGTCAGATTTACTGGATGGGAAAATCATGGACAAGCATGTCATATGATTATGTGGCATGTAAAAGATCCCTTGAGTACCCATTTGGCTTGGGTTCTCTCGGCAAAATTAAATCTCTGCATACTTTAACATCCACAAAGGGATAAGATTCATTGTTATCTGAGTGTTAAAAATAGTAGGTGAGAGTAGCCTACACCTAAACCGACCTTAAGTTTGCAGTATACAAATGTTCTACGAGAAAAAGGGTAAATAGTTCCCATTTTCGAGTGTGAGAATCGAATAAAAAAAGTGTTTCACATTCAATAAACAATTTTATTTGTTATTTCAAGACATACATTTATTATTTTTATTAGTTTAGCTTCAGTTAGAGTGTAACTTAAATTATTTTTTTCCTTCGATTTTGACGTAACAGAGCGCACGAATATCAGGGTCATAGGAGCAGCCAATGGGAGTAGGCGAAATTTCGGCGCCAGACGCGTTGTTTACCCAGTTTTCTCGCTCAGTACATTTCTCTGCTGCAAACTTAAGGTCGGTTTTAGTGTAGATGGTGCCCCAAAACAAAAATTTCCTCTTCTCGGGAATATGCCTTGTCTGCAAAGGCTTAGCCTCCAACGAAGCAGCCCCTTTGGAAAAACATTTAAATGGTGTTGTTGGATTGGAAACTTTTGTGTATTACTACTAAACCTACAGTTCATGGACACATTTTGCTTTAAACTAATTCTTTATGGTTTCATGGGAAAAAACCCAAATCCTTTCCAAATAGTAGCTTTAACCTAGTAGTATCTGGGACCAGGGCCGGCCCTAGACATTTTGGGGCTCTGGGCAAAACCTTAATTTTGCGCCCCCCCCCACCCCAGCCGTTTTTTTAGGTGAATCTCATACGACCATATCAGTAAGTCAAGGAAGCATAAAAAAAAACGTTTTATTAAAAACTCATATCAGTTTACAAAATCACCAATTTGGCACTTAAGGAAAAAATTAAATAAACTAATATCTCATATTTTAAATAAATTCTAACTAACCAAAGTAATTAAAATGCCCTTTTTTCTAACTTTTCTTTCTGGAAACTCACGAACCAGTGATTTCAAGTCTAATTTGGTGTTCTATAGCTAATCCATTAAGCCGATTTTGCGTCGCCATCGTTCTGCGATTTTTTAAAATTATTTTTTTTAAAAAAACTTTTTCCCCTGAAGCCACAGTGACTGGCAATGTAAGCAGTAATGCCGACTGCTGAGGTTTGGTGCGAATAAAAAATAATTGGTGCGTAGCGATAAACTAAAACACTTCAGCAGGAGTTTATTTTTTTTGTTAATAATGACGAAACAATCCTTATTTCATCGGCTAGTTTCAGGCAGAGCGTTAATATTACTTGAATTTCCATCAGTTAAAACTACTTCCAAATTTTTGCAATGTGCCTGTAGCTCATTTCTGGGCATGTCTTTTAGACCAAAAATATTATACAAAAGGCTGAAATAATAACTGTGAGTAATTAATAAATTATATCTGGTTTCCAAGGAATTTATTGCTTGATCCATACTGTGAAAATATCTATTTTATATTTTTGTTTGAGGTCTTGAACGGGTTTATCCGAGCCCTCATACAAAAAACTTTCTTGTTTTGCCTCTGACAGGATGACGTACGGTTTCGAAATTAGTGCATCGGGAGTACAGTCAAGAATCACGGAATAATATTTGGGCCTTTTGAACTTGCTCATTGATGTGATGCTTTATGTTTTCATGCAATAATTCAATTATTTCGTTTTGTATAGTTTTCCCTTGATATGTAGCTTTCATTTCTTCTTTATTGAGGACTCTGAGAACGTGTTAATTCATTTTTGGATGAAACTCAGCCAATAACTGAATAAACTTCAAAAAGTTTCCGTGCGTGCAGATAAGAAGTCGTGAAACAATATCTGAGTGCATTTCACTTTCTAGTTAATTGATTTTAACTTATTTTCGGTATATTTTTAAATGTAGCAAGGTTTATTAAATTTGTTTATTTAACTTTTATCATACATTGAGGCATTAAATTTTGAAACTGTTCGATTCAAAAACAGTTTTCAGCTATTTTGGAATTTTTAAGTTTTAGGATACCCTGTGACTTAATTGTTTTATCAGTTTATTTTCATTTTCCGTGATTTTGGCGCCCCTAGATCATTGCGCTCTGGGCGGCCGCCCGGACCGCCCTGCCCTGGGGCCGGCCCTGCTGGGACTGGGGAGCCCAGTCAGTTACAGAGGCAATACAAATCTGACGTCCTCAATTAAAAATAACATTTAAGCGATAATACCTCAAAAGCTGCATCTATTTTCTCACTTAAATCAACAAAAATCTTAGTTTAGGCAGTTTTAATATAATTTTATTTTCTCTTAACTTATGTAAACACATTTCTAAGCATATTTGTTTTGGATTAAACTTATTTAAATAATACTTTCTGTCATACTCATTGCATCTTTGTTCTTTCAGGTCTCTTATAATGATGTCAGTTTTACAACGAAAAGCTCAAGGAGTTAAAAATGTTGTGTAAGTAATTTTTTAAATAAAGCATGTGATTATCCTCTATTACTAACATATTTTTTTTGCATAATGATATCATACATTTGATATTACCAAGTGTGGCCGGCCTCATATGACCAATATTGCGGGTTAGAGCCTCGGCTGAGTCGACAAATCTTCAGGATGGGGAAATCATCCACATTTTATGTCATATGATTATGTGACATGTAAAAGATATCTTGAGAACCCATTTGGCCTGGGTTCTCTGGGCATTCTTGAACGTCCACAAAGAGCTCAGATTCATTGTAATCTGAGGATCAGAATTGGTAGCATGGTGTCCCAATAAGTGGCTATCAAATTTTCTGTGAAATCTACTATCCCAGGTAGCACAGCAGTATTGGCCAATCTCGGCTCATACCCATCGCCCAATGCGTAATTGACTTCGTTTTACCGATGGCAAGCAATATCGGAGAGCAATATTGGCTTGAAGATTATTTGAAAAAAAAAAGTTACAATCCAAAATTCTTGATTGAAAAATATTGCGAAACATAATCTTTGCCTTTTACACTTGCAAAATATTATGAGATTGCAGTAAAATTAAGCATTGCACTTTTCGTAATATCCGGAATGAAAGCTCAGAGAACGGGAAAATCTGGTTAAAATTGTTAGAAAATGACCGATTTCATCCGATATTCTGCAAGTTTGGACGATACTCATGCAGCATTGGCCAAAATTGTTGTGCTACCTGGGATGTATCATATTTTTGCTATCAATCAATTTTCTTGTGTATGCTGCTACTTGTATTTTCTTGTTTACCTACTCAAATTTTATTACCTTAGGAAATAAATTTATTTCAATGTTTTGTTGTATGTATTTTATTTGACTTCCAAACTTGATTTAAAATATATTTTAATTGTGGCCCTTTTGTAAGCGGAATTTTTGTTTGGGATACTCAAAAACTAAGTTGAGTGAAATGGCTAACATAGTTAGAAAGATTTAAAATTGTATTTGTTTATACTTTGCTTTCATGCAAAAATTAAAAAAAAATGCTTTGGCATTTTTCTCTTGAAGATTTAAACAAAGATTTTAAAAGTTAAAAGAAATTAAAAGCTACATATGCATTTAATTAACTATGGCTAGTTGAATTTATAATCTGTCTAATGCACACTTTTATTCTAATTACATAATGTGAAAAATTAGAATATTCATTTTAAATAAAATTTGGCCTGAAACTTTATTTATCAGATGCCTACTTTTCATAAATAGAAATGAATTCCATCCTACTAATTGAGGTTTGGCCTTTAATGAATACTTATCTTAATATTGTATTTAGGGGCTGGGGAGCCCAGTAGGTTAAGCACTCGCTTAGCATGCAGAAGGTCCCAGGTTCGGGTCCAGGCATCGGCAAAATAGCTGCTGACCTATAAACGGCCCGTGCAGCGAAATATGTCTGATGAATAATACCCCATGTAAGGTAGTGCACGCTAAATATCCTTCAAAGTCCTAACGCTGCGTTCCATGTCACCCTTAACGGTTGCGTTGGGTGCCTATTCAGGTGGGGCTCATCACTTGAATGTGGTTCTAAAATACGACGCCCGTCGCCAATAGCCCTCATGTAGCTCTAGTGCGACGATAATTCAAACCTAACATTAATACTGTATTTATTATTTATTTTAAGCTTACACGAGAAGATAGTGGGAAAGCAGCTCGAACTTCTTCTTCTGGCTTGCCAAGAAGCTGCAGATTTTGTTTTAGCAGTCAACTACCTGCCTGCTGGAAGCTTGCTGTGGGCTGGCACCTTGAGGAAGAGGGAAATCGGCCTGATCGGAACATTTTCCTCGATTCTGCGCGTGCTAATGCTGTTCAGACACATGAGAAACAATAATGACATTGTGTCGTGATGTTTATACCGAAACACACCTTAAGTTTGCAGCATTGAAATGTTCTAGGCTTAGGAAACGACGTAAACAACGCTGCTGGCGCCGAAATTTTGCCTGCCCTGATTGGTCGCTCCTTTGCAATTGATGCCTGATATTCGTGCGACCTGTTACATCAAAATCGAATGGAAAAATAATTCATATTTCATTCTAACTGAAGCAAAAACTTATAAAAATATGTCTTGAAACAATGAATACGTTGTTTTTTTTAATGTGAAATACCTTTTTTCGTTTGATTCTCGCATTCAAAAATGAGAACTATTTACCCTTTTACTCGTAGAACATTTCTATACTGCAAACTTAATATGAGTTTTACTGTAGAACATATATTTGTGTCTGTGTTTGTTTATCTATTGAACGATGTAATTGGGCAGTTATGTTCCATGATGCTTGTCACTGAATATTTTATTTAATGTTGTTACGTTTTTAATTGTTGTTGACTATTTAGCTTGTGAATAGTAGTGGGTAATTTTTGTTTGCCAACTTTTAAAGTTTTTTTTTTTCATCGTTTGAATTGTGTGCAAATTTTACATTGAAGCTTTTGCAAATTTAAAAAAAAGTTAACGTTTGTATTGAATATAATTTTTGTTGTTGCTATGATATTGTAGTTATTCATATTTTAATGTATTTAATACAAAGTATTTAAAAGTTTAAAAATCAAAATTTATGTACAGTAGAACCTCCATTTTTCGTCTCTTGTTTTCCCGGAACTTTGTTAACCGTCCATCCATGACTCAATATAAATTTCTCTTATAACATTATTCTTGGTTGTTCACAAAAGAAACCTGTCTCAGAATTCTACTGCAATTCTAAGATAAGGAATATCCTGCGATATTAAAAAAAAATCATTTATCTCCAGGAATCTACTTAAATCATTTGACTATAAATGATTCTACTATAATAGCAAAAATAAGGTATTTTCCTAAAACTCTTCCCCAAAATAAAAAAAATTAAGAATTGAAATAAAAAATTATTTTCAGCACTTTCTATTTGCCAGGAAGTCTTTTTAGGATATGCGTATCTTCAATGTTGCTCCGTAAAACGTTCTGACGCTTTATAATTAATTTTAAATATTCTGTGTTATCTGGGATTTCCAATTTTCCCACCTACCTCTGGTCCCATTTATACCGCATAATCAAGGTTCTACTGTAATATAAAAAATACAGCTAAATTATTGTGTAAAAATTAAACCTGTGTATTCTATTTTCTGTTGCAATTTTGCACTGAATGCCTGTATATAGCCTTTAGATATTTTTACATGCCTTGAAAAACCCTTAAAAAAACTGAAATTTCAACTATTTTTTTCGTTGTGTTTGTTAACAAGACTGGGTAAAATATGGTTCAAGTCCTACTTAAAACTGAATATTTTAAATTAGTTAAGATGTGAAATACAGTAATCCCTCGCTATATCAGGCATTTGGATATAATGCGCCTTGTTTCATGTCTCCTCATTTTTTTCAATACTATTACGTACTTTCCTTACAATCAATAGCAAATCTAACTTTAGATTAATATATACTATACAATTTGGTAATATGTATAGTATTACCTGTGCAATAGTGTGTAATGTTCATAGTAATTAATATTATTTAATGATTTAGGTTTACCTTTCTTATACAAAATGTGCTTTAGTTGAAAAACTTTGTAAAGAGTATAAATACATCAAAAGTATACTATTCATCATGTCTCTCGTTATATCGCTGTATTTTGGGTGTCTCCCAAGAAGTGAAATATAGCGAGGGGCTACTGTATTTGAAAGTTGCATTTAGGAGTATTTTACATTCCTAAAAAAGCCTTTAAAATGTGCTAAAAGTTTTGATAGGGAATCCTTTATAAATTCTATGTCTTTAAAAGCATTGCAGATGTAAATCGAGGGTTGGTAATGAGGTTTAAAATTTTAAAAAAAAAATTGTGTTAAAGTGATATTTTAAGTAGAAATAAAACTATATTTTATGAATTAAAGTTTTCCTTTTGACCACAGTATGAACTGGTCTTTGATATCCGAACATGCCAAAATTCTGACAGCAAAAAGATGCAAAAATTAGTAATTAAATTGCCCTTTATGAAGCATAACGTCATTAATTTATTGATTGTCAGGATTTCGTCTGCGGAAATTGTCTCCAGAACCGAGTAGGAACATATTTTTTGTTTTATGTCAGTATTATCACACTATGCGGTTCATTTCAACACTTAAAACTTACACTAATGTCAAAGTTATAACCTAAATAGATGTGTCAGCATAATATATATTGTCACAGTACATAATATTAAGGACTAAAGAAATTGCCATCTAATTCTGTTGCAATGGTGAAACAGTCTGCACAGTCATTGCCATGTGGTTCTCTTGCAATTAAATGTTTTTAACAACTCATTATTTCCTTCTACTCTTTAAAAAATATTAGCCTAGAAACTTTTCTTTGCAAAATATTTGCATTATATTTTTTCTATAGTAATTTACTTTTTTATGAAAATCATACTGTTGTGGGCAGGTAAACTGTAGTATCTAGACTAATGACGTAAACCATTGTTGTTAGCGCTCAATGACTATAATATGCAAGAAAGTGTATTAAAAGACTTATTATTTGCTTGGTATGATTCATTGTTGTGGCTACTGCAGGTTACCTGCCAATGTCAGCATATTAAAGCCCATTTCACACCTTGTCACAACTACTTGCAACTCCCATAGGACACCGTGCATTAAAAAGTTGCACTCAAGTCGTGAGATTTTTTCCTGCGAGCACGAAAAAATCGCAGTTGCATGTACCCTTAGCCAATCAGAACTCAGCATTTCTTTGGCGCATTGTGGCGAACTAGACTTCGCCAACTGGTTCTTTATTTACTTTTTACGACGCCAACTTTCCTTGCTCGCAAAAATCTGCGCAATTAAAAATGGGTAGTAAATGGATGGCAAAATGGAAATTGATCTAATTAGGGAAGTTTGGAAACATAAATTTCTGTTTGATGCAAACGATGACTATAGTTTGATTAAAGTTTGCTTTCCAAAAGATGAAACTTGCCAAATTGTGAGATAAATTATTTTTTGTGGAACCCGAAAAACCTGGTTACCACAAGTTGCGAGTTGCAGTTGCAAGTAGCTGTGCAGGTGTGAAATGGGCTTAAGGGGTTGGACAAAATTATTGACACACTTTGCAGTTTTTATATATTTTGTTTCATATTTTCCATAAACTATATGAAAAATGGTATTGCAACATGTGTTGGGTCAAACATTTTCATACAAAAGTGTTGGTTTTAACAGAATTAAATAGTATGAAATGAGTGAAACTAAGGATCAAAACGTTTTGGAATGCTCTGTTTCAAAAATTTGTACTATTAAGGACCGTTCAAAACCTGGTTGGTACATACTTATAGGAAATTCAACAATATAAGGCATGTTTTAAAAAAAAAACTCTTATTTAAACCAATTTATAACTATAATGTGTTATTTGCTGTTATAAATAATATATTCCAGTACGTTTTGAATGTATAAGTATATTCCTTAGCTTCATCACGTTTGTAATAAATAATCTGTGATTCTCAGCTAAGGTATTGTATCCACAATGTGAATTGTGATAACTTATTTTATTCTAGTTTGAAATGTGAAAGTCCAAAGTTTCTCAATAAACAAAAGAAAAAAAAACTATTGTCATTTTTTTCACTTATATATTAGCAATAAACAGAACAATATTCTTCAATAAAAATATACCGTTAAAGAACAATATTCCAACAGAACAATAATAACAGAATAATACCAACAGAACAATATTCTTCAATAAAAATATACCGTTAAAGAACAATATTCCAACAGAACAATAATAACAGAATAATACCAACAGAACAATATTCTTCAATAAAAAATATACCGTTAAAGAACAATATTCCAACAGAACAATAATAACAGAATAATACCAACAGAACAATATTCTTCAATAAAAATATACCGTTAAAGAACAATATTCCAACAGAACAATAATAACAGAATAATACCAACAGAACAATATTCTTCAATAAAAATATACCGTTAAAGAAAATTATATACCCTATAAGGAAATACCAAAACTTCGCCTACAAGGTTTTAAGAAAGGTTTTTTTTTTTGTAAAGGTATAAATCTTTAACTACCTTTTAAATTTCTATTGCAGCTACCCTTTGTGCTTGCATGATTTAATAATAAAAGAATATAGAAGAATAAAGAATCTAATTTATTTCAACATATTCTTACCTTATTCTACTTTAATGGCTGTAGTGAATGAAAACTGGATTTGTCAGAAGTGATTGTTAATTTTTGTTTAGAAAACTACAATTTATAATATAGCCTTCCATATTATAAAATTACCGGTAGTCCCTTTTAATAACTTGAAAGTCCCTTTTTATAGCCTTTTTTTTTTATTCGAAACCATTTTTTAAAACAAATCTTAAGGTTATTTTAGTGCATATTTATTTTAATTTAAAGGGGAAAAAATGAATAGTAGGAAATTGATATTCTTAAAGGTTTCCATCCAAAACTGTCACTTTATTTCTCCTTTCATTTTAGAATGAAGTGTATGATTAGTGAAATGCTTTTTTTTCTGTGATTTGTTTGGAAGGCATGATATCAAAAACTGTAACATTCCATGACTTATTGGTTATAAGTTATTACGACGCCTGTTTCTGTTGCCAACAACCCTTATGTAGCTCTAGTGCGACAATAATTCAATTCAACTCATGACATTTTGATTTTAAGATTTAAGATTAAGAATGAAAAAAAAATTTGGTTAAGTTACCGCGAAGTATGCGGCAGTGCCTTAACCGTATATGTGTTATTGGCCCAGGGGCCATTCCGTCCTTGTCAAGGGGAGTGCTAACCTTCTCTCCTTTCATATAACACACAAACGATCTATGCGACACTACTATTTATAGTGTAGTTAAAACATTACAAAATAAAAAGTGGTATTAACATTGTTACTTTAGCAAATATTCGTGTGCACTTTAACAAAAAAACTAACTATAATTTATAAAATGATTTTCAAACACCATTATTTGGTCTAAATAATATTTTTTTTTTAGCTCACACACGTAATATTGATGTTTTCCATGCATTGGAATGTATAGAGGTCAAATGCGTAGAGAATCCGACCACATTGGTTTCATCGATTAAATTTTTATGACAAAATATTCTAAAATCACATATTGTTTCAGCTATTTTGGTGGACAAGCTAAAATCAAGGCACAGATAAAAATTTGGGTAATTTTTATTGTTAAATAATTATATAACTAACAAAACTAATGCAAACCACTACACGGAAAGTAAATCAAGAATTTTAGTTGCAGTATTTCAAACTAAAGAAGTTTTTTTCACCTTAAACCATATTTAACACTATATTATAAGCCAAAATACTATTAAAAAGAGATTTCTTAATAGATTTAAATAAATAATTCATGTAATAAATAGTAGAAGTATAAATTTGATTATTAAAGCGACACCTATTAGTGAAATTTATTCTAATATCGGAATATTCAGCGACTATCTAATTCTACGTGAGACTTGTTGTAGGAGGAGATTGTTGTAAAGAAATACATAATAACTTTTATAAAAAGCATCCGTCAGATTAATGCCTTTAAAAGTAAAAAAAGAAGAAAATTTAAGCTTGGTTGTGTTGCAAAGTAACACCCTTTCCGACCGAGCTATCACGATAGTGCGGGGAGAATGTTCAAGATCTTCAAAAAATATAATTACCATTCAGCAGCAGATTTGCACAATTTGTTATTTGTATAAAAATAGGACTTTTAAGGAGTTGCTGGGGCATTGTTTGTTTACAGCATTTTTTCGATAAAACTCCAAATTTAGTCTCATAACTTTAAATCATCACCATCTGACCGCTGGTCTTAAAGGGATATACTATTTCGAAATTCATTTTTGGCTCCGTATCTTGCAAGAAGGCTGAAACGACCATTACTTCGATACCATAACCCTTTTCGACCGGCGTTCAGGTAGCGCTGATTTAAAATTATGAGACTAAATTTGGAGTTCTATCGAACAAAATGCGATAAAAAGCATCAATGCCACCAACTCCATAAAAACAAAGTCATTTTTTATAAAAATAATAAATGGTACATGTCATCTGCTTCGGTATAAATATATTTGAAGAGCTTTAACATTCTCTTTAATACCCGCACGATCGTGCGCGCCCGGTCGGAAAGGGGTAAGCAGTGTCCTCTCCAGGACATCGGGTGACCGATGGCTAACAGTTTATATTTCTATCATCTATCGTACATGTTGTAAGAATTATCGATATCATAAACCTGGTCCAGGGATGTCTGGGCTAGAGGGATACGAAGAAGAGGGAGAATTTTATAAATTGTAAAGAGGGATTTCAGTAGAGCAGATTAACGCGACGTCTGGTGGTTGAAAGTCAGAAGTTTCTTTTTTGCTTCGCTTCTCTTCCTCTATGTCATAGGATTTGCTAACAGAATACTACTTTTATATATTTGAACCTCACAAGAAGTCCCCGAAAATTGGAGTTGCAGACAGTATTTCACTATTTCTTTCTTAATTTCGTAATAAACCTTTTATCATCAAATTATTGTCTCGGGTATAGGGATTGAGTTGAGAAGATGCAATTTCCAGTTAAAATATTTTTAGGTCAGACCAGGAAATGCAGTTTCTTGTTTACTGATTTATATAGCTCTGATGCTAACGTCCAAAAAATTAAAGGTCTTCTAAGGCTATATTTGTGCTGCACCAGTGAACCTCCAACACAAATTATAGGAGTATAAACGCATTTTCCCAGCATACAGCAAACACCCGTTGCATACCGATTTTTAAACAAAGAAAGTGACATTTAAATTTGGGTTGTTGATATTAGTTAGCTTTTTTATTATAATAAATATTATTAAATATAACCAGTAAACAAGTATTAAAATCCAACTCATTTTCTGAAATACAGACTACGCTGTAGGGTATATCTGAAATACTACTACGTTGTTTTATGTTTCCCATGAACTAGATAAGAAACTAATACATTTCCTTGAAATTAATTTTGAAATAGATATAACAGATTGACTGATAACTTCTCAGAAACTTGGTAATAATTTCCAACACACTTTAGGAGTATAAACGCATTTTCCCAGCATACAGCAAACGCCCGTTGCATACCGTTTTTAAACAAAGAAAGTGACATTTAAATTTAGGTTGTTGATATTAATTAGCTATTTTATTATAATAAATACTATTAAATATAACCAGTAAACAAGTAATAAAATCCAACTCATTTTACCATACAAGGTATATCTGAAATACAGACTTTGTCCCACACAAACAAGCTAGTGGCGCACTGATCGTCATCGGAAATCATGGGGAGGAAGTGAAGAGAAAAGGACAGTTGGATAGATATGGTGTTCTAGAAAATATATATATACCTATGAAACTGATGCATTTATTTTTTCTCGGTTAAATTCTATTATCTTCAGATTTAATCAACTTCATGCATGAGGATTGAGTTGAGAAAATCCAATTTTTAACTACGCTGTTTTATGTTTCCCATAAACTAGATAAAAAACTAATACATTTCCTTAAAATTAATTTTGAAATATATATAACAGATTGACTGATAACTTCTCAGAAACTTGGTAATCATTTTTAGCAATTTGCATAGCAGTTTGACAAAATATTAGGAATTAACTTACTAATAAATCAATCAAATTTTACCCAAAAGCAGAGCTTGCATTGTTTTTCCACAAAAACGGTTTATTCAGTTACCAACAACATTCTAAGTTAATTGAAAGAATCCAAATGTGTCGTCGTCCTTTTAAAGTTGCTGTCAACTGCAAAACTTTCATTAGCAGCATCCTATTTTTAAATCATATTTCAAATTCATAAAACATTCAGAACAAAAACACATCCAAAAACTACTGCCTTGAAATTTGAATAAATTATTATAATTAATTACCGTTTAATAATACCTTTAAATTTCTTAATTTTCTTTATAGTGGCATGGTATGAATTGTTCTAAAAGGCTTACTTTGAAATGGGTAATGTATTGTAATAGGTGAGTGAATTAAAGCCACACACACACACACACACACACACACACACACACACACACACACACACACACACACACACACACACACACACACACACACACACACACACACACACACACACACACACACACATTGCTCGAGTAGAAATCGCATTTTTGGACATCTTACCCCAAATTCCCTTCTTTTTCCATAACACGTTACACTGGCTTGGCTCTTCTGGACTACTGTCTTGACAACTTTTTATGACTTCTTGAAAAATTAATCATCGAGCCTTCAATGAGGTTTCTAGAGAGCATTTTCTTAAAATAAAAAAAATCAAGTACTTATACAAGGCGGCAAGCATACGACGTTTATTGAATTAAGGTAGGCGAGTACCCAAAATTCCCCAAAATTCTAAAATTTTTACTATTACTTTAATCTTTTCCAAATTTGGCATAGTAATTTTAAATATAATGAAAAAAAAAACTATTTAGGCATTTTTTTTAATTTAAATATAATTTTTTTTATTTTAAATGATGTTTTTCTACTTAAAAAAAGAGGTTTACGCTAACAAGTCTACCACATTGAATTTTCATCATATAAAAATTAATTATGTGTTAAATTCTTTGTTTTGAACTGATGCATGCAATGACCCTCTGGAGTTACATAAAAATTGCAAGAAAAGAAGTTATTAAGAAAAATTTATTAATTAACCACAAAAAAAGATTTTTTTCGATTAACTTACACTTGGACATTAAAAAAAAAAACTTGTATATTTACACCAGATGTTAGAGGTTCATGGCACAGATATATATTGAAATAGCATCTGTAAAAAATTGCAGGTAAATTAATGTAAAACTTTTTCTGCTAGAAGTGTTGGCGTAAACCCCTTTTTTTAGTTGAAAAACACCGTTTAAAATAAATCAATTATATACAAATAATAAAAATTGCGCAAAAAGCATTGTTCATTTTATTTGAAATCACTATTCCTAATTTGGAAAAGATTAAAGTAATAGTAAAAATTTTAGAATTTTGGGTACTCGCCTACCTTAACTGGAACGGACTATTAATCTTGCAGAAGCCGAAGTCTGGAAGACAAATATAACCGAAACCATGGTAAGGCCTTGGTTAGGTTGTTGTGATGTGGGGGAAAAGCCACAAGTTTGCCTTTATTTGTATGTGTATACTATGTAACATTTTAAGCAAACTGTTAAAACAAAGCCGTTTGGATAACCCGGTTTGCGGAAATTCTTAGAGTGACAATGGGACAAATATGATCCACTTTTATTCTATTAACGAAGTAATTTTTTGATTGCAATTTGCAATGTCTGCGTTTTTGCGAATATAATAATATTTTGTGATTTAGCTTATATTATTGCTGTTCTTTGCCGTCATACAAAGGATTAATACTAATCCCTTTCCATTACTCATCCTGTGATAAATTATAACTAGGAGTACTCCTTACAATCAAGGATTTCTTGTAAAGGTTTTTAGAGCTAACCAATTCTGTTAAAACTAGGGTTAATTAATTCAAAAACAAACACGTTTTTACTTGTCACTAAGTTTTCAACAAATACTAAGTTAGTTTGGGTGTTTAAGAGGAAAATATAACAACGACACAATTAAAACCTTCAAAGGGAAAAAAAAGTCATGCTCCTCTTTCTTTATATTTCGAAACGGAAGCCAAACTCGCTCCAATTGAATGTCTTTAATAAATAAAATGTATTTTATAATCTGTGTAATAAATACTTTAGTGTAAGATTTATAATTGTGTAAAAAAAGAAACAGTTTGAGTTAAGTCGTAGTTAGTCTTAAACAGGACAGCTATACATTTTTAAAACAATTTTTACAAAGCAAAAAATATCAATCGCTTGGAAAACAGAACGTCGTCTTGTGGCTAAAATAATTCCCTGAGTAGCAGTTTTTTTTCACGATAACTGGAATTGGAACTTGACTACCGTCATCCTGCATAACATCCGTACCTGCTGAAAAAGTCGGTATTTCTTTTTATATCACACAACGACTTCCATCTTCATAGTGTACTTAAAAATGTTTAGTAATAAAGTAAAAGACACCAGTATGTTTAAATAATTTATTTTTATAAATTAAAATTTCGAAGCCTCCGGTAAGTAACGTTGGCGAAATAAAACACTTTCAGAGCATTGCCTTTCGTTTAGGAGGCGGTGCATGTTTGTTGAAATCAACCGAGTTCGATTGTTGGTTAGCTCTAGTATTTAAGTTGCGGTCGTTTTTTCATTACATGGGATACGACGAAATGAATTAGTCCTTGTTGTTTACAGAAACATTCCTAATTTCTGCCTTAGATACTTATACTTTGTAACAATAGGTGCTTTTGACTTTGCCGAGTAGAATTGAATCTATTGTAAACCGGGATTTTCGGTAAAGCAGATTTACACGTTCTCTGGTGGCCACAAGTCAGAATTTCCTCTTTTGCTTCGTTTCTCTGAACTGAAGAGTATGCTAGAGGAATACTATTTTCCCATATTTGAACCTTAAAAGAGGTCCCCAAAAATTGCCGTTGTGAACGGTATTTCATGTACACTTATTGTGTCTTTTAAAAAGCGTAATATTTCTTTGTCAATTTTGAATAAATGAAAGTGTGTAGTAGTAGAATGTAGTATCATTTCTTTTTATTATTATTAGGCCTATGTTACCCTCAAATGTCAAACTGGTGTTTCAGGAGAAATTACTTGAGTTAAATAAATATATATAACTGGAATAACATGTGTTAAACGTTTCAATTCATAATATTTCAAATTTTGAAGTTTAGCAATTACTTTAATGAAAAACTATAAAAGTTTTCGGATAGACAGACGAACCAATGTTCTAATACCTCTTTTTTTTAGCCCCCTCCCCCTAAAAAAAAACCTGTAGAAAGCAGTAAATCTCCGTTTCGGATTTGCAAGCTAATTGCAAATCTCAATGTTGTCATTATTTTACATTTCATATTAGGAAAATAAACGTAAAAAAATAATTACTGAGCTTATTCCCAACACTTTGAATCGACGCAATATAAAGCATCGAATTCATTTGAATATTTAGCACAAATATAACGGGATGTCAACTTTTCAATATATGCTTGCCTTAAGAAGGACTAAGTCTACTAGATTTGTCAGAAGTGAACGTTTTATGATTCAGAAATCTTTATATTGTTGAATCAAAATTGTTGAGAGTGTATTAAGATTTTAAAAAAGATAATTTTTATCTATTTGTGACACACAGTATACACATTAATAATCTTTATTATATATTTTTATTTTATTTTACTTCTCAATTATCTTTTCTAAATTTGTTTATTTTATTTATTTATTTCAACTACCAAGCAGAGCAGGTCCCTTTACAGGCAAATGACTAACTATAAAGATCACAAATACAAAAAATTACAAGGAAACACCAAAAGATATATAAGATTAAAAATACAAACGCCAACATGATAATTAATACAATACCCTAAAATATAGATAGGACAGTCATAGACTTTCTGCGGGTCAACGACCTTTTGAACATCAATAACTTCAATCAATCAATACATCAATAATACAACATCAACAATAATTTTGAACAACGATATATTTGGCAAACATATTTTCTTAAAATCAGTACAAGACATAAAAAACATATCAACATCGCCTTGAACACAATTAAAAATTACATAAAATTTAAAAGGACAAAAGTTATTAACAAAATTATATTTATGTGGAAAAGCCCTGTAAACATACAATGATTTTATAACATACAATGATTATCCTTTAACACTGCAAAAATTGTAGATTCAGGATATATGTTATATTAAAAAAATAAAACAAACTGTAAACAAAACCATCAGTTTTTTATATAGAACAAATTTTTAAAAAAAACCTAGCCGCGAGGCTTACAAAATTAAGTATTACAACACATAACAAATTTAAAATGAAATTAAAATCAGAGAGAACGACGAAAGTCTCTATTCTTCGCGGGCTGTGAGGCGCCCTGTGGTCAGAGTAGCGATCTACGGATCGGAAGGTCCCGCGATCGAAACCTGGTCGCTGAAAACTCACCGAGTATATGCGGAGTACGTGCTCGTTAAATCTGTTGGGTCCGAAAGTCCTGTGGGCGGTCATTGCGCAGTTTCTCACGGGTACAGGTTCCTGGAGACTATTTCCCTCCCCTTCAGGGACATGTCTAAATTGTGGAGGTGGCGCGTGATAGATGGCAGCATCTGTCACGTATATGTGTGCATGTGAGTGTGAGTGTGTGTGTTGTGACTGTCTTACTTGACGAAGGTTTATAAGCGGCTATCTGAGCAAGCACACAAACCTGAAAATATATGTATATCAACCAACCAACCAATCCATTCTTCGCACCTGATCCGAGAACACTGGAGGCCCTCGTATGGAAAGCCAAACTTTTCTGAATCGAGATCTTGAGTGCGTGCAAATTGTAGTGCAGAAGAACGGGCTCTGCGTCCTCTTCACCATCAGTTTAAAAATAAATACTCAAAAAAAAAAGTTTATTTTTACAGAAAAAACCGTGGAAAGAAAATAACAATTATTGTTGGTTTTTATACCTTTTTTTTTTTGGATATAATTAACCTACTTTTACATTGTCGCTCATTTCCAATCTAAGGCCTGTTGGATATAACACGTCCCTTTGGAATACAAAGGCCGGTCTAACCGTATTTTAAAATAATTCAACTGCATTTTAATACTTAGCAGTGCCTACCACAGAGAGCATTTACATATATACTCCTCTATCTACTCATTTATATATCTACTCTTTGTGCAAATCGCGCAGATTCAATATGCAATCAAATCTCTCCTTTTCATCACTGATTCTAAGATAAAATTTTGTTCAGAAAAAAAAAATATATTTATTAAACTAAGAATATCTACTATGTTAAGTTACTTTATTGTAAACCTACTTGAAAAAAAAATTATTTTTTATACATGAGTTTTAGATATGCTAACAAAATTGGGAACAATGTGAAAATAATAAATGCGATAATTGTAAACGCTTCGTTAGGATCGTCTATAAATATAAGGTATTTACTAACAATCAGCTACATATTCATTATGAATGGCAAAACCCTTTTCGTGTTAGTCAGTTGTAATAGTTTACATTGAATTTAAAAAAAGCTTTCTCAATCATCAACACAGTAAATGAAATTGATAAACCAATGCCTAGAAGTGATATCATTCCAACAATGTCTTTTAAGTAAATACTCGGAACAAATGTACTATTTTCAAATATCTCATAACTTGGAGAGGAAACTCGATAAAACTCTTTTTTAAACTTTTTATATATTCCCGCACTATTAAATCTTGATATTATTTCATTTAACTTCGATAAACAACAAAAGTTCTTGCGAACTGCAAAAGCAATTGAAATAAATAAAAGACTATCATCAGAAATCCTGAAATACCTTTGCTCACTCATACTTCCATAATATAATTCGGCATAAGATGTGCTTTCAATTATAACAGAAGTTTTGTTAACATACTTGTCCCTAGATTCTGTACTATCATAATACCAATTATTAGCGTCAATTGTTTTACCGAGAAATTGCATGTGTTCGTCTCCGGAATTCAGTGCATATGTGATGCTTACGTATTTTCTTTTCACAAAACAAGCGTGCGTCCCTCTCCTGACAGCTTCGGAAAGTTCCTGAAAATTTCGAACTGTTTTTTCCTTAATCGGAACAGTCAGAAACGACAGCAATGCGGAGGAATAAGAACACGATATCACCATTGCGAATAAAATCCAAAATGCCAAAACTATTCTAACTTTTTGAGATTCATTACGATTGACCTTCATTTGCTGGTGCAAAACACTTCCATAAACATTAAGAGTTGTCCTTCCAAAAGACATGTTCCTTTTGCTCATTATATAAGCTATCACTGTCATCATTAGGAAAGCGAAGAAAAAAGACATCCACACATCGATGCTGAAAGTGCGTAAAAAGTTGTAACTGGAAAATGAGTTTCCAGCATCCTGAATGACAAACACGATTCCCGTTGTTTTGTACACTGTGCTAAAGTCAACAAGCTTCATTCTGTCTTCCCGCACAGTAATATCTCCAAATGACAGGTCTACTTTGCCGCTGGTCACCATTTCTATATGTCCTGTCCAGTTAACAGAGGGATTGTTTTCGGCTAAATTTATAAGTTCGTATTCCATGCCGAGAGCTTTCATTACCGCATCAAGGTATTCCCCTTGAAAGCCCGTGGCTCTGTTTTGTCCATTGGCGTCGACCAAAACTTCGCTTATTCCCGCTTCTGAAATCATCCCTACTCTCAATTTATTTTGAATTTCCATCGTGTACAATAGTAGACAGTACTAATAATGAGCCGCAGTTATTAACACACAACACGTATTTCAAAAGAATTAACTGGTCCAAATACTGGGAGAAGGAATGGAGGACTGAGAGCTTATGCTAAATAAAATTCAAATTCTAAATTTCCCAAATTTCAACAACGAAAAAAATCGATTTTTTGTGTGCTTAAATCACAGTTGAACCATAATGGCTAAGTGCTTGTTAATAGTAAGATTTATTTTTCTGGAAACACTTTGTAAAAAGAAAGACAATAAAAAGTTGTTTCATAATTCTGTGTGTTACGTGTGCATGATTTCTGAACCTTTTAGCTTTTACAACTCGCTTAACGCATTCTTTTAGAGACGAGATATCTCGCTCTGATTCATGGATAACAGCACATTCCGATAAAATTCCTAGTTCTATTTCGCCAATCGTTCATATGAGTTCAAACTCCTTTGAAAACGCGATAAACATGATGGTCTTAGTATAGTTATAGACAAACTAAATATAATCTAGTATTTCATCCACTCTCTACTTATAACAGAACCGTTAACAAAACCGTTTGTTTTTGTTAATCGTCGAATAGTAAGCTATCCACTATATTAAGAGTACAGGGTGTCCCAAAATTAACACAATTCTTACAGAAAACGAATGAGTCATGTCTGGAATTCGATATGGAACACTTTATTATGTTAGTTATGTTTACTACGTTATTATATTATTACACTTTATTATGTTCAATTTAACCAAGAGGTGGCGATGTAATACCATGTGTAGGCTGTATGAAAGAACTAGGCATGCGTATTAACCGAAAAGAAGGACACTGGTCAGAAATGTTCAGTCTACTGAACATTTCCTTCTTTTCGGTTGCCTAATTCTTTCATACAGCCAACACACCGTATTGAAACGCCATTTGTCTGTTAAATTGAACATAATAAAGTGTAATAACAATAATAACATACTAACGTAATAAACATAACTAACATAATAAAGTGTTCCCTATCGAATTCCAGACATGACTCATTCGTTTTCTGTAAGAATTCTGTTAATATCTCTATCCATTTCTTTTTTTATTAATTTTAAAAAAGTAGTCCATTTTAAAACACCCTATAGTAAGACAAACTAAATAATCTAGCTATTGCATCCACTCTCTAGTAATCCCAGAAATGTTAGCAAAACCGTTTGTCTTTGCTAATCGTCGAATACTATGCACTATATTAACGTCTAAATGCTAAAAGTTGTTTCTTGATATTTAATTTATACAAATTTAATATATCATATTAAGGGGGTTCGGTATGTTGAATATCGGTAATGTTAAATTGGCCAATTGCAATGTACCTTTTCTCAATAACTACTGATCAGATAATCTTAACATTTTTCGTGTGTGTTCCAACCTTATATATCAATCTGAGGTTAAAAGTTTTCTTTTTTAAATAACTGTTAGATTATTTAAATAAAAATAAGTTTTAAAGTGCCCAAAAAAATAATGAAATGTTTCACTTTTTTTGCCCCATGAAATTTTTTTCACTTTGTTTTATTAAAATTTTTAACCTCAGATTAATCTATACTATGTAATACATCATATAAAAAAAGTTTACGAGAAAACATAGCATAGTTTTTGAGAAAAGGTACATCGAAGTTCAAAAAATCAAGTTATGAGAAAAACGCGTTTAAAGTTTTTATTGTTAACCCGTTTCAGTAAGGAAAGGGCTGAATAAAATGGCTTTTAATGTCAAAAATATTTTTCCTATCGTCTTGATATTTTGTGACATTATTAATAAAGGTTGTAATAGTATTTTTAGCCAATAATTTTTATTTTTATTTTTTCACCGATTTTGGGGTACTGATCCCCCTTAATGGATTTAAATTCAATATTCACAGTAATGTAGTACTTTGACCTTAGATTTTGAGAATCTTATGAATTTTCCAGCAGCATTTTACGTTTGAAAAATCCAGGAACAATTTCTCGTACTTTTAACGCCCCTGAGGCAGAAACTAAGATTTATACTTTCCCGAAAATGAAGAAGAGTTAGTTCCATTTCAATATAATGAACTGGTTTAAAAGCAGGATGTTCTCTTGCTTTATATCATCTTATATTAATGCCAATTTTTTTATATCGCTACCGTGGCTGTAAATGCGTTAACGCGAAATAAACTATACAGTATATTTAACTCCTAACAAACTCGTTATAAAAGTAATCGTGTGCTGGCACGTAATCAGCTTTTTCGAATCAATGTGTGTTGATATCACAGCTAGGATTTCCAGAATTTTT
Source organism: Hylyphantes graminicola (assembly GCA_023701765.1). Taxonomy (NCBI): domain Eukaryota; kingdom Metazoa; phylum Arthropoda; class Arachnida; order Araneae; family Linyphiidae; genus Hylyphantes; species Hylyphantes graminicola. The sequence continues at coordinate 60,600,288 of CM043120.1, read as the reverse complement.
AGAGCCGAATACTGGATAATTAATGTTTGCGTTTTTTTTTTTTTAATTTTCTTAATATGAAATGCTACCCTAGTTGCCAACCTAAGTTGGGTAAATACTGTAAATAGAAATATGTTATTTAGAAGATCCTTTCGCGCATGTAAAGAGTTCCATAAATTATTTGGGAATCCATCCAGAAAACATGTTTAAAACATTAATATTTCCTAACAGATTTCAATATTATTTGAGAAAATTTCGCAATTTTATCAGAATGAAAAGCGTATTTTGGTTACATTGTATTCAGATCATTTTGTCTGTAAATATTACCTTGCAAGAGTTCCCAATTAATGGACCAACCGCTATTTCCCTTTTGCCTTTTTACTCTTTGTTTTTACCCAAGTTAGGGTGGCAAGGAGTGTAGCATTAACAACCCGATGTTGCACGGGTCTTAATAACTTTTTTTTTTTTTTTTTTTTTTTTTTTTTTTTTTTTTTTGCCAATGGGGTTGTTTCACTCCGGGAATGGTAACAGTTCCAGCGACATTGTATTTATATTTTTTTCCTCTGGATTACTTATTTTTTTGGTTCGAAAATGAGTTTTTTAAAGTTTTCTGCAACATTTTACTTATTCATTTTTTAATGCATACTTCTGGTTGTGCTGTTGGTTGTTCCAATCGTTTTTTGAAGATAGCTTGCACAGGAAGAGAAGTTTCTTTTCATCTATGACGGTCATTTTAAAGGAGAAACTGAAACAGCCAATTGAAATTCAGGGCAAGGAAAAATGAAAACAAGATAATTACATCATCTGAAACATTCACATTGATCCCCTAGCCATTGGTCAGCACCTTCATCAAGATATATTAAAATCCTCCCATTCTGACTGATATCAGCACTAATTCACAAAAAATGAGTGGTTCACCTATTGTATTCATAGGTCCTTTTAGAAGTGTGAGTAGTAATTTGCCCTCATAGTAATGTTAAGGGGGAATGAGCGCGCTGGACGGCGGGTCTCCAAAGCAAAGTGCTTCAGTGTCAATCCAATAGAGAAAAACGTATTTTCTGAGCAACATTTCTCTGGCTGTGTTGAATACTTTTACAAACGGATTTTTTTAATGTGATAATATAGCTTTATGTGATAAATATAGCTATATGAGTTACGGGTACCGACAATTGGTACGAATATTTTTTGCAATGTTCTATAAATAATTTTGCACGAAATACTAGAAGCAATTTCGAAAAATGGGATTATAGAGGCCTGTTAGTTATATACATTTATCATTTAAAAAAACCCCGTTTGTAAAAATATTCAATGGCGATTTCTGACTCTCTAGTGAAGACTATATAATTCTATATTAAAGTAAAAGTATAGTTGTATTTTAGACCAAAAACAGAATTTGATATACATATTTTAACTAGATGATATTACAGACTTAATATATTTCACACAATAATAAATATATGGGGTGGTTTACCACATTTTGGGCATTTTCGGGTATAGGAGGTATAGAAACTGGCCATTGTATCATAGCTTTTTTGGCAATTTTAACTATAAGAAAACCCTCTTACTCCTAGATGGGACTGGATACAATAGGATTTCTTTTTTAACATTAATGCTGATAGTAGAATATGAAGAAATTATAATATACCGACGGAGTGCTGACCAGTGGAGAAGGAATCAATTGGTATAAAATAAATGTTTACTTAAAAAATCACCGTTATTAAGGGTACATCCGTGCAACAACGGGTTTATAAAGCTAATATTTAATAAACTTCTTAATCTTTGTATCATCATCATAAACAACCATGTATTCGTTAGACCTCGATTCCCCCCCTCCCGTTTTTCCATTAATTACAGTGACTTCTATAAATAAATATTTAGTGATATTATGATATTCTATTTTTTTTACATCAGGGAAGCACATTCTAAGATCACATAACCCTAATTCCAAATTTTAATTTAGTTTTTTCTTTCAAAAAATAAAATTTTAAATATTTACCGCTGAAACATCTATGAACTTTTAGATCGATGAAAAAATACCAACAATAATAATAGTCGCCAATAAGTATTTATTATACCTAGAAGGACACGAAAAGGCACTTACACGGATTCCTTCTTGATGCAAGCAGCAATGGAAACTTGAAAGTGCAAAACAATATATCGATAATGGGGAACATTGACAGATAATTAAAGGTGTAACTTTTGTTTTATTGCTCCTAGCAAAACACGAAAAGGCACTTCTTGATCTAAACAACAATGCAAACTTGCACGTGCAGAACGAGATAATTGCAGTTTTATGATGATTTTTGAGCGAAGTAAAAAAAAAAAAGGTAAAACTCCGCTGTTTAACACACAACAATAAGAATGGATAGTGTTATGGAGAACCACGGATCGCATATCGAACAACTATAGAATGCCTTTGTGATTTGCAGCGCCACTTATCGGCAATTTTTTAAACTACTTTTTTTTAATAAATCGAGAGCGTATGAACTGAAGTGTCTGTATCTCAAATTTTATCACATTCTAACCAATACAACATCCGTGAGTTGGGAAACTTATTTCTGGACAACCCTGTACTTTTACAGGGTGAGGAAAACAAAAGTGGCCCCGGTCTAGAGATAAGAATACGATAGAAATTTTGCCAAGTCTAAAACCAATACAAAAACAGGTTTGCTTTCTGAAGCTGCTGGGGCCTAGTTTAGGCCACGTTATATCTGCTCCATTAATAAGGTAATCCGTTTGGTCAGGAAATTCTCTTTTATTAAATAGAAGGAGATATATCAGGTAGAGATTTACATTTGATTGTACTAATATGTACAGCTTGGCCTTTTGGCCGGCGTAGGACACTCGTGCTATTTTTAGCAGTCTAGAACAGGAGTTTACTGGAAGCCGGAGAGAAAGAGAGTCAGTTCGTTCGTCTCGCGTTTCACGGTCGAGTCCGGTTACACCTCCGGTGGAGTTGTTTCTCTCCTGGTGCTTGCTGGAGAGTTTATTTTAGAGTGTTCCTCCGTGCGTGTCTAGACTGTGGACGGGCCGCCGCACACTCCTCCCCCAGTGTCATTCATGACACGTTACTTGAATACTCTGTACGATGCCAGATGTTTGGGGAAAGTGTACGCGGCGTCCGCATCTTGTTGCTGTAGGGTTTGTTGTTTCAGCTGGAACCTCCGCTGGCGCTGGATCCTGGATGGCCTTCTTGGCAGGGACTCCTGGCGTCGCTGATTCCTGGATGGTTGTCCCGGCTGGAACCTCCGGCTTCTCTGGCTCTGGGGTGTGGTTGCCCTCCTGGGCCAGGAATGCCGGCTTGACTCTGTCTAGGGATACTGTCCGGCTGCCACTCTTTACCTGGATGTCCATGGTCTTGTCGGTTCTCTTCAGGATCTTGAAGGGGCCATCGTACACCGACTGCAGCGGTCCTTTTACCGCGTCTCTTCTCAGGAAGATGTGGGTGCAGTCCTTCAAGCTGGGGTGCACGAAGGTGGCTCTTCTTCCATGTGGCTTTGTTGGGACAGGCCGGATCTCGCTGAAGTGGTCCTTCAAGTCTGTTATGATCTGCTTGGCGTTGGTTTCGCTGGGTGAGGCCTCGAAGAATTCTCCCGGGAGCCGGAGGGTCCTGCCGTAGACCAGCTCTGATGTTGACGCCTGAAGGTCTTCCCTCAGCGCTGTCCGGAATCCGAGGAGAATAGTTGGTAGAGCCGCAGTCCATCTCGGGGTGCTGTACGCTTTGATGGCCGCTTTGAGGGGTCTGTGCAACTGCTCCACCATCCCGTTGGCTTGAGGGTGATATGGCGATGACCGGATCCTCTGAATCCCCAGCAGGCGTGCAAGGCTCCGGAAGAGCTGGCTCTCAAATTGCCTCCCTTGGTCCGTTGTGACCCGGGAAGGCACGCCAAACCGGGAAATCCAAGTCCTGTAAAAGGCATTCGCAGTAGTCTCCGCTGTGATGTCCTCAATGGGCACAGCCTCTGGCCAGCGGGTGAACCTGTCCACCATGGTTAGGCAATAAGATTTGCCCTCAGATGTTGGCAATGGTCCTACCATATCCAGGTGGACATGATCAAATCTATCCGCCTGGCCAGGGAATCTGCCCAAAGGGGTTCGAGTGTGTTTGGACACTTTATTTTTTTGGCAATCAATGCACGATCGTGCCCAATTTGAGCAATCTTTATTGATTGATGGCCAAACAAATCTCGAACGAACTAATTTAGAAGTAGTTTTAATCCCTGGGTGTGAAAGTTTATGTAAGGAGTTGAATACTAATTTCCGAAATTTTTCTGGAATGTAGGGCCTGACATTTCCAGTTGAAATGACACACCAGTGGAACTACGGTTCCCGGTAAATTTACTTTTTTGAGTTCTAGGCCGTGTGTTGGTTCATTTAGCAATATTTGCAACTCCCTATCAGTCTAATGAACTTTGGCAATTTCGTTGTAATCGATCGGAGAAGGCATTTCAATAGCGGAGATTCGAGATAGTGCGTCAGCTACAATGTTGTCCTTGCCACTTATGTGCAAAATGGACGTAGTAAATTGGGAAATGAAGTCAAGTTGACGACATTGCCTGGGCGAAGCCTTTTCTGGCTTTTGCCTAAACGCGAAGGTAAGGGGTTTGTGGTCTGTCCACAAATCAAATTCCCTTGCTTCTAACAAGTATCTGAAATGCTTGATGGTGGCATATATTGCTAATAACTCTCGATCGTACGCGCTGTATCGACATTCTGCGGGGGAAAGTTTTCGCGAGAAGAATGACAAAGGCTGAAGTCCCTCATCTACAATTTGAAAAAGTGCTCCGCCAATTGCGTAATCAGAGGCATCAGTCTGTGCAACCAATTTCGCATCCCCTTTGGGGTAGGCCAGAAGAGTGGCTTTTGCCAAAAGTTTTTTACAATTTTCAAATTGTTCCTCTGCGGACGTTGTCCATTCAATGGGAGTTTTGTCGTTTTTTGTTGCCCCTTTTAGGTAGGCATTTAACTCTATTTGAGTATTTGCTGCTCCTGGCATAAATCTTCTAAAGAAGTTAAGCAAACCTAGGAACCTTCTCAAATCTTTTACTGTTTTAGGTTTTGGATAATTTGATATGGGATTTACTTTCTCCGGTAATGGCACTGTGCCATCTTTTGTTATCAAATGACCCAAAAAGGAAATTTCATTTACTCCAAAAACACATTTAGATGCATTTACAGTGAGGCCGTATTGGTTAAGTTTTTCGCAAACTAATTTTATGTGCAACTTATGCTCAGTTTCATTATTACTGTAAATTAATATGTCATCAAGATAGACAAAGCAAAATTTAAATCTCCAAACCTCGTTCATAAACCGCTGGAAAGTTTGAGCAGCCCCACATAAACCAAAATTCAAAAACGGGAACTCAAACAATCCAAACGGTGTACAAACGGCAGTTTTTTGGATATGATCTGGATGAACTGGAATATTAAAGTAGGCTCTCACTAAGTCGATTTTTGAGAAAATGGTCTTGCCATATAATGCATTTGAAAAGTCCTGGATATGGGGAATAGGATATCTATCAGGTACTGTACAAGAATTAAGTTTTCGATAGTCCCCAACCGGCCTTATCTCATTAGTTCCCTTTGGTACAACATGCAAAGGTGACGCCCATGGCGATTTTGATGGCCTACAAATGCCCTGTTTCATCATGTAACTAAACTCTTGCTTAACAGCATCGTATAACTTAGGATTTAATCTACGGGGGCCACAGTGTATTGGAGGACCTTTTGTTTCTATATATATAGTGCACCGTTGCATGTTTCACCTGTTTGGGGCCCTGCGACAGCTCCAGAATATCGGGAAATTCCGATAAAATTGAGTGATATTCCGAATCTGTCGAAACCAATTTTACTGACGATACATCATTTTGTGATAGAATGCCAAATCGGCTAAGTTTAGTGGTTGAATCAATCAGTTTTTTTGTTCTGGAGATCAACCAGAAGACCAAAATGCTTCAAAAAATCTGCACCTATTATAGGTGTTGGCACAGAAGCAACCAGAAATTTCCACTGAAAATCCCGTCTTAACCCTAGATTTAGCTGCAAGGTTTTCGAACCATAAGTATATATTTTTGTTTCGTTTGCAGCAAACAATTGTAATGCGTCTGGTTTAAGTTTAGCTGTGTTTTTTGGTGCTGGAATACAGCTTATGTCGCTACCCCGAGTCTATTAGAAATTTAAGTTTTGTTACTTTATCTACAATGTGAAGGCGACAGTTGATTGTGGCTACCGAGCTCGTCGCAACCTGCCCCTCAGCAGCCGGAGCTAGTTTTCCGAGGCAGTATTATTGTTTTGTCCAGAATTTGCATAATTACAAGGCTGGTTGCACCTGTAAGATCTATCACCAAATTTGTAATGGTAATAGCACATGCCATTGTAGTCACGACGATTTCTACCACGCGAGTTACTTCGAAAATTACGTCCATGCGACCGGTAAAACGGTCGGCCGCGATACCCTTCTCTTGTGGCCCATTAAGTCTTTCGATCTGTTTTGTGAGCTCCGCCACTTCGCATCTGAGAGCGCTTACTTCGCCCGCGTTGCTGCAATGTGTTTGGTTGCAACGCATGTCGCTCTTTTGCAATATCGGCTGGCTCGTAGCCGAAACCGCATGTACCGAGTTTTCGCTTCGCACCTCCAAAATTTTATCTGCCATGTCCGCCAGTTTCTCAACTTTTTCAGAGCTGACCGACAAAATGGATTGCATGTCCGTTGGCAATCTCTGCATCCACAATGTTTTGAGGAAGTTATCGTCTTGAAAAGTTTTACCTGCCAAATCCCTCATTTTTCGTAACAAATGGGACGGTTTGTCGTCCCCCAGTTGTAGGTCCGAAATCAACTGGCGTATATTTTGGGATTACGACTGTGAGTACTCCTGTATTAAACGCGTTTTCAAAATTTCGTATTTATTTTTAGCTGGCGGGGACACCAAAATGTCGCTTACGGCAACCAGCGTATCCGGATCAATCGCCGCAACCACGTGGTTATACTTGGTGAGATCGCAAGTTATTCCGCTAATTGGAAATTGCACTCAACCTGAATAAACCAAATGTTAATTCTATTTTTCCACAATGGTGGAAGTTTTGCCGTCACCCGAGCAATTTGCGGGTTGTGGAACACTTGTTCCTGGTTTGAGACCTCATCGGCAGTTTTTTTGGAATCAGAATGAATTTCATTATTTATTTCGTCGTTTCCGTTCGACATCTTGTTCAAATAAATTTAACTAGTAGCTAATGCAACAAATTTGAAGTCAGATTGAATGCAACAAATTAAAGTATAACCACGTGCCTTCGGCTAGTACGCTACGCATAAATTTTAAGAAGTCGGTACGTTTCCACGTGTTTACGCTAATACATATTTTTAAAACAATTTTGGCACATTTTAACTAAGAATACTACTAATATATACATTATAATCATTGATCGAAAGCTGTAAGCCTAGCCACGTGCTTACGGTTAGCATGCTAGTCCGATTTATGTACACATTCCAACTTTTAAAATATCTCAAATTAACATTATTTACAACGAAATTTAAGCATCGCAAAACACGAAACAAACCCACAATGAACGTACTCCCTAACCAAAACGAACAAATATCAAATCATGTACTCACCGGGTCACCACTGCTGGGGCCTAGTTTAGGCCACGTTATATCTGCTCCATTAATAAGGTGATCCGTTTGGTCAGGAAATTCTCTTTTATTAAATAGAAGGAGATATATCAGGTAGAGATTTACATTTGATTGTACTAATATGTACAGCTTGGCCTTTTGGCCGGCGTAGGACACTCGTGCTATTTTTAGCAGTCTAGAACAGGAGTTTACTGGAAGCCGGAGAGAAAGAGAGTCAGTTCATTCGTCTCGCGTTTCACGGTCGAGTCCGGTTACACCTCCGGTGGAGTTGTTTCTCTCCTGGTGCTTGCTGGAGAGTTTATTTTAGAGTGTTCCTCCGTGCGTGTCTAGACTGTGGACGGGCCGCCGCAAAGCTATTGATCGCTTCGATATGATGCCCAAACAAGCGCTTGGCGACTTATTTTTTGGCAACTACGCTACGGTTTTAGAAGCTAATTGAAATAAAATATAAACAAGGTTTGTAGAGCTGATTAAGAAAAGTTCAAACTAGTGATTATTTGATTGTTTCGGTCGTTATTTGTACTAGAGAATCGGACCTTTTGGTTTTTGGTAAAACAAAACATTCGAAATTGATTACAAGACACAACATTTGCATTATGGGACGTCTTCATACAATTCGAACTAAGATCTGAACTAGCCACTAGTATATGAGTAGCTCTAATGTGAAGCTAATCCGATCCAACCGATGCAAAAACTGGATTCATAGGCTTTAAGAGTTTTTCTCGCCAAGCATATGAACGCATTCCTATCTCTAGACCGGGGGCCACTTTTGTTTGCCTCACCCTGTATAAGGCAAGCATAGAACTGTTATTGAATTAAATGGCACGGACTAACCTTGGTAAGGCCTAGGTTAAGCTGTTGTGATGTGGGGAAGAGGCAAAAGTTTGACTACTGCCATCCTTCGAAACACCCTTATCTGGTGAAAGAAATCGGTATTACTTCTTACATTACGCAATGATTTTCCTTCTTCAAAGGGTACTTAAAATTTAAGTAAAATTAAATGTACCAATATGTTTAACTAATTCATTTTTATATTTATTAATGTTTTTAAGTGCACTCTAGTCCTCTTTCAACCACTCAAAAATATGTAAAGCATCGCCCTTCTTGAAAGAAGCGGTGCATGTCTCTTGAACAAACTGAGTTCAGATCTGTCACTTTTCTTAACCTTTTTCGAAGGAGATAGGTCTGAATACACTAGTCAACAGCGAAAATTGCGACTGAGATGAGAGTGCCTAATTCCGAATGATTTCACAGTGCTAAACACGCGAATATAACCTTAAAAAAATGTTCGTTAGCTCTAGATTTTTAAGCTTTTGGTAACCTCGACACTTCTTAGCTTCCTTCCAACTATCACGCTGGTAATGTGATGTGCATCTGTTATCATATTACTGATGCTGATGTATGAAATATGCGTGAAACAAACTAGTAGGAAAGGGGGGAACAGGGAAATAAGAATGAAAAAGCAAATATAAATAGCACGTTTTTGGAGTTTTCTACACTTGTAACTGCTGGTACATTTAACCATGCCGAGTAGAATTATTGAATGAATTGCAAAAAGATTTTTCGGGAAAGCAGATTTAAGCGCCGTCTGGTGGCCAAAAATCAGAATGTCAGGGAGGCAGCGATTCATGCATCTAATTCTGCTCCATTTCTCTGAATTAAAGAGTTTTTGTTGTGGAATTCTATTTTTATATATTTGAACCTCACAAGAGGTCCCCAAAAATTGCCGTTGCGGACGGTATTGCACGTCCACATGGCGGGGTATTGGGAAAAGTTTTCAACTAGCAATAGTCACGCCTCGGTAGAACCTCATTAGCTATGACACTGCCTCTGCGCAAAGCTAAAGATGAACGCAAGACAGATTTATTTAAGAAATTTTAAACTACTTAAAGCGTGGTAGCCAGAAATTGCATATATACCTAAAATAATTGACGCATTTTTTCGCGGCTGACCTATCATCTGCAAACCTATTTTATTTCATGCAGGGGGATTGAGGTGAGAAAATCCATTTTTTTTTTTTAAAACTATAACTGTTTGGGAGCCACTCAGATCGAGTTCCAGCCATCCTCTTTTCGCAATGAAAAGAAGTGCGATCATCAATGGCAGCTCAACTGCAAGAGTTGAGACATCCGTTTTCACGCTCAGGCCGAAACCCCATCACACATCATCGTGGTTGGGATATGTGCTAGTGATGGGTCGGTCCGGAATGAACGGGTCCGAAGGAACGGGTCCTCAAATGGAACGACTCGGTCCGGTCCACTGTTTCAAAAGGAACGGGTCCATCGTTCCAACTGCATAATTTAAAAAAATTTGCGAACTTTTTTTACTTTAAATTTCAAAAAATGTAGAATTTACAAACATTGTGAAACTTGAACTGAAATTGGATTAAAAATTGATGCTTGCCGCTTTAAATAAATACACCCTAGGCTTATAGAGAGTCTGCCCGATTGTTAAATAATAATATTTGCCTGAACAGAACATTGAGTCATAATCTTCTTATTCCAGTCTCGTTCCAGTATAAATAGCAATACCCTTTCGGTCCGGAACGGATAGCCGGACCGGTTCATTCCAAAATCCGTAAATGTCGGTCTAACTGTCATATATTAATATCTATCTCTTCGGTCGGAATCCGGACCAAATCGTTCCAGAATTGGGGAATTCGGTCCGTATGTATATTACTTTTGACTGCCCTGTACATTGGATCCCGATATTCTCGCTTCAGTACATAATATGTCTTTTTCGAAAACTATTTCGGTCCGAAAGGGCGATGACCGGACCGGCTCGTTCAAAAATCCGTGAATGTCGGTCCGACTGCTAAATGCTTGAACATGAACATTGTTTCCGATCTTCGAGCAACAGCACATTATTTTATGTTTTCGGTGCACTTTTACTGTGTTTTAAATAGTAGTACCAATCGGTTCGGAACGGACGACCGGACCGGTTCGTTCCAAAATCCGAAACTATCGGTCCGACTGCTAAATTATTTTATATTTTCGGTGCACTTTTATTTTACTTTAAATAGCAGTACTATTCGATCCGGAACGGATACCGGACCGGTTCGTTCCAAATTCCGAAACGATCGATCCGACTGCTAAATTATTTTATGTTTTCGGTACACTTTTATTTTACTTTAAATAGCAGTACCATTCGATCCGGAACGGATACCAGACCGGTTCGTTCCAAAATCCGAAACTATCGGTCCGACTATTAAATTATTTTCTATTTTCGGTGCACTTTTATTTTACTTTAAATAGCAGTACCATTCGATCCGGAACGGATACCAGACCGGTTCGTTCCAAAATCCGAAACTATCGGTCCGGCTGCTAAAATTATTTTATATTTTCGGTGCACTTTTATTTTACTTTAAATAGCATCACCATTCGGTCCGGAACGGATACCGGACCGGTTCGTTCCAAAATCCGAAACTATCGGTCCGACTGCTAAATTATTTTATATTTTCGGTGCACTTTTATTTTACTTTAAATAGCAGTACCATATTCGGTCCGGACGGATACCAGACCGGTTCGTTCCAAAACCGAAACTATCGGTCCGACTGCTAAATTATTTTATGTTTTCGGTGCACTTTTACTTTACTTTCAATAGCAGTACCATTCGGTCTGAAACGGATACCGGACAGGTTCGTTCCAAAACCGAAACTATCGGTCCGACTGCTAAATTATTTTATGTTTTCGGTGCACTTTTACTTTACTTTAAATAGCAGTACCATATTCGGTCCGGAACGGATACCGGACCGGTTCGTTCCAAAACATGTCGGTCAGACTGCCATACTGATATCTCTTCGGTCCTGAGGCCGGACGAAATCGTTCAAAAATCAGGGAATGTCTGTCCGACTGCTAAATATATGTTTTACATTTGACTAGCTTGGGACATTGTTTCCGATCTTCTCGCTCCAGCATATTATTTTATATTTTCGGTGAACTTTTACTTTCAAGTAGTACCCATTTGGTCCGGAACGGATGACCGGACCGGCTCGTTCCAAAATCCGTGAATGTCGGTCCGACTGCTAAATTTATGTTTTACTTTTGACTTGCTTGAACATGAACATTGTTTCCGATCTTCGCGTTACAGCACATTATTTTATATTTTCGGTGCAGTTTTACTGCATTTTAAATAAATAGTACCAGTCGGTCCGGCGGAACGGATGACTGGACCGGTTCGTTCCAAAATCCGAAACTGTCGGCCCGATTGCTGAATTTAGGTTTTACTTTTGACTTGCTTGAACTTTGTTTCCGATCTTCTCGTTCCAGCTTAATATTCTATATTTTCAGTGCAGTTTCACTTTGCTTTCAATAGTAGTACCCATTCGTTCCGGAACCGATGACTGGACCGGTTCGTTCCAAAATCCGAAACTGTCGGTCCGATTGCTGAATTCATATTTTACTTTTGACTTGCTTGAACTTTGTTTCCGATCTTCTCGTTCCAGCATAGCATAATATTCTATATTTTCAGTGCAGTTCTACTTTACTTTCAATAGTAGTACCCCTTCGGTTCAGAACGGAGGGTCGGACCGGTTCGTTCCAAAATCCGAACATGTCATGTCGGTCAGACTGTCATATACTGATATCTTTTCGGCCCGGAAGCCGGAAGATATTGTTCATAAATCAGGTAATGTCTGTCCGACTATTAAATGTATATTACTTTTGACTAGCCTACATACATTGTTTCCCGATCATCTCGTTCCCGCACAATATTTAATATTTTTGATATACACTTTTCTATATTTTAAAATAGTAGAATCTTTTGGTCTGAAACGAGTGACCGACCGACCGATGGGTTCCAAAATCCGTGAATTTCGATCAGATTGTCATATTGATTGATTTCTTTTCGGGCTGAAAAAATTATTCAAAAATCAGGGAAAGTCGGTCCGACTATTAAATGTGGAGGCTGGAGCCCAGTCGGTAAGGCGCATGCCTAACTAGCGAAAGTTCCAGGATCGGATCCGGGCTTTTCAAAAACAAAAAAACTGCCAGCCCATAAAAGGTCTGTAAAGCCCAGCAGTTTGACGAATAACACCCAATAATTGTTCCAAAGTCCCGGTGAGTCCCAAAGTACGATGTCGCTCGTAAAAGTTGCATTATGTGCCTACTCAAGCGCCATCTCGTCACTTGACCGTGAGTCGAAATTATAACTCCCTTGTAAAGCTCTAAAGCGATGATAATTTAAATCAACCTTGCTGTATTTTAAATATGGTTTTTAAATAGTAGTACCCTTTCGGCCCGGAACGGTTCATTCTAAAATCAAGGAATGTCGGTCCGGTCCGACTACAATTTTTTAGTTTTTTTAAACCCCTATTTCAAATAATCTTATTGTCGTTTTTTCAAACATTTCAGCAAATAATAATATAATAGTCTCAAGCATACCGCCTGTTCTTTCCGATCAATTAACATTCCATTTTAAATTTTAACTTTTTTCCTTGACTTAATTGTTCTTAATTCACACGAAAGCAATGTCTTTTACTTACAGTGTTTGTGAATTTCTTCATAACAAAAATTAAGAAGCTTCAAAACATAATTCTAAATAACGATTACGCAAGCAGAGAATTACAGTGTCAACATTTATAAGACTTCTCCTATACGCATAACATTGAACCTCAGAAGCATACGAGAAGAGTTGATACAATCCAAATACTTTTTCCTTCGGTCGGCTCGAGAGAGCGATGCGTTAGTACGTGTACAAACTCCTCCCCTAAAAAGACAAGGATTTCCAAGAAATTCTCCCCCAACCCCTACTCAATAACAACATCAGCAAAAAGAACACTCACACAGTCACATTCCACTCTCTCAAGGGGTATTCTCGACACCCCCATCCCCTCCCATATCAAATTACAAAACGGTCAGGATTTCGTTCGCGTGTCAAAACAAAACGCTTTCGAAAAAAAAGGGGAAGGGGGAATTTGGGGGGGGGGGAATTTGGGGGGGGGGGGGTGTCGGTCCGGATCGGAATGAACGGGTACGGAGGAACGGGTCCACAGAAGGACCGGAACTGGACCGCCCATCACTAATATGTGCGCAGTTCGGTGAGTGAACTCGCTAATCATACTATAGAAATGATTCTATGAAGTATGATCTTGAATTTCAAGCTCGGAGAGTATTCTATATAAAAACTTGTAATTTGTAACTGCTGGTACTTTTGACCATGCCGAGTAGAATTATTGAATCAATTGCAAAAAGATTTTTCGGGAAAGCAGATTTAAGCGCCGTCTGGTGGCCAAAAATCAGAATGTCAGGGAGGCAGCGATTCATGCATCTAATTCTGCTCCATTTCTCTGAATTAAAGAGTTTTTGTTGTGGAATTCTATTTTTATATATTTGAACCTCACAAGAGGTCCCCAAAAATTACCGTTGCGGACGGTATTGCACGTCCACATGGCGGGGTATTGGGAAAAGTTTTCAACTAGCAATAGTCACGCCTCGGTAGAACCTCATTGGCTATGACACTGCCTCTGCGCAAAGCTAAAGATGAACGCAAGACAGATTTATTTAAGAAATTTTAAACTACTTAAAGCGTGGTAGCCAGAAATTGCATATATACCTAAAATAATTGACGCATTTTTTCGCGGCTGACCTATCATCTGCAAACCTATTTTATTTCATGCAGGGGGATTGAGGTGAGAAAATCCATTTTTTTTTTTTTAAACTATAACTGTTTGGGAGTCAGACGTTTCTTAGAAAATGCAATTCTGTGGACATGCTAAATTATATAGTCCTGTCACGGTGACAGAAATTTTACAGTCTTATCAGGATAAAATTTTGTTTAGAAGATGAAACTACTAATAATATTTGAAGCCACTCAGATCGAGTTCCAGCCATCCTCTTTTCGCAATGAAAAGAAGTGCGATCATCAATGGCAGCTCAACTGCAAGAGTTGAGACAGCCGTTTTCACGCTCAGGCCGAAACCCCATCACACATCATCGTGGTTGGGATTTGTGCGAAGTTCGGTGAGTGAACTCGCTAATCATACTATAGAAATGATCCTATGAAGTATGATCTTGAATTTCAAGCTCGGAGAGTATTCTATATAAAAACTTGTAATTTGTAACTGCTGGTACTTTTGACCATGCCGAGTAGAATTATTGAATCAATTGCAAAAAGATTTTTCGGGAAAGCAGATTTAAGCGCCGTCTGGTGGCCAAAAATCAGAATGTCAGGGAGGCAGCGATTCATGCATCTAATTCTGCTCCATTTCTCTGAATTAAAGAGTTTTTGTTGTGGAATTCTATTTTTATATATTTGAACCTCACAAGAGGTCCCCAAAAATTGCCGTTGCGGACGGTATTGCACGTCCACATGGCGGGGTATTGGGAAAAGTTTTCAACTAGCAATAGTCACGCCTCGGTAGAACCTCATTGGCTATGACACTGCCTCTGCGCAAAGCTAAAGATGAACGCAAGACAGATTTATTTAAGAAATTTTAAACTACTTAAAGCGTGGTAGCCAGAAATTGCATATATACCTAAAATAATTGACGCATTTTTTCGCGGCTGACCTATCATCTGCAAACCTATTTTATTTCATGCATGGGGATTGAGGTGAGAAAATCCAATTTTTTTTAAAGACTATAACTGTTTGGGAGTCAGACGTTTCTTAGAAAATGCAATTCTGTGGACATGCTAAATTATATAGTCCTGTCACGGTGACAGAAATTTTACAGTCTTATCAGGATAAAATTTTGTTTAGAAGATGAAACTACTATTAATATTTGAAGCCACTCAGATCGAGTTCCAGCCATCCTCTTTTCGCAATGAAAAGAAGTGCGATCATCAATGGCAGCTCAACTGCAAGAGTTGAGACAGCCGTTTTCACGCTCAGGCCGAAACCCCATCACACATCATCGTGGTTGGGATTTGTGCGAAGTTCGGTGAGTGAACTCGCTAATCATACTATAGAAATGATCATATGAAGTATGATCTTGAATTTCAAGCTCGGAGAGTATTCTATATAAAAACTTGTAATTTGTAACTGCTGGTACTTTTGACCATGCCGAGTAGAATTATTGAATCAATTGCAAAAAGATTTTTCGGGAAAGCAGATTTAAGCGCCGTCTGGTGGCCAAAAATCAGAATGTCAGGGAGGCAGCGATTCATGCATCTAATTCTGCTCCATTTCTCTGAATTAAAGAGTTTTTGTTGTGGAATTCTATTTTTATATATTTGAACCTCACAAGAGGTCCCCAAAAATTGCCGTTGCGGACGGTATTGCACGTCCACATGGCGGGGTATTGGGAAAAGTTTTCAACTAGCAATAGTCACGCCTCGGTAGAACCCTTTTGGCTATGACACTGCCTCTGCGCAAAGCTAAAGATGAACGCAAGACAGATTTATTTAAGAAATTTTAAACTACTTAAAGCGTGGTAGCCAGAAATTGCATATATACCTAAAATAATTGACGCATTTTTTCGCGGCTGACCTATCATCTGCAAACCTATTTTATTTCATGCAGGGGGATTGAGGTGAGAAAATCCATTTTTTTTTTTTTTTTTTAAACTATAACTGTTTGGGAGTCAGACGTTTCTTAGAAAATGCAATTCTGTGGACATGCTAAATTATATAGTCCTGTCACGGTGACAGAAATTTTACAGTCTTATCAGGATAAAATTTTGTTTAGAAGATGAAACTACTATTAATATTTGAAGCCACTCAGATCGAGTTCCAGCCATCCTCTTTTCGCAATGAAAAGAAGTGCGATCATCAATGGCAGCTCAACTGCAAGAGTTGAGACAGCCGTTTTCACGCTCAGGCCGAAACCCCATCACACATCATCGTGGTTGGGATTTGTGCGAAGTTCGGTGAGTGAACTCGCTAATCATACTATAGAAATGATCCTATGAAGTATGATCTTGAATTTCAAGCTCGGAGAGTATTCTATATAAAAACTTGTAATTTGTAACTGCTGGTACTTTTGACCATGCCGAGTAGAATTATTGAATCAATTGCAAAAAGATTTTTCGGGAAAGCAGATTTAAGCGCCGTCTGGTGGCCAAAAATCAGAATGTCAGGGAGGCAGCGATTCATGCATCTAATTCTGCTCCATTTCTCTGAATTAAAGAGTTTTTGTTGTGGAATTCTATTTTTATATATTTGAACCTCACAAGAGGTCCCCAAAAATTGCCGTTGCGGACGGTATTGCACGTCCACATGGCGGGGTATTGGGAAAAGTTTTCAACTAGCAATAGTCACGCCTCGGTAGAACCTCATTGGCTATGACACTGCCTCTGCGCAAAGCTAAAGATGAACGCAAGACAGATTTATTTAAGAAATTTTAAACTACTTAAAGCGTGGTAGCCAGAAATTGCATATATACCTAAAATAATTGACGCATTTTTTCGCGGCTGACCTATCATCTGCAAACCTATTTTATTTCATGCAGGGGGATTGAGGTGAGAAAATCCATTTTTTTTTTTTTAACTATAACTGTTTGGGAGTCAGACGTTTCTTAGAAAATGCAATTCTGTGGACATGCTAAATTATATAGTCCTGTCACGGTGACAGAAATTTTACAGTCTTATCAGGATAAAATTTTGTTTAGAAGATGAAACTACTATTAATATTTGAAGCCACTCAGATCGAGTTCCAGCCATCCTCTTTTCGCAATGAAAAGAAGTGCGATCATCAATGGCAGCTCAACTGCAAGAGTTGAGACAGCCGTTTTCACGCTCAGGCCGAAACCCCATCACACATCATCGTGGTTGGGATTTGTGCGAAGTTCGGTGAGTGAACTCGCTAATCATACTATAGAAATGATCCTATGAAGTATGATCTTGAATTTCAAGCTCGGAGAGTATTCTATATAAAAACTTGTAATTTGTAACTGCTGGTACTTTTGACCATGCCGAGTAGAATTATTGAATCAATTGCAAAAAGATTTTTCGGGAAAGCAGATTTAAGCGCCGTCTGGTGGCCAAAAATCAGAATGTCAGGGAGGCAGCGATTCATGCATCTAATTCTGCTCCATTTCTCTGAATTAAAGAGTTTTTGTTGTGGAATTCTATTTTTATATATTTGAACCTCACAAGAGGTCCCCAAAAATTGCCGTTGCGGACGGTATTGCACGTCCACATGGCGGGGTATTGGGAAAAGTTTTCAACTAGCAATAGTCACGCCTCGGTAGAACCTCATTGGCTATGACACTGCCTCTGCGCAAAGCTAAAGATGAACGCAAGACAGATTTATTTAAGAAATTTTAAACTACTTAAAGCGTGGTAGCCAGAAATTGCATATATACCTAAAATAATTGACGCATTTTTTCGCGGCTGACCTATCATCTGCAAACCTATTTTATTTCATGCAGGGGGATTGAGGTGAGAAAATCCATTTTTTTTTTTTTTTTTAAACTATAACTGTTTGGGAGTCAGACGTTTCTTAGAAAATGCAATTCTGTGGACATGCTAAATTATATAGTCCTGTCACGGTGACAGAAATTTTACAGTCTTATCAGGAGATAAAATTTTGTTTAGAAGATGAAACTACTATTAATATTTGAAGCCACTCAGATCGAGTTCCAGCCATCCTCTTTTCGCAATGAAAAGAAGTGCGATCATCAATGGCAGCTCAACTGCAAGAGTTGAGACAGCCGTTTTCACGCTCAGGCCGAAACCCCATCACACATCATCGTGGTTGGGATTTGTGCGAAGTTCGGTGAGTGAACTCGCTAATCATACTATAGAAATGATCCTATGAAGTATGATCTTGAATTTCAAGCTCGGAGAGTATTCTATATAAAAACTTGTAATTTGTAACTGCTGGTACTTTTGACCATGCCGAGTAGAATTATTGAATCAATTGCAAAAAGATTTTTCGGGAAAGCAGATTTAAGCGCCGTCTGGTGGCCAAAAATCAGAATGTCAGGGAGGCAGCGATTCATGCATCTAATTCTGCTCCATTTCTCTGAATTAAAGAGTTTTTGTTGTGGAATTCTATTTTTATATATTTGAACCTCACAAGAGGTCCCCAAAAATTGCCGTTGCGGACGGTATTGCACGTCCACATGGCGGGGTATTGGGAAAAGTTTTCAACTAGCAATAGTCACGCCTCGGTAGAACCTCATTGGCTATGACACTGCCTCTGCGCAAAGCTAAAGATGAACGCAAGACAGATTTATTTAAGAAATTTTAAACTACTTAAAGCGTGGTAGCCAGAAATTGCATATATACCTAAAATAATTGACGCATTTTTTCGCGGCTGACCTATCATCTGCAAACCTATTTTATTTCATGCAGGGGGATTGAGGTGAGAAAATCCATTTTTTTTTTTTTTTTAACTATAACTGTTTGGGAGTCAGACGTTTCTTAGAAAATGCAATTCTGTGGACATGCTAAATTATATAGTCCTGTCACGGTGACAGAAATTTTACAGTCTTATCAGGATAAAATTTTGTTTAGAAGATGAAACTACTATTAATATTTGAAGCCACTCAGATCGAGTTCCAGCCATCCTCTTTTCGCAATGAAAAGAAGTGCGATCATCAATGGCAGCTCAACTGCAAGAGTTGAGACAGCCGTTTTCACGCTCAGGCCGAAACCCCATCACACATCATCGTGGTTGGGATTTGTGCGAAGTTCGGTGAGTGAACTCGCTAATCATACTATAGAAATGATCCTATGAAGTATGATCTTGAATTTCAAGCTCGGAGAGTATTCTATATAAAAACTTGTAATTTGTAACTGCTGGTACTTTTGACCATGCCGAGTAGAATTATTGAATCAATTGCAAAAAGATTTTTCGGGAAAGCAGATTTAAGCGCCGTCTGGTGGCCAAAAATCAGAATGTCAGGGAGGCAGCGATTCATGCATCTAATTCTGCTCCATTTCTCTGAATTAAAGAGTTTTTGTTGTGGAATTCTATTTTTATATATTTGAACCTCACAAGAGGTCCCCAAAAATTGCCGTTGCGGACGGTATTGCACGTCCACATGGCGGGGTATTGGGAAAAGTTTTCAACTAGCAATAGTCACGCCTCGGTAGAACCTCATTGGCTATGACACTGCCTCTGCGCAAAGCTAAAGATGAACGCAAGACAGATTTATTTAAGAAATTTTAAACTACTTAAAGCGTGGTAGCCAGAAATTGCATATATACCTAAAATAATTGACGCATTTTTTCGCGGCTGACCTATCATCTGCAAACCTATTTTATTTCATGCAGGGGGATTGAGGTGAGAAAATCCATTTTTTTTTTTTTTTAAACTATAACTGTTTGGGAGTCAGACGTTTCTTAGAAAATGCAATTCTGTGGACATGCTAAATTATATAGTCCTGTCACGGTGACAGAAATTTTACAGTCTTATCAGGAGATAAAATTTTGTTTAGAAGATGAAACTACTATTAATATTTGAAGCCACTCAGATCGAGTTCCAGCCATCCTCTTTTCGCAATGAAAAGAAGTGCGATCATCAATGGCAGCTCAACTGCAAGAGTTGAGACAGCCGTTTTCACGCTCAGGCCGAAACCCCATCACACATCATCGTGGTTGGGATTTGTGCGAAGTTCGGTGAGTGAACTCGCTAATCATACTATAGAAATGATCCTATGAAGTATGATCTTGAATTTCAAGCTCGGAGAGTATTCTATATAAAAACTTGTAATTTGTAACTGCTGGTACTTTTGACCATGCCGAGTAGAATTATTGAATCAATTGCAAAAAGATTTTTCGGGAAAGCAGATTTAAGCGCCGTCTGGTGGCCAAAAATCAGAATGTCAGGGAGGCAGCGATTCATGCATCTAATTCTGCTCCATTTCTCTGAATTAAAGAGTTTTTGTTGTGGAATTCTATTTTTATATATTTGAACCTCACAAGAGGTCCCCAAAAATTGCCGTTGCGGACGGTATTGCACGTCCACATGGCGGGGTATTGGGAAAAGTTTTCAACTAGCAATAGTCACGCCTCGGTAGAACCTCATTGGCTATGACACTGCCTCTGCGCAAAGCTAAAGATGAACGCAAGACAGATTTATTTAAGAAATTTTAAACTACTTAAAGCGTGGTAGCCAGAAATTGCATATATACCTAAAATAATTGACGCATTTTTTCGCGGCTGACCTATCATCTGCAAACCTATTTTATTTCATGCAGGGGGATTGAGGTGAGAAAATCCATATTTTTTTTAAAACTATAACTGTTTGGGAGTCAGACGTTTCTTAGAAAATGCAATTCTGTGGACATGCTAAATTATATAGTCCTGTCACGGTGACAGAAATTTTACAGTCTTATCAGGATAAAATTTTGTTTAGAAGATGAAACTACTATTAATATTTGAAGCCACTCAGATCGAGTTCCAGCCATCCTCTTTTCGCAATGAAAAGAAGTGCGATCATCAATGGCAGCTCAACTGCAAGAGTTGAGACAGCCGTTTTCACGCTCAGGCCGAAACCCCATCACACATCATCGTGGTTGGGATTTGTGCGAAGTTCGGTGAGTGAACTCGCTAATCATACTATAGAAATGATCCTATGAAGTAAGATCTTGAATTTCAAGCTCGGAGAGTATTCTATATAAAAACTTGTAATTTGTAACTGCTGGTACTTTTGACCATGCCGAGTAGAATAGAATTATTGAATCAATTGCAAAAAGATTTTTCGGGAAAGCAGATTTAAGCGCCGTCTGGTGGCCAAAAATCAGAATGTCAGGGAGGCAGCGATTCATGCATCTAATTCTGCTCCATTTCTCTGAATTAAAGAGTTTTTGTTGTGGAATTCTATTTTTATATATTTGAACCTCACAAGAGGTCCCCAAAAATTGCCGTTGCGGACGGTATTGCACGTCCACATGGCGGGGTATTGGGAAAAGTTTTCAACTAGCAATAGTCACGCCTCGGTAGAACCTCATTGGCTATGACACTGCCTCTGCGCAAAGCTAAAGATGAACGCAAGACAGATTTATTTAAGAAATTTTAAACTACTTAAAGCGTGGTAGCCAGAAATTGCATATATACCTAAAATAATTGACGCATTTTTTCGCGGCTGACCTATCATCTGCAAACCTATTTTATTTCATGCAGGGGGATTGAGGTGAGAAAATCCATTTTTTTTTTTTTTTAACTATAACTGTTTGGGAGTCAGACGTTTCTTAGAAAATGCAATTCTGTGGACATGCTAAATTATATAGTCCTGTCACGGTGACAGAAATTTTACAGTCTTATCAGGATAAAATTTTGTTTAGAAGATGAAACTACTATTAATATTTGAAGCCACTCAGATCGAGTTCCAGCCATCCTCTTTTCGCAATGAAAAGAAGTGCGATCATCAATGGCAGCTCAACTGCAAGAGTTGAGACAGCCGTTTTCACGCTCAGGCCGAAACCCCATCACACATCATCGTGGTTGGGATTTGTGCGAAGTTCGGTGAGTGAACTCGCTAATCATACTATAGAAATGATCCTATGAAGTATGATCTTGAATTTCAAGCTCGGAGAGTATTCTATATAAAAACTTGTAATTTGTAACTGCTGGTACTTTTGACCATGCCGAGTAGAATTATTGAATCAATTGCAAAAAGATTTTTCGGGAAAGCAGATTTAAGCGCCGTCTGGTGGCCAAAAATCAGAATGTCAGGGAGGCAGCGATTCATGCATCTAATTCTGCTCCATTTCTCTGAATTAAAGAGTTTTTGTTGTGGAATTCTATTTTTATATATTTGAACCTCACAAGAGGTCCCCAAAAATTGCCGTTGCGGACGGTATTGCACGTCCACATGGCGGGGTATTGGGAAAAGTTTTCAACTAGCAATAGTCACGCCTCGGTAGAACCTCATTGGCTATGACACTGCCTCTGCGCAAAGCTAAAGATGAACGCAAGACAGATTTATTTAAGAAATTTTAAACTACTTAAAGCGTGGTAGCCAGAAATTGCATATATACCTAAAATAATTGACGCATTTTTTCGCGGCTGACCTATCATCTGCAAACCTATTTTATTTCATGCAGGGGGATTGAGGTGAGAAAATCCATTTTTTTTTTTTAAACTATAACTGTTTGGGAGTCAGACGTTTCTTAGAAAATGCAATTCTGTGGACATGCTAAATTATATAGTCCTGTCACGGTGACAGAAATTTTACAGTCTTATCAGGATAAAATTTTGTTTAGAAGATGAAACTACTATTAATATTTGAAGCCACTCAGATCGAGTTCCAGCCATCCTCTTTTCGCAATGAAAAGAAGTGCGATCATCAATGGCAGCTCAACTGCAAGAGTTGAGACAGCCGTTTTCACGCTCAGGCCGAAACCCCATCACACATCATCGTGGTTGGGATTTGTGCGAAGTTCGGTGAGTGAACTCGCTAATCATACTATAGAAATGATCCTATGAAGTATGATCTTGAATTTCAAGCTCGGAGAGTATTCTATATAAAAACTTGTAATTTGTAACTGCTGGTACTTTTGACCATGCCGAGTAGAATTATTGAATCAATTGCAAAAAGATTTTTCGGGAAAGCAGATTTAAGCGCCGTCTGGTGGCCAAAAATCAGAATGTCAGGGAGGCAGCGATTCATGCATCTAATTCTGCTCCATTTCTCTGAATTAAAGAGTTTTTGTTGTGGAATTCTATTTTTATATATTTGAACCTCACAAGAGGTCCCCAAAAATTGCCGTTGCGGACGGTATTGCACGTCCACATGGCGGGGTATTGGGAAAAGTTTTCAACTAGCAATAGTCACGCCTCGGTAGAACCTCATTGGCTATGACACTGCCTCTGCGCAAAGCTAAAGATGAACGCAAGACAGATTTATTTAAGAAATTTTAAACTACTTAAAGCGTGGTAGCCAGAAATTGCATATATACCTAAAATAATTGACGCATTTTTTCGCGGCTGACCTATCATCTGCAAACCTATTTTATTTCATGCAGGGGGATTGAGGTGAGAAAATCCATTTTTTTTTTTTTTAACTATAACTGTTTGGGAGTCAGACGTTTCTTAGAAAATGCAATTCTGTGGACATGCTAAATTATATAGTCCTGTCACGGTGACAGAAATTTTACAGTCTTATCAGGATAAAATTTTGTTTAGAAGATGAAACTACTATTAATATTTGAAGTCACTCAGATCGAGTTCCAGCCATCCTCTTTTCGCAATGAAAAGAAGTGCGATCATCAATGGCAGCTCAACTGCAAGAGTTGAGACAGCCGTTTTCACGCTCAGGCCGAAACCCCATCACACATCATCGTGGTTGGGATTTGTGCGAAGTTCGGTGAGTGAACTCGCTAATCATACTATAGAAATGATCCTATGAAGTATGATCTTGAATTTCAAGCTCGGAGAGTATTCTATATAAAAACTTGTAATTTGTAACTGCTGGTACTTTTGACCATGCCGAGTAGAATTATTGAATCAATTGCAAAAAGATTTTTCGGGAAAGCAGATTTAAGCGCCGTCTGGTGGCCAAAAATCAGAATGTCAGGGAGGCAGCGATTCATGCATCTAATTCTGCTCCATTTCTCTGAATTAAAGAGTTTTTGTTGTGGAATTCTATTTTTATATATTTGAACCTCACAAGAGGTCCCCAAAAATTGCCGTTGCGGACGGTATTGCACGTCCACATGGCGGGGTATTGGGAAAAGTTTTCAACTAGCAATAGTCACGCCTCGGTAGAACCTCATTGGCTATGACACTGCCTCTGCGCAAAGCTAAAGATGAACGCAAGACAGATTTATTTAAGAAATTTTAAACTACTTAAAGCGTGGTAGCCAGAAATTGCATATATACCTAAAATAATTGACGCATTTTTTCGCGGCTGACCTATCATCTGCAAACCTATTTTATTTCATGCAGGGGGATTGAGGTGAGAAAATCCATTTTTTTTTTAAACTATAACTGTTTGGGAGTCAGACGTTTCTTAGAAAATGCAATTCTGTGGACATGCTAAATTATATAGTCCTGTCACGGTGACAGAAATTTTACAGTCTTATCAGGATAAAATTTTGTTTAGAAGATGAAACTACTATTAATATTTGAAGCCACTCAGATCGAGTTCCAGCCATCCTCTTTTCGCAATGAAAAGAAGTGCGATCATCAATGGCAGCTCAACTGCAAGAGTTGAGACAGCCGTTTTCACGCTCAGGCCGAAACCCCATCACACATCATCGTGGTTGGGATTTGTGCGAAGTTCGGTGAGTGAACTCGCTAATCATACTATAGAAATGATCCTATGAAGTATGATCTTGAATTTCAAGCTCGGAGAGTATTCTATATAAAAACTTGTAATTTGTAACTGCTGGTACTTTTGACCATGCCGAGTAGAATTATTGAATCAATTGCAAAAAGATTTTTCGGGAAAGCAGATTTAAGCGCCGTCTGGTGGCCAAAAATCAGAATGTCAGGGAGGCAGCGATTCATGCATCTAATTCTGCTCCATTTCTCTGAATTAAAGAGTTTTTGTTGTGGAATTCTATTTTTATATATTTGAACCTCACAAGAGGTCCCCAAAAATTGCCGTTGCGGACGGTATTGCACGTCCACATGGCGGGGTATTGGGAAAAGTTTTCAACTAGCAATAGTCACGCCTCGGTAGAACTCATTGGCTATGACACTGCCTCTGCGCAAAGCTAAAGATGAACGCAAGACAGATTTATTTAAGAAATTTTAAACTACTTAAAGCGTGGTAGCCAGAAATTGCATATATACCTAAAATAATTGACGCATTTTTTCGCGGCTGACCTATCATCTGCAAACCTATTTTATTTCATGCAGGGGGATTGAGGTGAGAAAATCCATTTTTTTTTTTTTTTAACTATAACTGTTTGGGAGTCAGACGTTTCTTAGAAAATGCAATTCTGTGGACATGCTAAATTATATAGTCCTGTCACGGTGACAGAAATTTTACAGTCTTATCAGGATAAAATTTTGTTTAGAAGATGAAACTACTATTAATATTTGAAGCCACTCAGATCGAGTTCCAGCCATCCTCTTTTCGCAATGAAAAGAAGTGCGATCATCAATGGCAGCTCAACTGCAAGAGTTGAGACAGCCGTTTTCACGCTCAGGCCGAAACCCCATCACACATCATCGTGGTTGGGATTTGTGCGAAGTTCGGTGAGTGAACTCGCTAATCATACTATAGAAATGATCCTATGAAGTATGATCTTGAATTTCAAGCTCGGAGAGTATTCTATATAAAAACTTGTAATTTGTAACTGCTGGTACTTTTGACCATGCCGAGTAGAATTATTGAATCAATTGCAAAAAGATTTTTCGGGAAAGCAGATTTAAGCGCCGTCTGGTGGCCAAAAATCAGAATGTCAGGGAGGCAGCGATTCATGCATCTAATTCTGCTCCATTTCTCTGAATTAAAGAGTTTTTGTTGTGGAATTCTATTTTTATATATTTGAACCTCACAAGAGGTCCCCAAAAATTGCCGTTGCGGACGGTATTGCACGTCCACATGGCGGGTGGGTATTGGGAAAAGTTTTCAACTAGCAATAGTCACGCCTCGGTAGAACCTCATTGGCTATGACACTGCCTCTGCGCAAAGCTAAAGATGAACGCAAGACAGATTTATTTAAGAAATTTTAAACTACTTAAAGCGTGGTAGCCAGAAATTGCATATATACCTAAAATAATTGACGCATTTTTTCGCGGCTGACCTATCATCTGCAAACCTATTTTATTTCATGCAGGGGGATTGAGGTGAGAAAATCCATTTTTTTTTTTAAACTATAACTGTTTGGGAGTCAGACGTTTCTTAGAAAATGCAATTCTGTGGACATGCTAAATTATATAGTCCTGTCACGGTGACAGAAATTTTACAGTCTTATCAGAATAAAATTTTGTTTAGAAGATGAAACTACTATTAATATTTGAAGCCACTCAGATCGAGTTCCAGCCATCCTCTTTTCGCAATGAAAAGAAGTGCGATCATCAATGGCAGCTCAACTGCAAGAGTTGAGACAGCCGTTTTCACGCTCAGGCCGAAACCCCATCACACATCATCGTGGTTGGGATTTGTGCGAAGTTCGGTGAGTGAACTCGCTAATCATACTATAGAAATGATCCTATGAAGTATGATCTTGAATTTCAAGCTCGGAGAGTATTCTATATAAAAACTTGTAATTTGTAACTGCTGGTACTTTTGACCATGCCTGCTCCATTCTGCTCCATTTCTCTGAATTAAAGAGTTTTTGTTGTGGAATTCTATTTTTATATATTTGAACCTCACAAGAGGTCCCCAAAAATTGCCGTTGCGGACGGTATTGCACGTCCACATGGCGGGGTATTGGGAAAAGTTTTCAACTAGCAATAGTCACGCCTCGGTAGAACCTCATTGGCTATGACACTGCCTCTGCGCAAAGCTAAAGATGAACGCAAGACAGATTTATTTAAGAAATTTTAAACTACTTAAAGCGTGGTAGCCAGAAATTGCATATATACCTAAAATAATTGACGCATTTTTTCGCGGCTGACCTATCATCTGCAAACCTATTTTATTTCATGCAGGGGGATTGAGGTGAGAAAATCCATTTTTTTTTTTTTTAACTATAACTGTTTGGGAGTCAGACGTTTCTTAGAAAATGCAATTCTGTGGACATGCTAAATTATATAGTCCTGTCACGGTGACAGAAATTTTACAGTCTTATCAGGATAAAATTTTGTTTAGAAGATGAAACTACTATTAATATTTGAAGCCACTCAATCGAGTTCCAGCCATCCTCTTTTCGCAATGAAAAGAAGTGCGATCATCAATGGCAGCTCACTGCAAGAGTTGAGACAGCCGTTTTCACGCTCAGGCCGAAACCCCATCACACATCATCGTGGTTGGGATTTGTGCGAAGTTCGGTGAGTGAACTCGCTAATCATACTATAGAAATGATCCTATCGGAGATTCGGAGATCGACAATAGCATACGAAGTATCGACGCGAGAGCGTCTTTATTTCGTCTAAGAAATACCCAAAAAGGGAGAGCGTTTGTGTTTTCCTAAAGTAAACATAAGTTCCATATAAAAATATGGGAAAACCCGTGGGATGAGACCCTAGGGCAATGCGATAGGTTGTGTTAATAAAAAACAATGATGATAGATGGAACACCAAAAAGGACATGAACCATATCTTTAAACCACTGGACATAACAATTGCATTCAAAGTGCAAACTTGTTGTCAGGGTAAAAGTAGTGTTAACGAAAAAAAACTTAACTGTCATAAGGTATTTCAAGAAGGGTGTGATGAAACGGTGCATGGACGTTTTATTTTTGTTCGACTCTATGATCCATAGCGATAATTCTTTTAAGGTTCTCTATATCAGAGCGATCAATAGAGGTTTTGTGTTATTGTGAAGCCAGAAAGAATTGCCTGTTGTGGTTTTTTGTCAATAAAATCAATATGTCAGGTCTCTGTGAAAGGATCTTTTTTCGCACATACCAAGGAGCATTTGTCATTCTTCTCAGGGTTTTATTTTTGAAATATTTGCCAGTTTGTTTCTGTGTGTCTTGCGAACAGCGGCCCACGCTGGAGTGGGCGTTAGACGTAAAATTGGCACTTTATCATTGACTTTATAAAAGTAAAAACCTTGTTGTTAAGGGACCATCCATTTTTGGAGTTGTTATCCCAATGATGGGATTTAGACTGACGCTGGCACCTGTGGCTTTCTAGCTATTGTTTGCTTAATATGTTCTTTAAAGCTGAGTCTATTGTCCAAATGTACTCCGAGGTATTTGGTATGTGGCTCATTTTTGATATCAGTATTAAAGATCTCAAGATCGGTGTCATAATTTGTCAGTGTTTTGTGCTTTCTAAAGAGGACTGAGACACTCTTTTGTGCATTAATTTTCACTCTCCAATCTTCACACAATTTTCAACTAAGTATAGCGCTGTTTGCAATTTGTCAAAGGCTATGTTACCGTGTTTAGATTTGGCTAGTATAGCCGTATCGTCCGCGAACTGGGCAGTAATACAGTCTGTCTGAGTAGGGAAATCGTTAATGTACAGATTAAATAATGTGGGACTCATTGTGCTTCCTTGCGGAACTCCGGCCCTAATGGTTACTACTTTGGACAATGTGCTATTGATTCGAAAACCTGGAAACATCTGTTTGTGAGGAAAGAGTTAATAATATGTATTAGTGGTTTTGGTTATGTTTTGTTTGACAAGTTTTAATAATAAGGCCTTCATGCCAAAGGCTATCAAAAGCTTTTTCAATATCTAAAAATACGGCTCCCACTGTTTCTTTGTTGTTAAAGGCATTTCCAATTATTTCTACTATTCTATGAACTTGGTGTGTTGTTGAATGTCCTTTTTTAAAACCATATTGATTAAGATTGATAATCTTATTAGCATCTAAGAAAGTGTTTAATCTAGTCAGAATAATTTTTTCAAGAACTTTTGCTAAGCTGGGTAAGAGACTAATTGGTCTGTAGCTGCTAGGGAGAAGTGGGCTTTTGCCTGGTTTTTTAAAAAGTATTATAATGGCTTTTTTCCATGTAGTCGGAAAGTAGTAGTGTTGGAGGCATGCGTTAAAGATATTCGTGATAAGTACAATGACCTTTTGGGATAGATTTTTTAGGGATTTATTGGAAATCATATCGTATCCAGATGCCTTTTTAGGATCAAGGTTTTTAATAATGTGTGCTACTTCCTCAGGAAAAGTTTCTTGAAATAGTTGCATTGGGTTTAGAGCTTAGGTATCGATGAACCTCTTCCGTAACATTGTCAACCATTTCATCATTTGTTGGATTGTCATGGGGTGAAAAACTGGTTATATAGGCTGTTTGAAAGTACGTCTGCCATGTCTTTTTCTGTGTAAGCTATTTTGTTTGGGCCTTGAAGTGGGCCAATATTTTGAGGATTAGATTTTAATGCCTTGGCCAATTTCCAGACTGTGTTATTTTGGGTGGATAATTTCATAACTGTACATTCCCACGTTGTTTGTTTGTGGTCAGCAATAATTGCTCTGACTCGCCTACACGCTTCGTTCCATTTGCTTTTATCCTCCGGTTGTCTGGTTACTTTGTAAACTTTTCCTAAGTTTATTTTTGTTTTTTATTTCATCTCTTATTTCCTGGGGTAGTTTATAGTTGTTGCTATGGCTTATTGGTCTCGAAACTATTTTCAATGTCATTTTTTATTTTAAATACAAGATCCTTTATAGCAGTGTCTATTTGGGCTATGGTTTGAAGAGGGGGGTTGATATTGATATTGTCATTTGAGATGGAATGAAATTTTTCCCAGTTTGTTGTAAGTCTGATTGATTCAGGGGATTGTGTGAGGCCATATAGAGAGAAAGTTACCGGACTGTGGTCGGACGACAAGGAACTATGAACTTTTAATGTAGGAAAGCTTGGAATTCCCATAAGGAGCATGATATCTAAAATGTCCGGTCTATGGGATAAAGTGCCTGGAAAGTGTGTAGGTTCATCAGGAGCTATTAAGGTAATGCCTTTGTTTAAAATAAATTTTTGAAGAGTCTTTCCATTGACATTATTTGCCCTGCAGCCCCAGGTATCGGATTTAGCATTGAGATCACCAGCGAGTATGGTTGGAAGACCGGAGTT
Organism: Hylyphantes graminicola; assembly: GCA_023701765.1. NCBI lineage: Eukaryota > Metazoa > Arthropoda > Arachnida > Araneae > Linyphiidae > Hylyphantes > Hylyphantes graminicola. The sequence goes on along the minus strand of CM043120.1, from coordinate 60,570,197 downwards.
TACAAGAGCCTCTAGATCATCTGCTACCAGTTTGGAATTGGGTGGATTATAAACTGATACCACTAATATTTCTCCAAAATTTTCGCTTTCAATTATGACTGCGCATGCTTCTATTGTTTTAAGTTGGGGCAATATGTATTCAGTGCTTCTAAGACTATTTTTATGTATACCGCAACTCCACCACCTCTATTAGTTAGTCTATCTTTTCTGTACAATTTGAAATTTGGGATTTTAGCATTGTTACAAGGGCGAAGGTGAGTTTCATTAACTAACATTATGTCCAGGTTTTGCTCGTTAATAAATTGCCCAAGTTCCTCCAGTTGCTTTTTGAGACCGTTTAGATTAGCAAACCCAATGTTTGTATACATAATTGGCTGAAAGGTGTGATCTCTTTGAGAGCTGTAATTTTTCATGGTTGGAATAGTGTCATTAGCTCTTCAAAGGCTGATAGCCCAACCTCTATTTTTGCAGTGATTCCTTTGGCAGTTTTAAAATTAAGGGCAGCTTTTTTAAGAGTGGTTAGTATACGTTTAATGTTAGTGCCTTTTATAAAATTTTGAAATTGTCGAATCAAATCGAAGAAGTTCAACTCATCAGTCTCTTGGTCGCCCTGATTTGGAAGAAATAGGTTTCCATCCTGTGTGAGTACCGAAGTATTTGGTGCATAATTTTGAGAAGTGGAAGGAGCGTGAGGGTCATTTGAATTGACCTCATCAGGAATCAATGCCTGCGAAAAGCTGACACCTGGTCTAGTCAGGTTTGGAATAGAAGCCCTATTTGGAACAGAATCAGATCTGAGGTCATTAGAGGATATTGCAGTATCTACTACAGGTGTTGTAGGAGTCCGAGTAGATTGTCTGGGCTTTGGATACTTCGGACATCCACGGAAACTAGCAGCATGGGGGCCCTGGCATAATGCACATTTTGGACTTTCGATTCTCCCTCTTGAGGGGCAATCTACTGTCATATGGTCTAGCGAACATTTTACACACCTGGGTGGGTTGTGACAGCCCGATTTTGCGTGGCCATAGCGTTGGCATCGATGGCACTGAGTAGGTTGTTTTTTGCGCTTATATGGGGCAACATCTACTTTTAAATGCATAAAGTCAGTGAGATTAAATATGGCCTTATTTGCTATTGTGTTTGGAAGTTCCAGAAAGTATACCGGAATGGGTATCTTATTGCCCTCCACCGTTTTGGAAAACTGGAATACAGAAATGACGGGATAGCCTAAATAATTTAGTTCGTCATTAATAGTCTCTATATTAATGTCAGAAGGGACATTTCTGAGTACTACTTTAAGAGTTCTTTCACTCTTCAGCTTATACGAGTTGAAAGGGATTTTCTTTTCGTCTAGAACGGTGGTAACACTTCTGTAGTCCATTTCCGTCTGGACCCTTATATTCAGAGTTTCCGGGTTTGCCTTCCCCGTAAAATTACTAATACCTGCCTTTTTCAGGTCTTTTGCCAATTCTGGCCAGTTAATTTTAGGATTTGAAATCACTATTGGAGGTGGTTTTGAACTAGCTTTAGGAGCAGGTAAAAATGTGGAATCGTTTTTATTGTTAGAAATTTCGTCTATTTCTATATCCTCTGGAAGGTCATTTTGAAGAGGTGCATATTTATTTTGTGTTTCAATTTGTGTGGGTTTAAATTGATCATGCGACTTTTTGACAGTATGCCTTGGGGTAGTGAAAACCTCGTCACTATTATGTGACGGTGCATTTTCGTGCACATTGTCCTCGTTCGTCCGAGATCCGTTTAAATCCGACCGGAAATCGTCTGATGAATGAAATGATTGGTTTTTGGCCAAGCGCTTTGCCTTGGTCATAGTGAGTTCATCGTCATTAGGGTTTGACGCATGATCAAAAACCACGTTTTGGATCCCTTTTTTATCAGGTCATGTTCAAGATGAACCAGATTTTCATAGTCAACTATTACACTATGCTTTTCACAGTTGGGAATTGAACATTTTCCCAATTTCTGAAGAAACATCATAACCTCTTTCACCATATTTTCATGGTACATTGAAATTATTGAGGCTGAAACCTGATACTGGTCGGGTAAGTGATCATGACTGCTATGAAGAGCAAGTCTCGTGTCTTCGAGTGACTTTTGAGTGATCCTATAGCTTTCTTCAGCTTTAAGGATTTGATCACAAAGGTCCAACGCAATTTGCGAATTGGCCATGATAGAAGTGAATAAATAAAATCGTAGCAGAAGAATCAAAAATGATTTATCGCTATGTCAATAAAAGCACGTGTGAACACGGCTTGATCAATAAAAGTTTAACTATCAAGAATAAAAATATTCGAGTCAATAAAAACAGAATTCGCACATGCAAGCACGGCGTAGTTCAATATAATATAGACCCACAAAGTTTAAAGGAAAGCCAAGTAAATAAGAGACAAGAATCAATTCAAAGCACGGAATAAAATCTACTAAAAAGTAGAAGTCAAAACAATCAACAAAAAAAAGGAATCAAATATGGCGACCACACGTGCAAGCACGCGGGTACCGCCCTAGAATTAAAAGCAAACACAAACAATCACACAGATTGTTGTTATCGAAACAACACAATTGAAAGACTCAAAATACAAAAATTCATAAAAACCTTTCAAGCATGAGATGCAACGAATCGAGATACCAATTCCCGCGACTAGTTAGAAAATCACATCGACCACACGAAAATTGAATGACCACACGCGATGAGTCAAGCAAGGTAAGAGCCGTGGCTGACCCTATTTCTAGCCAACAAACTAGATAACATATGACGTGACCGGTATAGGCGACCGGTATAGAGGACTATCACGTAGTCACCTTATAGTCACCTTCGCGATAAATATTGCGCGATAAATAATGATCCTATGAAGTATGATCTTGAATTTCAAGCTCGGAGAGTATTCTATATAACAACTTGTAATTTGTAACTGCTGGTACTTTTGACCATGCCGAGTAGAATTATTGAATCAATTGCAAAAAGATTTTTCGGGAAAGCAGATTTAAGCGCCGTCTGGTGGCCAAAAATCAGAATGTTAGGGAGGCAGCGATTCATGCATCTAATTCTGCTCCATTTCTCTGAATTAAAGAGTTTTTGTTGTGGAATTCTATTTTTATATATTTGCCGTTGCGGACGGTATTGCACGTCCACATGGCGGGGTATTGGGAAAAGTTTTCAACTAGCAATAGTCACGCCTCGGTAGAACCTCATTGGCTATGACACTGCCTCTGCGCAAAGCTAAAGATGAACGCAAGACAGATTTATTTAAGAAATTTTAAACTACTTAAAGCGTGGTAGCCAGAAATTGCATATATACCTAAAATAATTGACGCATTTTTTTCGCGGCTGACCTATCATCTGCAAACCTATTTTATTTCATGCAGGGGGATTGAGGTGAGAAAATCCATTTTTTTTTTAAAACTATAACTGTTTGGGAGTCAGACGTTTCTTAGAAAATGCAATTCTGTGGACATGCTAAATTATATAGTCCTGTCACGGTGACAGAAATTTTACAGTCTTATCAGGATAAAATTTTGTTTAGAAGATGAAACTACTATTAATATTTGAAGCCACTCAGATCGAGTTCCAGCCATCCTCTTTTCGCAATGAAAAGAAGTGCGATCATCAATGGCAGCTCAACTGCAAGAGTTGAGACAGCCGTTTTCACGCTCAGACCGCCGAAACCCCATCACACATCATCGTGGTTGGGATTTGTGCGAAGTTCGGTGAGTGAACTCGCTAATCATACTATAGAAATGATCCTATGAAGTATGATCTTGAATTTCAAGCTCGGAGAGTATTCTATATAACAACTTGTAATTTGTAACTGCTGGTACTTTTGACCATGCCGAGTAGAATTATTGAATCAATTGCAAAAAGATTTTTCGGGAAAGCAGATTTAAGCGCCGTCTGGTGGCCAAAAATCAGAATGTCAGGGAGGCAGCGATTCATGCATCTAATTCTGCTCCATTTCTCTGAATTAAAGAGTTTTTGTTGTGGAATTCTATTTTTATATATTTGAACCTCACAAGAGGTCCCCAAAAATTGCCGTTGCGGACGGTATTGCACGTCCACATGGCGGGGTATTGGGAAAAGTTTTCAACTAGCAATAGTCACGCCTCGGTAGAACCTCATTGGCTATGACACTGCCTCTGCGCAAAGCTAAAGATGAACGCAAGACAGATTTATTTAAGAAATTTTAAACTACTTAAAGCGTGGTAGCCAGAAATTGCATATATACCTAAAATAATTGACGCATTTTTTCGCGGCTGACCTATCATCTGCAAACCTATTTTATTTCATGCAGGGGGATTGAGGTGAGAAAATCCATTTTTTTTTTAAAACTATAACTGTTTGGGAGTCAGACGTTTCTTAGAAAATGCAATTCTGTGGACATGCTAAATTATATAGTCCTGTCACGGTGACAGAAATTTTACAGTCTTATCAGGATAAAATTTTGTTTAGAAGATGAAACTACTATTAATATTTGAAGCCACTCAGATCGAGTTCCAGCCATCCTCTTTTCGCAATGAAAAGAAGTGCGATCATCAATGGCAGCTCAACTGCAAGAGTTGAGACAGCCGTTTTCACGCTCAGGCCGAAACCCCATCACACATCATCGTGGTTGGGATTTGTGCGAAGTTCGGTGAGTGAACTCGCTAATCATACTATAGAAATGATCCTATGAAGTATGATCTTGAATTTCAAGCTCGGAGAGTATTCTATATAACAACTTGTAATTTGTAACTGCTGGTACTTTTGACCATGCCGAGTAGAATTATTGAATCAATTGCAAAAAGATTTTTCGGGAAAGCAGATTTAAGCGCCGTCTGGTGGCCAAAAATCAGAATGTCAGGGAGGCAGCGATTCATGCATCTAATTCTGCTCCATTTCTCTGAATTAAAGAGTTTTTGTTGTGGAATTCTATTTTTATATATTTGAACCTCACAAGAGGTCCCCAAAAATTGCCGTTGCGGACGGTATTGCACGTCCACATGGCGGGTATTGGGAAAAGTTTTCAACTAGCAATAGTCACGCCTCGGTAGAACCTCATTGGCTATGACACTGCCTCTGCGCAAAGCTAAAGATGAACGCAAGACAGATTTATTTAAGAAATTTTAAACTACTTAAAGCGTGGTAGCCAGAAATTGCATATATACCTAAAATAATTGACGCATTTTTTCGCGGCTGACCTATCATCTGCAAACCTATTTTATTTCATGCAGGGGGATTGAGGTGAGAAAATCCATTTTTTTTTAAAACTATAACTGTTTGGGAGTCAGACGTTTCTTAGAAAATGCAATTCTGTGGACATGCTAAATTATATAGTCCTGTCACGGTGACAGAAATTTTACAGTCTTATCAGGATAAAATTTTGTTTAGAAGATGAAACTACTATTAATATTTGAAGCCACTCAGATCGAGTTCCAGCCATCCTCTTTTCGCAATGAAAAGAAGTGCGATCATCAATGGCAGCTCAACTGCAAGAGTTGAGACAGCCGTTTTCACGCTCAGGCCGAAACCCCATCACACATCATCGTGGTTGGGATTTGTGCGAAGTTCGGTGAGTGAACTCGCTAATCATACTATAGAAATGATCCTATGAAGTATGATCTTGAATTTCAAGCTCGGAGAGTATTCTATATAACAACTTGTAATTTGTAACTGCTGGTACTTTTGACCATGCCGAGTAGAATTATTGAATCAATTGCAAAAAGATTTTTCGGGAAAGCAGATTTAAGCGCCGTCTGGTGGCCAAAAATCAGAATGTCAGGGAGGCAGCGATTCATGCATCTAATTCTGCTCCATTTCTCTGAATTAAAGAGTTTTTGTTGTGGAATTCTATTTTTATATATTTGAACCTCACAAGAGGTCCCCAAAAATTGCCGTTGCGGACGGTATTGCACGTCCACATGGCGGGGTATTGGGAAAAGTTTTCAACTAGCAATAGTCACGCCTCGGTAGAACCTCATTGGCTATGACACTGCCTCTGCGCAAAGCTAAAGATGAACGCAAGACAGATTTATTTAAGAAATTTTAAACTACTTAAAGCGTGGTAGCCAGAAATTGCATATATACCTAAAATAATTGACGCATTTTTTCGCGGCTGACCTATCATCTGCAAACCTATTTTATTTCATGCAGGGGGATTGAGGTGAGAAAATCCATTTTTTTTTAAAACTATAACTGTTTGGGAGTCAGACGTTTCTTAGAAAATGCAATTCTGTGGACATGCTAAATTATATAGTCCTGTCACGGTGACAGAAATTTTACAGTCTTATCAGGATAAAATTTTGTTTAGAAGATGAAACTACTATTAATATTTGAAGCCACTCAGATCGAGTTCCAGCCATCCTCTTTTCGCAATGAAAAGAAGTGCGATCATCAATGGCAGCTCAACTGCAAGAGTTGAGACAGCCGTTTTCACGCTCAGGCCGAAACCCCATCACACATCATCGTGGTTGGGATTTGTGCGAAGTTCGGTGAGTGAACTCGCTAATCATACTATAGAAATGATCCTATGAAGTATGATCTTGAATTTCAAGCTCGGAGAGTATTCTATATAACAACTTGTAATTTGTAACTGCTGGTACTTTTGACCATGCCGAGTAGAATTATTGAATCAATTGCAAAAAGATTTTTCGGGAAAGCAGATTTAAGCGCCGTCTGGTGGCCAAAAATCAGAATGTCAGGGAGGCAGCGATTCATGCATCTAATTCTGCTCCATTTCTCTGAATTAAAGAGTTTTTGTTGTGGAATTCTATTTTTATATATTTGAACCTCACAAGAGGTCCCCAAAAATTGCCGTTGCGGACGGTATTGCACGTCCACATGGCGGGGTATTGGGAAAAGTTTTCAACTAGCAATAGTCACGCCTCGGTAGAACCTCATTGGCTATGACACTGCCTCTGCGCAAAGCTAAAGATGAACGCAAGACAGATTTATTTAAGAAATTTTAAACTACTTAAAGCGTGGTAGCCAGAAATTGCATATATACCTAAAATAATTGACGCATTTTTTCGCGGCTGACCTATCATCTGCAAACCTATTTTATTTCATGCAGGGATTGAGGTGAGAAAATCCATTTTTTTTTTTAAACTATAACTGTTTGGGAGTCAGACGTTTCTTAGAAAATGCAATTCTGTGGACATGCTAAATTATATAGTCCTGTCACGGTGACAGAAATTTTACAGTCTTATCAGGATAAAATTTTGTTTAGAAGATGAAACTACTATTAATATTTGAAGCCACTCAGATCGAGTTCCAGCCATCCTCTTTTCGCAATGAAAAGAAGTGCGATCATCAATGGCAGCTCAACTGCAAGAGTTGAGACAGCCGTTTTCACGCTCAGGCCGAAACCCCATCACACATCATCGTGGTTGGGATTTGTGCGAAGTTCGGTGAGTGAACTCGCTAATCATACTATAGAAATGATCCTATCGGAGATCGGAGATCGAAATAGCAATACGAAGTATCGACGCGAAGCGTCCTTACTTCTCCGTCTAAGATACCCCAAAAAGGGAGAGCGTTTGTGTTTTCCTAAAGTAAACTATAAGTCCATATAAAAATAATGTGGAAAACCCGTGGGAGAGACCCTAGGGCAAAGCGATAGGCTTGTTTAATAAAAAACAATGATGAAGATGAACACCAAAAAGGACAATGAACACATATCTTTAAACACTGGACATAACAATGCTATTCAAAGTGCAACTTGTTGTCAGGGTAAAAAGTAGTTAACGAAAAAACTTAACTGTCATAACGGTATTACCAAGAAGGGTCGTGATGAACGGTGCATGGACGTTTATATTTTTGTTCGACTCTATGATCATAAGCGATAATGTCTTTAAGGTTCTCATATGCAGAGCGATCAATAGAGGTTTTGTAGTTATGTGAAGCAGAAAGAATTGCGGTGTCAATAAAATCAATATTCAGGTCTCTGTGAAGGATCTTATTTCGCACATACCAAGGAGCATTTGTCATTCTTCTCAGGGTTTTATTTTGAAATATTTGCAGTTTGTTTCTGTGTGTCTTGCGAACAGCGGCCCACGCTGGAGAGGCGTAGAGTAAAATTGGCCTTATCATTGACTTATAAAGTAAAACCTTGTTGTTAAGGGACATTTTGGAGTGTTTCCCAATGATGGGATTTAGACTGACGCTGGCACCTGTGGCTTTAGCTATTGTTTGCTTAATATGTTCTTTAAAGCTGAGTCTATTGTCCAAATGTACTCCGAGGTATTTGGTATGTGGCTCATTTTTGATATCAGTATTAAAGATCTCAAGATCGGTGTCATAATTTGTCAGTGTTTTGTGCTTTCTAAAGAGGACTGAGACACTCTTTTGTGCATTAATTTTCACTCTCCAATCTTCACACCAATTTTCAACTAAGTATAGCGCTGTTTGCAATTTGTCAAAGGCTATGTTACCGTGTTTAGATTTGGCTAGTATAGCCGTATCGTCCGCGAACTGGGCAGTAATACAGTCTGTCTGAGTAGGGAAATCGTTAATGTACAGATTAAATAATGTGGGACTCATTGTGCTTCCTTGCGGAACTCCGGCCCTAATGGTTACTACTTTGGACAATGTGCTATTGATTCGAACCTGGAAACATCTGTTTGTGAGGAAAGAGTTAATAATATGTATTAGTGGTTTTGGTATGTTTTGTTTGACAAGTTTTATAATAAGGCCTTCATGCCAAAGGCTATCAAAAGCTTTTTCAATATCTAAAAATACGGCTCCCACTGTTTCTTTGTTGTTAAAGGCATTTCCAATTATTTCTACTATTCTATGAACTTGGTGTGTTGTTGAATGTCCTTTTTTAAAACCATATTGATTAAGATTGATAATCTTATTAGCATCTAAGAAAGTGTTTAATCTAGTCAGAATAATTTTTTCAAGAACTTTTGCTAAGCTGGGTAAGAGACTAATTGGTCTGTAGCTGCTAGGGAGAAGTGGGCTTTTGCCTGGTTTTTTAAAAAGTATTATAATGGCTTTTTTCCATGTAGTCGGAAAGTAGTAGTGTTGGAGGCATGCGTTAAAGATATTCGTGATAAGTACAATGACCTTTTGGGATAGATTTTTTAGGGATTTATTGGAAATCATATCGTATCCAGATGCCTTTTTAGGATCAAGGTTTTTAATAATGTGTGCTACTTCCTCAGGAAAAGTTTCTTGAATAGTTGCATTGGGTTTAGAGCTTAGGTATCGATGAACCTCTTCCGTAACATTGTCAACCATTTCATCATTTGTTGGATTGTCATGGGGTGAAAACTGGTTATATAGGCTGTTTGAAAGTACGTCTGCCATGTCTTTTTCTGTGTAAGCTATTTTGTTTGGGCCTTGAAGTGGGCCAATATTTTGAGGATTAGATTTTAATGCCTTGGCCAATTTCCAGACTGTGTTATTTTGGGTGGATAATTTCATAACTGTACATTCCCACGTTGTTTGTTTGTGGTCAGCAATAATTGCTCTGACTCGCCTACACGCTTCGTTCCATTTGCTTTTATCCTCCGGTTGTCTGGTTACTTTGTAAACTTTTCTAAGTTTATTTTTGTTTTTTATTTCATCTCTTATTTCCTGGGGTAGTTTATAGTTGTTGCTATGGCTTATTGGTCTCGAACTATTTTCAATGTCATTTTTTATTTTAAATACAAGATCCTTTATAGCAGTGTCTATTTGGGCTATGGTTTGAAGAGGGGGGTTGATATTGATATTGTCATTTGAGATGGAATGAAATTTTTCCCAGTTTGTTGTAAGTCTGATTGATTCAGGGGATTGTGTGAGGCCATATAGAGAGAAAGTTACCGGACTGTGGTCGGACGACAAGGAACTATGAACTTTTAATGTAGGAAAGCTTGGAATTCCCTTAAGGAGCATGATATCTAAAATGTCCGGTCTATGGGATAAAGTGCCTGGAAAGTGTGTAGGTTCATCAGGAGCTATTAAGGTAATGCCTTTGTTTAAAATAAATTTTTGAAGAGTCTTTCCATTGACATTATTTGCCCTGCAGCCCCAGGTATCGGATTTAGCATTGAGATCACCAGCGAGTATGGTTGGAAGACCGGAGTTTACAAGAGCCTCTAGATCATCTGCTACCAGTTTGGAATTGGGTGGATTATAAACTGATACCACTAATATTTCTCCAAAATTTTCGCTTTCAATTATGACTGCGCATGCTTCTATTGTTTTAAGTTGGGGCAATATGTATTCAGTGCTTCTAAGACTATTTTTTATGTATACCGCAACTCCACCACCTCTATTAGTTAGTCTATCTTTTCTGTACAATTTGAAATTTGGGATTTTAGCATTGTTACAAGGGCGAAGGTGAGTTTCATTAACTAACATTATGTCCAGGTTTTGCTCGTTAATAAATTGCCCAAGTTCCTCCAGTTGCTTTTTGAGACCGTTTAGATTAGCAAACCCAATGTTTGTATACATAATTGGCTGAAAGGTGTGATCTCTTTGAGAGCTGTAATTTTTCATGGTTGGAATAGTGTCATTAGCTCTTCAAAGGCTGATAGCCCAACCTCTATTTTTGCAGTGATTCCTTTGGCAGTTTTAAAATTAAGGGCAGCTTTTTTAAGAGTGGTTAGTATACGTTTAATGTTAGTGCCTTTTATAAAATTTTGAAATTGTCGAATCAAATCGAAGAAGTTCAACTCATCAGTCTCTTGGTCGCCCTGATTTGGAAGAAATAGGTTTCCATCCTGTGTGAGTACCGAAGTATTTGGTGCATAATTTTGAGAAGTGGAAGGAGCGTGAGGGTCATTTGAATTGACCTCATCAGGAATCAATGCCTGCGAAAAGCTGACACCTGGTCTAGTCAGGTTTGGAATAGAAGCCCTATTTGGAACAGAATCAGATCTGAGGTCATTAGAGGATATTGCAGTATCTACTACAGGTGTTGTAGGAGTCCGAGTAGATTGTCTGGGCTTTGGATACTTCGGACATCCACGGAAACTAGCAGCATGGGGGCCCTGGCATAATGCACATTTTGGACTTTCGATTCTCCCTCTTGAGGGGCAATCTACTGTCATATGGTCTAGCGAACATTTTACACACCTGGGTGGGTTGTGACAGCCCGATTTTGCGTGGCCATAGCGTTGGCATCGATGGCACTGAGTAGGTTGTTTTTTGCGCTTATATGGGGCAACATCTACTTTTAAATGCATAAAGTCAGTGAGATTAAATATGGCCTTATTTGCTATTGTGTTTGGAAGTTCCAGAAAGTATACCGGAATGGGTATCTTATTGCCCTCCACCGTTTTGGAAAACTGGAATACAGAAATGACGGGATAGCCTAAATAATTTAGTTCGTCATTAATAGTCTCTATATTAATGTCAGAAGGGACATTTCTGAGTACTACTTTAAGAGTTCTTTCACTCTTCAGCTTATACGAGTTGAAAGGGATTTTCTTTTCGTCTAGAACGGTGGTAACACTTCTGTAGTCCATTTCCGTCTGGACCCTTATATTCAGAGTTTCCGGGTTTGCCTTCCCCGTAAAATTACTAATACCTGCCTTTTTCAGGTCTTTTGCCAATTCTGGCCAGTTAATTTTAGGATTTGAAATCACTATTGGAGGTGGTTTTGAACTAGCTTTAGGAGCAGGTAAAAATGTGGAATCGTTTTTATTGTTAGAAATTTCGTCTATTTCTATATCCTCTGGAAGGTCATTTTGAAGAGGTGCATATTTATTTTGTGTTTCAATTTGTGTGGGTTTAAATTGATCATGCGACTTTTTGACAGTATGCCTTGGGGTAGTGAAAACCTCGTCACTATTATGTGACGGTGCATTTTCGTGCACATTGTCCTCGTTCGTCCGAGATCCGTTTAAATCCGACCGGAAATCGTCTGATGAATGAAATGATTGGTTTTTGGCCAAGCGCTTTGCCTTGGTCATAGTGAGTTCATCGTCATTAGGGTTTGACGCATGATCAAAACCACGTTTGGATCCCTTTTTTATCAGGTCATGTTCAAGATGAACCAGATTTTCATAGTCAACTATTACACTATGCTTTTCACAGTTGGGAATTGAACATTTTCCCAATTTCTGAAGAAACATCATAACCTCTTTCACCATATTTTCATGGTACATTGAAATTATTGAGGCTGAAACCTGATACTGGTCGGGTAAGTGATCATGACTGCTATGAAGAGCAAGTCTCGTGTCTTCGAGTGACTTTTGAGTGATCCTATAGCTTTCTTCAGCTTTAAGGATTTGATCACAAAGGTCCAACGCAATTTGCGAATTGGCCATGATAGAAGTGAATAAATAAAATCGTAGCAGAAGAATCAAAAATGATTTATCGCTATGTCAATAAAAGCACGTGTGAACACGGCTTGATCAATAAAAGTTTAACTATCAAGAATAAAAATATTCGAGTCAATAAAAACAGAATTCGCACATGCAAGCACGGCGTAGTTCAATATAATATAGACCCACAAAGTTTAAAGGAAAGCCAAGTAAATAAGAGACAAGAATCAATTCAAAGCACGGAATAAAATCTACTAAAAAGTAGAAGTCAAAACAATCAACAAAAAAAAGGAATCAAATATGGCGACCACACGTGCAAGCACGCGGGTACCGCCCTAGAATTAAAAGCAAACACAAACAATCACACAGATTGTTGTTATCGAAACAACACAATTGAAAGACTCAAAATACAAAAATTCATAAAAACCTTTCAAGCATGAGATGCAACGAATCGAGATACCAATTCCCGCGACTAGTTAGAAAATCACATCGACCACACGAAAATTGAATGACCACACGCGATGAGTCAAGCAAGGTAAGAGCCGTGGCTGACCCTATTTCTAGCCAACAAACTAGATAACATATGACGTGACCGGTATAGGCGACCGGTATAGAGGACTATCACGTAGTCACCTTATAGTCACCTTCGCGATAAATATTGCGCGATAAATAATGATCCTATGAAGTATGATCTTGAATTTCAAGCTCGGAGAGTATTCTATATAACAACTTGTAATTTGTAACTGCTGGTACTTTTGACCATGCCGAGTAGAATTATTGAATCAATTGCAAAAAGATTTTTCGGGAAAGCAGATTTAAGCGCCGTCTGGTGGCCAAAAATCAGAATGTTAGGGAGGCAGCGATTCATGCATCTAATTCTGCTCCATTTCTCTGAATTAAAGAGTTTTTGTTGTGGAATTCTATTTTTATATATTTGAACCTCACAAGAGGTCCCCAAAAATTGCCGTTGCGGACGGTATTGCACGTCCACATGGCGGGGTATTGGGAAAAGTTTTCAACTAGCAATAGTCACGCCTCGGTAGAACCTCATTGGCTATGACACTGCCTCTGCGCAAAGCTAAAGATGAACGCAAGACAGATTTATTTAAGAAATTTTAAACTACTTAAAGCGTGGTAGCCAGAAATTGCATATATACCTAAAATAATTGACGCATTTTTTCGCGGCTGACCTATCATCTGCAAACCTATTTTATTTCATGCAGGGGGATTGAGGTGAGAAAATCCATTTTTTTTTTTAAAACTATAACTGTTTGGGAGTCAGACGTTTCTTAGAAAATGCAATTCTGTGGACATGCTAAATTATATAGTCCTGTCACGGTGACAGAAATTTTACAGTCTTATCAGGATAAAATTTTGTTTAGAAGATGAAACTACTATTAATATTTGAAGCCACTCAGATCGAGTTCCAGCCATCCTCTTTTCGCAATGAAAAGAAGTGCGATCATCAATGGCAGCTCAACTGCAAGAGTTGAGACAGCCGTTTTCACGCTCAGGCCGAAACCCCATCACACATCATCGTGGTTGGGATTTGTGCGAAGTTCGGTGAGTGAACTCGCTAATCATACTATAGAAATGATCCTATGAAGTATGATCTTGAATTTCAAGCTCGGAGAGTATTCTATATAACAACTTGTAATTTGTAACTGCTGGTACTTTTGACCATGCCGAGTAGAATTATTGAATCAATTGCAAAAAGATTTTTCGGGAAAGCAGATTTAAGCGCCGTCTGGTGGCCAAAAATCAGAATGTCAGGGAGGCAGCGATTCATGCATCTAATTCTGCTCCATTTCTCTGAATTAAAGAGTTTTTGTTGTGGAATTCTATTTTTATATATTTGAACCTCACAAGAGGTCCCCAAAAATTGCCGTTGCGGACGGTATTGCACGTCCACATGGCGGGGTATTGGGAAAAGTTTTCAACTAGCAATAGTCACGCCTCGGTAGAACCTCATTGGCTATGACACTGCCTCTGCGCAAAGCTAAAGATGAACGCAAGACAGATTTATTTAAGAAATTTTAAACTACTTAAAGCGTGGTAGCCAGAAATTGCATATATACCTAAAATAATTGACGCATTTTTTCGCGGCTGACCTATCATCTGCAAACCTATTTTATTTCATGCAGGGGGATTGAGGTGAGAAAATCCATTTTTTTTTAAAAACTATAACTGTTTGGGAGTCAGACGTTTCTTAGAAAATGCAATTCTGTGGACATGCTAAATTATATAGTCCTGTCACGGTGACAGAAATTTTACAGTCTTATCAGGATAAAATTTTGTTTAGAAGATGAAACTACTATTAATATTTGAAGCCACTCAGATCGAGTTCCAGCCATCCTCTTTTCGCAATGAAAAGAAGTGCGATCATCAATGGCAGCTCAACTGCAAGAGTTGAGACAGCCGTTTTCACGCTCAGGCCGAAACCCCATCACACATCATCGTGGTTGGGATTTGTGCGAAGTTCGGTGAGTGAACTCGCTAATCATACTATAGAAATGATCCTATGAAGTATGATCTTGAATTTCAAGCTCGGAGAGTATTCTATATAAAAACTTGTAATTTGTAACTGCTGGTACTTTTGACCGTGCCGAGTAGAATTATTGAATCAATTGCAAAAAGATTTTTCGGGAAAGCAGATTTAAGCGCCGTCTGGTGGCCAAAAATCAGAATGTCAGGGAGGCAGCGATTCATGCATCTAATTCTGCTCCATTTCTCTGAATTAAAGAGTTTTTGTTGTGGAATTCTATTTTTATATATTTGAACCTCACAAGAGGTCCCCAAAAATTGCCGTTGCGGACGGTATTGCACGTCCACATGGCGGGGTATTGGGAAAAGTTTTCAACTAGCAATAGTCACGCCTCGGTAGAACCTCATTGGCTATGACACTGCCTCTGCGCAAAGCTAAAGATGAACGCAAGACAGATTTATTTAAGAAATTTTAAACTACTTAAAGCGTGGTAGCCAGAAATTGCATATATACCTAAAATAATTGACGCATTTTTCGCGGCTGACCTATCATCTGCAAACCTATTTTATTTCATGCAGGGGGATTGAGGTGAGAAAATCCATTTTTTTTTTAAAACTATAACTGTTTGGGAGTCAGACGTTTCTTAGAAAATGCAATTCTGTGGACATGCTAAATTATATAGTCCTGTCACGGTGACAGAAATTTTACAGTCTTATCAGGATAAAATTTTGTTTAGAAGATGAAACTACTATTAATATTTGAAGCCACTCAGATCGAGTTCCAGCCATCCTCTTTTCGCAATGAAAAGAAGTGCGATCATCAATGGCAGCTCAACTGCAAGAGTTGAGACAGCCGTTTTCACGCTCAGGCCGAAACCCCATCACACATCATCGTGGTTGGGATTTGTGCGAAGTTCGGTGAGTGAACTCGCTAATCATACTATAGAAATGATCCTATGAAGTATGATCTTGAATTTCAAGCTCGGAGAGTATTCTATATAACAACTTGTAATTTGTAACTGCTGGTACTTTTGACCATGCCGAGTAGAATTATTGAATCAATTGCAAAAAGATTTTTCGGGAAAGCAGATTTAAGCGCCGTCTGGTGGCCAAAAATCAGAATGTCAGGGAGGCAGCGATTCATGCATCTAATTCTGCTCCATTTCTCTGAATTAAAGAGTTTTTGTTGTGGAATTCTATTTTTATATATTTGAACCTCACAAGAGGTCCCCAAAAATTGCCGTTGCGGACGGTATTGCACGTCCACATGGCGGGGTATTGGGAAAAGTTTTCAACTAGCAATAGTCACGCCTCGGTAGAACCTCATTGGCTATGACACTGCCTCTGCGCAAAGCTAAAGATGAACGCAAGACAGATTTATTTAAGAAATTTTAAACTACTTAAAGCGTGGTAGCCAGAAATTGCATATATACCTAAAATAATTGACGCATTTTTTCGCGGCTGACCTATCATCTGCAAACCTATTTTATTTCATGCAGGGGGATTGAGGTGAGAAAATCCATTTTTTTTTTTTAAACTATAACTGTTTGGGAGTCAGACGTTTCTTAGAAAATGCAATTCTGTGGACATGCTAAATTATATAGTCCTGTCACGGTGACAGAAATTTTACAGTCTTATCAGGATAAAATTTTGTTTAGAAGATGAAACTACTATTAATATTTGAAGCCACTCAGATCGAGTTCCAGCCATCCTCTTTTCGCAATGAAAAGAAGTGCGATCATCAATGGCAGCTCAACTGCAAGAGTTGAGACAGCCGTTTTCACGCTCAGGCCGAAACCCCATCACACATCATCGTGGTTGGGATTTGTGCGAAGTTCGGTGAGTGAACTCGCTAATCATACTATAGAAATGATCCTATCGGAGATCGGAGATCGAAATAGCAATACGAAGTATCGACGCGAAGCGTCCTTACTTCTCCGTCTAAGATACCCCAAAAAGGGAGAGCGTTTGTGTTTTCCTAAAGTAAACTATAAGTCCATATAAAAATAATGTGGAAAACCCGTGGGAGAGACCCTAGGGCAAAGCGATAGGCTTGTTTAATAAAAAACAATGATGAAGATGAACACCAAAAAGGACAATGAACACATATCTTTAAACACTGGACATAACAATGCTATTCAAAGTGCAACTTGTTGTCAGGGTAAAAAGTAGTTAACGAAAAAACTTAACTGTCATAACGGTATTACCAAGAAGGGTCGTGATGAACGGTGCATGGACGTTTATATTTTTGTTCGACTCTATGATCATAAGCGATAATGTCTTTAAGGTTCTCATATGCAGAGCGATCAATAGAGGTTTTGTAGTTATGTGAAGCAGAAAGAATTGCGGTGTCAATAAAATCAATATTCAGGTCTCTGTGAAGGATCTTATTTCGCACATACCAAGGAGCATTTGTCATTCTTCTCAGGGTTTTATTTTGAAATATTTGCAGTTTGTTTCTGTGTGTCTTGCGAACAGCGGCCCACGCTGGAGAGGCGTAGAGTAAAATTGGCCTTATCATTGACTTATAAAGTAAAACCTTGTTGTTAAGGGACATTTTGGAGTGTTTCCCAATGATGGGATTTAGACTGACGCTGGCACCTGTGGCTTTAGCTATTGTTTGCTTAATATGTTCTTTAAAGCTGAGTCTATTGTCCAAATGTACTCCGAGGTATTTGGTATGTGGCTCATTTTTGATATCAGTATTAAAGATCTCAAGATCGGTGTCATAATTTGTCAGTGTTTTGTGCTTTCTAAAGAGGACTGAGACACTCTTTTGTGCATTAATTTTCACTCTCCAATCTTCACACCAATTTTCAACTAAGTATAGCGCTGTTTGCAATTTGTCAAAGGCTATGTTACCGTGTTTAGATTTGGCTAGTATAGCCGTATCGTCCGCGAACTGGGCAGTAATACAGTCTGTCTGAGTAGGGAAATCGTTAATGTACAGATTAAATAATGTGGGACTCATTGTGCTTCCTTGCGGAACTCCGGCCCTAATGGTTACTACTTTGGACAATGTGCTATTGATTCGAACCTGGAAACATCTGTTTGTGAGGAAAGAGTTAATAATATGTATTAGTGGTTTTGGTATGTTTTGTTTGACAAGTTTTATAATAAGGCCTTCATGCCAAAGGCTATCAAAAGCTTTTTCAATATCTAAAAATACGGCTCCCACTGTTTCTTTGTTGTTAAAGGCATTTCCAATTATTTCTACTATTCTATGAACTTGGTGTGTTGTTGAATGTCCTTTTTTAAAACCATATTGATTAAGATTGATAATCTTATTAGCATCTAAGAAAGTGTTTAATCTAGTCAGA
The DNA here is from genome assembly GCA_023701765.1 of Hylyphantes graminicola. Taxonomy (NCBI): domain Eukaryota; kingdom Metazoa; phylum Arthropoda; class Arachnida; order Araneae; family Linyphiidae; genus Hylyphantes; species Hylyphantes graminicola. The sequence continues at coordinate 60,552,141 of CM043120.1, read as the reverse complement.
ATAATTTTTTCAAGAACTTTTGCTAAGCTGGGTAAGAGACTAATTGGTCTGTAGCTGCTAGGGAGAAGTGGGCTTTTGCCTGGTTTTTTAAAAAGTATTATAATGGCTTTTTTCCATGTAGTCGGAAAGTAGTAGTGTTGGAGGCATGCGTTAAAGATATTCGTGATAAGTACAATGACCTTTTGGGATAGATTTTTTAGGGATTTATTGGAAATCATATCGTATCCAGATGCCTTTTTAGGATCAAGGTTTTTAATAATGTGTGCTACTTCCTCAGGAAAAGTTTCTTGAATAGTTGCATTGGGTTTAGAGCTTAGGTATCGATGAACCTCTTCCGTAACATTGTCAACCATTTCATCATTTGTTGGATTGTCATGGGGTGAAAACTGGTTATATAGGCTGTTTGAAAGTACGTCTGCCATGTCTTTTTCTGTGTAAGCTATTTTGTTTGGGCCTTGAAGTGGGCCAATATTTTGAGGATTAGATTTTAATGCCTTGGCCAATTTCCAGACTGTGTTATTTTGGGTGGATAATTTCATAACTGTACATTCCCACGTTGTTTGTTTGTGGTCAGCAATAATTGCTCTGACTCGCCTACACGCTTCGTTCCATTTGCTTTTATCCTCCGGTTGTCTGGTTACTTTGTAAACTTTTCTAAGTTTATTTTTGTTTTTTATTTCATCTCTTATTTCCTGGGGTAGTTTATAGTTGTTGCTATGGCTTATTGGTCTCGAACTATTTTCAATGTCATTTTTTATTTTAAATACAAGATCCTTTATAGCAGTGTCTATTTGGGCTATGGTTTGAAGAGGGGGGTTGATATTGATATTGTCATTTGAGATGGAATGAAATTTTTCCCAGTTTGTTGTAAGTCTGATTGATTCAGGGGATTGTGTGAGGCCATATAGAGAGAAAGTTACCGGACTGTGGTCGGACGACAAGGAACTATGAACTTTTAATGTAGGAAAGCTTGGAATTCCCTTAAGGAGCATGATATCTAAAATGTCCGGTCTATGGGATAAAGTGCCTGGAAAGTGTGTAGGTTCATCAGGAGCTATTAAGGTAATGCCTTTGTTTAAAATAAATTTTTGAAGAGTCTTTCCATTGACATTATTTGCCCTGCAGCCCCAGGTATCGGATTTAGCATTGAGATCACCAGCGAGTATGGTTGGAAGACCGGAGTTTACAAGAGCCTCTAGATCATCTGCTACCAGTTTGGAATTGGGTGGATTATAAACTGATACCACTAATATTTCTCCAAAATTTTCGCTTTCAATTATGACTGCGCATGCTTCTATTGTTTTAAGTTGGGGCAATATGTATTCAGTGCTTCTAAGACTATTTTTTATGTATACCGCAACTCCACCACCTCTATTAGTTAGTCTATCTTTTCTGTACAATTTGAAATTTGGGATTTTAGCATTGTTACAAGGGCGAAGGTGAGTTTCATTAACTAACATTATGTCCAGGTTTTGCTCGTTAATAAATTGCCCAAGTTCCTCCAGTTGCTTTTTGAGACCGTTTAGATTAGCAAACCCAATGTTTGTATACATAATTGGCTGAAAGGTGTGATCTCTTTGAGAGCTGTAATTTTTCATGGTTGGAATAGTGTCATTAGCTCTTCAAAGGCTGATAGCCCAACCTCTATTTTTGCAGTGATTCCTTTGGCAGTTTTAAAATTAAGGGCAGCTTTTTTAAGAGTGGTTAGTATACGTTTAATGTTAGTGCCTTTTATAAAATTTTGAAATTGTCGAATCAAATCGAAGAAGTTCAACTCATCAGTCTCTTGGTCGCCCTGATTTGGAAGAAATAGGTTTCCATCCTGTGTGAGTACCGAAGTATTTGGTGCATAATTTTGAGAAGTGGAAGGAGCGTGAGGGTCATTTGAATTGACCTCATCAGGAATCAATGCCTGCGAAAAGCTGACACCTGGTCTAGTCAGGTTTGGAATAGAAGCCCTATTTGGAACAGAATCAGATCTGAGGTCATTAGAGGATATTGCAGTATCTACTACAGGTGTTGTAGGAGTCCGAGTAGATTGTCTGGGCTTTGGATACTTCGGACATCCACGGAAACTAGCAGCATGGGGGCCCTGGCATAATGCACATTTTGGACTTTCGATTCTCCCTCTTGAGGGGCAATCTACTGTCATATGGTCTAGCGAACATTTTACACACCTGGGTGGGTTGTGACAGCCCGATTTTGCGTGGCCATAGCGTTGGCATCGATGGCACTGAGTAGGTTGTTTTTTGCGCTTATATGGGGCAACATCTACTTTTAAATGCATAAAGTCAGTGAGATTAAATATGGCCTTATTTGCTATTGTGTTTGGAAGTTCCAGAAAGTATACCGGAATGGGTATCTTATTGCCCTCCACCGTTTTGGAAAACTGGAATACAGAAATGACGGGATAGCCTAAATAATTTAGTTCGTCATTAATAGTCTCTATATTAATGTCAGAAGGGACATTTCTGAGTACTACTTTAAGAGTTCTTTCACTCTTCAGCTTATACGAGTTGAAAGGGATTTTCTTTTCGTCTAGAACGGTGGTAACACTTCTGTAGTCCATTTCCGTCTGGACCCTTATATTCAGAGTTTCCGGGTTTGCCTTCCCCGTAAAATTACTAATACCTGCCTTTTTCAGGTCTTTTGCCAATTCTGGCCAGTTAATTTTAGGATTTGAAATCACTATTGGAGGTGGTTTTGAACTAGCTTTAGGAGCAGGTAAAAATGTGGAATCGTTTTTATTGTTAGAAATTTCGTCTATTTCTATATCCTCTGGAAGGTCATTTTGAAGAGGTGCATATTTATTTTGTGTTTCAATTTGTGTGGGTTTAAATTGATCATGCGACTTTTTGACAGTATGCCTTGGGGTAGTGAAAACCTCGTCACTATTATGTGACGGTGCATTTTCGTGCACATTGTCCTCGTTCGTCCGAGATCCGTTTAAATCCGACCGGAAATCGTCTGATGAATGAAATGATTGGTTTTTGGCCAAGCGCTTTGCCTTGGTCATAGTGAGTTCATCGTCATTAGGGTTTGACGCATGATCAAAACCACGTTTGGATCCCTTTTTTATCAGGTCATGTTCAAGATGAACCAGATTTTCATAGTCAACTATTACACTATGCTTTTCACAGTTGGGAATTGAACATTTTCCCAATTTCTGAAGAAACATCATAACCTCTTTCACCATATTTTCATGGTACATTGAAATTATTGAGGCTGAAACCTGATACTGGTCGGGTAAGTGATCATGACTGCTATGAAGAGCAAGTCTCGTGTCTTCGAGTGACTTTTGAGTGATCCTATAGCTTTCTTCAGCTTTAAGGATTTGATCACAAAGGTCCAACGCAATTTGCGAATTGGCCATGATAGAAGTGAATAAATAAAATCGTAGCAGAAGAATCAAAAATGATTTATCGCTATGTCAATAAAAGCACGTGTGAACACGGCTTGATCAATAAAAGTTTAACTATCAAGAATAAAAATATTCGAGTCAATAAAAACAGAATTCGCACATGCAAGCACGGCGTAGTTCAATATAATATAGACCCACAAAGTTTAAAGGAAAGCCAAGTAAATAAGAGACAAGAATCAATTCAAAGCACGGAATAAAATCTACTAAAAAGTAGAAGTCAAAACAATCAACAAAAAAAAGGAATCAAATATGGCGACCACACGTGCAAGCACGCGGGTACCGCCCTAGAATTAAAAGCAAACACAAACAATCACACAGATTGTTGTTATCGAAACAACACAATTGAAAGACTCAAAATACAAAAATTCATAAAAACCTTTCAAGCATGAGATGCAACGAATCGAGATACCAATTCCCGCGACTAGTTAGAAAATCACATCGACCACACGAAAATTGAATGACCACACGCGATGAGTCAAGCAAGGTAAGAGCCGTGGCTGACCCTATTTCTAGCCAACAAACTAGATAACATATGACGTGACCGGTATAGGCGACCGGTATAGAGGACTATCACGTAGTCACCTTATAGTCACCTTCGCGATAAATATTGCGCGATAAATAATGATCCTATGAAGTATGATCTTGAATTTCAAGCTCGGAGAGTATTCTATATAACAACTTGTAATTTGTAACTGCTGGTACTTTTGACCATGCCGAGTAGAATTATTGAATCAATTGCAAAAAGATTTTTCGGGAAAGCAGATTTAAGCGCCGTCTGGTGGCCAAAAATCAGAATGTTAGGGAGGCAGCGATTCATGCATCTAATTCTGCTCCATTTCTCTGAATTAAAGAGTTTTTGTTGTGGAATTCTATTTTTATATATTTGAACCTCACAAGAGGTCCCCAAAAATTGCCGTTGCGGACGGTATTGCACGTCCACATGGCGGGGTATTGGGAAAAGTTTTCAACTAGCAATAGTCACGCCTCGGTAGAACCTCATTGGCTATGACACTGCCTCTGCGCAAAGCTAAAGATGAACGCAAGACAGATTTATTTAAGAAATTTTAAACTACTTAAAGCGTGGTAGCCAGAAATTGCATATATACCTAAAATAATTGACGCATTTTTTCGCGGCTGACCTATCATCTGCAAACCTATTTTATTTCATGCAGGGGGATTGAGGTGAGAAAATCCATTTTTTTTTTTAAAACTATAACTGTTTGGGAGTCAGACGTTTCTTAGAAAATGCAATTCTGTGGACATGCTAAATTATATAGTCCTGTCACGGTGACAGAAATTTTACAGTCTTATCAGGATAAAATTTTGTTTAGAAGATGAAACTACTATTAATATTTGAAGCCACTCAGATCGAGTTCCAGCCATCCTCTTTTCGCAATGAAAAGAAGTGCGATCATCAATGGCAGCTCAACTGCAAGAGTTGAGACAGCCGTTTTCACGCTCAGGCCGAAACCCCATCACACATCATCGTGGTTGGGATTTGTGCGAAGTTCGGTGAGTGAACTCGCTAATCATACTATAGAAATGATCCTATGAAGTATGATCTTGAATTTCAAGCTCGGAGAGTATTCTATATAACAACTTGTAATTTGTAACTGCTGGTACTTTTGACCATGCCGAGTAGAATTATTGAATCAATTGCAAAAAGATTTTTCGGGAAAGCAGATTTAAGCGCCGTCTGGTGGCCAAAAATCAGAATGTCAGGGAGGCAGCGATTCATGCATCTAATTCTGCTCCATTTCTCTGAATTAAAGAGTTTTTGTTGTGGAATTCTATTTTTATATATTTGAACCTCACAAGAGGTCCCCAAAAATTGCCGTTGCGGACGGTATTGCACGTCCACATGGCGGGGTATTGGGAAAAGTTTTCAACTAGCAATAGTCACGCCTCGGTAGAACCTCATTGGCTATGACACTGCCTCTGCGCAAAGCTAAAGATGAACGCAAGACAGATTTATTTAAGAAATTTTAAACTACTTAAAGCGTGGTAGCCAGAAATTGCATATATACCTAAAATAATTGACGCATTTTTTCGCGGCTGACCTATCATCTGCAAACCTATTTTATTTCATGCAGGGGGATTGAGGTGAGAAAATCCATTTTTTTTTTAAAACTATAACTGTTTGGGAGTCAGACGTTTCTTAGAAAATGCAATTCTGTGGACATGCTAAATTATATAGTCCTGTCACGGTGACAGAAATTTTACAGTCTTATCAGGATAAAATTTTGTTTAGAAGATGAAACTACTATTAATATTTGAAGCCACTCAGATCGAGTTCCAGCCATCCTCTTTTCGCAATGAAAAGAAGTGCGATCATCAATGGCAGCTCAACTGCAAGAGTTGAGACAGCCGTTTTCACGCTCAGGCCGAAACCCCATCACACATCATCGTGGTTGGGATTTGTGCGAAGTTCGGTGAGTGAACTCGCTAATCATACTATAGAAATGATCCTATGAAGTATGATCTTGAATTTCAAGCTCGGAGAGTATTCTATATAACAACTTGTAATTTGTAACTGCTGGTACTTTTGACCATGCCGAGTAGAATTATTGAATCAATTGCAAAAAGATTTTTCGGGAAAGCAGATTTAAGCGCCGTCTGGTGGCCAAAAATCAGAATGTCAGGGAGGCAGCGATTCATGCATCTAATTCTGCTCCATTTCTCTGAATTAAAGAGTTTTTGTTGTGGAATTCTATTTTTATATATTTGAACCTCACAAGAGGTCCCCAAAAATTGCCGTTGCGGACGGTATTGCACGTCCACATGGCGGGGTATTGGGAAAAGTTTTCAACTAGCAATAGTCACGCCTCGGTAGAACCTCATTGGCTATGACACTGCCTCTGCGCAAAGCTAAAGATGAACGCAAGACAGATTTATTTAAGAAATTTTAAACTACTTAAAGCGTGGTAGCCAGAAATTGCATATATACCTAAAATAATTGACGCATTTTTTCGCGGCTGACCTATCATCTGCAAACCTATTTTATTTCATGCAGGGGGATTGAGGTGAGAAAATCCATTTTTTTTTTTAAACTATAACTGTTTGGGAGTCAGACGTTTCTTAGAAAATGCAATTCTGTGGACATGCTAAATTATATAGTCCTGTCACGGTGACAGAAATTTTACAGTCTTATCAGGATAAAATTTTGTTTAGAAGATGAAACTACTATTAATATTTGAAGCCACTCAGATCGAGTTCCAGCCATCCTCTTTTCGCAATGAAAAGAAGTGCGATCATCAATGGCAGCTCAACTGCAAGAGTTGAGACAGCCGTTTTCACGCTCAGGCCGAAACCCCATCACACATCATCGTGGTTGGGATTTGTGCGAAGTTCGGTGAGTGAACTCGCTAATCATACTATAGAAATGATCCTATCGGAGATCGGAGATCGAAATAGCAATACGAAGTATCGACGCGAAGCGTCCTTACTTCTCCGTCTAAGATACCCCAAAAAGGGAGAGCGTTTGTGTTTTCCTAAAGTAAACTATAAGTCCATATAAAAATAATGTGGAAAACCCGTGGGAGAGACCCTAGGGCAAAGCGATAGGCTTGTTTAATAAAAAACAATGATGAAGATGAACACCAAAAAGGACAATGAACACATATCTTTAAACACTGGACATAACAATGCTATTCAAAGTGCAACTTGTTGTCAGGGTAAAAAGTAGTTAACGAAAAAACTTAACTGTCATAACGGTATTACCAAGAAGGGTCGTGATGAACGGTGCATGGACGTTTATATTTTTGTTCGACTCTATGATCATAAGCGATAATGTCTTTAAGGTTCTCATATGCAGAGCGATCAATAGAGGTTTTGTAGTTATGTGAAGCAGAAAGAATTGCGGTGTCAATAAAATCAATATTCAGGTCTCTGTGAAGGATCTTATTTCGCACATACCAAGGAGCATTTGTCATTCTTCTCAGGGTTTTATTTTGAAATATTTGCAGTTTGTTTCTGTGTGTCTTGCGAACAGCGGCCCACGCTGGAGAGGCGTAGAGTAAAATTGGCCTTATCATTGACTTATAAAGTAAAACCTTGTTGTTAAGGGACATTTTGGAGTGTTTCCCAATGATGGGATTTAGACTGACGCTGGCACCTGTGGCTTTAGCTATTGTTTGCTTAATATGTTCTTTAAAGCTGAGTCTATTGTCCAAATGTACTCCGAGGTATTTGGTATGTGGCTCATTTTTGATATCAGTATTAAAGATCTCAAGATCGGTGTCATAATTTGTCAGTGTTTTGTGCTTTCTAAAGAGGACTGAGACACTCTTTTGTGCATTAATTTTCACTCTCCAATCTTCACACCAATTTTCAACTAAGTATAGCGCTGTTTGCAATTTGTCAAAGGCTATGTTACCGTGTTTAGATTTGGCTAGTATAGCCGTATCGTCCGCGAACTGGGCAGTAATACAGTCTGTCTGAGTAGGGAAATCGTTAATGTACAGATTAAATAATGTGGGACTCATTGTGCTTCCTTGCGGAACTCCGGCCCTAATGGTTACTACTTTGGACAATGTGCTATTGATTCGAACCTGGAAACATCTGTTTGTGAGGAAAGAGTTAATAATATGTATTAGTGGTTTTGGTATGTTTTGTTTGACAAGTTTTATAATAAGGCCTTCATGCCAAAGGCTATCAAAAGCTTTTTCAATATCTAAAAATACGGCTCCCACTGTTTCTTTGTTGTTAAAGGCATTTCCAATTATTTCTACTATTCTATGAACTTGGTGTGTTGTTGAATGTCCTTTTTTAAAACCATATTGATTAAGATTGATAATCTTATTAGCATCTAAGAAAGTGTTTAATCTAGTCAGAATAATTTTTTCAAGAACTTTTGCTAAGCTGGGTAAGAGACTAATTGGTCTGTAGCTGCTAGGGAGAAGTGGGCTTTTGCCTGGTTTTTTAAAAAGTATTATAATGGCTTTTTTCCATGTAGTCGGAAAGTAGTAGTGTTGGAGGCATGCGTTAAAGATATTCGTGATAAGTACAATGACCTTTTGGGATAGATTTTTTAGGGATTTATTGGAAATCATATCGTATCCAGATGCCTTTTTAGGATCAAGGTTTTTAATAATGTGTGCTACTTCCTCAGGAAAAAGTTTCTTGAATAGTTGCATTGGGTTTAGAGCTTAGGTATCGATGAACCTCTTCCGTAACATTGTCAACCATTTCATCATTTGTTGGATTGTCATGGGGTGAAAACTGGTTATATAGGCTGTTTGAAAGTACGTCTGCCATGTCTTTTTCTGTGTAAGCTATTTTGTTTGGGCCTTGAAGTGGGCCAATATTTTGAGGATTAGATTTTAATGCCTTGGCCAATTTCCAGACTGTGTTATTTTGGGTGGATAATTTCATAACTGTACATTCCCACGTTGTTTGTTTGTGGTCAGCAATAATTGCTCTGACTCGCCTACACGCTTCGTTCCATTTGCTTTTATCCTCCGGTTGTCTGGTTACTTTGTAAACTTTTCTAAGTTTATTTTTGTTTTTTATTTCATCTCTTATTTCCTGGGGTAGTTTATAGTTGTTGCTATGGCTTATTGGTCTCGAACTATTTTCAATGTCATTTTTTATTTTAAATACAAGATCCTTTATAGCAGTGTCTATTTGGGCTATGGTTTGAAGAGGGGGGTTGATATTGATATTGTCATTTGAGATGGAATGAAATTTTTCCCAGTTTGTTGTAAGTCTGATTGATTCAGGGGATTGTGTGAGGCCATATAGAGAGAAAGTTACCGGACTGTGGTCGGACGACAAGGAACTATGAACTTTTAATGTAGGAAAGCTTGGAATTCCCTTAAGGAGCATGATATCTAAAATGTCCGGTCTATGGGATAAAGTGCCTGGAAAGTGTGTAGGTTCATCAGGAGCTATTAAGGTAATGCCTTTGTTTAAAATAAATTTTTGAAGAGTCTTTCCATTGACATTATTTGCCCTGCAGCCCCAGGTATCGGATTTAGCATTGAGATCACCAGCGAGTATGGTTGGAAGACCGGAGTTTACAAGAGCCTCTAGATCATCTGCTACCAGTTTGGAATTGGGTGGATTATAAACTGATACCACTAATATTTCTCCAAAATTTTCGCTTTCAATTATGACTGCGCATGCTTCTATTGTTTTAAGTTGGGGCAATATGTATTCAGTGCTTCTAAGACTATTTTTTATGTATACCGCAACTCCACCACCTCTATTAGTTAGTCTATCTTTTCTGTACAATTTGAAATTTGGGATTTTAGCATTGTTACAAGGGCGAAGGTGAGTTTCATTAACTAACATTATGTCCAGGTTTTGCTCGTTAATAAATTGCCCAAGTTCCTCCAGTTGCTTTTTGAGACCGTTTAGATTAGCAAACCCAATGTTTGTATACATAATTGGCTGAAAGGTGTGATCTCTTTGAGAGCTGTAATTTTTCATGGTTGGAATAGTGTCATTAGCTCTTCAAAGGCTGATAGCCCAACCTCTATTTTTGCAGTGATTCCTTTGGCAGTTTTAAAATTAAGGGCAGCTTTTTTAAGAGTGGTTAGTATACGTTTAATGTTAGTGCCTTTTATAAAATTTTGAAATTGTCGAATCAAATCGAAGAAGTTCAACTCATCAGTCTCTTGGTCGCCCTGATTTGGAAGAAATAGGTTTCCATCCTGTGTGAGTACCGAAGTATTTGGTGCATAATTTTGAGAAGTGGAAGGAGCGTGAGGGTCATTTGAATTGACCTCATCAGGAATCAATGCCTGCGAAAAGCTGACACCTGGTCTAGTCAGGTTTGGAATAGAAGCCCTATTTGGAACAGAATCAGATCTGAGGTCATTAGAGGATATTGCAGTATCTACTACAGGTGTTGTAGGAGTCCGAGTAGATTGTCTGGGCTTTGGATACTTCGGACATCCACGGAAACTAGCAGCATGGGGGCCCTGGCATAATGCACATTTTGGACTTTCGATTCTCCCTCTTGAGGGGCAATCTACTGTCATATGGTCTAGCGAACATTTTACACACCTGGGTGGGTTGTGACAGCCCGATTTTGCGTGGCCATAGCGTTGGCATCGATGGCACTGAGTAGGTTGTTTTTTGCGCTTATATGGGGCAACATCTACTTTTAAATGCATAAAGTCAGTGAGATTAAATATGGCCTTATTTGCTATTGTGTTTGGAAGTTCCAGAAAGTATACCGGAATGGGTATCTTATTGCCCTCCACCGTTTTGGAAAACTGGAATACAGAAATGACGGGATAGCCTAAATAATTTAGTTCGTCATTAATAGTCTCTATATTAATGTCAGAAGGGACATTTCTGAGTACTACTTTAAGAGTTCTTTCACTCTTCAGCTTATACGAGTTGAAAGGGATTTTCTTTTCGTCTAGAACGGTGGTAACACTTCTGTAGTCCATTTCCGTCTGGACCCTTATATTCAGAGTTTCCGGGTTTGCCTTCCCCGTAAAATTACTAATACCTGCCTTTTTCAGGTCTTTTGCCAATTCTGGCCAGTTAATTTTAGGATTTGAAATCACTATTGGAGGTGGTTTTGAACTAGCTTTAGGAGCAGGTAAAAATGTGGAATCGTTTTTATTGTTAGAAATTTCGTCTATTTCTATATCCTCTGGAAGGTCATTTTGAAGAGGTGCATATTTATTTTGTGTTTCAATTTGTGTGGGTTTAAATTGATCATGCGACTTTTTGACAGTATGCCTTGGGGTAGTGAAAACCTCGTCACTATTATGTGACGGTGCATTTTCGTGCACATTGTCCTCGTTCGTCCGAGATCCGTTTAAATCCGACCGGAAATCGTCTGATGAATGAAATGATTGGTTTTTGGCCAAGCGCTTTGCCTTGGTCATAGTGAGTTCATCGTCATTAGGGTTTGACGCATGATCAAAACCACGTTTGGATCCCTTTTTTATCAGGTCATGTTCAAGATGAACCAGATTTTCATAGTCAACTATTACACTATGCTTTTCACAGTTGGGAATTGAACATTTTCCCAATTTCTGAAGAAACATCATAACCTCTTTCACCATATTTTCATGGTACATTGAAATTATTGAGGCTGAAACCTGATACTGGTCGGGTAAGTGATCATGACTGCTATGAAGAGCAAGTCTCGTGTCTTCGAGTGACTTTTGAGTGATCCTATAGCTTTCTTCAGCTTTAAGGATTTGATCACAAAGGTCCAACGCAATTTGCGAATTGGCCATGATAGAAGTGAATAAATAAAATCGTAGCAGAAGAATCAAAAATGATTTATCGCTATGTCAATAAAAGCACGTGTGAACACGGCTTGATCAATAAAAGTTTAACTATCAAGAATAAAAATATTCGAGTCAATAAAAACAGAATTCGCACATGCAAGCACGGCGTAGTTCAATATAATATAGACCCACAAAGTTTAAAGGAAAGCCAAGTAAATAAGAGACAAGAATCAATTCAAAGCACGGAATAAAATCTACTAAAAAGTAGAAGTCAAAACAATCAACAAAAAAAAGGAATCAAATATGGCGACCACACGTGCAAGCACGCGGGTACCGCCCTAGAATTAAAAGCAAACACAAACAATCACACAGATTGTTGTTATCGAAACAACACAATTGAAAGACTCAAAATACAAAAATTCATAAAAACCTTTCAAGCATGAGATGCAACGAATCGAGATACCAATTCCCGCGACTAGTTAGAAAATCACATCGACCACACGAAAATTGAATGACCACACGCGATGAGTCAAGCAAGGTAAGAGCCGTGGCTGACCCTATTTCTAGCCAACAAACTAGATAACATATGACGTGACCGGTATAGGCGACCGGTATAGAGGACTATCACGTAGTCACCTTATAGTCACCTTCGCGATAAATATTGCGCGATAAATAATGATCCTATGAAGTATGATCTTGAATTTCAAGCTCGGAGAGTATTCTATATAACAACTTGTAATTTGTAACTGCTGGTACTTTTGACCATGCCGAGTAGAATTATTGAATCAATTGCAAAAAGATTTTTCGGGAAAGCAGATTTAAGCGCCGTCTGGTGGCCAAAAATCAGAATGTTAGGGAGGCAGCGATTCATGCATCTAATTCTGCTCCATTTCTCTGAATTAAAGAGTTTTTGTTGTGGAATTCTATTTTTATATATTTGAACCTCACAAGAGGTCCCCAAAAATTGCCGTTGCGGACGGTATTGCACGTCCACATGGCGGGGTATTGGGAAAAGTTTTCAACTAGCAATAGTCACGCCTCGGTAGAACCTCATTGGCTATGACACTGCCTCTGCGCAAAGCTAAAGATGAACGCAAGACAGATTTATTTAAGAAATTTTAAACTACTTAAAGCGTGGTAGCCAGAAATTGCATATATACCTAAAATAATTGACGCATTTTTTCGCGGCTGACCTATCATCTGCAAACCTATTTTATTTCATGCAGGGGGATTGAGGTGAGAAAATCCATTTTTTTTTTTTAAAACTATAACTGTTTGGGAGTCAGACGTTTCTTAGAAAATGCAATTCTGTGGACATGCTAAATTATATAGTCCTGTCACGGTGACAGAAATTTTACAGTCTTATCAGGATAAAATTTTGTTTAGAAGATGAAACTACTATTAATATTTGAAGCCACTCAGATCGAGTTCCAGCCATCCTCTTTTCGCAATGAAAAGAAGTGCGATCATCAATGGCAGCTCAACTGCAAGAGTTGAGACAGCCGTTTTCACGCTCAGGCCGAAACCCCATCACACATCATCGTGGTTGGGATTTGTGCGAAGTTCGGTGAGTGAACTCGCTAATCATACTATAGAAATGATCCTATGAAGTATGATCTTGAATTTCAAGCTCGGAGAGTATTCTATATAACAACTTGTAATTTGTAACTGCTGGTACTTTTGACCATGCCGAGTAGAATTATTGAATCAATTGCAAAAAGATTTTTCGGGAAAGCAGATTTAAGCGCCGTCTGGTGGCCAAAAATCAGAATGTCAGGGAGGCAGCGATTCATGCATCTAATTCTGCTCCATTTCTCTGAATTAAAGAGTTTTTGTTGTGGAATTCTATTTTTATATATTTGAACCTCACAAGAGGTCCCCAAAAATTGCCGTTGCGGACGGTATTGCACGTCCACATGGCGGGGTATTGGGAAAAGTTTTCAACTAGCAATAGTCACGCCTCGGTAGAACCTCATTGGCTATGACACTGCCTCTGCGCAAAGCTAAAGATGAACGCAAGACAGATTTATTTAAGAAATTTTAAACTACTTAAAGCGTGGTAGCCAGAAATTGCATATATACCTAAAATAATTGACGCATTTTTTCGCGGCTGACCTATCATCTGCAAACCTATTTTATTTCATGCAGGGGGATTGAGGTGAGAAAATCCATTTTTTTTTTAAAACTATAACTGTTTGGGAGTCAGACGTTTCTTAGAAAATGCAATTCTGTGGACATGCTAAATTATATAGTCCTGTCACGGTGACAGAAATTTTACAGTCTTATCAGGATAAAATTTTGTTTAGAAGATGAAACTACTATTAATATTTGAAGCCACTCAGATCGAGTTCCAGCCATCCTCTTTTCGCAATGAAAAGAAGTGCGATCATCAATGGCAGCTCAACTGCAAGAGTTGAGACAGCCGTTTTCACGCTCAGGCCGAAACCCCATCACACATCATCGTGGTTGGGATTTGTGCGAAGTTCGGTGAGTGAACTCGCTAATCATACTATAGAAATGATCCTATGAAGTATGATCTTGAATTTCAAGCTCGGAGAGTATTCTATATAACAACTTGTAATTTGTAACTGCTGGTACTTTTGACCATGCCGAGTAGAATTATTGAATCAATTGCAAAAAGATTTTTCGGGAAAGCAGATTTAAGCGCCGTCTGGTGGCCAAAAATCAGAATGTCAGGGAGGCAGCGATTCATGCATCTAATTCTGCTCCATTTCTCTGAATTAAAGAGTTTTTGTTGTGGAATTCTATTTTTATATATTTGAACCTCACAAGAGGTCCCCAAAAATTGCCGTTGCGGACGGTATTGCACGTCCACATGGCGGGGTATTGGGAAAAGTTTTCAACTAGCAATAGTCACGCCTCGGTAGAACCTCATTGGCTATGACACTGCCTCTGCGCAAAGCTAAAGATGAACGCAAGACAGATTTATTTAAGAAATTTTAAACTACTTAAAGCGTGGTAGCCAGAAATTGCATATATACCTAAAATAATTGACGCATTTTTTCGCGGCTGACCTATCATCTGCAAACCTATTTTATTTCATGCAGGGGGATTGAGGTGAGAAAATCCATTTTTTTTTTAAAACTATAACTGTTTGGGAGTCAGACGTTTCTTAGAAAATGCAATTCTGTGGACATGCTAAATTATATAGTCCTGTCACGGTGACAGAAATTTTACAGTCTTATCAGGATAAAATTTTGTTTAGAAGATGAAACTACTATTAATATTTGAAGCCACTCAGATCGAGTTCCAGCCATCCTCTTTTCGCAATGAAAAGAAGTGCGATCATCAATGGCAGCTCAACTGCAAGAGTTGAGACAGCCGTTTTCACGCTCAGGCCGAAACCCCATCACACATCATCGTGGTTGGGATTTGTGCGAAGTTCGGTGAGTGAACTCGCTAATCATACTATAGAAATGATCCTATGAAGTATGATCTTGAATTTCAAGCTCGGAGAGTATTCTATATAACAACTTGTAATTTGTAACTGCTGGTACTTTTGACCATGCCGAGTAGAATTATTGAATCAATTGCAAAAAGATTTTTCGGGAAAGCAGATTTAAGCGCCGTCTGGTGGCCAAAAATCAGAATGTCAGGGAGGCAGCGATTCATGCATCTAATTCTGCTCCATTTCTCTGAATTAAAGAGTTTTTGTTGTGGAATTCTATTTTTATATATTTGAACCTCACAAGAGGTCCCCAAAAATTGCCGTTGCGGACGGTATTGCACGTCCACATGGCGGGGTATTGGGAAAAGTTTTCAACTAGCAATAGTCACGCCTCGGTAGAACCTCATTGGCTATGACACTGCCTCTGCGCAAAGCTAAAGATGAACGCAAGACAGATTTATTTAAGAAATTTTAAACTACTTAAAGCGTGGTAGCCAGAAATTGCATATATACCTAAAATAATTGACGCATTTTTTCGCGGCTGACCTATCATCTGCAAACCTATTTTATTTCATGCAGGGGGATTGAGGTGAGAAAATCCATTTTTTTTTTTTAAACTATAACTGTTTGGGAGTCAGACGTTTCTTAGAAAATGCAATTCTGTGGACATGCTAAATTATATAGTCCTGTCACGGTGACAGAAATTTTACAGTCTTATCAGGATAAAATTTTGTTTAGAAGATGAAACTACTATTAATATTTGAAGCCACTCAGATCGAGTTCCAGCCATCCTCTTTTCGCAATGAAAAGAAGTGCGATCATCAATGGCAGCTCAACTGCAAGAGTTGAGACAGCCGTTTTCACGCTCAGGCCGAAACCCCATCACACATCATCGTGGTTGGGATTTGTGCGAAGTTCGGTGAGTGAACTCGCTAATCATACTATAGAAATGATCCTATCGGAGATCGGAGATCGAAATAGCAATACGAAGTATCGACGCGAAGCGTCCTTACTTCTCCGTCTAAGATACCCCAAAAAGGGAGAGCGTTTGTGTTTTCCTAAAGTAAACTATAAGTCCATATAAAAATAATGTGGAAAACCCGTGGGAGAGACCCTAGGGCAAAGCGATAGGCTTGTTTAATAAAAAACAATGATGAAGATGAACACCAAAAAGGACAATGAACACATATCTTTAAACACTGGACATAACAATGCTATTCAAAGTGCAACTTGTTGTCAGGGTAAAAAGTAGTTAACGAAAAAACTTAACTGTCATAACGGTATTACCAAGAAGGGTCGTGATGAACGGTGCATGGACGTTTATATTTTTGTTCGACTCTATGATCATAAGCGATAATGTCTTTAAGGTTCTCATATGCAGAGCGATCAATAGAGGTTTTGTAGTTATGTGAAGCAGAAAGAATTGCGGTGTCAATAAAATCAATATTCAGGTCTCTGTGAAGGATCTTATTTCGCACATACCAAGGAGCATTTGTCATTCTTCTCAGGGTTTTATTTTGAAATATTTGCAGTTTGTTTCTGTGTGTCTTGCGAACAGCTGCCCACGCTGGAGAGGCGTAGAGTAAAATTGGCCTTATCATTGACTTATAAAGTAAAACCTTGTTGTTAAGGGACATTTTGGAGTGTTTCCCAATGATGGGATTTAGACTGACGCTGGCACCTGTGGCTTTAGCTATTGTTTGCTTAATATGTTCTTTAAAGCTGAGTCTATTGTCCAAATGTACTCCGAGGTATTTGGTATGTGGCTCATTTTTGATATCAGTATTAAAGATCTCAAGATCGGTGTCATAATTTGTCAGTGTTTTGTGCTTTCTAAAGAGGACTGAGACACTCTTTTGTGCATTAATTTTCACTCTCCAATCTTCACACCAATTTTCAACTAAGTATAGCGCTGTTTGCAATTTGTCAAAGGCTATGTTACCGTGTTTAGATTTGGCTAGTATAGCCGTATCGTCCGCGAACTGGGCAGTAATACAGTCTGTCTGAGTAGGGAAATCGTTAATATACAGATTAAATAATGTGGGGCTAATTGTGCTTCCTTGTGGAACTCCGGCCCTAATGGTTACTACTTTGGACAATGTACTATTGATTCGAACCTGGAAACATCTGTTTGTGAGGAAAGAGTTAATAATATGTATTAGTGGTTTTGGTATGTTTTGTTTGACAAGTTTTATAATTAGGCCTTCATGCCAAAGGCTATCAAAAGCTTTTTCAATATCTAAAAATACGGCTCCCACTGTTTCTTTGTTGTTAAAGGCATTTCCAATTATTTCTACTATTCTATGAACTTGGTGTGTTGTTGAATGTCCCTTTTTAAAACCATATTGATTAAGATTGATAATCTTATTGGCATCTAAGAAAGTGTTTAATCTAGTCAGAATAATTTTTTCAAGAACTTTTGCTAAGCTGGGTAAGAGACTAATTGGTCTGTAGCTGCTAGGGAGAAGTGGGCTTTTGCCTGGTTTTTTAAAAAGTATTATAATGGCTTTTTTCCATGCAGTCGGAAAGTAGTAGTGTTGGAGGCATGCGTTAAAGATATTCGTGATAAGTACAATGACCTTTTGGGATAGATTTTTTAGGGCTTTGTTAGAAATCGTATCGTATCCAGATGCCTTTTTAGGATCAAGGTTTTTAATAATGTGTGCAACTTCCTCAGGAAAAGTTTCTAGAATAGTTGCATTGGGTTTAGAGCTTAGGTATCGATGAACCTCTTCCGTAACATTGTCAACCATTTCATCATTTATTGGATTGTCATGGGGTGAAAACTGGTTATAAAGGCTATTTGAAAGTACGTCAACCATGTCTTTTTCTGTGTAAGCTATTTTGTTTGGGCCTTGGAGTGGGCCAATATTTTGAGGATTAGATTTTAATGCTTTGGCCAATTTCCAGACTGTGTTATTTTGGGTGGATAATTTCATGACTGTACATTCCCACGTTGTTTGTTTGTGGTCAGCAATAATTGCTCTGACTCGCCTACACGCTTCGTTCCATTTGCTTTTATCCTCCGGTTGTCTGGTTATTTTGTAAACTTTTCTAAGTTTATTTTTGTTTTTTATTTCATCTCTAATTTCCTGGGGTAGTTTATAGTTGTTGCTATGGCTTATTGGTCTCGAACTATTTTCAATGTCATTTTTTATTTTAAATACAAGATCCTTTATAGCAGTGTCTATTTGGTCTATGGTCTGAAGAGGAGGGTTGATATTGATATTGTCATTTGAGATGGAATGAAATTTTTCCCAGTTTGTTGTAAGTCTGATTGATCCAGGGGATTGTGTGAGGCCATATAGAGAGAAAGTTACCGGACTGTGGTCGGAAGACAAGGAACTATGAACTTTTAATGTAGGAAAGCTGGAAATTCCCTTAAGGAGCATGATATCTAAAATGTCCGGTCTATGGGATAAAGTGCCTGGAAAGTGTGTAGGTTCATCAGGAGCTATTAAAGTAATGCCTTTGTTTAAAATAAATTTTTGAAGAGTCTTTCCATTGATATTATTTGCCCTGCAGCCCCAGGTATCGGATTTAGCATTGAGATCACCAGCGAGTATGGTTGGAAGACCGGAGTTGACAAGAGCCTCTAGATCATCTGCTACCAGTTTGGAATTGGGTGGATTATAAACTGATACCACTAATATTTCTCCAAAAGTTTCGCTTTCAATTATGACTGCGCATGCTTCTATTGTTCTAAGTTGGGGCAATATGTATTCAGTGCTTCTAAGACTATTTTTTATGTATACCGCAACTCCACCACCTCTATTAGTTAGTCGGTCTTTTCTGTACAATTTGAAATTTGGGATTTTAGCATTGTTACAAGGTCGAAGGTGAGTTTCATTAACTAACATTATGTCCAGGTTTTGCTCGTTAATAAATTGCCCTAGTTCCTCCAGTTGTTTTTTGAGACCGTTTAGATTAGCAAACCCAATGTTTGTATACATAATTGGCTGAAAGGTGTGATCTCTTTGAGAGCTGTAATTTTTCATGGTTGGAATAGTGTCATTAGCTCTTCGAAGGCTGATAGCCCAACCTCTATTTTTGCAGTGATTCCTTTGGCAGTTTTAAAATTTAGGGCAGCTTTTTTAAGAAGAGTTAGTATACGTTTAATGTTAGTGCCTTTTATAAAATTCTGAAATTGTCGAATCAAATCGAAGAAGTTCAACTCATCAGTCTCTTGGTCGCCCTGATTTGGAGGAAATAGGTTTACATCCTGTGTGAGTACCGAAGTATTTGGTGCATAATTTTGAGAAGTGGAAGGAGTGTGAGGGTCATTTGTATTGACCTCATCGGGGATCAATGCCTGCGAAAAGCTGACACCTGGTCTAGTCAAGTTTGGAATAGAAGCCCTATTTGGAACAGAGTCGGATCTGTGAACATTAGAGGATATTGCAGTATCTACTACAGGTGTTGTAGGAGTCCGAGACGGAGTAGATTGTCTGGGTTTTGGATACTTCGGACATCCACGGAAGCTAGCGGCATGAGGGCCCTGACATAATGCACATTTTGGACTTTCGATTCTCCCTCTTGAGGGGCAATCTACTGTCATATGGTCTAGCGAACATTTTACACACCTGGGTGGATTGTGACAGCCCGATTTTGCGTGGCCATAGCGTTGGCATCGATGGCACTGAGTAGGTTGTTTTTTGCGCTTATATGGGGCAACATCTACTTTTAAATGCATAAAGTCAGTAAGATTAAATATGGCCTTATTTGCTATTGTGTTTGGAAGTTCCAGAAAGTATACCGGAATGGGTATCTTATTGCCCTCCACCGTTTTGGAAAACTGGAATACAGAAATGACGGGATAGCCTAAATAATTTAGTTCGTCTTTAATAGTCTCTATATTAATGTCAGAAGGGACATTTCTGAGAACTACTTTAAGAGTTCTTTCACTCTTAAGCTTATACGAGTTGAAAGGGATTTTCTTTTCGTCTAGAACTGTGGTAACACTTCTGTAGTCCATTTCCGTCTGGACTCTTATATTCAAAGTTTCCGGGTTTGCCTTCCCCGTAAAATTACTAATACCTGCCTTTTTCAGGTCTTTTGCCAATTCTGGCCAGTTAATTTTAGGATTTGAAATCACTATTGGAGGTGGTTTTGAACTAGCTTTAGGAGCAGGTAAAAATGGGGAATCATTTTTATTGTTAGAAATTTCGTCTATTTCTATAGCCTCTGGAAGGTCATTTTGAAGGGGTGCATATTTATTTTGGATTTCAATTTGTGTGGGTTTAAATTGACCATGCGACTTTTTGACAGTATGCCTTGGGGTAGTGAAAACCTCGTCACTATTATGTGACTGTGCATTTTCTTGCACATTGTCCTCGTTCGTCCGAGATCCGTTTAAATCCGACCGGAAATCGTCTGATGAATGAAATGATTGGTTTTTGGCTAAGCGCTTTGCCCTGGTCATAGTGAGTTCATCGTCATTAGGGTTTGACGCATGATCAAAAACACGTTTGGATCCCTTTTTTATCAGGTCATGTTCAAGTTGAACCAGATTTTCATAGTCAACTATCACACTATGCTTTTGACAGTTGGCAATTGAACATTTTCCCAATTTCTGAAGAAACATCATAACCTCTTTCACCATATTTTCATGGTACATTGAAATTATTGAGGCTGAAACCTGATACTGGTCGGGTAAGTGATCATGACTGCTATGAAGAGCAAGTCTCGTGTCTTCCAGTGACTTTTGAGTGATCCTATAGCTTTCTTCAGCTTTAAGGATTTGATCACAAAGGTCCAACGCAATTTGCGAATTGGCCATGATAGAAGTGAATAAATAAAATCGTAGCAGAAGAATCAAAAATGATTTATCGCTATGTCAATAAAAGCACGTGTGAACACGGCTTGATCAATAAAAGTTTAACTATCCAGAATAAAAATATTCGAGTCAATAAAAACAGTATTCGCACATGCAAGCACGGCTTAGTTCAATTTAAAATGAATGCACAAAGTTTAAAGGAAAGCCAAGTAAATAGGGACAAGAATCAATTCAAAACACGGAATAAAATCTACTAAAAAGTAGAAGTCAAAACAATCAACAATAAAAAGAAATCAAATATGGCGACCACACGTGCAAGCACGCGGGTACCGCCCTAAAAATAAAAACAAACACAAACAATCACACAGATTGTTGTTATCGAAACAACACAATTGAAAGACTCAAAATACAAAAATTCATAAAAACCTTTTAAGCATAAGATGCAACGAATCGAGATACCAATTCCCGCGATTAGTTAGAAAATCACGTCGACCCAAGCAAGCTTTCTGGGAGTGTTTAAGTGATCTTGAATTTCAAGCTCGGAGAGTATGCTATATAACAACTTGTAATTTGTAACTGCTGGTACTTTTGACCATGCCGAGTAGAATTATTGAATCAATTGCAAAAAGATTTTTCGGGAAAGCAGATTTAAGCGCCGTCTGGTGGCCAAAAATCAGAATGTCAGGGAGGCAGCGATTCATGCATCTAATTCTGCTCCATTTCTCTGAATTAAAGAGTTTTTGTTGTGGAATTCTATTTTTATATATTTGAACCTCACAAGAGGTCCCCAAAAATTGCCGTTGCGGACGGTATTGCACGTCCACATGGCGGGGTATTGGGAAAAGTTTTCAACTAGCAATAGTCACGCCTCGGTAGAACCTCATTGGCTATGACACTGCCTCTGCGCAAAGCTAAAGATGAACGCAAGACAGATTTATTTAAGAAATTTTAAACTACTTAAAGCGTGGTAGCCAGAAATTGCATATATACCTAAAATAATTGACGCATTTTTTCGCGGCTGACCTATCATCTGCAAACCTATTTTATTTCATGCAGGGGGATTGAGGTGAGAAAATCCATTTTTTTTTTTAAACTATAACTGTTTGGGAGTCAGACGTTTCTTAGAAAATGCAATTCTGTGGACATGCTAAATTATATAGTCCTGTCACGGTGACAGAAATTTTACAGTCTTATCAGGATAAAATTTTGTTTAGAAGATGAAACTACTATTAATATTTGAAGCCACTCAGATCGAGTTCCAGCCATCCTCTTTTCGCAATGAAAAGAAGTGCGATCATCAATGGCAGCTCAACTGCAAGAGTTGAGACAGCCGTTTTCACGCTCAGGCCGAAACCCCATCACACATCATCGTGGTTGGGATTTGTGCGAAGTTCGGTGAGTGAACTCGCTAATCATACTATAGAAATGATCCTATGAAGTATGATCTTGAATTTCAAGCTCGGAGAGTATTCTATATAACAACTTGTAATTTGTAACTGCTGGTACTTTTGACCATGCCGAGTAGAATTATTGAATCAATTGCAAAAAGATTTTTCGGGAAAGCAGATTTAAGCGCCGTCTGGTGGCCAAAAATCAGAATGTCAGGGAGGCAGCGATTCATGCATCTAATTCTGCTCCATTTCTCTGAATTAAAGAGTTTTTGTTGTGGAATTCTATTTTTATATATTTGAACCTCACAAGAGGTCCCCAAAAATTGCCGTTGCGGACGGTATTGCACGTCCACATGGCGGGGTATTGGGAAAAGTTTTCAACTAGCAATAGTCACGCCTCGGTAGAACCTCATTGGCTATGACACTGCCTCTGCGCAAAGCTAAAGATGAACGCAAGACAGATTTATTTAAGAAATTTTAAACTACTTAAAGCGTGGTAGCCAGAAATTGCATATATACCTAAAATAATTGACGCATTTTTTCGCGGCTGACCTATCATCTGCAAACCTATTTTATTTCATGCAGGGGGATTGAGGTGAGAAAATCCATTTTTTTTTTTAAACTATAACTGTTTGGGAGTCAGACGTTTCTTAGAAAATGCAATTCTGTGGACATGCTAAATTATATAGTCCTGTCACGGTGACAGAAATTTTACAGTCTTATCAGGATAAAATTTTGTTTAGAAGATGAAACTACTATTAATATTTGAAGCCACTCAGATCGAGTTCCAGCCATCCTCTTTTCGCAATGAAAAGAAGTGCGATCATCAATGGCAGCTCAACTGCAAGAGTTGAGACAGCCGTTTTCACGCTCAGGCCGAAACCCCATCACACATCATCGTGGTTGGGATTTGTGCGAAGTTCGGTGAGTGAACTCGCTAATCATACTATAGAAATGATCCTATGAAGTATGATCTTGAATTTCAAGCTCGGAGAGTATTCTATATAACAACTTGTAATTTGTAACTGCTGGTACTTTTGACCATGCCGAGTAGAATTATTGAATCAATTGCAAAAAGATTTTTCGGGAAAGCAGATTTAAGCGCCGTCTGGTGGCCAAAAATCAGAATGT
Source organism: Hylyphantes graminicola (assembly GCA_023701765.1). Taxonomy (NCBI): domain Eukaryota; kingdom Metazoa; phylum Arthropoda; class Arachnida; order Araneae; family Linyphiidae; genus Hylyphantes; species Hylyphantes graminicola. The sequence continues at coordinate 60,528,812 of CM043120.1, read as the reverse complement.
CAGGGAGGCAGCGATTCATGCATCTAATTCTGCTCCATTTCTCTGAATTAAAGAGTTTTTGTTGTGGAATTCTATTTTTATATATTTGAACCTCACAAGAGGTCCCCAAAAATTGCCGTTGCGGACGGTATTGCACGTCCACATGGCGGGGTATTGGGAAAAGTTTTCAACTAGCAATAGTCACGCCTCGGTAGAACCTCATTGGCTATGACACTGCCTCTGCGCAAAGCTAAAGATGAACGCAAGACAGATTTATTTAAGAAATTTTAAACTACTTAAAGCGTGGTAGCCAGAAATTGCATATATACCTAAAATAATTGACGCATTTTTTCGCGGCTGACCTATCATCTGCAAACCTATTTTATTTCATGCAGGGGGATTGAGGTGAGAAAATCCATTTTTTTTTTTAAAACTATAACTGTTTGGGAGTCAGACGTTTCTTAGAAAATGCAATTCTGTGGACATGCTAAATTATATAGTCCTGTCACGGTGACAGAAATTTTACAGTCTTATCAGGATAAAATTTTGTTTAGAAGATGAAACTACTATTAATATTTGAAGCCACTCAGATCGAGTTCCAGCCATCCTCTTTTCGCAATGAAAAGAAGTGCGATCATCAATGGCAGCTCAACTGCAAGAGTTGAGACAGCCGTTTTCACGCTCAGGCCGAAACCCCATCACACATCATCGTGGTTGGGATTTGTGCGAAGTTCGGTGAGTGAACTCGCTAATCATACTATAGAAATGATCCTATGAAGTATGATCTTGAATTTCAAGCTCGGAGAGTATTCTATATAACAACTTGTAATTTGTAACTGCTGGTACTTTTGACCATGCCGAGTAGAATTATTGAATCAATTGCAAAAAGATTTTTCGGGAAAGCAGATTTAAGCGCCGTCTGGTGGCCAAAAATCAGAATGTCAGGGAGGCAGCGATTCATGCATCTAATTCTGCTCCATTTCTCTGAATTAAAGAGTTTTTGTTGTGGAATTCTATTTTTATATATTTGAACCTCACAAGAGGTCCCCAAAAATTGCCGTTGCGGACGGTATTGCACGTCCACATGGCGGGGTATTGGGAAAAGTTTCCCTATGGTGTTTTTTATGGGGGAGGGGCGTTCTACTTATGAATTTGCTGTAGTGCAAAGTACGCAGACTAAAGGTAGGGTAGAGAAGATGCCTTGGAAACTGTTTTTTTTTTAAGTAATGAATTTATGAATTTTTTGTTTTTATGGGGGGGGGGCATACAATTAAAGTTTTCAATTTGCTATATAGTTTATTTATCAATATACAGATACATATTGCTAACGATGTTTAATTGATATATACCAATTAATATAATATCGTGTTAGCCGGTTTTATGAAGCTATCTTTCCATGATTTGGGTTGAAATCAGCGAGGTAAAATGGAATCTTAATGTTTTGTCACCGTCTGGTTAACCAACGAGATGACGAGCTTATCTGCAAAATACTCCATATTTTTTTTTTTTTTTTTCGAATGGAAGATGTTAAGAATACGAAACTACTACTATATATATATCTCTCTCTCCCTCTTATTGTATTTGTCTGTTTTGTGTCTCATTGTATTATTGTTTTGGTTGGTATTGTTGAATAAAATATGCATAATTTTTAATTACCATTTCACAGATGTTCTCGTTGAAAGGCGAACTTGCATTGTATTGGTTTTATTCAATATGCATACACACACAAAATTTATTTTTCGTTTCCCAAAATTCCGAAAGAAAAATGTTTGAAGGATAAAATTAATGCTGTATTCCCAATGGCTGTATTCCCAATGGCTGTAAAATGCTTTTTTCTGTTACTTTCTTTCTTAAATTGTTCAAGAAGTTTTTTTTTCCTCTCTTATTTTAATTAAAACTATTTTAACATAAAATTTTTATAAACTACTATTTTTCCTTGAATATCTCAGAATAAGCACGAACTTCTGTGTTGTTAAGCTTAATTAACAAAAAAAAAAAAAAATTCGGCGTTTTCCGGCCATGATTGTTTTTTTAATCATTACTATTTTTAGCCTACTTTTCTTCTTTTTTTTCATTCGAAGAATTAAAAAAAAAATGAAAAAGTAGGTATTGACGTGCGATCGATGTCCGTCCGTCCGTCTGTCTGTCCGTACCCCCCTTCCAAAATCAGTTCTATCAATCCGATCTTAAAAATTCTTTTTTTTATTAGAAAGGTATGAACTCAGACACCCAACTTTCATACTTTTTGTCCGTCTGTCTGTACGATAGGACGGACATAAATCTACTATTTGTCGACGAATTTCGCATTGAAATTCAATTTCGAGTCATTTAAACCGCTGAATTTAACTACAAATGCTACGGAAAAGTGACATACGTCAAAAAATTCAGCGTATCGAAATGAGAATACATTGAAAATTTCGGAAAAGAATTCGAATTCTAAGCACTTCAATTATTTAAAAAACTTCAAAATTTAATGCTCATTTAAAAAGCATAGGAAGCATATATGAAGCCATTTTTATTAGAATTAAATCACCATTGCCATCGCAACAATTGCTCGAGAAACTTAAATTCTTTTAGACAATAAATTAAAATAAATTTATTTTTGAGACATCGATCTATTTAAGAAGACGTCAAATATATATTTCACTACGAGATCATTGTATGTTGATATAAATTGTTTTCATTCTATTTAAAAGCGAGGAATATTACATATTTATTCTTTGAAATATAAATTTTTGCAAACGATTTAATAATAAATATTTAATTTTAGAAATAAAATAAATGAAACTAGCCGAATTTAGCAAGTAAATGTTTATTGAGGAGTAGTTTTTTGGTTTTTGTTCTACGAAAAATTAAATATTTATTTATAACTGCAAAGAAATCATGATTACTATAAGTAGGGGAAGGTGGGTTACCTTGGACCTATTTTGACTTTTTAATTTTTATTTTCTTATTTACTTGCAAAAAGTGAATAAAAATATTTTTACTGAATACTTTATGTTGTTATATGCAACATATATTTATTTTAACATGTTATTTAAATGATTTCAACTATTAAAAAAATAAATGCAGAAAATTGTAATTGGGACCAAGGTACACCACCGGTGGTGTACCTTGGTCCAACCGGTAGTGTACCTTGGACCAATTATTAAAAGGTAGAGATACTCGATTTTCAGTCCGAAAACCAATATTTATTAGCCACATAAAATTCAAAAATACATTTTACAACCTACTCTTATTTCTAGCCAAGATTGTAGTAATTGGTTATGTTAGGTCAATTGGCTCAGTAAGGGGTTTTATTGCCTTAGCTTTTTTAGTGCCCTTTTGGCTTTTTCAGCTGCAATGCAATCTTTCTCGGGTGTATTCGTTAAAATGCAGCATAAAATTTAACTGTTATTTCATGCCATAGAAAAACATTTGGCTATCTTTCTGTCTTAAATTTGAAAAAAACAACTCAAATATTTCCCAATATGTTTATTCAACTAGGCCTAAACGTAAAAAGGATGTTCTGCTTAGATATTTATTATAAAAAATATCTTTTTAGATGTGCTTTCAATAATTATTTTCTATATTATATCAATATGGTTAAAATTTTATAGGCTTCCATAAATCTAAATAATTAACTACAAAAAAAATTATTTATCACATCATTCAAAATTTCTTACAAATTTCCATTTTTCTAGATTTTACAAATCAGGGTTGCATATAATAGCTTAAAATACATAATTTTTCAAAGGAAAGAATTTACTTGGATTTTAAAAGGGGTTTTCAGCAATCTGAAGCACATAAGACCTATAGTAGTGTACCTTGGACCAGTCCAAGGTACACCACTTGTATTAGGTTCGAGGTACACCACTTGGATATTAAAAACAAAATAGTTAATCACCAAGTTAAGGTTAGACTTAACTTAATTTCAAGCACACTGTTTTATAGCTAAAACTTTGCTTTATATTGCATAACCATCGTTTCTGAATAAACACTACTGTTTGAGTAAAAAATTACACTAAAGAATCTGACAAAAATTTACTTTTGAACTGTGAATTTAGTTTTTCGAAACCTCTTTAATAAATTGACCTTTTAAACAAACAGATAGAACTTCACTGAGATCCCTGGTAGCAAATACTTTAACTGCATGTGGTGTTGTTTCAATATCTAAGCTAATCGAGCTAGAATCAGCATAGGTTCGAGGTACACATACGTCCAAGGTACACCACTTACCCCTAATATTTATTTTATTGGAGATAGAAAATAAATGAAAATAATTGATTTGTCGCTTTAAGAAGTTGAAATTATAGCTGGATGCTGTGTCTAGTGAAAATTATTTTAATTTATATAAATTTAATCTGGAAAAAAAGGTTGTTGATGTCACTTACTGTTACGAACCTAGTTTTTTAAAGATAAGAATTTTATTAAGTATTTAAGTAACAGAAAAGTAGGCTATTTTAGTTCTCTAAAACTTCTTGTTTTATACTAAGACCTATAAAATTATTTCTTCGTCACCCCGGCAGATTGTCAAGCGCATTGATTAATTTTTACTAGAACACAGTTTTGGAACAACTTCCTCACTATTAATATCGAATGTTTTGCAGAGGCGAGACACAATAACGGAATATCCCGAGGTATTTAAATAACTTCCTCTTTACTTTCTGATTACATAATGCAGTGGTCGGCACCTTTTTCCATTGAAAATGATAAAAATTCAGTTTTGGGAAAATTTTGGTGACAATGACGTTGTGTTAACACTCAATACTGTATTTATTGATAGTAAAATGTTATTTTTCAATTTTTAAACCAAAAAAGCATTAGAAACTTGTTTATATAATACATTTTAATATTATATATTTTTGTGAAATATATTTTTTTATAATTTTGTAATATTTTTGCAGTTATTTTTTAACAGGAAAAAAAAATGATGAGGTTTAAATCTTTTAAGTATAAAAAATATCGATTACAATAATTCGAGAAAAGGTACATTGATAAAATCACACATTTTTGAGGATATATTAAAATTCGAAATTGAATTCAAAGAAAGTGAAAAAGCCACACCCAATTAGGCAAAAAATAATTTTGAATATTAAACAATTTTGACCTCATCGAAATAATTAAGAAAATGTTGCAAATCATGATTCATAATTCCCCTTCTGTCTCTTTCATTGATATCTAACAGTGATAACTGGTTATTTAAGTAGTACACGATAATTAATTATTTTTGTTTTAGAAATAATATATTATCGGTTAGCAAAAAATACAAGGAAAAAGTTGCATTTGAAACGTTGGCGAAATAGCTGTGTTTTTGGGTTTTTTAAACTTTTAATTTTTGGTTTTTGAAAAAAGCGAAGTGCAACAAAAGAAAAATCGCCAAAAGGCCACACGCAACCTTATGGAGGATATAATGTAAGGGTGAAGCGTGCCACGTAAATAGGAGGTTCATAAAAAGACAGAGGGAATAGATATTTTTTTGCACACGACAGCTTAGCAGGCGTGGCTGTAGTGTTAAAACACCTGCTCTGAAACTTTCTGCCGTGGGCAGGCTTAAACTGCGGTAACGACAACAATGAATTGGGCCATTTTTGCCATGTCGGTTGGTTGGTTGATATACATATATTTTCAGGCTTGTGTGCTTGCTCAGAGAGCCGCTTATAAACCTTCGTCAAGTTAGACAGTCCCAACACACACACATGCAGACATATACGCGACAGATGCTGCCATCTATCACGCGCCACCTCCACAATTTAGACATGTCCCTGAAGGGGAGGGAAATTTTCTCCAGGAACCTGTACCCATGGTAAACTGCGCAATGACCGACCACAGGACTTTCGGACCCAACAGATTTTACGAGCACGTTCTCCGCATATACTCGGTAAGTCTTCAGTGGCAGCGGGTCTCGAACTCTCAACCTTCCGATCTCGAGTCCGAGATCTTGACCATTAGGCTCTTACAGCCCCAATTAAGAGTCTTTCATTGTGCTTTCTTACAGGTTAGAGTTTACTGAGTTCTCGCAACAACGATCCAAGTCATTACACGAGAAACGGTAGGTTTTATGCAACAGGGTCTAAAAACAACAATCCTCATCCTGAACGCTGCTAGAATTTCGTTATAAAAAATGGTCAAAATTTGCTAATGCCTCTAATTTTGGTCGGGTTTGAATTTCAGTCGCACTAGAGCTACAAGGGGGCTATTCGAAGAGGAATTTAAATAAAGATAATCTATTTTAGTGTCTTTTAGCAGGATTCTGGTATCTTTGCCGTAATAGAATGCTAGTATTAGGGTCTTAAATTGCAGTCAACGGGAATACTGAAAACTTAAATACTAATATATAGATTTGAATTTAAATAAAAGCGACGAATTTATAATACGGCTATAAAAAAGTTTTTTTTCAATGATTTTCATTTTATAACTGCAAGACACTTAGCAAAATAAACTTTTTATAAGCGGACTACTACACTGCTCAAAACAATTAGGGGAGCACTTTTTAATTCCAACTTAAACTTCACTCCCAACTTTTTAATTTTTATCCTATAAATCTGAAATTTGTTAAATAGGTTCACTTTGCATTCGAAATGAAATAGTAAAAAACAGGAGAAAAAATCTTAAGTTTTTAATACTTAAATTTAAAGGGGGAAAATGGAATAATAACTTTTTAATAAATTATAACCATAATTTTTTCAAAACTTTTTTTGTTAAAAAAAGTTGAAATATATTTTTAAACATCTAAAAAATGCAAGCATGAAAAATTTAGGGTCAATTTATTTTCTAAAACTGTTTTAAAGTGAAATTTATTTTACCATATTTTTCATATTTTCATTAAAATTAAAAAAATATATTAAATTCTTCAAAATACGTTATTCTTCCATATAATGATGTATCTAACGATACATAAGTTGCGAATTTAACTTAGTCAGAAAAAAAATCACAAGCTGATGATTCCCAATGGAATCATTGGGAGCGAAAGGGTTTAAAACATGTGCTCCCCTAATTGTTTTGAGCAGTGTATAATCACATGGTAAATTAACTTTGAATATTCAGGGATCAAGTGTATATCAATAAAAAAAATGTGGAAGCTTGTTCAAAATAACTGTTTTTAAACTATCAAAATTATACATGACATAGCAAGTGATTTGTAGTTTTTAATCGAATGATCAATTTCCAAAGTGATAAGTTATGATAAATACAGCATATTAAAAAACCCCTATAAAACTTACTTAAATTTAAACTTTTCTATGTCGAGTTTCAAAAAAGGTAAAGATTAAGAGCAAATGATATTGTAAAATAAAACAAAGCACACACAAGTACCCCAATCCCATTTCTTTATTATCCAAAAACACAATTACAGGTTTAAATTGCATCCCGTTAATCAAATTACGAAAACAAACCCTACATTCAAATGAAAAAAAATCCAAATATAACCAGCATAATATCTAGGAAAACCGACTCGTTAACAAGCAAAGCAGCAGGTTAATTGTGTTTATAAACTATTTCCCTAGCTACGACACTGGTTTCACAGCAAAACAAAACATTCAAATGTATACATAGAACAAAATAAATTGAAGAGGTTTAGGCTTTAAACCACAGTATCACAAAATTAAAAATATATCGCATACAAGTGAAATACCAACAAATCAAACGTAAGGTGACTATACATGCAATCTTTACACAAACTAAACATACGTATAATTAATAATAGAATCATATGACACACAGCACATTTAAATCAAAATATAAGAAAGATACAAATCTTATTAAATAAATCAAAATTAGTCTCATCCAACATTGAATGCGCTGAAAAATAGAATAAGATTAACATACATAAGTGAAATTAATGTAATAAAGTAAATACAAATCACATCACATGCATTGGTATACGAAATAAAAATTACATGTAGCAATGGGGTTTAAGTCACATATCTTGTAATTTCAACCTTACGATATAAAATTATCACAAATTGATATCCACACATATTAATTAGTGTCTGAGTGTCTGAATCGATGCTTCGATCAAAATTCAAAACGAGCTTCTTGGGGACAAAACAGAAAATTATTAAAGTAGTATTATATATACAAAAAGGTAGTTATTCCAGTCACGGTTACCACATGCAACTAACACATCTTCACCCCCTAAAAACTTGTTTTAGGGATAAAACGATAGATGAATTTGATGCATGTTCTACTCCAAATTGTTACCAACGTAACCATAATTTCTGTTTCGTTGCATTTTCTTCCTTGCAAATTGGTGAGTGGCTGAAAGTAGCTATATTTGCTAGAGCTTAACATGATGTGCATAACACACATTGCCATTTTACCCATGCAAGTACAAATAAAAAAACCAATATAAATTCCGACTATATCTTATGTAATCCTGGAACCTTATATTTGTCACAAAATTTTTTGCTTGTAGAAAAAGTCTTACAGGAGAAAAAATAGCAATTGCTTATTATGTGTCAATCTTTTCATACAGGAAGTTTTGCACGACAGTAAAAGAGGCAAGATTTTCCAAAAAAAATTATCAAATAATTATGAATCAGCAAATTATTTAGCTGAAAAAATCTTGCCATTAGACGTACGATAAATGAACATGTTTATGCTAAGTTATGTAAGATGACCCATTCGAGATTTACTTTCACAACTTTCAATATATTGAACCTCAAAAATGACTGAAACTGGTGTAATTAAATTTAAGTACCAATGATTTTTCATGTAAATAGGAAAATTGGTTGCTGACCCTTCAAATAGCAATACAAATACATTATCAAACATTCTAAAAGTCAATATATGCCCTGAAGGCGAAGACTTACTTGACAGCTACGACATACAGAATATTTACAATCAGTAACATTTAAAGATACAAAATTCTATCTAAATAGGTTTCATTAAATATTTACTGAATAAATAATTAAGAACACTTATCTCGCAGTTCACATGCACATGTCATGAAAATTAATGGTTAATTTAAGGCCGAAAAATGAGACATTGGATTTTGAAAAAACTATTTTCAAAGAGTGATTTTGGTCCTATTTCTTTTGTACATAGAGCAGTGCTATAAAAATACTATATCAAGCTATGAAATCATGTGAGACTAAATAATAATGAATCACTGTAGATTAACTTGAATAAGGAAAAATCCAGATTAATTAAAAGTAACAGAATTTTTAAGTTAATAATGTAAGAAATTAAATATAAGCAAAGTTTATGAATGCGATAAAAAAGGTCAAAATTTGAATGAGAACTGAAGAATCTCAAATAAACTATTAATAAATAAAAGTTTAGTAAGTAATGAAACATTTTTGCAAAATATTGATTTGACCCAATACGTTTGTATCACTTAAATGTGTAAAAATACCATGCATATAATTTTCATAGTATTGATTATATATTAGAACAAATGTTTAAAAAATTATATAAGTTACATACAAACAATATTCATAGTGATTATTATATATGCAACTGCAATTTATGACATTTTGTACTTAGTGAAGGTAGGGTAAAAAAGATTATTTTACTTAACAATTAGTATATCTATACTTTACAAAGCCTAACTATAGTGAGTGCAAATTCCTGAATAAGTGCTAAGCCACACCAAACAAGTGCATTTCCATATAAAAGATAAACTAGGAAATCGTAATTGTAGTATAAAAATGCAAAGCAAACTTAACATTTTAGGTACAAACTCCAACAACAGCGAAGAAAGTACAACACAATCAACGACTTAAGGCGGCTCAGAACAACTCGGGTCTAAGAAGAAACGTAGGCGAACATATGCTGGTAGTGACCAACGTCTTGCTGACAGCGGATGGTTTCTTGCTGAAAACCAATGTCTTTTTGGCAATCTTTGGGTTCTGAAGCATAGCAAGCGTAGGTTACCTTGTCAGTAATGGCCACCGACACAGTGTCCACAATGTCATCTTCTTGGGCGTCATCCTCGCTGTGATGACCATTGCAGCCATTGGTCAACTTCTCCTCTTTAGGAACCTCCTCCGGCTGCGTGTCTGTTGTTGGCGTTTCTGGCGAAGTCTGCTCTTTTCGGCAGTCATCTTCGGTTTGAGAGTCAACGGTGTAGCATGGGTCGTAGTCGTACGCTACGTCCTGGTCAAGGGTCTGCTGCTCTTGCAGTTCTGCGGGGTAGCACTGGGTGTAGTCGTACATCGCCTTTTCGTCGAAGGTTATGCCCCCCATGTAGCCGGACAATTGTTCAATAGGTTCCTCGACACTCTGGTATACCATGTCTGTCACTGGAGCAGCAACCAGCTCGATGGTACCGGGCTGGTACATCATGTCGGCAGCATCTAGTTCAGGCACAACTTCCTGGTAGATTGCACCGTTGTGCAGAGGAGCCACCATCACTTCTGGCTGGACGTAGTTCTTCATCAGGCTGGTGACTGGGGGTGGCAAAGGGGTTCTCAAGGGCCAACGCAGAGGGTCGATGACAGGCCGGACCATCTTTCCGTCGACGACCTCAAGTTTGTCGCTGGCCTCGATCGCCCGGGCGATTGTGTCGATGTCGGTGTTGAACTGCTTGATCTTGTTGAAGTTGGATATGAGCTGGATCGACAGGAAGCCCTCGCCGGTCATGTTCAGCCGCATGTAGTTGTCCTTGATGAGGTTCTCCTCGGAGAAGTAGTACTCGATCTGGTGGCGGATGGCCTCCTCGATGTCGACGGGCGACTCCACGGTTGCGATCTGCTGCTGGACGTAGGCCCCGTAGTTGGGGTGGTAGGGGATGGCCATGATGGTCGGGCTCAGGTCGGATGTGGGCGAGTGGGACGAAGGGGTCGTGGACTCCACAGAGGTCGGGCGGCCGAAGTGGTGCGGGGCAGAACCGCCGCGGGCCCTCCTGATCCTGGATCGACTTCCGCTCCTGTAACCCCTGTAGCTGAACTCGAAAGGCTGGTCGTCAGAAATAGAGGATGGTTTGGGGGCGACATGACTGCTCCCGAATCGGGGTCGGTTCGAACCTCGCTGCTGGTAGCGCGGCCCGTTGCTGCTGCTGTTGTTGTTGAATTCCACCTGGACGGCCTTCCAGTTCTGCTTCTTGCCACGACCCTTGCTCATGCTCCGGGAATTGTCTCTCGATTCCTTGTTGCTGTTCTGCAGGGGGAGGGCCTTCTCCTTAGGCGACGAGTTCCGCTTCGCAGAGGGGACAACGTTGCTGCCGAGGGTCGGGAAGTCCAAGTCGGATTTGAAGTCGAAGTTGCTGCCATGCTTCGCCTCCATTGTTGTTTTTTGGGAACGTGCGAGCGCCGTGTTGTCGTAAAGATGAGTCGTCCGAACCCTCAAAATCACGGAAAGTAGGCCGCGGGGGACGCTTTCGCGACACTCGATTTAAATGGCGAGAATATTTTTAATTATTAAATACAAAGTGCCGCTTAAATTAGCACATGTTCCGAACAACGTTGTCCATTTTACTGTCTACGCATGCCGAGAAGCGAAAACTAGATTCGAGACATGTTGAGTTGTTTTAAAACTGGAGCTATTAAAATAAGTACATTCAATATATTCTGTTTCGAAATGTTTGGAATCTAATTTAAATAAAATTCGGATTTAGTACTAAACAGAATTATTTATAATTTTTTTTGCTATAAAATTATTGATAATACCGGAAGCCGCCTAAAGTTTTCACATATATTTACTTCCGGTTTCGTTTTTAAAACGGAAAAACAAATATTAAATTTTTTTATGTTTTTTTCTCGTTTCTTTATTAATTTTAAAAGTCAAAACAGGTTGTTTTTTTTACTTCTCCCTACGAAAAAAGTCTAATCAAAATTTTAATAACTAGTACTCCCTAAGGCGCCACTTTTGTTTTCCTCTTTAATTTTTGAAGAACTTTTAAATTTACGTAATTCAATCCTTTTATCCTATAATTTTTCACTAATTGATCTTTATATTGTGTGACTATTGCTAATATCTGCTATTTTACCTAATTTAAAATCTGTGAAAGATGACTTTTCGTTTTAATTTCTCTGGATCTTCAAGTGACGAAACTGTTAATCCACCTTTAATTGAAAAATCAATAAGTGATGAAGAACAACACCAGGTTCTAAGTATCAGGTGTGAATTCATCAATTTAGAAAACATGAAAGTGAAGGTTTGTTAGCTTGTCTTTAATGTTAGTTCAATGAAACTGATTCTATACAATTCATTGTACTTTACCATGTTTTTCCTTGAGTATCAGCTGTATGCATAGTTTCCCTTCATATATGTTGCTTGAAAAATTATTTTTGCTGTGCTATTTACTTAAAGATAGTCAAGAAAACTAATGTACCATCCATGTCGGTATTAAAGTATGACTTGTTGTTTCGTTCATCATTGTTAATATTTACACACTCCTTCCACTAGACGGTTTGATGTAGTTATCGTTACACTAGAACTACACAAGGGTTATTGGTGATGGGCATCATAATTTCGAACCACCATTAAGTGATGAGCTAACACCTGAATTAGAACCCAACATAACTTTTTTTAGGGTGCGTGACATCGTTCCCAGACATGCGCTCCCACTACGAAAAGAAATTATTCCTGAGACGTGTACAACATCTCCATAGTCAAGCATAAAAACACAAATTGTTTAACATATTGTTGCTACTAAAGATTAAAGGGTTAATTAGAAATGGTATAGGAGACACCCATAAATTATGTAAGGCAATTTTGACATTTTTTAAAAAACCCTTAATACACCCCTGAGCTTGTAATAGACTCTTGCCCTTTAAATACTTAATATAATTTATGTTGCCATCTTGTATCACGACCTTATATATCAAATTTGACATTATTTTAAATCCTTCATCCCCAGCTGAGCTTGTAATAGACCCAAGCCCCATAAATACTTCATATAATTTGTGGTTGCCCCCGTATATCATGACCTCATATATTAGGTACTGCAATTTAAAGTGTATTATATAGTACAAATATGTTGTTAAGCAAAAATTTTGGATAAAGTCATCTAAGGAAGGTAATGGTTGTATACTATTTTGGATTTTTTTCTTCTTCTTTAGTTGCCTTCTTCCGAGAATGTAAATGTCTTGAAATGTGCCAATATGGAAATTAAATACATCAAGCAAAATGAAGTAGCAAGTTTAGGAGAATTGGAAATGATTGAAGAAAAGAAATCTGATTTAGTTCCTGGAAAGTATGAAGGTATTGCTTTTAATAAATTTTACATGACTATCATACAGAGAAGTCCATTACAGTAACAGTTGAACCTCTTTATCATTAAATATTTTGCCGATCCCCTCAAAGCTATATTAAGAATTGTTGACAGTATTTTTTTAAATTAGTAATGATTCTGTGTATTTTCTCAATTTTAATTACCAATTGCATAAACAATATTTCTGCCCAATAAATACTCTTGTATTTCTTATTACCTTACCATAGTATTTAATAACAAGATAACTATAAGTAAAGTATTAATATTAAATTAATCAAATACCCCTTTCCCATTATGAGCTTGCATTATTAAATTTAAAACAGCAGTAGCTGTTGTGAAGGTTCATTTTCGGATAATCAGAATTTGGATATAAGTTATATAACCTGTGTTTACTGTAGTATATTTTTTATAGGTGGCCTAAAAGTTTGGGAATGCGCTGTTGATCTCACACAATTTCTCGTGGAAAATAATTGCATTCAGACTGGAAATACAGTTTTAGAGGTGTATGTCAAAATGTATATTTTACTTTTAAATATTTTGTAAGTAAAATATCACTGAATATGTTAAGGGAACAGTTTGCTCTGTGTCTAATTCATTTATGAAAATATTACCTAACATAATTTTTAATTATGTTTTTGTCAATAAAATTCTAAGTTTTGTATGTGTTTTCTTTTGAGTTAAATGAGTCAATTTAGGAATAATCAGAATCTGCTTCAAAGCTAATTTTAACCTACTAAATTGAAAGCCTCCGCTTAGCTCTGGTGCAAGAATAATTTTTGACTCAACCTACTAAATTCAATATAAATTTAAAAAAATAAATAACCAATGTATTTAAAAAATATATATTTATTTTTAAGTTAGGTTGTGGTGTTGGTTTGCCTGGGATTGCAGCTTATATCAATGGCGGAATAGTTACATTTCAAGATTTTGTAAGTATCTTTATTGTATTTGAATGAATGTTAATAAGGAATCATTATTGATTAAAAGGTCTTTGTTGATCACTCTCTCATTTATAAGCCCTGAAACAGAAAATTGGTAAACGGTATTGTTTTTATGTTACATTCTCTCTTTGCTTTATGAATTTTCATAGTCAATTTGATTTTTTTTTACTCAAACGAAATTGAAAAACAATTGATTTCAATTTGATCAGGTATTTTAGGCATTCAGGTTTTAGGTATTTTATGACTGTGCCACTGTGCTCACACGCACATGACACTCTCTTTACTATTTTTTAAAGCCTCATAATCTTTTTAAAGCTCTCAATAAAAATATAGCTTGTGTATATATTTAACAAATATGTTATAATGCACACTATACCTCTTCTATCCAGACTGTGAGCCTCGAAAGCATTTTCCTCCCCTATGACATCATGTGGTTTTCTTCTAAACGGCGTGAGCACGTTTTTTACCCACGCTACTTGTGTTTGAACTGTTTCGATTGTTAACCTTGCAACAGAACCTCAGACGCGCTGTTTATAGAAAAGGGATGCTCCCCCATTTCCTAGAAAACCAAGCAAAGCGATGGGGGAAGAAAGTCTTTTCGAGGCTCGCATAGTACATAGACTAGGTATTGGGAGTAAACATAGCATTTCACTTTTTTTTGTCTCAAAAATGTTCTTTGTGTACATTTGTGATATTTTTTAAAACTCTGATTGAACTTATCCGGTTATTTCTTTGATAGAATTCAGAAGTGTTGGAATGTGTTACAACTCCCAATGTTTTACTCAATGCAACCGAAGAAGAAAGAAACTCTGTTTCTAAAAAATGTCAATTTATTTGTGGAGATTGGCAGCAAATAAAACATAAATATTTTTGTGGAGAGCAAAAAATTAACAAGTAAGTGTAACGTTACTTGTCTACAGAGTTAAAAGTTGAGTTAAGTGATTTTACAACAAGCAATATATTTTGAATAAATGGCAGTAAAACAAATTATCTCATTAACTACATTTTCTGTTATTGTTTTAGTTACACACCGTAAAACGTCCTATTAAGTTGGTCTAAAAATCTAACTGTTGTTGCAGTTTTAAATTAATTTTGACAATAAATTTTTTAATTAATTTTATCAATAAGTTTTTAAATAAATTTTATTAATCACTGTTTTAATTAATTTTAATTATCAAACATTTTCCTAAGCACACACTCAAATGTAATAAATATGTAAGCAACGATTACTAAAACTTAAGTATCATAACATCTGCTAACTAAAAGTTTTTAAGGAATCCTTTTCTTTTACTAAATTTTTTGCCTAAATCTGTTTTTATTTATCATAATATATTTGTCAGGTATATGTTTCATAACTTTTTAATTTTGAAAGTTTTTATGTTTTCTATGGTATACTGAATTGTAAATAATTTTTTTCCTAGATATGACTATATTATAACTTCCGAAACCTTGTACGAGAATTGCAATCACAGGAAGTTGTTGGAGCTGATGAAAGCTGCTCTCAAATTGAATGGGACAATGTATCCTTTTTCATTAAACATACGTGTGTGTGTGACAGCTGTAACCTCTAAAGTCATGCTCCCAAACTCTACTTGTGGGAACATCTGTGTTATAAGGTTCAGTCTGAATTTGTTGAATTCCGTTATATAGCCATGAGCATGAATTGGTTGAAAGCGCTTTAATTTGGTAAATATTTAGTCTAAACTTCAATACAACCTGATGGGTACAGCCACCCCAAGTGAATGTGGGATCATTAATGAGTAATGATACTCCTGTATTGTAGCTGTACCTTGAACCAAATTTTTAGAATGTGAATTTTGCAGGCAGTTTCCTTATATAAGACTAGCAGTATGGTCCCGCCTTACTGGGAACCCGTTAACTTCCCATTGCTTCTTTTTAGAGGCATGCTTACTTGTGGAAATACACTCAAAATCAAAACAAAATTAAATTCGTGTTGGCGCATGCACACTTAAAAAAGCAAACACTAATAGAGGATGAAGCAGTCTTAGGGCGAGTGCATATCTCAACCAAACTCAATCAATCAAACTAATAGAGGATGGCGTTAAGTCCCCGTTTCGGCCCGGTCCATGTATTTTCAAGCCCTGTTATGGTCCCGCATCCCACGTGGATGAAGTTTTTTTAGAACTAATTATATTAAAAATCACAATCAAATATGAAAAAACTAAGCCTCAGGTGCACACGTAGGTATTAAAAGGAATCTATATTCAAAATTTCGAATTTTTTAGAGCAGTCTAAGTAGGTCTTTTGCGATCCACAGACATATACACAGACAGACTCTTTCTTTTATTATCATAGATAATTGGATGAAAAGTTGATATGGCAGTGTTTTGATTATTAAAAAAAAATTGGTCAACTCGAACCTATTATTGATTTTTTTTATGTGCCAGAAATGGTATTTATAGTGATTTTATTAAACGAATAAATTGATAGATATTAACCTTTAAGTGCAATTGGGATTTTCCTACTTATATTTGTAACTTCCTCCAATATGTAAATCCAATGATCAGTTTGATAGCGACATAAATATACATTTAATGCTTCTTACATTTTAAATTATGTGATAATAGTAGTTAGCTTCAATTATAATTGTTCATTTTCGAAATATTAAAAAAATAGCTCAAATTTAGAAATAAATAGGAATGTTATTTTATTAAGTTTTTATATTTTATTTGTTGTTTGCTCATTTGTTTGCTGAAATTTTAATGTATGTAGTAATGATAACATGCTTTGACATTGCATTAAAAGGTTTGCAATATTGCAATGCTACCTTTATTATTTTGCCTTTATTTATTTACTATTTTTTTTAACTAAGTTTTTATTTACTTAATGAAAGTAGTTATCTAGCTTCCAAAGTGCATTATTTCGGAGTAGGCGGGGGAATTTTGGACTTCGAAAAATTGCTTGTAGAAGACGACACATTTGATTTTTCAACTGTTTTCAGGACAGAGGAAGGTAAGTAAAATTATAATACAAGAACATACTTTTGTAATTGTATTTCATTAAATATTTGTTTCATAAATTCTTAATATTTTTCGTGGTAATCTTGCATCAAATTGAAGCAAAATTTTAAGCAATATATCTTGGACTATTTAAGTATAGTGATGTGTTTTTCAATTTAACTTTGCATAATTGTCCTAATGATTATAATAATGTATTTTTTTCTTTTCTATTTTGTGCAGTTTATTAAGTTCACTAATCAATCGATTTACAAGTTAAGGAAATTCCTGTTTAGGATATTATTAGAAGATATTACTTCAAATATTTTCACTTGTAGTAACTTGCCTATTTTTGAAACATAATATAAATTTGAGATTTTTCATGAATTTTAGAGCACTTTGAGAATTACAATTTTAATTAAAAAGAAATGTTACAACATTTTTTTTTGCATTTAGTTAATTTACTTTCATAATACATAATTTATAAACGAATTTATTGAACCTATTATTGAGAGGTAATTTTGTATTTTATTAATTTTAGCAGTCAATATCAATGTTCATACATAATTTATTTATCAATATTAATTTGTAGTATTTAATAATTTAAACATATTTGGCCGCACAAGTTGATAAACTTTAATTTGTAGACTTTAACTATGGATTTAATACAAGGTTTAAAAAGTTCGGTGATTGGTCTCATAATTACAAAACATCACCAGTTAAGATCTTTCACTCATGCAGAAGCAATGAAAGAATTATCATCTAGAGCCATCTAGATGACATTTCTAACATATCTTGTATTTACTTGCATTACCAAACATTGTATCCCTAAAATAAGCTTGCACATTTTTGAGCTGTTCTTGAAAAGAAAGGATCGATTCAAAGCCACTTGCTAATGTAAATGATTTAATTCAGTCACAACTCTTGTGAAAGACTGTCCTGTTTCTAAGTTCAACTGAAACTGTAAATTGTGCTTATTAACTCTATGGTTACCTACATACAATTCTGTAAAATTTGTATATTTTAAGTGCTCAATAACTGTATTTAAAAATATATATTTGGCATACATTGAAGTTTGACCAGTAATTGTACTTGCTTTCATATTTAAATGTTTATAATTGAAATGGTCAAAAGTGTTCATCATCTTGAATTCATTCACATGAATATTACGCTTAGCTCTCCATATTTTGTTGTGAAATTGATTTCCTTTTAAATGCTGCAAGTCAAAAAAAATTTAAGTAGTAATTAGAAATTTATATATATTTCAATGAAATTAATGTGAAACTTTTTTTAGGTGTAGAAAGGAGAATTCTGAAGTTGAGTTTCAAAAACATCATGTAAATATCATCCATCATATAAAGTTTTATAAATTTATAAATTGTTCTTGAATTTCTTATAATGAACTATCATTCCTTTAATCATGTCAAAAAACAAAACCCAGTTAAAAACAAAAGTTAATTCTTTTTAAACATGTTAACAAATTGAAACAATTACAAATTAAATATTGTATATTTAATATTTTTAAGTGAATTTTTATTTAATTTGATACATAATTTTGATGATTAATAAAAATAAATACTTCGTTAACTGGTATGATAAATGATTTTTACCTTTAATCGCAATTGAACGGCTTTTATCAAATCCCCTTAATTGTCACATAATTCAGGTTTTCCTTCAAGATAGTTCTATGTAAATATGTAAGAAAACTATAGTTAAAGACTTTCTGATGACATGATTACGAAGTTATAAAATAAGAATAGCTTCTTGTTACTTTAATACTCAAAGAAATTGTTATAATACGGATATACAGATAAACTAAGTTATCTGACGTTAATTTTCAAAAAAAAAAAAAAAAAAAATTGATCAAACAATAAAACACACACCTTTAAAAGACAGATTACAGTTGAAAAAAATACAGGCACACAAAGAATATTTAAATATAGGCTTTTGATGCCATACTATTCTAATATATATTTTTAATATAGAAAAGAAGTTAATTCGGACTATTGATAAATGGAAAGATACATACAAAGGTGGAAAAATAAGATAAATATTATATATTGGCATTTTTAATGAAAGGTCTTCCACAACTGAACTTGCGGCAATGTTGCTTTTCTACAAAACGCAGCAAGTTTTCCTGTCTTCCACAAGAGGAGAATAAAAAAATTCCACTATATTTTGCAGTGTCATAAAGATGATAGAAAGTTGACAACTTAAAGTGGAAGATTAGTTGGTTGCTATATTTGTGCTAGTAACTTGTAGGAAATTACCAGATAACTATTTATCCACTTATAGGCAACATACTTTCCATGCATTAATCTAAATATGAAAAGAGCAACTTATCCCTTTAAGACCGGTGGTCCAATGGCGCTGATTTGAAATAATGAGAAATGTGGGGACTTTTATCGAAAAAATGCTTTAAACGGCATCAATGCAAGCAACTCCATTCAACAGTCATTTTTTATACAAATGACAAATGGTTCAAGTCAGCTGTGTGGGTATCGGTATTTTTGAAGAGCTTGAGAATTTTTTTTTACCCGCACGATCGTGATAGCTCGGCGGAAAGGGTTATAGTTTTGTACAATGTTTTGTCAACTTTGGTGTTATTATTCTAGCAAAAAGTATTTTTTAAAAATGGGACAACTGAAAATATAGTCAGTACAAATGGACAGAAGATAATAGGTAAGTGTCTGATGTCATACTTTTCGAACAACTTCATATTTAAAAAAAAAATTCTGATAGAACAGAAGGTAGATTTGAATTATTGTCGCACTAGAGCTATATGAAGGCCATTGGCGACAGGCGCCGTAATTTAGAACTATAGTCATGTGAAGAGCCGACACCCGAGTAAGCACCCAACACAACAGTTAAGGGCGACACATCTTACACAGCATTGGGATTTTGGAGCATATTTAACATGCACTCCTTCTACATGGGGTATTATTCGACGGACCTTTTATAGGCTGTTTATAGATCGGCAGTTGATTTGGCGATGCCCGTACCTGAACCTGGGACTTTCTGCATGTTAGGTGAGTGCCTAACTGACTGGGCTCCCCAGCTCCGAACAGAAGGGAAAAAGGAGGGATAACAGAACAGAAGGGATACACAGGGAATGTCATTCATTTTACTCTTTCAAATTATGCTCTTGCTTTGATACAAAACATCTATTTTAAAATTGTAATTATAGGTATAAACCATATTAGAAAAGAATAATGTAATTTAAAATAAAATCAATGTAAAGGTCTTAAAATATTTACATTTTGTTCTGACAAAGTTAATGATATATTGAATTGTGTTGAAATAAAACGATTTTACTAAGATTTATAATAGAATAGTGTTTCTGCTTGCTTAGACATTAAAATACACATGGTAGGGTCTATTTTTTATTTACAATGATGTATTAAAAAATATTTACACAAGTGATTGCGTGACTAGATAACAAAACACTGAAGTCAAAATCTAGCTTTAAGCAAATAATAAATGCAATTCATGTATAAAATTTCACAATAAAAATGAATCAAATGAAAAATAAAAAAAGTAATACAGTAAGTGGTAAATAAATAAAATATACAGTTTGGGAAAAACAAATCAAAATGCTTAATACAAAAGTATTAAACTTTACAAAAACACATTCTACAATAATACTAAAATATCAAATGCCATTCTCAACTAATAAAAGATAAAATAAAGTTTAGCTTCAACTGTACTACAGTTCCAAAATATAATATAGTTAAGTATACAATAGTAAAAGTTAATTCGATGTTTAATTTTTAAATCAAGTTTTAATAAGAATCAATTATATTCTTTGAAACTAGTAATAGAGGATACAAAAATATTCCAGCTGTAAATATCTGTTCAAGTACAAATATATTTTGATTTATTTCCAAATATTCAAATTATTACTTAGTTTCTTGAGTGCTTACAACGTTGGAAATACCCAACATTGTTTTTCAAGGCAACACATTAAAATAGTTACTGTACCTAAATCACTTTCAAAAAGCCATTCTGTCACAATTAAATGTTTTTAAGCTGCATATCAGTATAACTAACAAATGTAATATTGGCGATTTCAAGCTTAAAATGTGCTATTTAAATTATTTACAAGTAAATTAGAAAATAAATAATACCGTGCATTAAAAATTTCTAGGTGATATATTTTGATACAGGTTGCTCTAAAATTAACCAGTCATTTTGAAAAATGACTGGTCAATTTTAGAAAATCTTGAATGAACATTATCTTATTTAATTATACTTTACATAAATGAACTAAAATCTAATCATTTAGAACAATACACAAGGGATGTTTAACAGAATTTAAGTAACATAAACATCTTTTAATCCTCTGAGAGATATATAACATATAAACCTGTCACGTAACTGTCAAGTTTTTCAGCATTACATAACTTTTTAAAAATGTAAATTTTTATAAATCTACTATATTTTAAAATTTGAAGAAATGAGGAGTCACTTACAATCATCTGCTAACGAAATATAATTTAAAAAATTAATTTTTTTAGTTAAAAATTTTAATGTACAGTGAAAATAAGTTTACACTTCAGTCAATTTGGTCAGAAGGTTAAAGTAAAATTAAGTACTTTTTTTTTTTAAGGAATGTGTTTTATGGAAATAAACCTTAAAGATTGTATTATGCCGATTTGTAGAATGTTGTTTGAAATTGAAATAAAGGAATGTTACAAGTTATAAAAAATAGCAAATAAAATGTCCTTAGCAATGCGAAATAATACATAAAAATGATTTGTTTTGCATTCTATCCTGCCCAAAAACTGAAGTATGCAGGTAAGTCAAGAATATAATTTCAAAAATCTTAACTACAAATACTTTTTAAACAACAATATATATGTATACAGCTGCAGCACAAAAATAAAAAACATTAACAGTTCAGAAAGGCCTAATAAATTATAAACGTTTTAAAGAAAATTAAATTAACACAGAAATCATAATGGTTTGTGAAAAAAATAGCTAAAATAAATGGCTTTGTTTTCTTCAATTCTTGTTTTAAATGTTTACACAAAATGGATTAATTTTGAAATAATTTTTTTTAATGCCTTAAGCAATTTTTTTATCAAGTTAATTTTCCATTTAATTTCATTTGTTTTTACCTTCATTGATAGTTAAATATGTTTGTTTGCATGTTAAATTAAGACATTTACCTAGCAATTCATAGTTTGAGTGAAATATGATCAAAATTAAAATATGCAAATGAAAATATGAAAAGTTCAGTTGCTATGTTTTTAGATTTATAAGGAAGGATGAAAATTAAAGTAGTTTTTAAAATATCATTTGTAACTTAAGTTTATTTAAGGCATGAAAAGAAAATACTTTCAACAATATATGAAGAAATAACAGATTATATAATATTTGTGAGACACATCGAACTTTAAAAATCGGATAGATAAACTACAAGTATAAGTAGTTTTTATCACCAATAAATAGTTACCATCTGATAGATAGCTTAAGTATGAATGCAGTTAAATGGTAAACCAATTACAAGTGAAAATAACCACAATAATAAGTCTAATCGCAATCTAGTAATTTACGAAATTATACAGATTTTTATGGCTTGTACTATCATCTAGGTTACTTAAACGAATCCATTATTTATAAAACTAAAATTTGCACACAAAAAAAGTAATTGTGCCTAACCATTATTCTATATCAAAACATGTTTGATAAACTACTTTTGATTTTGACATACTTTGATAGATATTTTTCATCATATAAATACATAAATTTCAAAAACACAATGATAATACCATAAGAATTTCAAACAGGCTTTGGCAGTATTATTATAATAGTTCCTTTTTTTTCCAGAACATATAACTCTTGATTTCAATACTGTTTCACAAAATATATAAATATTTTAAAAATTTATCAACTTACAATATTTTTGACATTCCATACATTTCGTCAATATAGTGCCACATGAAGAGACTCTAAAAATGCAACCGGTTTAAAACTTTAATAGTTTTTCTGTTTAAAATAAGATTTCAAGCATATAAACATGCTCTCATGCTTCTATAAATTGCAAAAGCAATTATTTCAACAGGAAGTTATATACTGTCAAATACCCAACTTTGCCCTATAATTGGTGACTTAACACACAGTTTCAAGCCATTTCAATTGTATATTAAACCACCAAGAAGTTTCACCAAATCCAACAAATATAAGAGACTTTGCACCATGGCCCCTAACATTTGCAAAAAATACATTTGCATGTGGTAATGAGTATAGCTGTAAACCACTTGAAGTTCAAACAGTTCATTAAAGTTTACTTCTGCTTTGTTAAATGCCTCGAACAAAATTGGTTCAAACTGGTTTGGAACAAAATTGGTTTTAAAATCGGTTTTAGACTTTAGGAACTCTTTAAGTCTTAATTTTTCCAAAAAATCTATAAAAATTTCAAATTAAGCTTTGGAATTAAATATAAATGTAACACATTTTTATTAAATTTTTACAAAACGTTAAAATATTTATGTTATCTACAATTCATCTAATTTTTAGCTGCATTTTAACAAATCCAAATTTCACAATAAGTGTTGAGAAGGAACCCTCAAATCAGAGCAAAGTCAGGCGAGTTGAGAGTATATAAAAGGACAGATAATAACGTAATGGCACACAAGGTGTTCATTCCTCGGGCTGTTGGAAGCCATACCACTCTTGGAGCTGTTGTATCTGTATAGCAGCAGTTTGGGATCTGGCCTGGAGCCTCTGGTTTTCTTCTCGCAAGTGAAGGACCTCGTTTTCCAGATTTGCTTTTTGGTGTTGCTCCTAAGAAGAAAAAAATAATATTTATAGACGAACTAAAAATCTCATTCCATATAGATTAAGGTTTTGAAAATTTTAGTTGAGATGGTACACAGTGTCTTAAACTGTGTGTAAAATAAAAAAATTAATAAATATTATTTTCAACTATTCAATTTTGGTGGACGAACAAGATTGAGTCAAGTTTAAGTTAAGGTATCGAAATAAATATCAACATATTTTGAAAAACTTATTTATATTGAAGGTAGCTGCGAGAACTCATTGTATAATGCAAAAAAGAAACTGAATGAGTCAATTTAAAGTCAATTTTAACCCTTTTGTCTAACAATTTTGTTCAGTTTTTGAGAATACCATAAACACCTTCATTACCGAATAAAAATATTAACTTAAAATATTAAAAATAAATTGTTTGTGCAACTTAACATGTCCTAGGTAAATTTTTCAGAACAATGTTCATCACTTATCGTATATTTTGTATATTTCCAATTGAAATTAGAAAAACAAACAAGGATTCTATATTTTTGATAATGGGCATAAATGAGTTAAACAGAATAGATTAAATTTAACCATGGAAAAGACATTAATTCCAACTATCTTTTTGTCCATAAATGTATTTAATGGTTTAAAAATTTTTTTAAATCACTTTATATAGCTTAAATTATGTATTAGGATTGAAAGAAGTTTATGGAAATATTTTTACCTTCAGCAAATCCTGCTGCATTTTTAGTAGCCGAGCTTCCAATTCTTTAACATTTGGAATTCCAGATCCCAAAGTACTAAATAAAAGTTAATATTTTTTTTAAAAAATAATTTCACTTACAACTTTTTTTAAGAAATTACAAATAAAATTTTTTACATTACATTTTTTTTTAACTAAATAAAAGTAATTGCAGTTTGAAGTATTTTTAAATTACTCCAACTTATATCATCATAAATGAAAATTTTGTTTAAATACTTTTGAGTGTCAGTTTTAAAAATACTTACTTTCCTTCCAAGCAAAGCTGCTTTTCAGCTTCTGCCAACCAGGAAGCAGATCCAAATGGCAGTCCTAAAATAAATTATAATAAACAATTAAAAAACAGCATTAACACATTCGTTTTAAAATATTTTTATAAGTATTTGCTTTGCCAAACTTTTTATTTATTAAATACACTTTAGTGTGCATAGATTCTGATGGTGATCAAGATCTGGCTGATATTAAAGGTGAAAATACAAAGTTACTAACGAGACTTGGTTAATAGAATGTGGGCTCGTGGTTCCACTCAAACACTTTTAAAAAGCTAGATCTTAAAGGGGTTAACAGACGATCGCTTACTGGGTCTTACCAACAGAGGCCAACCAAAATTGCTAGCAAGACCAAAAAGGTAAGTCCGCAGGTGTTGACCGAAGCACAGTTTGCTAGTATGATGCCTGTAGTGAGGCAGTTCATTGTAAGGCAGTGGGGGACAAGCAAATAATTGTTTTTTTAAATATCTTCACGAACTAAAGCAGTTCCAACTCACGATGCATACCATTTACAGTTTAAAAACTTTAATAGATGAACATTACCATAACTTAACAAAACAAAGTTCATATCGAACATTAACTCAAATTTCACAAACAGCATACATTAGAAACACTGACCTTCAATGCCCTT
This sequence comes from Hylyphantes graminicola, assembly GCA_023701765.1. Taxonomy (NCBI): domain Eukaryota; kingdom Metazoa; phylum Arthropoda; class Arachnida; order Araneae; family Linyphiidae; genus Hylyphantes; species Hylyphantes graminicola. The sequence goes on along the minus strand of CM043120.1, from coordinate 60,503,378 downwards.
GACAGCAGATGAGACGAGGTTTGCCCAATCAATGTCACGGTTGTCTGTCATGGAAAGAGATGGGGAGGAGGGAGGTGGGGGAAGGGGCTTGAACTTATTCTGGACACGTTCAGGCGAGATCACACGAGGAGAGAGCCTGTGGAAATGAGGTACTGTTAGTTATGGAAATTAATTAGTTATATGGAAATTAATGTAAAGAAAACCCTTTTTTTTGTGTTTAATGTGAAATATATAGGAAATAGCCCCATTTAAATTATTCTACTGGTTATCCTAATTAAGATAGTATTTCCTTCATATCATAAAATTTGAGCCGATTCCGTAGACAATTGTTTTTTTGCACTCATCATTTAATGCCCATGTTAAAGGCAAGTTGTTTTCATACAACTGATAAAGCGTAATTGAAAACCTTTTTGCAATTTTTATGCCAGCCTATAAATTATTAAACTAATTAAAACTTCATCTAATTTCCAAACTTTAATAATAAATCAGGTTTAAAATGGATGAAAATCCACAAAGATGTATTCAAATAATTTTTTTAGTCTTAATGTAACACACAATGCAAATTATCCTAGCCACAGCATTAACTCTGCAAAACAATGGCACATGTTTTTTTTATTGCAGATTTCACAATAAAGGACAAATCTTAACAAGATGAATAAACCTTTGGCCCTTTCCCAACAAAATCTTAAACCTCTGAGGAATAGAAATGACCCATCACCTCACTGTTAGGCCAGCAACCCACATAGTTTTCAAAAAATGTAATAATTTTTTTTATTTAAAATTTAAGGAATGAATGAGCCATTTGTAACCATCTACTACAGAAATAAAATCTTCAAATACTTTGCAGTTTTTGGAACCAATTTTGCTTATCAATTGGAGAGTCAAGAAAGAAATATGTAATGGGGTTGTTTCACGGCGAATCTGACATAACTCTGTGGTTTTGTTTTCCTTACTCTCGAATGACTTGTTTTGATTAAGTTGGTTGGTAGACCTATATTCATGTTAGTGTGCTTGCTCAGCAACAAACCTAATTATCTCTACCAACCAACCAATAACAAAAGTAATTTGAGAGTAAGGAAAACAAAACGGCAGAGTTATTGCCAGATTCACCATGAAACAACCCCATTGAAACTTAACAAAAGAATTATTAAATTTTTTATAAAAGGTAAACAAAGAAACCTTTTCTACTAGAAAATCAATGATAACTTCAATGAATAATAAAAAAAAGAATAATAATATCTCTGTACAATTCAAAACATCCAATAAATCCTAAACCCACCTATCCAATCGAATGTCAGATGCCGCAGGTGACGATGGTTCAGATGCGATGACGTGTGCTGGCTGTGCTTTGGTAAGAATGACGTCCAGGTTGGGATCAGGGGTGTTGCCAGCGCTTCTTTCTAAAGAGGAGGAGGGGGTGGAGAGGTGGGTGCGGGAGGCGTTGTCCGAGTCAAGGTGGGATGAGGGGGGGTCCTGGAAACGGCAAGGGAAAATATTACTATCAATTACATAATATATCACGCTTGCAGAAACAAATGCAGTTGCAAAACAATTAAATTTTTTTAACCATAGGAGAGAAGATACAGAGACACAGATTTCTGTCCCATATCTTCAAGGTACCCCTCGTCACTGACTTTGATTGCCCCAGAATCTTAACATCATTGATTGCAAGACTAAGAACAAACCAATATAAAGGGATGAAAATTCTTCATGACAAACCAAGATTTTTCTATTCCCCGCAAGAACTGCGCCGATGATACAACTCATTTTTAAATTAAATAAAAAAATTGCAAAAATGTAATTATTTTTTTTTTCAGTTTTGTTTGTTTATGCTTCTGTGTTTCTGTAAGCTTGGTTATCTTTCATTCTCTAGATGGTTATGTTGCAATTTTTCTTGAAACTTGAAATTTCTGAAAGGAACTGGAAGTAGGTACTTCTTTATTTTAAGTAGCTGTAACTAATCACTTAACATTTTTGGTAACTATAAAAGAACTACTTTTTAAATAACAACAGAATAACTTTTAAAAAATAACTTTCCAATCCCTGACTTAACCAAGCATAATAAATGTTCTGTGCTAACTGTCTCATCTCCAAACAAACCCACCATATCCCTAACATTAGGAAGTTCCTGACCCAATACACCTACCTCGCTGTTACTATCACTGTCCAGATACTCCGGATTGATGAGTTTGAACAAATCCTCCTGCAGAGTACTGGTGCTGCCACTACAGCTGCTACCACTGCTCGCAATAGCCACAAAGTTGACAGTGGGTTTGGATGGACGGGACACGCCTGTAGTCACTCCTGGCCGAAGCCGACTTAGCTTCGATTGGGTGGATTCTTGGAGTTTTCTGGATGGGGGAAATAGGGTTAGTCAGAAGATTTGAACAGGAAAATTGGTCTTTTTTAAGAATTTGAACAATCCAAGTGAGTATTTTTAAGTCGTTAGTATATAATCTAAAAAAGTGTCTAATATTAATAATAGTTTTATAATCTTATTAAATGAAATAACGGAAAAGTTTAATTACAAAATATATCCCAAGGTTAAGTCCAAAAACAAGATATGGATATATATTGGTCAATAACATATTGACCAAAGTAACCAATTGTTTTTTAATTCATTGAGATGGTTAAAAACAAGTATTGGAAAATGAATTCCTATTACTTAAATTAGATACACTTAATTGATCCTGTCTAGAACCCTAAATTTTAGAAACAAAAAAAATACCATTTTTTTTAATTGCTTCATTAGCAATTTTTTTATATTTTAATGAATAAGCCCAGAAAAAAAAAGGATTATTTAAATGTTTCTAAAATAGCTATATAAATGTAGTATGTTTTTTAAGTCATATTTGATTAAGGAGTCATGAGACAAAAAAGACAATTAGCACGAAATTGAAGATGGTTACCTGGACGGATGATGGGAAGAATGAGCTTTTTGATCTTGGATGAATCGATGAGGACTGCCATTTACTCTTGAATCACAAAGTTCATCTGGAAGTTTAAAGAAAATTTCCTTAAAACTAGAAGACCATTGCAATAAAAGAAGCCTGTCAGCTAGAGGTGATTAATTTATAATCCGTAACATGCATAAATTTATTCATGGGAGAAAATTAGAATTAAATCAGATTAAATTGGCCAAAGGTTCCCAAAAGGAAAAGAAAATACTAAACAGTTTTATTAAATTACAGTCATCAAGAAAAAGGGGGAAGGGAGGACCTTTTTAACACTGAACTACACTGTATTTATAATGTGAAAAAAAAATGTTGCATCTCATGAAGTGTATATAAAAATGAGTTCTTTCAAATTGACACAATTTTGAAATAACTGAAATATTTGGGAAGAGGGAAAAAACACCTAAGAAACTGAAAAATCTCATCCTGGTTAAATGTAAAAACTAAGAATCAACACAAAACTTAAAACACATAAAAATAATCAAAAATGAATATATCATTGCAATTTAATGAGCAAATAAATACAACGTGAAGCACACATACCAGCGCTGCCAGTCCCTTGAGGCCAGTCGTTCGAACTATCCGAGTGATAGTCAGAATTCACGCTGCTCGGAGACCTCTTTGAAAATGCGTTGCCAGGTGAATGGTGTGTTCTTTGTGATGGAGAAGGGTTGCCGTTTTCTGGCGGAGATTGACTTCCGTTTTTCAGGGCATGAGGTGGACACAAACCTATTGGGTTATGAAAAAATACAACCTTTAAATTTAGATTTATAATTTGAAGCAGGATTATGGTTTGACATTGTAAAATGAATAATCATAACTTTCCCCATACAAAAAGTATAAAATTGTACTGACTTTAAACTTTTAGTACGATTAAAGGGAATATTACGAATATATAATGTATTAACATACAACGAATATTATAACAATTTCAAATTAAAAAAAAAATTTGCCTAAACAGTTTTTAATAAAGTCCAGCTTGTTATGCTACTTTTAGAAATCAAGAATTTTTTTAATCAAAATTATTTAAAATAAATATGATAAATGTTAATAACACTAAATCGTTATTCAACAATTAGTTCTTAAACCTTTTCCAAATGCACATATGGGAAAATCTAATGAGTGAAGTTTGCATGAGAGAATTCTGTCCCAGAACTTAAAAATTATTAAGTTAAAAAAAAAAAAACTAAATGTAAATTTCACAATTGAAAATGATAGAAGGCAACTTTTGAATCATGAGCTCTGCGTCCAATTCAAACTAAAATAGGCTTGCAAGATTAATATATACCGTCCAATCCGGACTAACCCAGCAATATTGGATTTTTAAAAACTTTTTTTTAATTCAATGTCATATGTACCAATTGCTGGACTTTCTAAGGAGAGGTCAGCTTTCGAGGGTCAGCATCTTAAAGTAACATTGCACTAGAGACACAGTTGGCAGGTCTGTTAAGAGGACCCTCTTGGGAATTTCACATCTTGAAAATTGTAATGTTATTTCTATGTAGAATATTTGCAAGTCAATTACTGCCACAATTTTAGTAAAAGGTTACTAGTTTTTTTTTGTATCACTGTAAAGAACGAAAGAAGTAGATTTCATAAAACTAATTTGTTTTGTGAAAATCACATATTCAGTATTTTTAATATTTTTTTTAAGTTAGAACTTAATGCGTACTCCATTTTTAACTTAAAAAATATTAAAAATACAAAATATGTGATTTTCACAAAACAAATTAGTTTTATGAAATCTTCTCCTTTCGTTCTTTACAGTGATACAAAAAAACTAGTAACCTTTTATTAAAATTGTGGCAGTAATTGACTTGCGAATGTTTTCCCATAGGAATAACATTACGATCTTCAAGATATGGATTTCGCAAGAGAGTCCTCTTAATACGAAAATACAAAAGTTATGGTTAAGTAAATGCTAAAAAAAATACATACTTGACATCTTCTGGTGAGAATGCGTCCGCACATGAAACGACGGATTAATCTCATTCAGGGACAGCTCACTCCGGGCTGACACCATCCCTCCGACATGCGTCAGCCTCGGGCCAACTCTGTTCCGACTCCGGTCGTGGAAACTCCGATGGAGGTGAGTTGAGATGTTCCCGTACGCTGGCAGCCCGTGGTCATGGGATAGATATACAGGGGAAGATCGGGGCTTGTCCGTTAGGGATGGGGGGGAAACGGAGGACAGGCTGTTGGCGCCTGCGTATGCAGAGAGTCTGGAGGGAAGCAGGTTTTGGGACTGGTCTGGGATGTTGCGGAGGGAGAGGATGGAGTGGTGAGGGGGGTGGGTGCGATGGGCGTCTGAGAAGATGTTCCGGACCTGGTGAAATGATATGAGGGTTACTTAATGAAATTTTGATTTTGCAATATAAAGACTATAATATCTATACTGTTTTAATACAAAAACATTCAAAAACACGTTCTTTTAGGAATTTACTTTGCATTTTGCAATTAACTTTCTGAGGGATAATAAATTGACTTAAATGCATGATATTAAAAATTAAGTTTTTAAATGAAAATCAATTTTTTTAAAAAAGTATACCGCCATAGCATATGATTATTGAGGATTCTTCTATACTTCACAATCAATTAAGTGAAGTTATTAGATTAATAATTTTTAAATATTATGTGTTGCTGCTGGAAATATGAGTCAGGTGACAAGTTTATATGTTGTATCTCTAAAAGGGTTAAAATAAAAATTTTGACAACATTTTCGGGCACATTAATGGAACAAACTCAAAATGTGTGGACTACGTAAAATATAAATTGCATAGAGTGAATGAAAATGACTGCTGAAAGTGAACTACTAGATAAAGAATCATGATTAAAAATTATCTTGGGATAAACTAGAAAATAATGAACTAAGATAGGCAAGAGATAAAAACATATTTCTAGACCCAAGTAATTCCCAAGAGAAACAAACTTAAATGCATTATTGGAACAAAAAATACTAACATCTATGATCGAAATTAGAATCTAATATTATTAAAATAAATTTTAAACTGCACATTTTTCATAATTAAAATAAAATAAAAAATTTCTACTTTAATTCAACTAAGTAATAGTTACACTCAATATCTTTTCATAACATAAAATTTAAATATACTTACATCAGTTTTGGGTATGATACGATCCATGGAAGGACTTCTATTAGACAACTGAGGATTGGAATGGCCTTCTCTCCTGTGAAAAAAAAAAATAACTTAAATATTCTTTACTAAGTTAAATTAAAAAAATTCACAAAAAAATAGTGAATCTTTTGATGTGCATACCGAGAAGTTATTCTTTGCGAGTGAAAGGCGGATTGCTGCCGAGGGGTAGCAGATTTGTGGTGGCTCTCACCATGATCACAGATACCAATGTTTTCATAATCTCCCATGCTGCCCATCGAGAGGTAATTGCAGTTGTGCAAATTGCAGCCTCTGTAAAATGAAAAGAAATTTGACTATTCCATAAAAATATATATATAAAATTTTAACAGTGACATAAAAGTTCTATGAAATAAGCAGACCTGCCAAATCTCCGGATTTAAGGCTACTCATCACCCCCATACCCCGTCCTCCTTCGATCGGGCTTGCTAATGTTAAGTCTATGAGGAAAAAATGGTTTTTGTTCCAAAAAAAGTCAAGAAATTATAGGAATATTTTGATGCGTTTTTTTTTAAATTCATAAAACTCCTATAAAGTAATGCTTTTAGAGGTTATTTTTTTAAAAACGTTACTTGCCTTTTTTTAATAGAAAAAAAAAATTTGGATTAAAAAAACAGTAAATAACGTTTAAAAAAAAATAACCTCTAAAAGCATTACTTTATAGGATTTTTATGAATTTAAAAAAAAACGCATCAAAATATTCCTATAATTTCTTGACTTTTTTTTTGAACAAAAACCATTTTTTCCCCATAGACTTAACATCAGCAAGCCCGATCGAAGGAGGACGGGGTATGGGGGTGATGAGCAGCCTTAAGCCAGCAATATCGGATTTTTAATTGCTTTTTGATTTTTCAAGTCATGCACTAAAAGCCCGAATATTCGTAAAAGAAACTTTCTTTGTGCTCGGAATGCATAAAATGGTTATTATCGAGTTAAATCCATAGTTGGGCTTAGTTGGTTAAATTAAACACTTCACTATAGCCACAATTGGTAAGTCTGGTAAAGGTAAAATGGAAAACTTAATTTTTTTTTAGCCAGGCAGAGCTTGCTCAACACGACACAAAAATAAAATTATTTCCAAGTTATACTTATGATTAGTTGTAGAAAAAGAAAAGCTACCAATGAAATGCCACATAAGTCTTCATTATTATATAACAGATTTTCTGGTCACTACTACTTGTGGCCGATTTGCAATACTGTAAGTGTTTAACTAGAAAGGGTCTGAACTTTATTAAAATTATATTTGGACATAATTATCAATATAACACATGACAGCTGTTTACTGGAGGAAATATACAAAAGGACCTATGATAATTAAAATCTAAATTGGACTGACTATTTTTAACTTTATTACTTTCAATGATTGTTCAAATGTTTTATGAACCGATTCACAAATTCTTACTTTCTAGAAGTTCCACTGCTAAGTGGAGGAATAACAGTAACAGAAACGGTCATAGAAGTTTTCAGGAGATCAACCATCTGATCATAGGACAGTGTCGCAACAGCAACTTTGCAGATCTAGGGAGAAAATATCTTTTCAGAAACGGATAATAAAGCTTTTAAGTTATTTTAAAGGATATATAAGGAGATCAAAACAAGTGGAAATTCCAACTTGAAGCAACACTAGAAAAATAAATATTCCAATGATTAAACTTTTAAATTTTTACACTTTTAACTTTAAAATAAATATATGAAGAGACAAATTCTATTAGCTTTCAGCAAAAATAAAAAATTATTTTAGTAATAAAATAGTCTACATCACGTACAAGATATTTTTTTTAGTATGGTTTTATAGTAAAATTTAAGCCATGTGAGATAATGAATTTTACACAACAGGTAAACCATTGGTTTAGAATTAATCACATTTACACCCCTCAATTTTTCTTTCAAAAATAAGCATTTCTAAGGACATACAAAGGACTTTAAAAACCCCGTCCATACTGAAAGCAATTAACTTGCACATAAATCCATTATTTTACAAATGAATTTAAATAATACCTCAACTAATCTGCTTCCTTGGCGAAGACCAGCTTGCCAAGCGAATCCGTAGTTTTCCACCTCTGTAATAACACCTTCAAATTGCACATGAAAACCTAGCTGCCCAAGGCTGTTTCTCCTCAGAATCAGTTCTTGAGACTGCAGGAAATAAACATATTTTATTAACCCTCTAACGTATGCTGTTGCTTAGCAACAAGCAACATAATCCACTTTATTTTATTAAATTAGAGCTCCCTCTTTACAAATCTGTGTTTTTCCATCAATAACATTTCATTTTGATGTTTTAGTTACTAATAATCCTCATAGATGACAGTAGTAAAAGTGTATTCAAAATTAAAGAGTGAGGTTATTAACTGTTGTGAAATTACGTTATTGGCAGTATTCAAAGTATAATATTAGTACTAAATACAAATAAATTGTTTTGAAAAATTAATTATAGTTAAAGAGGGTTGTTTTGAAGTTGGTTTTTCGTCATATGGAAAAAATTAAAAAATTTTTTTATTTAAATTCTAATGCAGTTAAATTTTTTTCAGTATTTTTCCTATAATGCACGAGTATTTAAGATACATACATATTTTTTGGGATGAAAATAAAAATTCATGCATTCGAGGGTTAACCAATTTATTAAAAATAGTAATATTCGAAGCAACTGAAAATTATTTGCCACTTTTAAAAAGGGACAGGGTATTTTTGCTTGACAGTTAATGTAACAATCTGTTACATTTTAATTGATTCAAACACTAATATACACTCACAATTGAGGTTAATTTGTAGCAGTAAAGTGCTTGTAAATCCAGGACTTCCGTCTTAAAATCTAATACATATTGAGGAGAAAAAAAAAATTCAAACTACTCGCACAAGAACTCATGTAAAAAAATATGGTCTATTGAAGCTATTATTTTCCTAAATGAATTAAGAAAACTTTACAAACAAGTTGGACGACAACAGGCTACAAGTAAATTAAATCTATTTTAAGAGGCAACAAAGAAATAACTGCCCAAGTTTACCTCTGCTCCTTCAGACACTGCTTGAAGCCTGCTCACTATTTCTTGAATTTCATCCACATCTGGATCTTTGGATCTGATGACAAGACATTCTCCCTGGTGGTAGAAGATCTTCAAACTGTGCGAAAGAAAGAATCTTAGACACAGGATTCAAATGTTGAATAAAAAAACATTAGATTGTGAATATCAGAATTTAATAATTAAGTGTCAAGAAAATAGTAATGCATGTAATTGCTAAACAAGTACAGTAGACAATGAATTTTTGATATCAGTGGTTAATTGAATGAACACTTAATGGAATTAAAATATGTAAAAGGAACAAAATTGCTTTTTTAGCAGTAAAAATTCTGCCACATATCTGGATTAAAGCACCATTTTAATGACTTAAGATATTGTTAGAATCTCCTTTTTAACCTAATATACAGAATTATTAAAACAAATTACTGTTTTATCCAAAAGATTATAATAAAAATATCCATTTGGCCGGTGATACCAATTTAAGGTTAATCATCTAGGTGATTACAGGTAAATCGAAGGACATGAAAGTCTTCGAAGATAAATTGAGGCCTTTTATGAATCACGATACATAAAATAAAACAATTTTGTTCATTTGTAATTCAGAAATTCTAACCTTGTAGTATGAGAGGTCCATCCAAGTATAGAAGCACAAGGGCAAATGAAAATAACCTCCTGTGTTGTTTCATCCATCACAACAAGAGTATCTACAGATATGGCAAGTAAACAATCGACTACTGTGGATCTTCCAAAGTCTTCAGCCTAAAAAAAAGGGAACATTAATTAGATTTATATCACCAGCAAAAGAAATATGCTATAGAGGTTAAATGTTAAACCTGAATGATCGTATATCCTAATATGACCCCAACAAAATCCTACACTAATATTCTTGATATAAACATTCTTCAAAACAAAAAAAAATTATTATTACAGTAAAATTTCTGTGTAATGAATATCATTACAACGAAATATACAGCATAAATAACAAAATAAATCCACTTTTGAAATCCTAAAAAATAAGTTTAAAATTTACATTTTTAACAAAATTTCTAAAACTCAAGATTTCAATATTATGAAAGATTTTATTCTTCAGGAACTTTGCACTTTTCTGTTTCTGCTGTTCTGAAAAGGGACCAAACAAGTTTTAGACGGGTTTGTTTGCCATCGATGTCAAATGGAAGGAGAAGGGGGGGGGGGGGGGGATCTCAGTGCATTCTTTTGCTAATCTGCCCTCCTAACACCCCTCTCAAAAAGGCTTAAATTGCTATTCAGTGGGTCAAATCCAAACATCTGTAGTGACCAGTACGATCTCCTTTAGAATTCTCTAATGATAGCCTGACAATGGCACTTTTGATATTATGGTGTTCCTGGGATTGAATTTGAAAGCATGTGCACAACTGCACATAAACAATGAGTGTTTGTCAGGAGCAAAACCAAAAAGAACTACTAATTTCGACAAAAATAAATATTACAACGGTGTAGAATGTAGTTACTGACCTGCACTTGCCAAGATATTGCACCCAAGACATAACTATCTGGAATAAACCTGGGCCGGCTCCTTTCCTTCTTCCGACCTCCAAATGATAAGATGGCTGTGGTAAAGAAACTTAGTAATTACTTCAATAGAAAATCAGTATTTAGTTAAATATTAAGTTTAACATTAATATTTTTTACAAATCAATAATTAGTTGGAAGTGTGCCGCTTCGAATATTAATTTACTTACAAAACTTTGGTCCCGAATCTATTGTTGTGTTTGTACAGTAATTGGTTGCCAGGTCCTTTAAGTATTCTTGGCGAGTTCTTTGAGCCATGGTTACGAATTTGTCAGATCTATGAGCAGCATTCTCAGCATTGATAACTGTTGAAATGAAAATAACATTAGATTACTTTATTTCATATTGCAGTGAAAATGATTTATTTTACAGGGTAGACACTGGTTTTATAAACAAGCACCATTGCTTTAGTTGCTAAAACAGCTGCAAAAAAAAGTTTGCCTTCAAAACTTGACACATGGTAACAGAACAAGACTCTTTTAATAAAACAAAATCTGTATTATGTTATCTAGTTTAAGTCTTAGTACACATATAAGCATTTTAAGTCTTAGTATATATTAAACGGATAAGAAAAAAGTAAAAGAAAAAACTAAATTCCTAGCTGATCCTCAAAGCATTTTTGAATTTTAAAATAAACCTTAGTTGGTGTGATTTCTTTGATTTCCTCTGTAAAATAACAAATTTAAAAACATCTTTAAACAAGAATATTTAGACAAACCTTTAGCCAATAAAAAGTCAGCAAACTTTTTTGACTTTGGATAAATAGCACCAGCTGAAATAGGCGGACCAAACGGCGTCACCTCTTTGGAACGACTAACAGAAACCCTGAAAGACAATTTGCATAAGCATGTAAACATCAGTTGCATGTTTCTCCTTTTTAAAATTGTCCTTTTAAAAATAAAAAAAACCTTTACTTTACATTTCATATTAGGTAATTGAAAGTAAATATTAAACAACGGAAGGCTCCCTAAATGGAGCTCTGCTCTAACCTGCCTTTTTTTTAAATTTAAAATGCCAGAATTAGCATGGAAATTACTTGTTTGTCATTGATTCTTCTTTCAAGTTTCCGAAATTTCAGTCTTCATTAAACAAATTATTGAATTTTTTATTAAAACCTTTTGAGCAACTTGGAAAGAGGCAACAATGCATGGTTGTGTTAATTGCATAAATTTAATTATTTCAAACAACTTCTCTATAACAAAATGAATTAGTTTTATTTTTGAAGACACGAGACCTTAAAATCGTTTCTAAATGAAAACGTACATTACGAATACAAAATTATTATTTTTTAATATAAAATTGCTTTACTATAATAACTTACCTGTAACAAGTGTTATCAGAGCAAGGATTAACGACACGAACAACGATGAAAACATGTTGGAACTGTGATCTGATGTTTTTTGGTGTGAACGGAAGGGCATCAGGCTCTTGGAAGACAATTGTGACAATATCGTTTCCTATGTGCCTTTTCCTCAGCAGCTATTTCAAGAAACACAAAATATATATTAGAAATTTAATAATCAATTCAAATTCAAAGCTAAAAACTGATTATTGATAAGGTAAAATTTATTCTTAATTATTAAAATAAATATGATTTGCATTTATTTTATACAACCTTAAAATAGTATTTAGGTTAAGTTAGTTTCAATTATCGTGGCACTAGATCTACATACATTAGTGCTATTAAGATGGTATTTAAATTTATGAGGGTGAAAATATTAAATTAATTAAAATTATGGGGTATAATTTGAATACAAATTGATCCTTACTTGCTGTTTGTTGTTTGGAGTGTATGGTAAGAGAGTAGAAACATGAAACATAACTTCACAGTCCTGATGATTGGTGAATATAGAATATAATCCAGTGGTATCGGCTAGAAAAAAATACAATGCTATCAGCTAAGAAAAATTAATAATTCGTTATAAAGCAAGGAAAACACATTGAGTCATCCAAATATTCAATTAAGGCAATATAAAATGTTCATGAAAAATAAGAAAGCTTAGAAAACTAGGCCAAATTTGAAAATATTTTAATGTCAAAGCAAAGTATACTGCACTCATTATTAAGAGTACAGATATAAATCTTTTGAGATGTAATGCAAAATAGGAAACAGACATATGAAAACATTTAACAAAACTTTATTAAAAAATCATAAATAAGTAAACTCATAATAAATATAAACCAGTAAGAAAGGGTACAAGGTAAGAAGCACGTGTTTAAAATTTTACCGTCAGTAAATTAGCATATTACAGTTAAAGAAACAATGGAATTTCAGTAATACAAATATTGTAGTCATTGCTGGCTATTGACAAACTTTACACTGGAACTACACTCGAGACTGGCTCATACCACCACAATATCATGGAATTCGAATACTTACTTTTCGTATCGAGGCCACCTCTGTATTTATCAAAACCTTTCAGTCGTACACGTTGCCCAAGCATGTCTAGAAACTCTTCAAAGGCAGGACCAGCAAATTCTAAAAATACACTTTTAATATAAATCGAGCTTTGACCATGTTATTAATTAATATTGTGTAACCATTGAATTATTTATTGTCAAAGAATAATAAAGTTTATGATAAGAATTGATAAAAGAATAAATAAAACAGAAATTTTGTGAAAGACAAATGAACTACACTATGCTTCAATAAATAAGTTGTTTTCAAAATAACTAGGAAAATCAAACTAATTACCCAAACTAAGTCCAAATTTATATATTTTTTTACTGAAAGTTATTTGCTAATAAACTGCTGAATTCAAGGAAATATAGATTACCATTATTGTACATTTCTTCTTCAGTCCCTTGACCAGCTTTGCAATACATCACACCAATTTTGAAAGTTTTGGTAAGCTACATAAAAATAAAATTTCATTTAATTTAGTACAAACAGAATAAAAGGTATAAAACAGCAATCTATAAATCCTTAGCTTTCGAAAAAAAGCTGCTGGAAAGTAACAAACTCATCATTTATCTAAAGGAAGCAGCTTAAAACAACATTGTATGGATTAAAAGTACTTCACTGATATTTCTCAACGTCTTAATTTATGAAGTCAATTGAAAAGAAAAAAAATATTTTTTCAAGAAAGTGCATTTACAATTACTTGCCATAAAGATGAAAATAGTTAATTTTTTAATAAGTAAAGCAGAAGTATATTATTTCTGCCGCTGAAAATTCCATTTGTTATTGGATCAATTATCAAAAATATAATACTCAACTGCAGTTTCTTTGCAGTAGAGAAGTGTTACACGATAAAACAGTAAATAGTTTTATTGCTGAATGCAACAATTGTGTAAAATAGGCACTGCAAGCTTCAAAAGCCACATTATTCAATATTTTAACACACATTATATTTTTTTCCCTCTATTAGAGTGAAATATTGATTATTTTTCTTTCAATTCTGGTGTTACAGCTACAGGGCAATGTTACAAAAATATCAAAGGAGTGTTGACAAGGAGCCAATCAGATTAAGACAAAAAAAATTCTGTTAAGCTTAGCCAGGGTTGCCATACTTTTTGATTAAGAAAAATCAAGGATATTTAAAAACTTTTCAATGATATATTTCTTCATTTTCAAGTATATGAACGTAAATATAGTTATAAAATAACCATTTAGTTATTAAAAAACAACCTTAAATCACTTTCTCTGCCTTCTTGGATTATATAAACAGCAAATTGAAAAATAAAATATGAACTTATTCACACTGAAAAAGTGTTTTTAATTAAGCCAAAATTAACATTTGCGACACTTCAAGATAAATTCGTCAGCCCAAACAGTTAAGGACTTTTCAAGGTAGATAATGGTTTTCAAGCACTTTTCAATGACTGCTTCAACCCTGTTAGCGCTTTGGCGACTTTAATGTGGCCACTGCAAAGAAAGGCTGCTTTTTAGTATAGGTTAGGTTTGAATTATCGTCGTACTAGAGCTACACGAGGGCTGTTGGCGACAGGCTTTGTATTTTAGAACCACAGTCAAGTGAAGAGCCGACACCTGAATAGGCATCTGTTAAGGGCGACATCGTACGCAGTGTTAGGACTTTGAAGGATATTTAACGTGCACTCTCTAACGCGGGGTACTATTCGTCGGCCTTTTTTGGCTGCACAGGTCATAGGTTGGTACTTATTTTGGCAATGCCATGATGCTTTTTAGTATAGAAATTACTATGACACAGAAAAAATATGACTTACTCCTTGTTCATCCAGCCTAAGCAAATGTTCCTCAGTCTGAGGACTGGGGATGGCAAGTCTCAAGCACGGCAAGTGAAGTTCCGGGGCAATGTATTCGATGACCTCCTTGGCGTGGCAAAGCCTGGGTTGGCTGGATCGGGCAATGGTAGGGACAGATTCTTCTAGCACAGTGCCTCGCATCACTAGCAGCTGTAAATATTGTCAATACAAAAAATAAGTTTAGTTGAAATACATCAATTGAGAAAGAATCAATAAGAAATACATTATGGATCTGTCCAGATTTTTGGTAAAATTTTTCTCAATTAAAACAGCACAATTGAATTAGTTTTT
The DNA here is from genome assembly GCA_023701765.1 of Hylyphantes graminicola. Classification (NCBI taxonomy): domain Eukaryota; kingdom Metazoa; phylum Arthropoda; class Arachnida; order Araneae; family Linyphiidae; genus Hylyphantes; species Hylyphantes graminicola. The sequence goes on along the minus strand of CM043120.1, from coordinate 60,488,180 downwards.
ATATAATATTGTGGGAATGGTGTTGTCTTGAACACTGGAGATGGAGCCACAACTGGGAGCTGTCTAATGAAAATGCTACAAGCTACCTACGTCACGGTAGTGTGACAACGTCATTGTTGATCTCAGGAGATTTTGAAAAATGACTTTTTAGATAGATGAAGGTGCTGCGGCACTCTTGTGCTAATTTTGTAATGTGTTGTTGTTGACGTTAATGTTTATTAATAAAATACTTAGTTTAATTGTTAACTTCTTGCCTCTCCATCACATCTATAATAAAAAATAAATTTATCTAAAATATATAACGGTAACTTAAAAAGATGAAATCTTGCAAATTTAAAAAGGGTCTACAAAGAAATGAGATTCACCATCAGTTAATCTACAAAAAAAAAAATCCTATTTCAGTTTCACCAAAATGATTTAAAACATTTACTGTATCTTCAATTTTAAAACATTCAAACAAGGCATTAATGGATCAATGAAAAGAATTCCTATAGTGTATTTCATACAACAAAGCTTTATTGTGTTATGCCTGCCTACAATAAAGAAGTTAATCTTAAATGAATGAAATTTATAGTAGTTTTAAACAACTACACTATCAATATAAGAAAAAAACAGAAAAGATTAACAGGAGAATGACATACAGTTAAATGTTGAGTTAACAAAGTTAAAAGCAGTTTCACAAAATTAAAGTTTTCATAAAATTTTAACATGGGGCATTACTCAAATGTATAAGTAAAATACTTAAATATGGTCCTTGCACACACCTCACTTGTTCGTATGATCATTCTGTATTGGTAATGTGTAACTGTACCACTACTATTTTTAGCACTGTTGTCCACGTGTTCCATTTTCTCGCGTTTGATGCTAATCGCTACAGGTCCCAGGTTTTCGTCATTTCCAAACCAATTTTGATGGTCTAAAAAAGGAACACATGTGAAATTTGATTTGAAATACAAATTTTCTTAAGCAAAAATCAAACACAATTCACTAAAGAAGAAATAAAAGACTTGTAAAATTATCTTGATTTTTACACTTAAACACTTGCCACCTATAAATTACAGTAATAGACCAAGTATAATATAAATAAGCTTTATGTTTAGCCAGTGCAACAGACGCTTAGCAAAAATTGTGTATTTTTTTTAATTCTGTGTACATACAAACACACATAAACATAATTAAACTTTACATTTAATTAATTTACAAACTATATTACTGGACAAATTAAATGAACATGTAATGAACTCTCTGTATTTAAAAAAGAAGAAAAAGTACTTATTTTTAGTAAACTATAGTACTTATTTTAAGTAAAAGTACTTATTTTTTGCTCTTTTCATAAGATGAAAACATACATGAAAGTAAAATTTCGATTTCATATTGCTCATAAAATCCAAAGATTTATCGATTTGTTTTATTTCAGAAATATTATGCAAGCACATGAAATATTTTTGAATCAATGAAATTTTTTTCATGCAATGGGAATATTTCTTATGATGTCACGCTCTCCGAACTGAGAGTTCATTGGTTGTTTTGTTTTCTTTGACAGTGTTGAAACAAGCTCATTGGTTGGTTTTTTTAGCGTCACACGCTTCAAACTGCGAGTTCATTGGTTGGTTTTTTTCTTTGACATTTCTTCTGGAAGCTCAAAATACATATCTGTAACCATGTTCAAATGGTTGACTTTAAACTTAATAAGTTTGCCTTTTGTAGTTAAAGAGATTTATCAATGGTGATCTTCTTTACATAAAAAAAATTAGCATGTGAATTACTTCTGAACCAATGAGATTGGATTTTTATCACATAATTATAAAAAATAGTGTATGAAACAACTTTCAAGTGTCATTAATTCACAAGCGAGTGAAATAAAATCCATTAGTTTTAAAAAGTGTTACTTTTCAGTTTTCCCACTTGTTGCATAAATAACTATAACAAATGCAAATAAAGGCAGTAAGGCTAACACTCTGGATTTAAACAGGCACAGCTGATTTTTAACTACTTCTGAATTTACGAGTCATTTGCATCAGTTGCCTGATTTGCGAGGTTGGAAACATTTAATTTTCTCTTAGTGCGCCAGTAATCAAAAAAAAAAAAAAAAAATGGTTATTATTACAGGGTGGTTACAAAATTCTAGAAAAAAAGTTCCCTGATATTTCCATGATTTCCCTGATATTTCCATGATTTCCCTGATACTTTCACAAAAATTTCCCTGATTTTACAATTACCTAGAAAACATGCAATACACACAATTTAATCCAAATATCGTGGGAATTAAGAATTTTCTGGATTATGGGTTAGCCTACCTTGCTACATTTCCGAAAATCTGAATAAGTTTAGGGGAATCATGTGATCAGAAAATCATTTTATAACATGATTTCGTGAAAGAGATTGATCCTTCCTCCTGGTTCTTCAGGCAAATCGGATGAACAAGAATCTTTTTAATCAAGTGCCCATTAGTAGTGATCACAAGAACCTAAACCTACTGTTTAAGAAATCCAAAATAGAAAAAATTCCCTGATATTTTGCAAAATTTGTAAAATTCCATGAGAATTCCCTGATATTTCCAGGCCCCTGAGAATTCCCTGATTTTCAGATTTTCCAGGTTCTGTTACCACCCTGTATTAAGTTAAATACGGAGAGTTGGCTGGCTGGTAGAATAATTATCACACTACATAAGTATCAAAAGGTACATTATAACTATCAATTTAAAAAAAATAAACAATAATAATCAGCAATCAAAGATACTGATTGCACATCTTACATTAAACGTTAATATTTGAATTAAACTGCTACTTAAAAACAACTTTTGGCTTGCAGGCCGGATATTTATAATCTTATACATTCAAGATAGTGTCTAAAAAATTGTTTGGTTTACTACATTTTGTGCATGCTTCCTGTGTTGCACACAAGTATTTTATTTCCAATCGGTATATAAACAGTGAGTATAATGCTCCTCAAACAAGGCAAAATTAGACATAGGAATAACAGGCGGATCAGATTTACTATACGGTCATCCTTGAATCGATTTTTTTCGGATTTGGTGATAATTTTTTCTGGAAACCTGTCTGACTTCGACTGATATGAATTCTCTGACTTCGCAATGATGATGTTTTCAGGCAACCCTATTGGATTGGTTATTTTTTCATTTCAGTACATCTTCCCATACGATCTTTCCCCATTCACCCATACGATCTTTTCTTCGAATCGTGGTCTTTAAAAAAAGCCTCAAAAATACGTACTTTTGGGAAGTTTGCCAAGGGGAAACGTACAGTAAATTTCTACCATAACAGGCAAATATGCAAACTGTATCTATATGAAGGGTCTAGTTTACAAAACTCACCTTTTCCAAAATATAATTAAAGCAAAGGCATACATGGAAGACCAAGAACATAGTTTTCCCTCCCTACCTTCCTTGATTAGTGCTCTGTGCCAGCATGACATCAAGCTCCAAACGTGAATATCAGTTAGATTAATTAATGAAGAGAAAAAAAAACTTATAGACAGGTTCAAGGGAAAGTGTGTCTCCATATATGCAAAGCTTAAGATACATGGTTAGGTATGTGTATTCAAACTTTCTTTAATAATAGAATTATTAGCCTCAAAAGTAGTCAAGGATGGACAGCTTTTTTACCTTTTACTTTAATTATTCTTACTTTTGAGAAAGAATGATTTGCACACCAGACCCTTCATTCATAAATTATTGATTTAAAATACACATTACTACACTCCTTGTCAACCTAAGTTGGGTAAATAGAAATATGCTATGGAGAAGATCCTACGTGCATATACAGAGTTCTATAAATTTTTCGTGAATCCATCCAGAAAACATGTTTAAAACATTAATTTCGTTTAAGGTCAAACAGATTTTAATATTATTTGAGAAAATGTGGCAATTTTATCAGAATAAAAACTTAAAAAGTGTATTTTGGTTAAATTGTAAGGTAATATTTACATGCAAAATGGTCTGAATACAAGAGTTTCCTACTAACAGACCAATCATGCTTTTCCGTCTGCCTTTTTACTCTGTTTTTCCCCAAGTTAGTTTGGCACGGAGTGTACTGACTTTGAAAAACACTCACCTTGGCTATGAAAGAAGAGCCTATAATACAGAACGCCAGCACCAGTCTTCTCCATTTGAAGGGGGTGCTGCTGATAAGGACAAAACCTCTGGCTCCACCGGGAACCAGAACTCTTCTCCAGAACCGAAACACCATAGGCCATGTTCGGCTTATGGACCGTCGGCAAGATGCCAAAAGCATCCTCAGGAGCTTTCTGCTTCTTACAGGTTGTCCTGTTAAGACTGATGACCCTCTCCTCTTCACCACCAAGCTCGTTCCTGAAGAAAGGACAACTCAAAAGCAATTCACTGCTTTGTCCATCCCCAGGATCCGAGTCTTCAGGGTTACAGTTCTCGTGATTGTTGGATTGGGACCGGTTTTGCATTGAAGCTGCTGATGCACCAGTTGTGGTGTTGCGACGCCTACTTAGAAGGCTTCGGAGCCTTGATGCATAGCTGAGGTTGGCAATGACGCTCTCACAGTCGTAGTGAGCAAAGGCCTTTCGACGCATTTTGTCCTCGTACCGAGACTCAGCATCTAAAGAGTTGTCTGAGCCTTTACCAGTGCAGTCAGACATGTCAACTTTGCTGCCCCTCAGTTTCTTGAAGATGGATGGTTCACTGTTCAGGAGCTTGCTCTTCCCTTTACTTCTGTCCTTGATGTCCCAGAGTTTGTGGAACTTATTCTTTATCTTAGGGCTGTTGGACTCGTCGAAAGATTCCGGACCGTTGGCCAAAGTGTTCGAGGCGTTCTGCGTGGACGGAGGGGGATCGATTTTCCCCTTCAGAAACTCCTGGATCTTGGCGGGACCCGGAGATCGCTGGTCAAAGTTCTCTCGTCGGAACTCCCTCAACATGGCAAAGAAACTCTCACCGGTGGCACTTATCAAATCCAGAGACGAAGCACTCCCGTAATCTCGGCGCAAGATCCCTGTCCTTTCCTCTAACATCTCCACACTGTGGTCCAGATCTAAACTGCTGTTGCTGCGATAAAGACCCGCTTTGTTCGGCAACGCACCATTGCCCGGGGACGACACCATGTAATTCAAGTTCTCGAGTTTATTCGATCTCTCGCTATGCGTGCGGTGTGGACGGTCATTCCTGTACCTAACCGGAGGACAGCTGGAAGGGTTCACGACGTTCCTCGGGGCTTGCTCGTGCTTGGATGGCGTCTTCAATCCGTTGACGTATCCGTTGATCTGCGTCATGCTCCCGCATTTGGGGATGGCATTGCTCTGGAAGGCCTGTCTCGGCACATGAGGGTGGCAGTTGTTGTAGTACTGCTTCGCCCTGGCCCTCAGGATGTCGGAAGTGAGACCGTTCCCGATCAGGATGCTATCGGAGGATCGCAGGTTGTCTCCGTTCTCCATGCTGGCGAGTGCACATCCTACCTCTGGCAGACATGGTGGATTCCTCTCATGCACATGACAGCAATCAGGAGCTGCTGGGTTGGGGGTGACATGTTAGCCGGCATTCATGGCTGTTCATATCCTGAAAGACAAGACACTACCATTAGGATAAATGTAATTGGCAAATAATATGTACATTTAAAAGGCAAAGTTCAACATGTGGGTTAAGATAGCTCTGTCAAGGAAATTATGTTATCAACTGTAGGGGTAAAAACTGTTGCGTCAAATAACAAAATATGGCGAGTTTTACAAAAACAATCAATCACTTCAAAAACCATTTACACAGAATAAAAGAAGGGTATGTTAAAGTAACGTTGCACACTTTCAGAAGCTGATTGAGGGGTGCTGTTTTAGGGTAATCAGAAAAAAAAAGTTAACAGCGAAGGGCAATGTAATTATCGATTTGTTGTCAAGCTGGTAAAGTCAACAGCAACTACTATTAACCAACATTAGGTACCAAAATAATTTACATAGCAAATGGGTACTTATTTAAATGCGCTATACACTTGTCACGCACACAATTTAGACACAAAACTGCATTTCTGGGCAACTTAATATGTCCCCCAGTCGGACCACCAGATTAAAAAAAAAAAAAGAAAGTCAAATAATTGTCATAAGAATTACTGCGTTTGAAAATGACAATCCATGATTAAACAAACGAAAGTACAAAAACAGTGAATGCAAAATTCAAAATAATAAAGTTAAATTAAATTATAATAATTTTAAAAAGAAAACCAAATAAAAATCTGTCAAAAGTGCAACAATGACATGCATGCACAACAAAAGAAAAGTGTACAAATCTTCAACATAAACAAACACAACACCTGTCAACACAAAACGACTTGACACTTTGCCAGGGGGACATAAACACAACCCTTCGGTCACATTCCAAAAAAACGCAATACTCACATTAAAAACCTTCATTACAAAGAAAGATGTTTTAACTAGCCCCACACTTCAGCCACAAGAGTTAGTTGGTTTTCCTTCAAGGTAAAAATCCAATCAGACGCTTGGCGTAAAAACGATTACACAATCACAAAAGCGGAGCGCGCCTTCAATCAGGAGTTGTAGAATTTCTACTTTAATCGCTAGCGATGCATTTGTTAATGAATGACGGGCAGTTGGTAAACAAAGTAACGGATAAATGCCTGTTAAATTAACACACCTACACTGGTATCGGTAAAAAATAAAGAGACAAGCAAGCTGGGGAACCTGCGTTACTAAGCACATCCGGTAAAGTTTCCGGTCACGTGATTAGATCTTTCCGTCGGGACCGAGAAAACCGGTCTGAAAATCTTCCACACTTTGCGGCCGAGCGCCGAATTTGGCAATTTATCGCATGTTTGGCTAACTTATTCAACGTTATGGAAACAAAGCAAAATGATATAAATCATTAACAAGTAAAAAAGGGGAGTAAAATTTATCAAAACGCATCAATTAAAATTGAGTATCACCTATTGAATTTAAGATAATTGAGCTTCCAAATAGTAACATGTACTACTAGTAAAATAGTAATGCTAAGTACCTTTTCGAATGAAAAATAAGGGTAAGTATCATTAAAAAAATTAACAATAGACCATTACGTTTGTTGGTACTGGCGTACAAACAAACGGACATCTCTGGAAAGTCACTATCTACCTTTAATTTTTTTTAATAATTCTTTCGAATAAAAAATAAAGTAGATAAAGATAAACTAATTATTAACTTTAAAAAAAAAAAGAGTAAAAAAATATATCGAATGTGCTTCCCTTAATCCGAGTATTTTAGTGTCATAAAAATTAAAACAATGCCAATTTAATATAAGCTTTGCTTTTTTAACAAAAACATTCACAATATGTTCAATAATTTTTTTTTCTTCCAAACGTTTCCCTCCACTTGGCGACTTTTCTTTATTCGAAAGAGGCAACCCTCACCATCTCCTTTGGGATAGAACTTTAGAAGCATGGGCTGTTGGCTCTTGGCGATGGAAAAGGGGGAGGGGGGATTGGAGAAGATATAGAATATAGGGGAATATCTTATAATGGGACGCGGCAAGCTGCGGGCTTAAACTTGATCCAACTAGAAGATGGAACAGACGCAAGCCAATTTTGGAATAGCTAATATCAAATTTTTACAATTATTAAAGTGTTCGCTTCAAACAGTTTGTGCACAATTTGGTCGATGTTTATCCGCTCTGTAGTTTTTTATAAATTTCTTTTTTAAACTGTATAAATTCAAAACCAGAGGTACACATACGTAGACCTTTGAGAATTCCCTTCACAACTTCATTTTCTTACAATTTTTCTTAATACTAACTTTTTAACAAACTTCCACAAAACATTTATAATGTAAAAAGTGGATGGTATTTTAATTGTTCAGTCCGCACATCAAAATTGAAGACATGGAAAATCTCAGAAAAAAATTCGAAGAACTTTAATTATTTAAATAACTGCAAAATTTAATGCTCATTAAAAAGCATAAGAAGCCATTTTTATTAGAATTTAATCACGATTGCCATTCGCAACAGTCGCTTGAAAAACTTTTATTCTTTGAAATAATTAACAGAAATTTATTTTTGCAAATCAATCAGTTTGAAATGACGTCTAATATATTTCACAAAGATATCCTTTGATGGCATGTTAATATGAAATATTTTGGCTCTATTTAAAAGAGAGAAACATAAAAAAAATATTTGAAATATATAAGAATTTTGGTAAACGATAATAATTATTGAATTTTCGAAATAAAATAAATTAAACTATTTAAATTTAGAGTGTAAATGTTTGTAATAGCATTAATTTGTGTTTGGCGTTTTTTCCCTTGTTGAACACAAGTGTTGGAAGCGGATTGAGTAACAGATTCTGTTACAAATCTACTTGTTTTTTTATTATAAAGTAGAATGTTCAATCTTTCCAAAAATACCGAAGCAGCTGATTTATAACTTCTATTGAAAAATGACGTATAAAGATATCCAAGCTGATTTCAAAGCCTTTTTTTTTGGGGGGGGGGGGGGGGGGAGAGAACACTAAGATTTTCATCAGTTAATTTATCGGACATTTATTTAGATTAAAACAAGTTACAACGGTCATAAAAAACAGAAAGGGCTTGTTTGTTTATTCATAGCACACCGATAATACGTATTTTTAAACCCCCAAACCTCAATTTCACTAAATTGACGTGACCCTCTTAGCAAAACTTACCGCTATTTTCCAAAATAGTTTTTAAAAAAATAATGTTTACTTAAAGAATATAAGAGTAGGATTTTTTTCAGGAGCGAAGAGGATAAGGAATTTATAAATTAAAAAATATTTATATAAATAAAAAAAAAATACCCAATGGATTGGACTCTGTAGTGGAATTGACATCTTTCATTGCAACTTAAACTGCAAGATGTTGCTTGAAACGACAAGCTTGCTACGAAACGTCAAACGCAGTGTAAAGGGGAGGTGTTTTGACGGAAATTGGGATTTTGAGGGAGCGTCCCCCGGTTCGCATTTTAGTCCAATTTCTATTGAAGGCAAGATAAAAGTCAGGTTTTTTTTTTTTTTTTTTTTTTTTTTTTTTTTTTTTTTTTTTTTTTTTTTTTTTTTTTTTTTTTTACAGAACATTGATACAGTGGTGTTGTTATATGTGCAGTAAGCTGCAACTTTTAATCGCAACATGTTGCTGTTAAAAGTTATAGATATTCATGTCACACAGAAGTAAATATTTTTCGCTTGTCTTGTTAATTTTATTATGGTATAATGTAAGTCATTTTCTTATGCAACTAAAAAATAATTCAATTTAATAAGTACCTTGTTTTTTATTTTTATATTTAATGTATGCATTGAGTATTGCATTTCAATAGTAAACATGCGTTATGTTATGAGAGTATAACGTTCCAATTTGGCATACGTTAATGAAAGTGCCCTATATATAGTTTGATTTTGAGCCACACATTTAAGTTTTGAAGTTAACGGAATCGTCTAATATCCAGCACCAGGAAGAAAAATAACAAATCAACGTTAATTTTTTAAAGTCCCAAATGTCGATCAAATAAAGAAATTAAAATACGAAAAAGTTTTGCTTATAAGTTCGTCTTAAAGGTCGTCCGCTAAAGATTAAGTTCGTCCAAAGTCAGAAATTTGTTTTTCATTAAATTATATAAGACATCAAAATTATAATTTTATTTCGATTTAAAACAACGACCAGAAAACGAAATCGTGCGTATTAAAGAAAACCCGCTTACACACACACACATAGAAAAAAGTTATCGCTGCGACTAAACTCGACATGCCACTTCTATCTGGGGCCAAGTTCAAACGGGAGATGAGTAAAACAAACAAGAATAAAATAGCAGCAGAATAAAAAATGAACTTATCCGTAACCCGAAGTCCAAACAATCGGAAGATGTGGCGCAACCAGGTTCTTTCTTGCCTTGGAAAAATGTAAATATTGTAGTAAAGTTGTTTTTAATTAGCTGGTTGTTAGAATTTAATTTAGTTCATCGGCAGATTATTATTATTATTGTTTTCTTAACAGTAAAACATCTCGAAGATTTTTTTTTTTGTCATCGTTTCTTAAAACAAAACATTAAATATTTTAATTTGATGAACTTAATTCTTGGAATAGATCTCTATGGGGAAATAGAAAAGTTCCAGAGTGTGTAGTTTACTAACTAAATTTCGAATCAAAAAATTATTTAGTTCTGTTATTTGCAGTGGTTTAATAATTTTTAAGTGAACCACATTAGAGAAGAAACTTCACAAAATTTTTCAATACTATTTTCTGCAAATTGAAAAAAACACTATTTATATTACGAAGATAAGAATATAACACCCTTTCCTTTTTCGAAACTTTAAAAAGTAAAATAAAAAAAGCAGTGCTTTTTGAGATCTTTTTGAAGATCATTGGATAGATAGAGAAAAAAAAAATTGCGGTAAGTTTCGTCATTTGAGTTAGTTGCTTTTGCGGTAGAAATTGTTGGATCTGGTGGCCTAAATACTTCACAGCTAGTGTAAGATATGATTCAAATAACAAGTTTTTTTTAATTAAAATTTCATTTTAAGAATCAAATAAAGTAAAAATAAGGCTAGGCGACTTTACCACCCTTATCATTCAAATGCAATGCCAGACAAGACTACAGTTTTCAATTATGGATGTGTCTCACACGCGCCCTCGTGATTGGAAAGATACTTCGAGGCGACTTAGAAAACAAACTGATTTTGAACTTTTAAAAAATTAAATAGACTATAAAAGTGGTTGCTGTTAGATATGAAGTAGCGCAAAAAATTTACCTTACTTGATTAGGTAGTAATTTAATACTAATTGCTTACTAATTAGTATCAAGTAATTAACTACTTGTCAAAGGTACCAGATGCAATTTCGCACAATGCTTTGCATCTACAAATAGTCAGACAACCAAGACCACTTACCACCCAGCGCACGAGCAAATTTGAGGCCCTCAAAACATACCTCGATAAAATATTTGCATGTATTTTCCTGTTTTACAGTGTTTACTAAAAAAATAGCCGAAGTAATTACCTTGAAAAGCATGCTTATCCCTCCAAAATATATTTTTTGTGAATTGATTAATTCAGAGTTTGAACACAATTTATAAGTCAACTTTTGTTCATAAATTTAATTTTTTTACATACTTTATATAAAAAGTTTGGGGCAGTTGAATTGAGCATAAATGCTCATGAGGACAATTTGGGGGGCCCCTTTAACCCTCTAATGCATGATTTTTTTTTCGTCCCGAAAAAAAAATATATATGTATCGTTAATACTCATACATTAAATGGGAAAAATACTGAAAAAAAATTAACTGCATTAGAATTTAAATAATTTCAATTTTTGAAATATTTTCCATGAGACAAAACCAACTACAAAATTCCAATTTTGATAATAGAAAACTACTGAAAATATATTTCAAAATAACCCTCTTTAACTATAGTTAATTTTTAAAAACAATTTATTTGTATTTAGTACTCCATATTATTATACTTTAAATACTGACAAAAACGTAATTTTACAACATTTAATAACCTCACCCTTTAATTTTGAATACAAATTTACTACTGTCATTTATAAGGATTATTAGTAACTAAAACTTCAAAGTGGAATGTAATAGATGAAAAAAAAACAAATTTGGCGAGAGGGAGCTCTACTTTAATAGAATAAAGTGGATTATGTTACTTGTTGCCAAACGGCAACAGTATGCATTAGAGGGTTAAAGTGGGGGCCCTGGGCACGTGCCCCGTTTGCCCTGCCAAAAAATCAGGCTCTGCAGACAACAACGCACCATCATGAACTTCTCGCGCGACCGCGCGGTGGACAACAAAATAGAAGTCTTTTTTAGGGATGGCGGTTTTTGAGAAAAAAACCGGTTTTTCGAAAACCGGTTTTTTACAACGCCGGTAAAACCGAACCGGTTTTACCGACACTAAAAAACCGGTTTCGTAAAACCGGTTTTAAATGAAACCGGTTTTCCAAAGGCAAAAAACCGGTTTTCCGGTTTTGACTTTGGAAAACCGGTTAATTGAAAAAATCGATTAATTAATAACAAATTAACAATAAACCTAAGAATAATTAACTTTTTAAAAAAAAAACCTATTAAAAATTAACTAATTAATTATAAACTTATTAAAAATTAACTCATTAATTATAAACTTATTAAAAATTAACTAATTGGCAATTAATTAATTATAAACTTATTACAAATTTACTAATTGGGAATAACCTAATTAATTATAACTTATTAAAAAGTAACTAATTTTCAATTTACTCATTTATAAATTAATATTGATGATTTTTTATATTCATATAATTATTTGTTACTTATATATTTAAATTATTAAAATCTCTTATTTTTCATTCCGGTTTTCTCGTGTTTTAAGATTTTTTTTACTTTACTTTCGAATTTAAAAAACAATTTCCAGTCAATTTTAAGTGTTTAAATTTTTTTTATTTAAAACTATAAGTTCCTGGATTTCTTCTTAATTTCTTACTTCTTTATTAATATTTAAAATTATAATATTCCTTTTTGTTTTCTTATTTCGGTTTTTCTAAAATAACGTTTCGAGTATTTTTATTAAGCTTTGTATATTTCCATTTCGATTTCTTTTTTTAAAATTATATTTAATTCCTCCAATTTGCCGTCAGTCCATGCTGCATCCTTCATTCCGCCGCCGCACGTCTACATACATATAATGACCTTCACCTTTTCCCGCCAATTCTGATTTGTTTATGATCATGGCATTTCGACTTTCTTTATCTTCGTATTACTCGGTTTTTAAGTGAGACAAATTTTACAATTCTGCCCACCACGTCACGATACCAATATAAAAATCGGATTTAAAAATTTAAGATTTTTCATGTATATATATATCGTATGATTTTTTAAAAGTTATAATATAACGTAAAATTATTGGTTCCTTGGCAATAATTTATAATTTTATAAGGATACATCGGTTGTAGTCCTGTAGTCTATTTTGAACACTTCTCAGTCAGTCTTGAGTTCAATCGTATAATCGAATAAGGGGCTGGAGAGCCCAGACGGTTAAGCACTCGCTTAGCATGCGGAAGGTCCCAGGTTCGGGTCCGGGCATCGACAAAATAGCTGCCGACCCATAAACGGCCAGTGCAGCCAAAAATGTCCGACGAATAATACCCCTAATGGTAAGGGAGTGCACGTTAAATATCCTTCAAAGTCCTAACGCTGATGCGTACGATGTCGCTCTTAACGGTTGCGTTGGGTGCCTATTCAGGTGTGGCTCGTCACCTGACTGTGGTTCTAAAATACGACGCCCGTCGCCAATAGCCCTCGTGTAGCTCTAGTGCGACGATAATTCAAACCAAATATAATCGAATAAGAGAGAGAATGTATATGAAATTTCGTAACGTTTTAACAATACTCAGGATCAATACACTCGAAACACAGAATACTCGATTTGATAATTAATCACAGCATTCAAGACATGAACTAACATAAAGAATTTGCAAGCAGCTGCAAAAATTAATAATTTCAAAGCGAAAGTCCACTCTTATGGTTTTAAAATATAGATTCTTATGGTTTATTAGAATTTCTTATGGCTTTAAAATATAGAATAGCTTCACCCCTTCGCCAAATAAACTAAAACTTTTTATATATTTTGATTTGTTTTAATTCGGTTAACTTAATTTTTCCTCACAAATTGAGGAAAAATTAAGATATCTGATTAAAAAACATTTTCACGCTGTGAAAACGAAACACTCATTTGTACTTATATTTTTTTGTGTACTCTGCTTAGTGGGGGAGGGGGCGCCGCGACAATTCGCGGCTGCCCTGTTAGTGGTGACAGTGACAACTTTATGTAAACACAGCTCAGTTTGGAATTTTTCCACAGTGGGTGGCTTTACTTTCTAGTAACCTTCTCCCCCAAATCAGCTGTTTAGTAAATACCGTTGTTGACGTAAGTCACCCATAGTTCTTCACATTTATTAATTAAACAAATTAAAAAGTATATTTTTTAATGCTTCAGTTGAATTTTCATTTGTAGGTAGGTAAGAATTATCTTCGCACTAGAGCTACACGAAGGCTATTTGCGACGGGCATCGTAATTTAGAACCACAGTCATGTGACGAGCCATCACCTGAGTAGGCACCCAACGCAACAGTCAAAGACGACATCGTAAGCAGCTTTGGGACTTTGGAGCGTATTTAACGTGCACTCCCTCTGCAGGGGGTCGTCGGACTTTTTGGCTGCACGGGCCGTTTATAGGTCGGCAGTTAATTTGGCGATCCCCGGACCCGAACCTGGGACCTTCCGCATGCTTGGCGAATGCCTAACCGCCTGTTCTCCCGAGCCCCTAATTTTGATTTGTACTCTATACTTTTTACTGTATGTTCATATGGTACAGTAAAAAAGTTTTGTATCAGTATTTTATCATCAAAACAACAGAAATTGATTATATGAGAAAAAAGAATGGGTGTAAAGAAAAGGATTTAGTTTTTAAAAATAGGCACCTTAAAAATGAAAGTCAATGCACATAAAATTCTCAAAGTATTTTATTGTGTTTTGAACTTATAAAATCAAACCGATTTTTAACACCTGCTATGGTTATGCCCTTGAACTTAAGTTTTTACATACAGTATTTATGTTCCTAAATACTAATTTTGTGTACCGATTCAGTTTTTAAATCCTATGTTTTGATTTAGATTGCCGGGATAATTAGGGCCTCTACATGACACGCCAATTTTATTTCATTTCAAACAGTCTGTATGGTTCGTAAAAAAAAGTGTTTTGTCTATAACAATGTTTAAAAACCAGCGCCAAAGAATCGAGCGATACCAGCAACATAACTCTGGGGCCCGGATGGCCGAGTGGTAAGCATCGCAGGCCAGCAGTCTGCGTGCTGTAACAGGCGCGGGTTCGATTCCCGCCTTCGCCCTGGGTGTATTTCCTATCTTTGTGACAGTAAAAAATCTTTCTGTGTCTGTCTTACTTGACGAAGACTTATAAGCGGCTCACTGAGCAAGCACACAAGTCGGAATATATATGTAAAATACCCTACCCTACCCTACATAACTCTAAAACCTTAGTTTATAAACGGCCGATATTCAGCAATCTTCAACAGCACATCGGGCTTTAATCTACTGAGGTCGAAGCGAAGACTCAAGTGAAAAACTAATTTATGGGTAACATCTGCACTCGCGAGGGTAATGGTTGGTGAGTCATTCATCGTAGTAGAATTTTTACGATTTGTGGCGGCTTTTGTATCGAAAACGGACGAAACGGTTATTCAGAAAAAGAGTTTGAAACTCAAAAGAAAATTGTTTAAATTTTAAAAATTTTAGGTTATAAATTAGTAGACAATAAATATTATTGAAATATCAGTTAAAATAAAGTATTTAATTACTCATCAATATTTGACAAATAAACAATTAAAAAAAATTTCATCTGAATTTAAATAATTGTTTGGCATTTGGTTATTATATTTTTGTTATGTGTAATTACACTCTTAAAACAAACACTCCCAATTTACCTCAGTCTGAGTGGATTTCACTCCTCCAGACTGGAAAATGCACTTCTCCTTTTGGAGTGGATCCTTTGTGTGTTAAACCTCCGACAGGATCACTCCAAACGAGTGATTTTAACTCAGTCTGAAAAAATATGCATGCCTTTAGGGTGTCGAAAATGCACTTCTTCAACTGGAGTGGATTTCACTCTTTTGTTTTAAGAGTGTAGGTTCACGAAGGCAAGAATACTTTATTTGATAGTGATCTGGTCATCTTAAACATCGTCGTAACGTTTTTGGCTAATACAAAGCCGCGCATTTCAGGCCGGTTTTACATTTCAAGAAAAATATATATAAATTAGCAAAATAGCAAATATTGTACTGGGCAGAACTCAATATGTCAATGAAATTGTCTAAAAATTAATGATAACTGCACGTACGATGTCACCCCCTTTGGATGCCTACCAAGGTGGTTGGCTCGACACTTGACTGTGGTTCTACATAATAATGGCCGTCACCGAAATCCCTCGTGTAGCTCTAGTGCTACGATTTTCAAACTAAACTGATCTATTGGTAACTGTCTGTAAGTCTTGAATGTAAAAGGGCTGGGGAGCCCAGTCGGTATTCATTCGCCTAGCATGCGGAAGGTCCCAGGTTCGTGTCCGGACATCGCCAAAATAACTGCCGACCTGTAAAACGGCCCGTGCAGCCAAAATGTCCGACGAATAGTACCCCGTGTGGATGAAGTGCACGTTAAATATCCTCCAAAGTCCCAACGCTTCGTACGATGTCGCCCTCAACGGTTGCGTTGTGTGCCTACTCAGTTGCCGGCTCGTCACTTGACTGTGGTTCTAAAATATGACGCCCGCCTCCAATAACCCTCGTGGGTGCCTACTCAGATAACGGCTCGTCACTTGACTGTGGTTCTAAAATATGACGCCCGTCGGGCCGTCGCCAATAACCCTCGTGTAGCTCTAGTGCGACGATAATTCAAACTAAACTGGAATGAAAAATTGAATATGTTTCTCCTTTTGGCGCTCACTTTGTAGTGTTGTGCATCGATCGACCCTTTTGGAGACTTTCATGATTTTAGTTTTAGTTAGAATGTACTCGATGGCTATTGGTGACGGGCGTGTTCATTTAGAACCAAAGTCAAGTGACGAGCCGACACCTGAGTAGGCACCCAACGCAACCGTTAAGAGCGGCATCGCACGTAGCGTTTTTTACATTCGACCATAATTAACGTGAAATTCCTTCCCGGGGTTTTTTTCGTCGGGGACATTTTTTGAATGCACGGGCCGTTTATAGGTCGGCAGATATCTTGGCGATGCCAGGCGGACCCGAACCTGGAACCTTCTGCATGCAAGGCCTTTACCGACTGGGCTCCAAAGCCCTTGGAGACGTTATCATGATGACCGAATATTTACAAGCAAAAGCATCCTTTGGGGACAGTTAAAAAAGTTGATTTGACATCTTGAAAACAAAGAAGGAGAATTAAAAAGATAAACATAAAAATTTAAATCGAAGTGAATTTTAAAAATCGTAACGTTAAATATGTACAAATAAACGGAATTGAAAAGAAATTCATAACTTAATAGAAAGAAAATACATTATATAATCCAAAACTTAAATTAAAAGCAAAGCTGAACTGATCGAAGGCCCTATACCCTTATTAAATAACAAGGAGCATGAAAAGATGCTTTGATAGAACGTTAGCAAATGTATTATATACTAGGAGGAAAACTGGAATGGAAATGTGAAAAACGAAGTTTATAAAAGATATTGCTTTCAATAATGCTGTCGATTTTTTTTTTACATTTGTGTGTTTAACTTCTGTTTAAATAAAAAAAAGTCGATGGCGGTTTTTGAGAAAAAACCGGTTTTCCGGTTTCCATCGGTTTTTTCCCTAAGAAACCGGTTTCCGGTTTAGACCGGCCTCATAAAAAAACCGGTTTTTCGGTCAAAACCGAGGCCAAAAAACCGGTTTTTCAAAAAACCGGTTTCGGTTTCCCATCCCTAGTCTTTTTCAAATTCAAAAAGCCACTGGAGCAATGACCCACGTCCGCGTCACCCGTTTCTTCCAACATCTAAAGAATCAAGAATAATAACATCGCCTCAGGCGGGCAACAAGATGTGATATGCCAAAGCAGGTGATAAGGTGACCGGGGCTACTCTCCACTCGCAGCCATCTTCTTTTCTGGTTATGGTAGCGGCCATTTTATATTGCAGCGGGATCATTTTTAGACGTCGTGTGTGTTCGATGAAGAGATTTTGTTCTACTGACATAGTGTTTCTGAACTTTGATTCTCTCACGAACGTTTTTTTGTTCCATAATTAGATATTTTTGTATTAATATTTCTTTGTGCCATTTAAAGGAGTAGGGGAGACCGGGGTTAGTTGGCACAGTTTTCACTTCAAAATTTTTCTAATTTTTTGGTTTGAAGATATTTGAAATGTAAAAAGTTGGTAATGTAGGTAAACATTTTGGCTACAAATCACACATACAATTGAATAAATATATTGTTGCCACTTTGTGTGAAAAATGTTTTTCCTTGTCCAGTCAAACTATGCCAACCTACCCCGGTATCGGGGTTAGTTGGCATAGGTAGTGGGGTAAGTTGGCATAAGTGAGGAAAGCGTTTTTACTCGTCTTTATGTAAGGTGTAATTATAATGAATGTTAATCAGCTTAAAATTAAACATTCCATATGTCCTGGGCGGTAAATGAATGTTGGTTCATTACTGATTATAGAAGGTTGAAAAATCTTTGAACATTATGTGGGTTGAAACTGGACGTTCGAGCCAAACTCGTTGCCTCGGGCGGGGTACGTATTGCAACAGGGTTGCCACACTTTTTGGTTAAAACAATTCAAGGACTATTTAAGGACTTTTCAAGGATATATTTATATTTTCAAGGACTGTATATTTGAACACGCAGCAACTTAATTTCACGATAGTTTTAAAAATTCATTTATTAAACAAATAAGAGCTCTCTAACTTTCAAATGAACTTAAATATGTGTTATAGAATAAGCTTTTAGTTATAAAAAATACCATCAAAATCACGTACTTTGCCTTCTTGAATTATACATAAAAATTAATCAAAAAGTGAAATAGGAACTGATTCACATTGAAAGTGCTAAGTCAAAAAAAATTAAAGACTTTTCAAGGTTGATAATGCTTTTCCAGCACTTTTAAGCACTTGAAAATTAATGTTTTTTTTTCAAGCACTTTTCAAGGTTTTCAAGGACTGTGGCAACCCTGTGCAAGTTGTGGGTGACGTTTTAGGAAAAAGAAAACCAGTCAACACCTGCTGATTCTTTTGAGTCCCAACTACTAGGATGTGAAGTGCCATTAGCAACTGCATATTGATACGCCAACTTTCTTACCTCTTTTGGGCTCAGGCCGAAATATATGTCACTTGCCTTCACAAGATATTCACTCAAAGCAAATTCTTGTTCAGGAGTGAACACCTGCCCCACTTTCCCATATCCTCCAATACCCTCAGGTACCCCTTAGGTAGAGAGATAATTCATTTTTAATTTTGCGATCTTAAAATACCGTGCGAGACTTCTAACAGGAGATCTTAAATTCATGCGCTACTTTTCTCAAACTTTTTTTTTCAAGTAAGTGTGCCTCAACAGCTCTCTTTCGATGATCTGCTGTCATTGTAGCCCTCTCAGTTTTTCGTTTATAGGTACTCATAATCTGAACAAAAAATATTTACATTATCATAGATAGGTATCACAGAAAAAGTGAACTTACAGTTTCCGTTTATTACATAATAACTAGATAACCGTTTGCTTGAAATCGAGCTGAAATTTGTATAGTCTTAAATTATGCCATTTTTTAAAACTCTGAGTATGGCAAATCTACGTAAAAGTATCTAAAGTAAAAGTTAATATCTGTCCAGCCGTTATTGAGTTATGACTGTGAAAAGAAAACGCCTTCCGCATTTATATATGTATAGATAAAAATAATAATAATTTATAATTATGAAGTAGCCTATACCTAACTAAAATTAGGTCGCTATGAATGTTGGCATACTTATGTCAACTTACACTCTTAAAACAAAAGAGTGAAATCCACTCCGGTTGGAGAAGTGCATTTTCGACACCGGAAAGGCTTGAATATTAACTCAGACTGAGTTAAAATCATTCGTTTGTAGTGATCCTGCCGGAGACTTAACATACAGAGAATCCACTCCTTCCGGATAAGTGCATTTTCCAGACTGGAGGAGTGAAATTAACTCAGACTGATTTAAAATCGCTCGTTCGTTTTAAGAGTGTACCCGTTGTTGCGGGGTTAGTTGGCATACCCAGCCAGCTTATGTCAACTAGCCCCCGAGTCCCTATGCCAACTAACCCCAATAGAGCAAGTAAAATAAACATGGCGACCAAAACTTTTGTTTATCAACTACAGCAGAAATTGACTTATAACCTCGTAGCTAAATGCCCAAAGATACTAAAAACTTGTGAATGTTATTCCTGAATGACTATACTATTGTACAAAACGACAAATACTGAATAATCAAAATTTTACTTTCTTATATGAAAATCACGTTTTCCATCCTTCCTCTAAAGGCAATGGCTGGATCCAACTGGCGTTCTCATGCAAGTTGGACGTTTAAAAGACGATCATGTGACAGGCTCAGTAGCTCTCTTAATAAACAGTGAATTTTTTTAAAGGCACAATGCCAACTAACCCCTTATGCCAACTAACCCCGGTCTCCCCTAATGTAAGAAACAAATGTGACTTATGGGACTTTTCAAGATTAAATTACTAAAATATTTTAAATTTTAAGTAACGTCAGTGAAAGAAAATCTGATGAGTATTAAGTAACTTTCCCAAAGTGAAATGCAACGTCAAGAGAAGTGATAAACTTCGAGCAATTTTCCTGAGCATCAGAGACCTATTTAATACTTTTGGTCCGTCCGACTGTCTGTCTATACTACTAACAAGATCAGTCATATAAATATATTCAAATTTATATTTTGTGCTTATGGTGCAATAAATATTCCAATACAAATAGCGAAGCCAGAACATTTTCTAACAAATAAATATACACAGCAATATTGTTAACACTATAGAAAAGCTTTTTCGAATTATATTATCATGTAAAACTGTAATAATAAACTTTAAAAAAAAAATTCACGGTCTTGATGGTACGGTATTCCGTTTATAAGCTCACCAACATAAATATTTGATAAAATTCCAATAAAGATTTTTTTTAGCTTGGAGTAAGGGTAATTAAACAAATAATTAATATCACACACGCATGGCAATTAATATTTTATTCAGAAAACGTTACTATGAGATTAAAAATCTTTCTTTTTTAAGTAGCTCAGGGCAGCTCGAATAATGAAGACATACTTAATAAAAACAATGAAGGAAGACAAAGAGACCGCAAAGAAAAGCAGGTAGATACTGTCTCCACTTTCATGTATTGTATCAATGGCAAAAAATATACATGAGGCGCTTGAAGGTCAAAGATATCCGTAAAAATGATGATATTGCAATATGAACGTGCGCATTGTTAACATATAAAGGGGGGAAATGGGTCGGTGTTGAAACAAAACCACCTACTACTACAGACTTTGACAATGGAGCTGGTTCAGTCTGTAGTAAGCTTATTAAAAGGTATTGGATTTTAGTTTCAGTGTCACGGACATATTCCAATCGGATAGCCCAAATACATATATTTTTATAAATTTATCGATATAATTTGAAGATAACTTTTTTTCGTTGCATGTATAAATGCGATAAAAACTTGTAAGTGAAGAGCAAGAAAAATTTATCAACATGAGTATTTTTTCTGATTTTTTAAAAAAAAATTAAGCAAGTTTGGTGGAAAGGGCAGAAATTCTGTCAACAGATTTTCTTCCCTACTTTTGCTCACAATTAGAAGTATACGTAGTATATATCTAACATGGAGAAAAATCACTTAATCACAAACATTAATTTGAGGGATAAGCCTGCCATTTTATGCACTCTAATTTTTAATTAATTGCTTCTCAAGTATTCATAATTTGTTAAATACAGAAAAAATATGAACTCTTCAACACAAGATAGCTAAGAAAGCATCAATCACACCACAAAAGTTGTACGACCAATTTGAATACGTTGGCTCAAAGAATAGTTCACAAGAGGTATATCAAAACTCTGTACTACCTCATTACCTTTTACCCCAACACAAAATATCAAAGCAGATCATTAGCAGCGAACGGTGATCTATTTTGAGATGGAATGAACCGGCTACAAAAACAAATAGGGATCTTTTTGTCCTCTGCTTAGCCACGCGAGGCCACATTCATTGTTGGCCCCCATCCATTCAAGATTCAAAAGCTCAGACTAATGGATTGATGAACCATGTCAGAAGCCAGCGATCAGTTGGGCAACTTGTTATAGGAGGGACGACCCTGCTAATCTCTGAAATGGGAACTTCTCTGTTGGTTCCGACATTGGTCGATACGCTCGACTGGCCATTTGTTCGAATGTGCTTCAAGAAAGCATTGCGGCTGTTGTAAGCGAGCCTTGGGTGTCAGCAAACTCTCGGTTTTAATTACTCGTGGCTTTTCTTCAGCTTTTTTTTCTTGAGTTCGTAAGTTCTGTTTCTAAACAGACAATGCGGTCGGCACAAAAGATAGCGGTGGGAGGTGGAACAGAGGAATAATAAAAATATAATTACTACATAGAATTCTGCACAATGCAACTGTACATAATTCATAGACCGTATTCGTCAATGCATAGCGTGGGAAAAAGAGTCTTGAAATTTAAAGGACGATGAGCTATTGAACAAACTGTACATAGATATAACAACTGAAATTTCTTACAACTGAACAACTGAAATTTTTTTATATATTTTTAGACCATCTTTTAAAAAAAGAATATTTCTAAATTTTTTGTCCATGTTATCATACTATTACTATTAAATATAACCATGGAAATTTAAGTGTTTCTATTACTCCAAATTCTAAAAACTACATACTAATAGTAGCAAGGGGTGGCACCTTCAAACCATTCAAAGTTGAAGCGTAATCAAAGTATGTATTTCATTGAACTAGAAAAAAACAATTTTCCTGTAAAAAAACAATTCCTGTCACGAACACAACTAATTTAAAATTTATTCGGCATAGATAAACATTTAATTTGCTACCAGAAACCCAGAAGAATAGTCGAGGCGTGGCCACATCAATTACAATGATTAGTTAGGGATGAAGTTTATACACCTGCACTAAAGCATGTACGTCGCTATTGTTTACTTCCAACAAATATCCACCATAGATACTGAAGGTGAAGCACCTAACTACTTCCAAGATAGAGCTTTTTTTTTCCCTTCCTCAAAGACGTTTACTCACAATAGTGGAACAATTAATGCGTTAAACAAAAAAAAAAGAGAATGCCCCAAGAAACGAGAGCACATGACCCATGCATTTGACCTTCAGGTGACCACTACTCAAGAAAAAAAAAATATATAGGAGGACCAGCCAATTGCTATTGGAGGACAATAAAGGCTGTTCCAAGCCACTTTCTTTGTTTCTTGTCCTCATAATGACGTTGGATGTTGAGACTCCGAAGAGGTATTCCTGTTCTTTTTGGAAACTGCATTTGTTTAAGTTGCTGTTCCGTTTATAAATAAGTTTTTATTTATTTTCAAGTGTACAGTGTGCTTTCTAGAGACCTTTTACTGTCAGTCTTCCTGTTTATCTACGGTTTGGTGCACTCCGATTTGTTAGTTAAAACAAATGTCTACGGTTGGGCTAATTTGTTAAGTAAGCCAAGTGCCGTAAATAAATCAACATAAACAAACAGTAACTTTATACTACTTGCTAACGAAAGCTGATCAAAAACAATTAGTAAAAAGGCAGGGGAAATGATTGTTTCCACAATGATTATTTTAATTTAAAATTCAGAAAAATTAATATTT
The DNA here is from genome assembly GCA_023701765.1 of Hylyphantes graminicola. Classification (NCBI taxonomy): domain Eukaryota; kingdom Metazoa; phylum Arthropoda; class Arachnida; order Araneae; family Linyphiidae; genus Hylyphantes; species Hylyphantes graminicola. The sequence continues at coordinate 60,464,839 of CM043120.1, read as the reverse complement.
ATAGGTGTTTTCTCTTTTTCGTGAGGTTTAGGAAACTGTACTTGAAAATACAATCAAGCCATCAGACGTAAACTAGATATCCAGGTGAGAGTCGAAACATAAATTAATTCTTTTTGCACACTTTTTCTGTTGTGACAACATGTGACGTATGTGACAACATGTCCCGACGACGAAGGGATCTTATGCAACTAAGTCAACAATACTGTCTAAACTGCATAGTTATAATAAAACAACAAGTTACATTTATGATGACTGAGGTCAGGGTCTGATCTACAATAAGGCTCGGGTCTAGGGCTCCCGCATTTTTGGGGCTCTTAAATTTTAGTTTCTCTTATCTGCTAAAAGCTATAAAACCCTTGAAATTTCATTAAATTTTATAATTTTCTGAGGGCTACTTTGTTTTTTAGCTTGACCCAGATTTAGCATAACACGTGATTTGTTTGATAAATGTTGTATGGAGGCCAATAAAATGGTAGCAGAAAATATGATATAGTGACCAACTAGCACCAATATTACCGACAAGACAATCATAATTCATATTACGCACAAGTTTCGAACCACAGACTATACAAGTATTTTTCGTATGATGATTAATTTGTTGATGACTTTGTACTATTTGTATTATCTGTATGTTTTTTAACCTATGGGTAATAAATAAAACTGAAATTAATACCATTTTTTTTTAATCTTTATTTCTTCTTTTTATAAGCATGCTATAAATAAACAAATATCGAACCATTAAATATGAAGTTTTCTCAGGAATTTAATTCAAAAAGGTCTTAGAAGAGTAAATATGATACCTTTATTAAAATGTTTAAGTCTGGTGGTACGCCAAAATTTCTTAAAAAGTCAAGTGGTGCGCAAGTCCAAAAAGGTTGGGAACCCCTGCGATAGATCATGTCATCATAGAGGTGTGGAAACCTTTTCAAATTGTTACGATAAAACTTGTCCATCATATAACAAGAGAAAAAGTACAAATTGTTTCTTGGGTTACAACCACAGTTTGAAAGGTTTCCTTCCCCCGCCCAATCCGACGCCTGTTCTCCGAGGACAACAAAAGATTTTGAGCAGATTCAATCGATTTGTAGACGCTGATGAACGTGAAGATTTTAGGCGGATACGCAAGATTGGTGAATAGGATAATACTAACACAATCTTTTAAAGCCAAGTAGGCGTACCATACTTTTGAAAATAAAGAAAATTGCCTGGGATTGTTTATTAGCTTATTGTATGAAAAATCATAATAATTTTATTGTTATTGGATGGATTGGAAATGAATTTTAATATTTAGCCACTAAAATTTTTTAATTTCTATTAAAATTATTTTTTTTGTTAACTCTAAAAAAATACTCATTTTATAAAATATTATACTGAGCACCACTTTAATGTTATACATGCATTCCTCGATCGCGTTTGTTGCTCTCAAATATATTTTTAAGGCCTCATATACTACTTACTAGGGGCGAAGGAGATAGGCGGCCATTTTATTAATTGATTCACTTATTAAAAAAACAGTTGAAATGACGTACTCAGTTTCATGGTATATGTTTATTCTTTATAGAATGAATTGAAAAATTATGTAAATATAAATACAAAATACTAACTTCAACCCAAATCCATCAAGTTTGAAAAACTAAACTGACATACATACTGAACCTGAATACATTCATTGTCCGGGGAAAGAAATATTTGAACTACGCAAGGTGTTTGGAAGAAAAATGAAGTACCCAACAACTTTTTTTTTGTACTTCATGTACATGATGCGTGTGCAACAATCATTAATGCAAAAAATCAATAAGGTGACACAAGAAGTAAAAATCAGATCGATTTTTTAGAAGTTTCATTGAAAAATAACCCAAACACGTTTCTGTAGTAGCAGTTGGTTTTTCTCCATTTTTTTTTTCTTTTTTCAAAATTACATACTCGACCCAAACATTTAGGTCAGCAAGCAATCACAGCACACAAACATGAAACTTCATAATGGAATTTAAAAGAAAACAAATATCCAATCTTTAGTTCAATGAACCAGACATGAATTTGGTTTGAATGTACGATGTTGTGTAGTCTTCACTTTCACATCAATTAAATGAAGGATCGTGTTACAAAACTGACATTCTCCAAAGTATACCTTTGGTGTAGGGTCCAGTCTGTTCATTGGCGACATCGTCTAATCAATTAACGATTGTTTTTTTTTTATTGCAAGGTCACTTGATTATACATCACTGGCCCTCCATGCCGAAGCATGAGATTGGAGCAAAAACATAAACTGAAAAATGAAAAAAAAAAAAAAACGATGCAAACATACAAAACTAATGCAATTAAATACAAAACAAATACGAAACTGAATGCAAACATACAACAGAAATGCAGCTAAATACAAAACTGATTGCAAACATAACAGATAATCAGTCTTAGGATGCCAATTGCATCTCTCCCCTACACTCCGTGCCACCCCAACTTGGGTAAAAAACAAAAAGTAAAAAGGCAGAGGGGAAAAGCGCGCATGGTCCGTTAATTGGAAACTCTTGTAAGGTAATATTTACATACCCAATGAACTGAATACAATTTAACCAAAATACACTTCTCATTCTGATAAAATTGCCAAATTGTCTTAAATAATATCCATATCTGTTAAACTTTAAACGAAATTAATGTTTGAACATGTTTTCTGGATGGATTCACAAATAATTTATGGAACTCTTTACATGCGCGGAGGATCTTCTCCATAGCATATTTCTATTTATCCAACTTACGTTGGAAGGAATGTAGAATTTACGATCGTCAAAGGTCGTCAATGAACGGACCATTTAGTTATGCGTTGGAGAATGTCAGTTTTGCAACACTACCATCAAACTAGACGATGCATACCGCAACTTTCCGAGAATTGCCATCAGTTAATAAGTGATTGCATTACAAAAAGCAGTCGGTCGTGAGATCATCAATATTCATATATGACAGCATAAAAAAGTATGAATTTGAAAACCAAGGAATGTAGTTGAAATAAATTCCTCATACATATTCATGTTGTAAAGTGACAAGGTTTCTTTGACATAAAAAAATCATTATTAAAACGCATATTTGACGGAATATTTCAAGCGAAAAGTATGCAGACTAAATATTGCATTAGAAAGAAATCATATTATGCGATTAAGTTTTTATTTGAACTGCCAATTAAAATTTCACATCCACACTTTTAATCATAATGAATATTACTTTACTATTTTATAGAAGTGTGATTTAAGTCCAAATTTATGATTTTTTATTCAAACTAAATATTATGTTGGTATGCAGTTAAAAAATGGTTAACAAATGTTGATATTGAAAAAAACACCAAGGGGTAAATAAAAATATAGATGAATATATAGATTTTTTTTATAAAGTTTTATACAACATGAAACTTCGTGTAATTTAACAAATTTCTTGTTGCGAAATTTGTTTTTTTTTAATGAGCGGAAAATAATCAATGGAATCAATTAAGAGATGGAGAGTGGAAAATAATCATTCCCCTGGTAAAACCCCTCCAATATGCTCACGGTTGAATCTAGATCGAAGTTGACCCACTACAAAAGTGTGGGGGAGGGGGGGGGGGGTCCAAGGAAGCACAGTCGGTAAGGCAAGTATTGCATGCAAATATCCCATGTTCGGCATCGGGCATTGTTGAAATAACTGTCGAGTACGGGTGGGAGTACACGTTGTATATGCCGCTCCTAAAAGTTGCGTTGGGTGCCTAGGTGTCGGCTCGTCACTTGACAGACTGCGGTTACAAATTACGATATGCCCATCTCCAATAGCCCTCATGTAGCTCTAGTACGACGATAATTACCTGAACAAAAGAGAAAAGCAATGCCAAGGCATTTTATGACCAACTTTTTTTTAAGTATTTGTCACTTTTACTTATAGTCTCAATAAATCAAACGTAAACTGACAACTCGTGCGCGGCCCTCTATACAGAAGGTGCTGGATATAAACTAACGGTCTTTCTAAAGCCAAAATAAGACCTTCGCGATATTTTACTTCCTAAAAGCCCGCTTTTGAAGTAACCGAAATCCATATCTTGTGCAGGCTCGCGACACGGCAGTCACAAAACCTCCATTGTTTCATCAGGAGGAGCCTCGCATAGAGTTAAGAGGAAGACAGAGGTGCTGACGAGCCAAAACCAATGCAAAAACCGATTCGCCAAATGAAGCCATCAATCGCTTTGTGGTAAGCCCAAACAAACGCTCTCGGCGAAGTTTGGCGCTATTCTACAGTAAAACTCATATTAAGTTTGCAGTATAGAAAATGTTCTACGAGAAAAAGGGTAAATAGTTCGCATTTTCGTGTACGAGAATCGAATAAAAAAAGGTACATCACACTCAATAAACCAGTTTATTAGTTATTTCAAGACATATTTTTATTAGTTTTTGCTTCAGTTAGAATGAAATATAATTTATTTTTTCCTTCGATTTTGACGTAACAGGGCGCACGAATATCAGGGTGAACGTATCGCAAAGGAGCGACCAATCAGAGCAGGCAAAATTTCTGCGCCAGCAACGTTGTTTACGCCGATTCCTCCTCCTAGAACATTTCAATGCTGCAAACTGAAGGTGTGTTTTGGTATAGAGGCTAATTCCATGTAACTAAAGTGTATGTCACAATTTAAAAAGTTCTTTTTTAAATTTGAAAAATAAATCACATTTTCAAGCGCGTTACGTTATTTAAATGCAATAAGTGTAGGTAAGCTATTCAGTTTTTTTCCCCTTTAATTTCACGCGATTTGTTGTACTTAGTATTAAATAAACTCCAGTAATATACCATTAAAACTCGGACATTCTCTTACGGACACCCGAATGCGCACCAAGTGTCTCCATCTTAACTCTCTGGAGCCCCGAGGTTATTGACAAGATCGCTGCGTGTCGTATTTTTGGAGAGACGCCAGCGCACGTGAGATAGGCATCTTCGAGAGTAAAGAAAGACGCCAGGTGATCAAGGAAATTGAGGAATTCCTCAATGGAAAAGAGCGGCCTCGTTTTCAATGGCCTATTTTAGAACGGGTGACGTAACGACGTCTTTGTCATCGACGACGATGACAGGATTTGATTGGGGGAGGAAGGGTTTTAGTAAGCAGAGTGATATCGGGAAGATGTCAAAATGATATCATACGATGTTGTGTAACAGGGTCTCATGTAGAAAAGGGTGGGTGAGACATAGGATGACAAACGTAGGAAAAAAAAATATGAAATGTAAATAAATTATTAACAGGGTTCATACTCCATCTACACTCTTAAAACAAACGAGCGAATTTAACTCAATCTGAGTAATTTTCACTCCCCCAGCCTTGAAAATGCACTTCTCCGAAAAGGAGTGGTTCCTTTGTGTGTTAAACCTCCAACGGGATCACTCCAAACGAGTGATTTCATCTCAGTCTGAGTTAATATTCACTCCTTTCCAGTGTCGAAAATGCACTTTTCCAACTGGAGTGGATTTCACTCTTTTGTTTTAAGAGTGTATGATACTGAAATTCAGGAGTTTTTCAGGAATGCAGCAATGTAAATTCAGGAGAAAACAAGGAATAAAATTGAATACGTTTTTTTTATCGAATTAGTCTAGTGACGTCACTGCACTTCAAATGATGACCAAATGGCGAAACAGAAGAAAACAAGAAGTTCTTAAAGAACTAAAATAGCCTACTTTCCTGTTACTTAAATACTTACTAAAATTCTTATCTTGAAAAAAACTAGGTTCGTAACAGTAAGTGACATCAACAACCGTTTTCCCACATTAAATTTAAAATAAATTTCACTAAACGCAGCATCTAACTAAACACAGCTTTATTTGGAGTTATAAATAAATATTTAATTTTTCGTAGAACAAAAACCAAAAGAACTACTCCTTTCGATGCGCTGAATTTTTTGACGTATCTCACTTGTCCGTAGCATTTGTAGTTAAATTCATCGATTTAAATGACTCGAAATTGAATTTCAATGCTAATTCAATGGGAAATTCGTCGTCAAATAGTAGATTTATGTCCGTCCTATCGTACAGACAGACGGACAAAAAGTATGAAAGTTGGGTGTCTGAGGTTATACCTTTCTAATAAAAAAAGAATTTTTAAGATCGGATTGCTAGAACTGATTTTGGAAGGGGGGTACGGACGGACAGACGGACGGACGGACATCAACCGCATGTCAATACCTACTTTTTCATTTTTTTAAATTCTTCGAATTAAAAAAAAAGAAAAGTAGGCTAAAAATAGCCTCCTATGCTTTTTAAATGAGCATTAAATTTTGATGTTTTTTAAACAATTGAAGTATTTCGAATTCGAATTCTTTTCTGAAATTTTCAATGTATTCTAATTTCGATGCGCTGAATTTTTTGACGTATCTCACTAGTCCGTAGCATTTGTAGTTAAATTCATCGATTTAAATGACTCGAAATTGAATTACAATGCTAATTCAATGGGAAATTCGTCGTCAAATAGTAGATTTATGTCCTTCCTATCGTACAGACAGACGGACAAAAAGTATGAAAGTTGGGTGTCTGAGGTTATACCTTTCAAATAAAAAAAGAATTTTTAAGATCGGATTGATAGAACTGATTTTGGAAGGGGGGTACGGACGGACGGACGGACAGACAGACGGACGGACGGACATCGACCGCATGTCAATACCTACTTTTTCATTTTTTTTAATTCTTCGAATTAAAAAAAAAGAAAAATAGGCTAAAAAATCTGAGTTGTGCGGAGCATTCCGGGACATTAACTATTATCACAATGTCTGAACTCCCTTTTTCTACTGTGCATGCACAGAAGACTTATTCTGAATGAAGTATTCCAAATAAGTAAAGTCATCAATTTTTTCAGGAGAGGGAGGGGGGATATCAGGAGATGAGAAACAAATTTCAGGAGTTATAAGGGCCCTCTTAGAAGAAATAGTTGAAATTCAAGAGTTTTTCAGGAATTTCAGGAGGTTTACGATGTATGTAGCATTGATTGAAAAAAATTAATGCTGATTTTACTGTAAAGAGTTCTTTATACCCCCAAAAGGGAGAGAGTTTGGGGAAGTAGTCCACAAAACATTGAAACTTACAAACATAAAAGCATTATGAGGGAATCTACAAAGTACTTGCAATCAAACAATGGGCATCAGTTGGTCATAAGAAAAAGAATAACAAGAATATGCCAACTCTCTTGAGATTTTTAAAAATGTAGAAGTTCTTGGAAAACTTTCAACTTAATTTACAAGACGCAAAATTTTAATTTTAAATTAAAAGTTAACTAATATTTACTATAGAAAATTATTTTAGAACAAGACAAACAACAGAGAATGCAGAGATGCAAAGCAGTTTTTATACTACTAATACCATTTGTGTAAAAAAAGATAAAAAGTAAACAATGGAATTTACGACCTTGTATCCCTGAAATACGTTTATATAGTTTATAATAGCACATTTCTGAAATATAGCATACTACATAGCATACTACTTCCGGGATTAATTCTAAGAGGGGCATCCTACCCTGCCAACAAGGAAATATTTCGCAAAGAATGGAAACCGATACAAACGGAGGGGAAGCCGCAGTCCCATACAATAACGCAATTAAAAACTGCATAAATTTATCACACACTCGAATACTACCTTCCTGTGTTGCAAACTTCCTATTGTTGGATATTTCTGAATTTCAACCACTTCAACATCGTTTGATGAGTAACACAGGTTCAAAATACAAAAAAAAAAAAAAAAAAAATAGGGGGGGGGGGGGGGGGAATGCTTCTTTTATATTACTTTTTTGGATCAAAATATAGGCCTGAAAACCATACTAAACATTTTATCTTGTAGTATGCTTGTATCGCATTTAAAGGGCCAAAACTTTAATTGCAGGTAACCCCACTTGGTTAACGGAGGGGCTCTTTGCCTTCAAGTGCAGTTTCTGCTGACTGCTGAATTAGCATGTAGAACATGTCATGAAGGTAATTTGCAAAAGGGGAATAAAAACACTTCATTAGCCAGAGGATGGAGTCATAAAACAAATAGTCTCTATAGAGGTGAATCATCTATCATCTAATACCGTCCACGATATGCCATTGAAATTGTCTGGCTTTCAATCTGATTTCATGATTTTATCTCTACACTCCTTGCCAACCTAAGTTGGGTAAATAGAAATATGTCATGGCGCAGATGCTTCCGCAGATGGAAAGAGTTCCATAAATTATTTGTGAATCCATCCCAGAAAACATGTTTAAAACATTAATTTCATTTAACGTCTAGCAGATTTGAATATTATTAGGGAAAATTTGGCTATTTTATCAGAATAAAAAGTGTATTTTGGTTAAATAGTATTTAGGTCAATTTGTATGTAAATATTACCTAATAAGAGTTTCTAACTAACGGACCAATCGCGCTTTTCCCCTGCCTTTTTGCTATTTGTTTTTACCCAAGTTAGGTTGGCACAGAGTGAAGTACTCTAGTTGAGCTACAATATTTCTTATTTTTTTCATAGCTTGGCGATCGCACACGCATACAAAATCCACATTAATCCAATTCAATTTCGCGCTTCGGTTGCTGCATGTGGAAGAACATTGTTGCGAGTGAAGGGTGCAATTTTTCGCAACTGGAAACATACCTACTTCCTTTCCTATACAATATGTCACAGTTGAGGACAAAGTATGGCGGAAACTACGTGTGCCATTCGCCGACAAAATTGTCCTATTGAAATTGAACACTATGATGGTATTGTGACAAAAGCACAAGTTTGAATAAAACAAGGGGAAATACTTGAATCCGTTACTGTTCTTTTATATACATTTAACCCATAAATAAAGTAGACTGTTTATGTTTAAAAATATACCAACTTCGAAAAAGTTTGATCAATAATTAAAATTAATTTAACCATTAAAATTAAAAACACTTTTAGTCTAGACAGGGCTTCTCGGTAAATCTGTCAAATCTATCTTTTAGATTAAATATACACTTGGAAATCATCGCATACATTAAACTATGAAACTGGAAACTCTTGTCATTTCAGAGGAAAATTTTAATCCGGTAACAAATGTATTTTTGAAATTTACGACTACGGCTTGAAATTGAGCCATACAACATTAAAACCGATATTTTAAATTCGCAGCATAGGATATCCCCACGTAAGTCCATTTTCAACTACGTCTTTATTACAGTATCTCTAAAGAAATTATTCAAAATAAAAGAACAGTTACACTTTTTGTCCCGGAATGATATCAAGTTAACAATGACACAATTCTACAGTTAAATTACAATTACATTATCCAAATATAAGTGGGGCAAAATGGCTTATGCTCCTAAGAGAGGTAGTCCAAGTGGATCCACGAGGTTTGACCAAAAATAAAAGAGATCTTTTCTTTCTCACAGTTAAAATTTTCGGCGCAATATTGCACCGGAATCCTAGAACTTTACTTTCTAACTGTCACAAATGTTTGGAGCGTTGATTCATTACTTTTGCGGTGTATCAAAGCTATGTTTTCACCACAAAAGTATACATTCACACCAAAAAAAGTGGCGACAGCTTGAAAGTTCCTGGATTTCGGTGCAGTATTGCATAGAGATTTTTAACAGTGAGTTCCCGTGGGCCCAGACGGACCCCACACTAGTGTACTGCCAAGGTGTTAACTAAAGCCAATAACTCTAACATACCAATCATGAATCAACAAAAACAGCAGAGCTAAAAATAAGAATTATCATCATTACCAAAACGGCCGAGTCATATATCACTGCAGCACCTCCATCTGACCATGAAGTTGGCTAATACCAAAGGAATTTGAAAAGCGATCTTTAGAAATGAGCCATCATCCTTTCAGAGCAAGCGAACCTGAAAGATTCCACGCGGGTGTCTTTAGTAGGTAGACAGAATGGAAGTTTTAATGGACAAGAAGGGACAGTTTTAGAAGCCTTTGATTGCTTCTCCTTCGGTTTGTCTCAGATTTTGAAATGGAGAACTTGACCTGTCCAGTGTTCATTGTTTCGTGGGTTCAGCAATGGCGCTTGTGCAAGTTCGGAAACAAATAGCTTTTGTAATTTAACTTTTAATACCCATGTTAATTAACCTATTTTACTCTTAAAGCATTAAACAAATTTTAAAGCATGGAAAATGGTTATCTAGAAATGTGTAAATACCCGGGTATTTACGAATTTTTAGTAGTTAACCTGGCCATTTACCAATATCCGGTTATTTTACATCGCTAGTCGTGTCTTCTGTACGCATTAGAACAAGTCCGATAGGTTATTTAGAATTAGACAATCTATTGGAGACGGGTATCATAATTTAGAACCACAGTCAAGTGACGTCAAGTCGATATTGAGTAACTCTAGCACCAACCCACTTATAAATAAATCGCTAAATATGAAAAGCGATCATGTCTTCAGAAAAATTTCCATATACTTATCTTCTTTTACTAGAATATTGACAGAAGATAGGTGTACATGGAAACCTTCCAGTGTACATATATAGCGAAACAACTGATTAGAGGGCGCACAAGACGGCCGCGGTTTGGTGGAGCAGAAAAGTGCCTCCGTACTTCCTTCCACCCCTCTTTGCTACCTGAACTCCATCTAAATCACTCGACACTTTCACAGTGGCGTACCCCTTTCTTTCACGCTCGTACAGGAACCTTACCTTCGGTGAATGAATGCGGCACATCAAAAAAAGAAAGAACGAAAAGAGAACTGTGTGGTCATTAACGTTGTTTAAAACGGAAAGGGGAGGGATACTGTTTTTAAAAAAGCCGACATAATCTAGTGTAGTTGTTAGTGCCAGTGTTTATAAAGTTTAGTTATATCAGAAGAGAGTATAGGTGTTTTCTAAAACTTCCTTTTGTTTTGCAGTATTCAAATAAAAATAACAAATAAACTCTTAAAACGAACGAGCGATTTTAACTCAGTCCGAGCTAATTTTCATTCCTCCGGTCTAGAAAATGCACTTCCCCGAAAGAAGTGGATCCTTTGTGTGTTAAACCTCCGACAGGATCACTCCAAACGAGTGATTTTAACTCAGTCTGAGTTAATATTCACTCCTTTCCAGTGTCGAAAATGCACTTCTCTTACTGAAGTGGATATCACTCTTTTGTTTTAAGAGTGTACATGCTTTTTTGGTATTTTAAAATTCGGAAGCGAAGGAAATAGTAAACCTATAAAAAATAGTAAAATTATAATTCTAAAACCGTGCTATGTGAAAGACAATCAGCGTGCATGGATTGGTGCACCACCAGATTTATAACGATGGCGGCATTGTGCCTAACCTTTTCAGAAGCTATTTTAATAATAAAAAAATGTAGATTCGATTATTTCGACTAATTAATTTTACTTTCACTTGCCTTTTAATTATGACAATAAGAACACTCATAGAATAGAGAATGCATAAAACAGAAAAAATAAGAAATCGAAGATTTTACACAAGGTTGATTAAAAAGTTAAACTAATTAAAATAATAAATTTAAAAAAATACTTTTGTAAGAATGGTATGTCTTCAGAGACAGGTATTGCATACTTTTTGTCCGGCTGTATGTACGCTGTTCCAATCAACTGTCCTTTAGAAGGTGGTCTGTCATATTTTCCGTTATAACCATTTTTGGAGGAACAAATTAATTTAGAAAGCAATAAAGAACATTGATTTAATTTGTGAAAGACATACACTCAGATTTCAATTAATCTGAGATGAAGGGGATTTAAATTTTGTTTCAAGTACCCATGTCACTAAGTTACTCAAGGTATATATCTTTCACATGCCACATAATCGTATGACATGCGTGCCGACGATTATCTCATCCTGAAAATATGCCGACTCGACCGAGACCGAACCTGTAAACTTAATGTTATGAGGCGGACACTTTTCCTCGACGCCACTGAGCCGGTTGCTGTTTAAAAAATGTTCCTTTGGAATAACTCAAACCCAACCTCGACGACACATCCTTTTAGACCGAGAGCCCAGGGCCCCCAGACCTAAGTCATTTTGGCAAGGATGAAATGTACGTGATTAGGTTCGGTTTTCATTTACTTTTAGTGTATGCATACCAGTTAGAGTGGACCGACGGCCAATTTACAGGTATCGGGTGCAAAAAGTAGGTAAAATATAAGTTAACCTAAGTCATTTTGGCAAGGCTGATTTTTACATATGTTTTAGAAAATAATGTTAAAAGTTCATAATAATTTTCCCAGACACTTTCCGTGGGCCGATATTTCTCCCAGACGCTTTAAACATCTTCATCAAGCTCAGACTTTGTCAATCACATCTAGCGGCGTGAGATGGCGCTACAACCGTTCTCGGACATCAAGGAAGGGAAGTTAAGCAAAAAAGAACTATGTGTCTATTGGATATATGGTTGGTTGATTGACTTATATTCCGGTGAAAGAATATCGTATCGATTTAATTGAAGAAAACAATAATTCGAAAATTTATTAATAAACAAGTTGTCATAGCTGTCTAGCTTACTACATTTTCACATCTCCAATAATCAAGCACACAAACCGGAATATATATGTCAATCAACCAACCATATACCCAATAGACACATAGTTCTTTTTTGCTTAACTTCCCTTCCTTGATGTCCGAGAACAGTTGTAGCGCCATCTCACGCTGCTAGATGTGATTGACAAAGTCTGAGCTTGATGAAGACATTTAAAGCGTCTGGGAGAAATATCGGCCCACGGAAAGTGTCTGGGAAAATTATTATGAACTTTTAACATTATTTTCTAAAACATATGCAAAAATCAGCCTTTCTAAAATGACTTAGGTTAACTTATATTTTACCTACTTTTTGCACCCGATACCTGTAAATTGGCCGTCAGTCCACTCTTACGGGTATGCATACACTAAAAGTAAATGAAAACTGAACCTAATCATGTACATTTCATCCTTGCCAAAATGACTTAGGTCTGGGGGCCCTGGGCTCTCACTCTATTTCCTCTGGACCATGCACACATCGAAATTGGCAGGTTCAGAGCACTGCTGCTGTGAGCAGGTAAACTGCAGCAACACAACAATGAGGTGGACCATTTTTCCTCTGAAATAATTAATCCTTAAAGCCTTGGTTCCCTCGGAGTCTGTCGCCAGAAAAATGTGACCGCTATTATACGTGTATGACGTCACCCTAGCGTCTATTGCCTCATCGGAACGTTACGTTGACACGAAACTGGAAACCTAGCGAACTCACTCAACTAACTCGGTTGTTGTTTTTGTTTCCGTCTTTGCATGTCAAAAATGGAAAATTTAGGTTCTTCGTGATTTCTCACAAAATCAATTAGCATTTCTTCCTCGGAAAGCGTAAAAAAACCTCTCGCCTTCCGTCATTTACTCAAATTTTGAATTTTCGGCAAGCACACCACACAACAGACAACAGCAAAAAACGTTGTCATCAGGGTTTTTCCAACGCAATCAACAGCAACTCAATCTGGCGGTCGTGTTGAGTTTGTCCGGCAACGCTCTCGAGGAAACCACTCTAGCGTAATCAATGTCAGTAGTTTGTATAACGTCACTCACCGCACTTGTCCGATCGCTTAAATCTGTTGACGGACTCCGAGGCTTTACTAAACTTTCTTATCATCAAAAGTTATCGAGTGATTACAACAATGGTTCAAGTCATCAATCGAGATACTGCAGTTTACCTGGCCACGACAGACATGGATGGGTTATGCGTGTTGGATTTGCCGTATGGAAGCCTGAACCCCGTCAAGCGTACACAGAAATCGAGGCTCAATGCAATTATCAGGTAACGTTAGGCGGCTTTGCGACCCTGATCTTTAAAATGCGATTCCTATTTGTTAGTGCAGTTGAATGGAGGCTTAAAGGGTGGCCTATTAACGGAGCTATTTGGAAATTTGGAAGAGTACATAAAGAAGGAAAGGATTGCATCGTTTTACGTTTCGAACAATTAAGAGTAAATATGTGACCTTTTGCGGGTTTGCGAATGAGCACCATTGTTAAAAAGTTGACACATGCAAGTGTATCTTGATTCTGCGAACTAAACTTCCCGCAAATATTTGGACATTATTATTTTTAGGCCAAAATAGAATTGAATATATAATTGACTTCAGAAAAGTACAAATTTAATCAACTTTAGCACTGAAATAAAATATACGCCTGTCTCTCCACGGTCATTTCAATAAAACAGTGCCTTTTTCCTAACCTTTTCTGGACCATCACCTAGTTTTTTAGGTTGATTAACATCCATCGCCCCCTTTTAATTTCCATGTTATGTCTAATCATAATTTGAGTAAAGTGTAACAATAAAACAGTTTTATAACACTTACAACCGTTCATAAAAACAACCAAAAAAAGCTTTCTCCTGTCACTTTTAAATTAAATAAAAAAAAAACATGAAACATATTTTTAACATATTTTCAAAGAACATAAGTGAAATAATTAACTAAGATATTTTTACTGGTTTCTAGAAAATTTAAAAGAGTTGAAAGTAAAAATTGGATGGTTCGGTTATGGTTGGAGAATGGTTTTACGGTACAAAGGTACAACATTATTTTAATTTCCCCCTTTCAATAATCATCGCCCCTCAAGAATCTTCTGCCCCTTTCATAACACAAATCCCCCACTTGGGGGCGATCACCCCCAGCAAAATTAAATTTTCTAGAGTTTCAGACACAAGACCCATTGATTATTTACAATGTCAATTCTGTAGTCCTTACTCTCATTTATGAAATCTAATTATAATTTGGCTCCTGGTGTGTGGGTGTGTTATTTACAATCCTAAGCTCTCAACAATCTTCAGAGTTATTTACACACTATTGGCCTCATTCTTGGCATTAAAGCAGTAACAAACAATTAATAAATCATTCTTCACGCAATACATATGAATATCTAAATTTGAAAAGGGGCAAGTCATTCGGGGAAATTTCCACTGCACTTCTGCTATAGAATACTTTAGTGAAGGAATAAATAAATAAGGAAATCTTCCTGAAGTGCTGACCCCCTTTTACATTTGGCGATTGATTAAGAATAGCGTAATTACTTAAATTCGAAACAAACTGTTGGATTAACAACAGATAATCGGTTTACATTAATGATATTCGATTAGTGATACCTTTTCGCCAAGCTTTAGTTTCGCTCCACAAACAGTTAATTCTCGTAGGAGCTTTTTAAATCCTACAAAACACTTGTGATTTTGAAGCTTATCCTTTTACATTGAATTCTTAAAGCTTTAGATAACCATCTTCTTTAATGACTAACAATCATGTTATCCGACTTAGTCATTTTTACTAACGTCAAGTAGATATATTAATAGCCATTAATATAATTTCGTTCATAAAGATCTCTAAAAAAGCATTACGTTGATGGTTGTTCTTCAAAATCGCCATGGTTGTTCAAAATGCTCTTTCAAAATTATTTCGTCCATCTTTTTATTTAAGGAACTTAATGGTTAAGGATTATTTAAATATTCAGTAGGATTCATATTTTAACCCTTTCGCTACTCATGATTTTTGTTTCAGCGTAATATGTGATAGGAATATCATTATCGAATCCTTAGTAAGCCGTCGTGGGCCGTTTCAGAAGTGAAAGGGTAAAAATTAAATAGTTTAATTTTTTAATAATTTTCTTTTAAAAAAAGCCTTGCCTATAGTGTTTACTGGAAAAAAAAAACATTTGCGTAGTTAAAAATAATTTTAAAGCCTACACATTTTAAAAATTTAATAAAACATGATTCACTTACTTCATATATTAACTAATAAAAAAGCTTAAAATGTAAAATACACTGACAAAACAACTGATTTCTTAAAAACTGCATTTAATAAAATTACATAAATAACGGCAAACTCCACCCTAAAACAAAAAGCATGAAAACAGGGTGTCAGTGTGACAGCCTAAACTCCTTTATTTCATGTGTTTGTTGCGTTTACCCACTAACTGACCTAGAGGTGCAAAATCCTTTCACAATTCTAAACTTTCTGGGTGTAACTGCATAATCCTCATACAGTTAAGCCTACACACACGCAGTTTATTCAACATGTTCTTTGGCGGGGGAGAGCAATGGCCTATAAAACATGTTTTGAACAGTAGTTTGAATTAACGAATGCTGATATATTTTTTTTAAAAACTAAGTCAATGGTGCTTCCCTGAATATTACCGATTATATTAAATGTATTGTAGTAAAGTCAACAAATTTCCCATTTTTAAATAGCCTATCACAAGGTAGTGGCAGCATTTTCTTTTTAAAAAAATGAGAATGAAAACATTAAAAAAACAGTACCTTTTAAAATTAATACAAGTGTCACAACGAGCGCAATATAAAAAAGTTGAAATTTCCTTGGGCAATTAATTTGTTGTAGGTTGAGTTGAATTAATGTATCACCACAGCTACACTCGCTGGGCCTGATTTCTTTCCCACTTGTGGGGGGGGGGGGGGGGGGCAAATGTTCTTCACGAACATTTATGCTCAATAAGTCAATACAACTGCCCCAAACTTTTTTTATCTGTCTGAAGAAAACAAACAAATTAAATTCATAAACAAAAGTTTGCCATGGAATTGTGTTTAAACTCGGAATAAATCAATTCACAAAAATAGTTATTTTGGGTGGATAATTAAAGTTTGCTTTACAAGCTAATTACTTCGGCTATTTTTTTGGTTTCACACTGTAAGATGGGAAAATACACGCAAATATTTTATCGAGGTACGTTTTGGGGCCCTCAATTTAAATTTGCTCGCGCCCTGGGCCCCTAAAGTTGTAAGTCGGGCCCTGACTACACGAAATGACAAGCGTCGTAATTTAGAATCACAGTCAAGTGACGAATCTCCCGACAGCCTCTCCATATTAATTTAATCTCTATTTCCAAAAAAATATTATTTCACCTCCACAGCAATTGCGATGGGTCAAAAATCCGAATTTTGAGATAATTTGTGTTTTCTACACATTTTGGAGAGGGTGCTGATTCTAAAAGAGTGTGCGTGTTTTTTTTAACATTGACCTGCCTGAAACCACTCTATAGCACGAACAAAAAGAACCATAGACTTCGAATTTGGTACACGAGTTCATAGTCCCAGTACAACCCTGTTGCACGATTTTTTTTTCTATCCCGAAAAAATATATTAATTTGTATCTTTAATACTCATACATTATGGGAAAAATACTGAAAAAAAATTAACTGCATTGGAATTTAAATAATTTCAATTTTTTTAAATTGTTGCCATATGGCAAAAAAAAAAAAAACAATTACAAAATTCCAATTTTGATAAGAATGATTAGAAAAGTATTAAATATATTTTAAAATAACCCTCTTGAGTCTTGAACTATAATTATTTTTTCAAAATAACTTATTTGTATTTAGTACTAATATTATTATACTTTGAATACTGCCAAAAATTCACTTTTACTACTGTCATCTCTGAGGGTGATTAGTAACTAAAACTCCAAAATGGAATGTAAATAGATGAAGAAAAAAAACAGATTTGTCGTGAGGCAGCTCTACTTTAATAGAATAAAGTGGATTGTGTTACTTGTTGCCATATGGCAACAGTCTGCATTAAAGGGTTAGATGAATGCAAATTACCTTATGTGATATATAATTTCCCTTAAATGTATTGATTCATAGATTGGTAATTGAAAGTCGTGTAGTGTTATGCACGCTTAGTTTTTTCAACATGCATTCAATCCTTCCTTACCTTAAAAATGACGCACCACACGCTCAAATGCCAACTGACCGAATCTGCTACATTTGCATTGGCATACCTGCAAATTCCTGCACGCTCTAACTAAGCATAGTGGGTAGAAGCTCTAGTAGAAACATATTCGGAGAATGTGTGTCGTTGGGACTTGTTTTCACACTTTCTCGAAAGACAAGTTTAACCATCTTGCGACCTGGCGTCAACCTCCCCACAAACAATTAACACGTTAATTAGTTCCGAAATTGACCTGGTCCGAAAGAAGAATATCCAAATATCAGTTTTCAGCCTTTGATTACAGGTATTAGTCATTTATTTCTATAGAATGATTTATTTTTTTAAAAAAGAAGTTGTAGGAGGGTCAATAAGGAGGGTTCTTTTTAATTCTTTCAAACTTTTTTCAAAAAGTTCGTTTAGTAGTTAATTTTAAAGCTATTTTGCATTAAAAACAATGTTAACCAAATGGAGACGCCAGGTCGCAAGAGGTCTAAATTGTATGCTTCTCCCCCTCCATCAGTTAAGGCGTACTTCTTATTTTCAGCAGATTTCCTTTCGGCACCGGGGGCTGGGGAGCCCAGTCGGTTAAGCACTCGCTTAGCATGCGGAAGGTCCCAGGTTCGGGTCCGGGCATCGCCAAAATAGCTGCCGACCTATAAACGGCCCGTGCAGCCAAAAACGTCCGACTAATAATACCCCGTGTAAGGGAGTGCACGTTAAATATCCTTCAAAGTCCTGACGCTGCGTACGATGTCGCCCATAACGGTTGCGTCGGGTGCCTATTTAGGCGTTGGCTCGCCACCTGACTGTGGTTCTAAAATACGACGCCCGTCGCCAATAGCCCTCGTGTAGCTCTAGTGCGACGATAATTCAAAACCAAACCTTTCGGCACCGGACCTGTCATCCGACATTTTTTCTGTTGACAGGTGCCTCTCTGCAATTGTTTCTGCATCCACTAGTTTCCTGCAGATTGCATTTATGGGCCTGCTCGAGGCGAAACATGCATGAATGCGAGATCAGATGCGCGTCCTAAGGGGCGAATGAGTCTGAATGACCGCGGGTTTCCAAACCAAAGTGATTCTGTGTTAATCCAATGGCGGAAATAAATAAGATCTTCTAAGCCACATTTCTCCAGCTGGATTGAAAACTTTTTCAAACGATTTTTACATAAAAAACTTAGCTGACATACAGGGCTCTATGATCAATTTTTTTTTAAATTGGTTCGAATTTTTTTTTTTTTAATTTTCAATGAATAGTTTTACAATAAAATATTCGAATCAATAATCTAAAAAAAAAAAGGAATTATAGAGCCATGCAAGTCCGCTACATATATCATATAAAAAAACCTTTGTAAAAAATAGCCAAAGAAATGTGGCTTAGATGTGGCCCGAATTGGAAAATTAATTTCCCAAAAAGGAATGACAATGGCCGATCGTATTTTAGCTTTGACAAAAATATATATGAATCACTAAATGAGAAAGGGGTTACCGTCCATAGAATTAACCTACATTTTACTTTCTGTCTCAATATTTTAGTGAGAAAAGAAGCATCCATGAAATATTTCCTATGTCGTGACCCTTTACGTATATAAGTTATTTTTCCCGAATTTTAAAATTTAATAGCTTTTCTACTTCAATTTAAAATCCTTACTAAAAGCTAATAAATAAGTTTAATAAAATGTTTAATAAAATATTCGAATGTGTTCGTGAAATATTCGAATTCGACTGTTCAAACATATACCTTTGGAGAAATACTTTCTTTCATCTGCACTATGTATTGCAAAACATCAACAATAATTCGGTGCTGATCAACCGGTGAGGAAATGCCAAATTTTGTCAATAGAATTTTAGAATAAAATTGAATATTTGCAAGTACTATTTTAAAAAACACAGAACATAATATCAATATTCAATATAGACATTCAAAATTACATATTAATCATCTATAAGCTATTCAAAGTGTTAAAGAAAAATAAACATCATGCACGGCCATGAATTTTATATTTTTAGAAATGTGACAAATCCTTTTTCTAAAAACTTAAAGAAAATTTGACACTGGGCTAAGTTAAGGGACTTACGTCACTGCCTCATCATTCCCAGTGGGAAAAACAAAAACACAGAAACCTTTTCATCAGCGTATTCAGTTACTATTCACAGAAAAAAAATCCACATAGAAATTATCAGTTTATCTTTCGAAACATATTTCGAGTAAATAAACAACAAAATGCGATAAGATGAAAATGTGTATCGGATGGGGAAAAAAATTCCGTGTAGGATAAGATCTTGATGCACGAGAACAGTTTATTTTTAATAAAGAAGAAATTGGTCATTTTGTGCTATTTTATGTGAACTGTATGGTTCGCGGCTTTGTTCTTCTATTTAGGTATGGTTAGTTTGAACTTTGAATTATCGTCGCTCGTCGCACTAGAGGTGCACGGGCGACGGGCGTCCAAATTTAGAGCCACAGCCAAGTGACGAGCCTGTACCTGAGTTAGGCACCCAAGGGCTACATCGTAGGCAGCATTGGGACTTTAGGAGATTATTTAAAGTGCACTCCCTCTGCTTAGGGGGTTGCGTTACGTTAAAGTCAGAACATAACGTGTACTCCATTTTTTACCAACTTCAAAAAATTATTAAAAATACTAAATATGTGTGTGTGATTTTCACAAAACAAATTAATTTTATGACATCTACTCCTTCCGTTCTTTACAATGATACAAAAAATTAGTAACCTTTTATTAAAATTGTGGTGGTAATCGACTTGCGAATATTCTCCATAGGAATAACATTACGCTTTTGAAGATGTGAAATTCCTAATTAGGGAGTCCTCTTAACCGAGTGGGCTACCCAGCCCCAGTTCTTCTGGACAGCCGACGAAGTCCAGCCTATCTGGTCTCATGAGTTGAGACAGCCATGTCAGTAGACAATAGAAAGACAAATTTAATAACCGCAGAATTAAATATGTTGTGATTTACATCCCGATCCTCATTACAGACCCAAGTTCCGCGTTACGCATGCGTGACGCCATGCATATCCAATGTGTGCATACAGCAATGCATATACGTGACGTAATGGACTTAATAACCCTTTTCGGTGTGAACGTCCCCGAGAGGGAAAACAATTGATGATGTACTACTGAGACATGGACAAAAAAAAACAGTCCTAACATTGCCGAAGCCGAGAAGGCTAATTTGCGACAGAAATTAACACCGTTCTTATTAGGGGACTCTTAATTGACGTCTCATGACAATGGAATACGAGGAAGTTTTTGTTATGCTACCCGCGAGGATATCAATCGAAAGGATTTGTCAACAATGATGGTAATAAGAGAGAGATGGATAACGGTGTGTGGATAGGTCACACGTGCTCGTTTTCTTGTTGCAATAGTTTTAATAAATAGCATTTTTCCCCTTCTAAGTTTTCCGAAACAAAAGACGATGTTAGCGTGAGTTTCAATAGGATTGGGTCACGAACAACATAGCATGTTAAATCAGGAGAAGAAATGTAGCTAAATTCAAAGTTATGCTAAAATGGCTGTTTATAAGTCCTCTTTTGAATTCAGGAATGATAGTCAGCAAGCTACTGTTTAATTTTATGACAAGCATATAAACCTATCATACTCAGATGTAACTTAACTTTATTAACTTAGGGCAAAAGTGTAACCTACTAACCTAGTACCAGAATAAAATTTTACATCGACAACTTATTTCACACAAAATTCTAGAAATCGAAGTGTTTTCAAAAAGCGAGTTGAATTATCTTCGCACTAGAGCTACAAATTGCTATTTCCATTAGGGGAAATACATAACATAGTACTTCTCGAAACCCTTAAAACTGCTATTAACTTCCCCCAATCCATTTACTAATCACCAAATCTTACTCAAGTGCATCACAACGACAATAAAACGACCATTACGAAATTGAGCTCTTTTCCAGGAAGGACTTTTTTTAAAAAAAACACCAAAACTATTTTCCGGTGTGACCTTGGCTTTACTTTGTTAATGGCTGTGTCAAAAATATAAAATAGGGAAGGGTGGAGGCCACCCAAAAAAAAATCACCTAGTCATTTACTAAAGCACGTAAAGGTATCGCCCATGTGTTTGGAAACACACACCGGGCTTTAGCGATGCATCCATGCCAGCATCCTGCCCGTTGTTTTTGCACTTGCCACGGGATTTCCCGGCACAAAAGTGTAGGCGGAACAAACACATTGGGCTTGTTGAAAAGCCTTGCCGGGGCGTTGGCGACAGAAATATGTGTACTGCTGGATGGATGGAGACAGTAGCCCATGCCCTCATCTCATCTGGAGAGTGGGGCGACAATTAAAGAGTTGTTGTTTTGAGAGAGGCTGATTTGCTTAAAATGTTCCAAGTCTTAAGCCAGCAATCCATTCACGCTGTAGCTATGCTGTAGCTGGATTTTGTGACGTCATTTGCTGTATATAGCGTGGATGGAAGTTTCTTGACTTATGGGTTATTTCTCTCAATAAAAAGTAAACAAACAAGAAAATTAAGTTAAAAACCACGGACAATTAAAAACTAAATGACTCTTTGACTCAGGCGCGCAACCACGGGGGGGGGTTTTAGGGTCAGAACCCCCCCCCCCCCCCCCCCCCAGAACCCGTATTATAGTAAAAAATTTATTACATTAAGGATAAAAAAAAGTCCTAAGTGAAAAAAAAATCCATAAGGAATGATCATTTTTTAAATCTGCGTAAAACAAAAACGAAACTCTTTAAATCTTCGTAGTGGGATTTAAAAAAAAGCGTGCCAAATCTGATGATATGATGTCTGGAGCCGGATTTTTTTCTTTTTATGTTTAACGTTTTTTTTTTTTTTTTTTTTTTTTTGGGGGGGGGGGGGGTCGCAAATCTGTAAAGGTTGTTGTATTGTGGCAATGTTTTAAAAAAAGAACAAAAACTAGTCAATAAAAAAATACCGCGCATAAGATCTCGGAAATGATTTTTTTTTATTTATTTGTTGGAAGGTGCCGCTTATATTCCACACGTGCTATCTTAGGATGAATGTTTCTGTAAACGGTTTATTTTTAAGGTTTTTAGTTATCTTTTATTGTCCAAGTAAAAATAAGTGTACTTAAACTTACGGAGTTTTTCGAGCCTTTCATAAGAGAATGATTAGATCTTAAGAGTAAATTATTCGCCTTTATATTGAATTGATAAGTACGTTATTCATAACATTTTCTTGCAATTACCTTGGCTGGGGAGCCCAATCGGTTAGGCGTTCACCTAGCATGCGAAAGGTCCCAGGTTCGGGTTCGGGCAACGCCAAAATAACTGCCGACATATAAAGGGCCCGTGCAAGCAAAAATGTCTGACGAATAATACCCCCGGAGTGCACGTTAATTATGCCCCATCGCTGCTACGATGTCTCCCTTAACGATGGTGTTGGATGGCGCCTACTCAAGTGTCGGTTCGTCACTCGACTGCGGTTCTAAAATACGACGCACGTCGTAAATAGCCCTCGTGTAGCTCTTGTGCGACGATCATTCTATCTTAACTAAACTTGCAATTGCCTCAATGACAAAAAAAAAATATGTTAAAATTTTTGTTGACTGACTTATAATATTTGTGCAGGTGGCATTTTAAACGTTTTTTTTTATATTTATGGGGTTTGTTTAGATTAAATTATCATCGCTCTAAAGCATACATAATGGACTTGGGGACGGGCGACGTAAGTTAAGTGACCAGTCGAGTGACGAGCCGTCACCCGAGTAAGCACCCAACGCAACTGTTAAGGGCCACATCGTACGCTGCGTTGGGACTATATTTAATGTGGCAGGGCCGGCCCCAGGGCAGGGCGGTCCGGGCGGCCGCCCGGAGCGCAATAATATAGGGGCGCCAAAATCACGGAAAATGAAAATAAACTGATAAAAAAATTAAGTCACAGGGTATCCTAAAACTTAAAAATTCCAAAATAGCTGAAAACTGTTTTTAAATCGAACCGTTTCAAAATTTAATGCCTCAATGTATGATAAAAGTTAAATAAATAAACAAATTTAATAAACCTTGCTACATTTAAAAATATACCGAAAATAAGTTAAAATCAATTATAGAAACTAGAAAGTGAAATGCACTCAGATATTGTTTCACGACTTCTTATCTGCACGCACGGAAACTTTTTGAAGTTAATTCAGTTATTGGCTGAGTTTCATCCAAAAATGAATTAACCCGTTCTCAGAATCCTCAATAAAGAAGAAATGAAAGCTACATATCAAGGGAAAACTATACAAAACGAAATAATTGAATTATTGCATGAAAACATAAAGCATCACATCAATGAGCAAGTTCAAAAGGCCCAAATATTATTCCGTGATTCTTGACTGTACTCCCGATGCACTAATTTCGAAACCTTACGTCATCCTGTCAGAGGCAAAACAAGAAAGTTTTTTGTATGAGGGCCCGGATAAACCCGTTCAAGACCTCAAACAAAAATATAAAATAGATATTTTTGACAGTATGGATCAAGCAATAAATTCCTTGGAAACCAGATATAATTTATTAATTACTCACAGTAATTATTTCAGCCTTTTGTATAATATTTTTGGTCTAAAAGACATGCCCAGAAATGAGCTACAGGCACATTGCAAAAATTTGGAAGTAGTTTTAACTGATGGAAATTCAAGTGATATTAACGCTCTGCCTGAAACTAGCCGATGAAATAAGGATTGTTTCGTCATTATTAACAAAAAAATAAACTCCTGCTGAAGTTTTTTAGTTTATCGCTACGCTCAAATTCGCACCAAACCTCAGCAGTCGGCATTACTGCTTACATTGCCACATTGCCAGTCACTGTGGCTTCAGGGGAAAAAGTTTTTAAAAACAAAAAATAATTTTAAAAAATCGCAGAACGATGGAGACGCAAAATCAAGGTTTTGCCCGGAGCCCCAAAATGTCTAGGGCCGGCCCTGAATGTGTACTCCCTCTATACGGGGTATTTTTCGTCGGATATTTTTTGGCTGCACTGTCAGATAATAGGTTGGATCGGCAGTTATTTTTGCGATGTTTAAATCGAAAGTGGCTCCAATTTTTGTATTTTTTTTTACATAGAATGAGTAACCAATAACCATAAATCCCGAAACACAAGGAAACAAGAAGAGAATAAAAATTTTGTACGATGGCGTCTACTCAGGGCCATAGACTTAGTTTTCTAACACTGGATTCACTATAAATTTTCCCATAAATAATCCCATCCCTCTTCTAAAAACGATTACAGCTTGTTGAATCATAGACATAAATATCATGCAGTTTATACATTTCGATAAATTAATGACCTTCGGAAAATATTTCTGGCTTTTTCCCACCAAATTCGACAATTGCTTCAGAAGCAGTAGGGATAAGAAATATACTTGTGTGATTGAAAGAAGTTCTCAATTTCAAGTTTTTTGGTAAGAATCTTGTTTCATTTTAATATATATTAAAAAAAGTAACTGTTTCAGTGGAACAATAGCTGTTTACATTGCATTGTAAAAATATGTATTTCTTTGGAGAATTTTAAAATTAAGAAACAATTTTACTTAAAAATATGTGTAATTAAATATTAATTAAAAATTTTAATTAAGATATTTAATTAAAATAAAATTAATGGAAAAAAATTAATTAAAAATAATTTTAATTAAACATTGAAATTAATTATCTTTTAATTAAATATTTTTAATTAAAATAATTTTGATTAAATATTTTTCAATTAAAATTATTTTAATTAAAAAATAGTATTAAAAAAATAGAAACCCCCCTCAGAATTTTTTTCTAGTTGCGCCCCATTTGACTGCTCATGAAGTATATGACCGCGGATCTCCAAACCAAAGTGCATCTCTGTGTTATTTTTTTATTTTTTTTTTTGTAAAAAAAAAAAAGATTCTTTCTAAGCTACATTTCTCCGGCTCTATTGTATTGAATGTATTTTGTATTTGAAGCATCTTTTAGACGGGCTCTGCCTGCCTGGTGTACTCATAACTACAAGAAAACTACTTTAAAGAACTAATCTCTATAGAACTCCGAGGAATAAGCAATTAATTTGGTTGAAATGTAATCTTGCTTTTCACGACATGTTAAAAATTTTAACTGGAAATCAAATTTTTTTAAGTGTTTAAAATTTTATTTCTGTAGCAGATATTTATAAATGGCTGCTCCATGCTTTAAATTTTAAAATGTAGTAAATTTCATAAATATTCAAAAATTATGAATTTCCAAAAATTATAAACTTTCAAAAATTATAAATTTTCAAAAATTATAATTTTTCAAAAATTATGAATTTCCAAAATTTATAAATTTCAAAAAACTTTGTGTTGTTGTTGGAAAACTTGACAAACAAGACAGGTGACAAGTCAGTGTCCCCCACACAGAGCTAGGGTGTGGAGTTGCGATCTCAAATATTCTCCTGCAAAGAGGGGTGGGGATCCCCCCCTTCGAGGTGCTTCCCGTCGCTAAATTTACGACCAACTTTTTACTTCCACGCAAAATGGGGTAGGAAGTGGGGGGGGGGGGGGCTAAAGCAGGGATAACGTGACGAATAAAAGGAAGACAAATACATGGGCGATAAAAAGCGGCTCCCTACCTTCCGGAAGTGCCGACCGATAACATCCGGAACCGCTGAACAAAGAAATTCGCACTAAATTGACCACGATTCGAAACGCCGCCGCACCTTGTAGAAGATTTTAAATATATAAGAGCCGATATTATTGACCCATTAACGACTAGAGCCCTCTATCCCTATTGTGAACAAGACAGTAGTGATGTGTAGGGATCTAATTTACGACGGCTTCGTGAACACCATTAACACCTTCATTTCCGAAAATAACACGTTAATTATAAGTTTCTTAAATTGGTTTTTCGTTTAACTAAATTCGCATAAATATAAATTGTTCAGGACAATGGTGTTCATTTGCCATAGATTTTGCTTACTTAGATAAAATGAAAAAATGTTCGTGTGGCAAATTTCCCAGCAAACCGTTGTTATAACGTTTTAAAAAGACCATTGGTGAGAAAACTTGACAGCCGAAAACAAGTTTTTAGCTTTGGTTAATTTAAATTACAAAATGCAGTATAAATGAAAACAAATAAACCATAGTAGTCATAGTACTCTAGACAGGACATATTGGGAAAGAAAATTTGCCAAGAGAAAATGAGCCTTCAATAAGGCTTAGGTGTATCTATAAAAATATATAAGTTAATGAAGACCAGTTGAATGTTTATACGGGACAAATCAATTTTTAAACAGAAAAAAACGTTTACGTTTTTCTTTTACGAATATGAAGTTGTTAATGGTGTTCACAAAGTCGCTAGTGCGATTATCAAATGTGGGTGTTAAATGGGTAAGGAGCCCCCCCCCCCCCCCAACCCCCCCCCCCCCTTTAAATTTGGAACGTTCACTAACAAATTTTTAGGAGCCTTTTCCTGGTGTATTGAGGGCGTCATTGAAGAAACGATTTTTCGAGAATCGAACACCCAAAAGGGTGCAGAGGGCAAAATGAGATAATATAATTGCTGATTGCTCCTCGTAACAAGCTTAGGATTTGTAACAATTTTTAATTCTAAAGAATTTTCATACCATTACCACCTTCATTCTCAATAAAATTGTTAAGTTTTTAATTCTTTCATAAATTGTCTGCGACTTATGGTCTTAATTTGTCTTATATTTTGTTTGTTTTACAGTATTTTAATTTTTTGAAAATTAAAATTAGGTTAGATTACTTTTATTTTTATAATGTTTAAATTTGATTTTATGATACTAGGGGGTCAAGTTTACTACATCCGAATAATATTTCCGAATTTGATTTCATTTTAGATATTTGTTTCTCAAGTGGAAATATTGAGGAATAATACCTTTGCACAGCTAGGTTTAGTTTAGTTTGAATTATCCTCGCACTAGAGCTACACGAGGGCTATTGGCGACGGGCGTCTAATTTAAGAACCACAGTTGAGTGACAAGCCAACAACTGAGTAGGCACCCAACTCAACCGTTAAGCGCAACATCGTATGCAGCGTTGGGACCATGGAGGATATTAAAAGTGCACTCCTTCTACACGGGTATTATTTGTCGGAAATTTTTGGCTGAACGGGCCATTTATAGGTCGGCAGTTATTTTGGCGATGCCGCAAACCGAACCTGAGACCTTTCGCATTCTAGGCGGACGCCTAACGGACTGGGCTCCCCAGCCACCACACACACAGCTGGGTTTAATAAGATAGTTAACATGAATAATAAACCAACAAAACAATTATTTATAGAAGAGATACTAGAAATCGCAAATATCAGTTTTATCACTGCACTCGGTCGCAATACGAGCCAGGCAAATGCCCAAAATGCTAAGCATTCGAATATCTGAGCATCTGCCCAAAGAATTTTTTTTAAAATTAACGGCGTTTATAAATAGATTACAAATTTTTTAAAAAAAATATTAAAGCTTTTATAGATTATAAACACTTACAAATATTTTGAATGACTTTAATTAAAAAGAAAATCTTTAACTAATAAGTAATGCATTGAGACTAGTTTTGTTTTTTAGCTATGCATGAATCAAGTATATGCTATACAGAGTGTGTATTTGTGTATATTCTAGCATTCTTGCAAAGCGGTAGGAAAGAGGACCGGTTTGGGAGTTACCAATACCATCAGAAAATAAAAAAAATCAAATAACTTATTTTATTTGAATACCATATTGGATAAAGATTTTGTATAGGTTTGTATAAATTATAAAGTTTATTTGAATAAGGTTTTGTTTGACAAATATATATATATATTAGGGTGGGCCGAAAAAAACTTTTTATTTTATTTCGGATCGCTATAGTGCGGAAAAGTTGCAATTGGTAAAGACATGAAAAATGCACTAATTATTATTTTTTTATTACCATATCTTCCGTTCGCGCAATGCCATCGAAGTTGGCAAAAATTGTCAAAAACCGTAAATTTTCATAATTTTTTTAAACCCGATATATGATTTTAATTGCTTCCCTATATCATGTTGTATGATTAAAATGTACAAAAAGTTAAAACTTTGAAATTTTGCGAAAAATACGAATTTTCCTAATTTTATACTACGTTGAGTGGTCGGAAGATCTGACACAAATGTATAATAACTTATTATACTAATACATTATAGCATTTATTATTATAAGTGCTATAATATATGGATTTTACATACTTTTAGTAGCTAATTCATGATACAGGAACGTAATTAAAAACATCTGCCGTGTTTTAAAAAATTATAAAAAATTACGGTTTTTAACAATTTTTCGCCAACTTTGAAGGCATTGCGCGAACGGAAGATATGGTAATAAAAAAATAATAATTAGTGCATTTTTCATGTCTTTACCAATTGCAACTTTTCCGCACTATAGCGATCCGAAATAAAATAAAAAGTTTTTTTCGGCCCACCCTAATATATATATATAATAATTAGTGATGGGAGTGGAGTAAATATCCAAAATTGTACAGTATTTGTTTTAATTTAATTAAAAACTAAATATACAAGTTATTGTAATACCTAAGTATCATAAACTGTATTTCAAAAGTATAAGGAGGTAGGTAGGGTGGGTTGGAAGGGGCATAATTAAAAAGCATCCTTATGCTTTCATTTGGTATTTTAGGTAATGGCAATTGGCATTCCTAAATGAAACAATAATGGTTTACTTAATTATTGCAAGTAACGTAAAAAAAAGTTCCTGATTATATTAAAAAAGATGTTTCTGAGTCACTCAATAAGAAACTTATCAATTGTTAACAATCACCTTGTAAAATTATAGGTTGGTTATAAAATAACGCTCGCTATTCTGAGTGGTCTGTAGCTTGAATGAAATATCCAAATGCATCAAAAAGTGAGAAACTTACTAATCAAGAGGGGGAAAAAAAGAATGGAATCATAAAAAAATATAGAATCCTAAAAAATAATCATAAAAAAACAAACTCTTCTCTTGATCAGGGTTCTAAATTACGAGGCGCAGCCAATTATGGCTAATTACGGCCAAAGCATCCAATTACGCCTCGTAATTTAGAACCCTGGTCAAGAGACGAGTTTGTTTTTTATGATTCTATTCTTTTCCTCCCTTCCTTATTAGTAAGGGTCTCAAAGTTTTTTACATTTGGCTTATTCATTCAAGCTACAGACCACTCCGAATAGCGAGCTTTATTTTATAACCACCCTATACACCTTTCACCCTTCTAGCCGAGTCTCTCTTCCCTTCCCTCAAATCACATCACATGGCCTTCCCTATGTGTGCAGGGCCGGATTTCTAAATAGGCTAAGTAGGCTGTAGCCTAGAGCAGCGAATTTTTTGGGGCGGCAAATTTTAAAACCAATTAAATCGGCTTTCGGCATAAGAAATTATTGCATAGATACAAATATACTTAAGATAAAAAAAACCAAATAAATTGCATTAATGCGTACACCGTAAACGTATATATAGTACCAATATTTCGTAACAATAATATGGTCGCTGCGAAGGCAAGTGCATCCCTTTCAACCGGATATCAAAGTTTAAAGACAAATAGTAGAGTTTAAAGAAACTCGCTTATTTCGTTTTCAATTTAATGCGTAAAGGTACATAGATGATTGTAATATGTCTATCTATTTTAAACAGCACATACCACACTATGTTAAAGATAACCAGCTACCTTTCCCCGAATTGTGGGAGTACAGTGACTGGGGCGGCAAATCGTAGCCTACAGGCGGCAAATCTTTAAATCCAGTCCTGTACGCGTGCAAATACCATGGTGTGCAAATGCCACCAATGCATCTACCATCGAATCATTTTTATTTGGCCTGGACAACATACTTTAAGTTAATCCTATAGTTGAACTCAAAACAGGGTAATTTTCGCTTCATCTGATTGCTCCGCGTGCTTTATAGCTCCGCCTTTGGTCGTGGCTTCTGTGCAAGGAAACTATGAGTTTAAGTATAGTCAACACTGGCATGGTGACGATTTGAGCTTGGCGATTCCTCCAAAATAACAGGGTGGTAACAAAATTTTTGAAAAAGAGTTCCACGATATTTCCCTGATACTCTTACATAAAAAAAATTCCCTGATATTACAATTACTGTTTAGTTTGAATTATTGTCCTACACGAGGGCTATTGGTGACGGGCAGAGTAATTTAGAATCAGTCAAGTGACGAGCCGACACCTGAGTAGGCTCCCAACGCAACCGTTATGGACGACATCGTACACAGCTTTGGGACTTTCGAGCATATTAGTCGTTTGATAATTATTGACAGGTTTTTTTTGCCTGACGCGTGATACAAAGAGAGTCAAGAGTTTAAAATAAAATAATCCAAAAATAATCCCTGGAAAAATTCAGAAAAATTCCCTGATATTTTGCAAAATTTGAAAAATTCCCTGAGAATTCCCCGATATTTCTAGAATTAAAAAGTTCCCTGAATGCTGTGTATACTAGCGATTGTTTCCCAGTTATCCTTGAACTGGTCTTGATTGGCTTCTGATCATGTGCAACACTAGTTTAACATGCACTCACCCTTTAAAACCTCACAAAACTTTGTAATTAGTTGCCGGTCCAGCAACTAGGATTTTACCCATACTTTATGAATATAATGCATGGTATTTGTCACTATCAATATCCGAAAGAGCATACAAATATATTAAAATTATAAATCTTACAACGTAATTTTTAAGTTATGCATAAATGTACTCAATTATAAAATTAGTAAATCTTCTAAGAAATGAGAATTTCTAAAAAACAGTTCAGTCTTCTGATAAAGGATTCTATAATAAGAATCCAAAATAGTTAAAAATACCTATTGGTGCCGTAAATCAACGACAAATCTTTCAACTATTTATGTAAAAAGTAAGCATACATTTTAACTAATATATTCTGTCTTAAAATATTTGACTAGTAAATTACATTCAAGCATAGTAAACCATGACATGACATATCAGTACGTAAATGTATAAAGAAATATGTTTGCTTTATTTGTACTAAATTACGCAAACGCTGCTTATTAAAAAATGAAACAATTCAGTAGAACGCTAAACTTACCTTACACTTAATATCCAGTAAAACAAATTTGTGCAACTTGTCAAGACTTGTAGTTCCAGTTCTTATTTGCATAAATCCAATCTAAACACTTTTCGCATAAAAATATACTCAATATCTATTTTAAAAAACACACAATTGCTAGATTACCAAGGCGATTTTTAAAACCACCACACAATAATGAACTCAACTCATTCATACAACATAAACAACTTAACAAACAGAGAGACCAAAAACTAAACTAAAACTTCACACACCTTCATATCATTCATATTTTACAGTTGACGTAGAAATAAAACTCGACACTGCGAGGCGCTAGAATCGCGGTTTAAAATGCTGACATAAAAAAGTTATTATGACGTTTTTAATTTGTTTGAATACAGTTGTTGCAGGTTCCATTGCCTTATTCATAAAAGTGTGGAGTCTTGTCTTGTCAGAACAATAAATAAAGAAAAAAAATCATCACACTGCATTTTTGAGAAGCATACCTTTCATTATTGCTTCAGAAATTATGATAATATAAGTGCTGAGCTGAAAGTCATTGCACCAACATAAGTATTCTAGTTCACATATTTTTATGCTATCACCAAGACATTTTTTTTGTGGGAAGGACATGTGTTTCCTCGTTACCCGTAAAAATTTTTTTAATTGAACATTTTCATGCATTAAGCATTTCATGTCACAGCCGTGAAAAGTAATTATCTAGTTGTACTGCCACCTATCGGAAGACTAATACGGACTGACTATCGGAAGTAAAATTTTAAGTATATGTATGGCTTTTCGGAATGGAAGATGAAAACTGAATAATCTCTGCATAGTAGGTTTAGGGGGAATAGAGTAAATGGTGATCAAGAGGTTTATAAGAATAAATTGCCGTATCATAATTTTAAGGATTAAGAATTATGAATAGAAAGAAAGTGCTCAAAATAAATCTTATCACAAGCTGTTAAAGTGGATCAGTTGCAGGGCTCTTTTATAGCTATTATTGAGGGACAGAGGAATTAATTTTCTCAAGTGCAACGACATGTAAAAAAAATCTACGTTTATTTTCCTTCATATCAATCCAACTATTTTATGCAATATGAAACACAATCTTACTTACACTTCGTGATATAAAATCAAATAAGTTTCACAATTTTACTATTATAGTATATAATGCAAGATATATATTTATATTATATATGTATTTGAAATAGCTAATTCTCTTACATTATTTTAAAACAAAATTTAATTTTTATTGCTGTATTGCATGGGCTAACGGCTAACCACGTTATCGCATCTGAACTTGTAAAATTGGCAGGGACTTACTTGGTTTATATATTAAATACCAGTACAAGTTAGCAGATGGCGCTTAAGTTTGACAGTAAAACTTTCCTTTTAATATACTCTATCAACATTCTATCTTCAATTTTGTAGAAAATTGTTGTTCTTTAACATTAATAAAGAAAATGCGCCTAGTTTTCCAAAGTTGAAATTCGCAACGTCCATTAAAAGACTAAAGTTAAAATATACCCTGTTCATGTTTTAAAAATGCAGAAGATTTGGAAAAAACATATCAAACAGTCAGAACAGTTAGAAAGAATAAAAAAAAATCTGCAGCCATTTTTAAATTATTCAGGAAATTAAAATTTATATAAAATTCAATTTCTAAGTTACCAGTTAGTGTTTTTTTTAATTATATATAAAATAATTTATTTCAATTTTCTTATTTAATAAAACTATAACATAATTTACCGTAAAAGTACTGGTTTTTCAATGTAAGAACTAGTATTATGATCTACATCTATACCGTCAAAGCGGGTAACTTTGGCCACGCGTCGGAAAAAGATTTGTTTCTTAATTTCTCTTCATAAAATGATCTCATCTTAGATTGTTTGACATTTTTGGATAGGTGGAAACATCTCCTTTCATCACATGTAAAAAAAAATATCATTCTAATTCTGGCAATACTACAAATGCTGTTTTCATTCTTACGAGCATAAAATGACAAAAATCTATCTCTTCCAACTTTTGTCTGGAACACTTAAAAATATATTGAAAATAATTAAATAAAACACTCTATTCGATTCCTTTATTTATCAGGAAGAATATTACACCATTTGTTTCATTCTAAGTTGAATACTTTTTGTGCTGTATTTAAATATTTGTATATGGGAAGCTTTTGCCGATGAAAGCGGGTAACTTTAGCCACAGATGTAAATATTTCTTTATGGAACTTTGCACTTTAAAAAATGTATGTAAAAGTGTATTCTGTTTAACTACTTTTGAAAAATTCTTACTTTTATGATTACTCACTTTTTAGATATTTTTTTTTAAAAATATCACAGTTTTGAGCATTAAAAAGATGAAGATAGAACGCAAGAAACGTATACCATTCAAAATCGCAAATGTCGAAAGGTAAACATTTTCAGATTCCTAATTATGAATATATTATTTTTTCCCTTTTCATAATAAAATCGTTTGCTTTTTATAAATATAATTGTTATTACATCTTGCTTCAAAAAAAGTTCTTTTTATATTATTAAAATAGAAGTTTATTTTTCTTTTAAGCGACAAACAATACTAGTATTCATTGTGTAACGCCATTCCACGATGAACTGCAATGTAAATGTTAAGTTATATACCATTTTTGATTACTATATGTCGTATAACTTTGTTATTTTAAGTTAAAAGTTATAATATTGCTATTTAATTCGTTAATACAGCCTTTAAGGATGTTAAAAAGTATGTTTTTTTTATGTATTTCATGGGTGGCCAAAGTTACCCGCCCGGCTCCTAACAGTGTCCTAATTTTTTAAAATTAATACAAATTTTTTATTAATTTATAAAATTTAACAAAAATGCTTGAAAATTATTCCTAAAAGTACAATACTTAGAATGCATAATGATGTTAAAGTGTTTAAATCGTTTTTGTAGTTAAATTTTTCTTCTTTTGTAAAAAAAACTATGATTTTGGCCAAAGTTACCCGCACTGACGGTAATTAAAAAAAAGAAAGAGTCTGTCTGTCAGTGTGTATGTCTGTGGATCGCAAAAGACCTACTTAGACTGCTCTAAAAAATTCGAAATTTTTAATAAAGATTCCTTTTAATACCTACGTGTGCACCTGAGGCTTAGTTTTTTCAGATCTGATTGTGTGATTTTTAATTAATAAAATTAGTTTAAAAAAAAAAAAACGTCATCCACTTGTAAGTGCGGGACCATAACAGGGCTTGAAAATACATGGACCGGGCCGAAACGGGGGCTTGACGCCATTCTCTATTAGTGTTTGCTTTTAAGTGCGCCTACGCCAACACGAATTTAGTTTTGTTTTGATTTTGAGTGTATTTTAATAAGTAGGCAGACCATAACAGGGCTTCAAAACACAACGACCGGGCCGTAACAGGGGCTTGACACCATTATCTGTTATTATTTGCTTTTTCTTGCGCATGCGACAACACGAATTGAATTTAGTTTAGATATTGAGTGTGTGGGGAACATTCATGTGATGTCACGCGATTTGTTATTCTACAACTCTCGAAACACGTGCTAATGTTATCCTATACAGCTATCGAACCACGTGCTAATGTTTTCCTACTACTTTAACTTGTCTAACCGCTTTTTTTTACCACAGCCTTTTGGAATTGAGGCTCCTTTGGATATAGCCGTGAATGTTCCCCTTTATCTCAAGTAAGCATGCATCTAAAAGGAAGCAATGCGAAGTTAACGGGTTCCCAGTAAGGCGGGACCATACTGCTAGTTGACAATAAAAGTAAGGCACCAAACTAAAGTGTTTTTTATTTCTTTCATTCAATTAATTCTCAAGTTATGCAAAACCATGAATAGATTATAACTTTTCAAAAGCTTTATATCCATTGCCGTCTTAACCATAAGGGCACACGGGGCCCGTGCCCAGGGCCCCCATTCTCAGGGGGCCCCGAAGGACCGACAATTTCTCTCACACATTTATTCTCAAAACATATTTGTCGGGCACATTACACTTTTTTCACAAATCAGTAATCTTATCAGAAGGTATTTACAAGGCATATACATTATATCGATGACAGCGCCTATTCCTACTGTACTAATTAATAATATTTCCAAACGTATCCTACCTAATTTACTAAGTACGACATCTGGCGATCACTTACGCAATCACAACGATTAACTATTACGAATCTCTGATCAGTAACGTCAATACCGAAAGCAATAATTTTGATCAGTTGATTCCCATAATTGACACATTAAATCCACATTAAAAAAACGTTCGGCAGCATACCAAGAAATTGATAGTCGATTTAGCTTTCTTTGTCAGTTAACAGCAATCGAATCTGGTGAGTTGACCAAAAAATGCAAAGAGTTTGCAAATAGTTCTATCATGAAGACATTAATGCAGATGAGATCAAAACAGAATATTTTCATTAAAGCTAATATTTAAAAAACATAGCAAAGCAATCTCAGCGGATTTAAATATCTCAACCTTACATAACCTAATAAAATCAGATAAATTCGAAGAAACTTTTCCAAACGTAGAAATTGCTACAACAATATTCCTTTGCCTAATGGTTACCAATTTTAGTAGAGAGCGGTCATTTTCGCAGCTTAAGAAAATAAAAAATTAATTGCAAATAACAATGTTACAAGAACGGCAGAGTAATTTGTCAATTATGTGCATAGAAAGTGATATCCTTCAAAAAAATTGACTTTGATGATGTAATAAAAGATTTTGCTTAACAGAAATCCCGAAAGAAACCATAATCGTAACAAAAAAAAAAAAAAAAAAAAAAAAAAAACAGCAGCATTCTAATATCATTAATGACATATTATATCATACTGTATTTTATAACAATAAATGGACATACTCAGTAAAAAAAATTATTATAATTTGCTTTTTTTTACTTTCCAAAAGGGCCTCAAAATATTGTGTGCCCTAGGGCCCCAGCCTAGTTTAAGACGGCCCTGTTTATATCACATAAAATTTTATTCCACAAAATCGGCCGTAGTGAACTATGGTATAGACAAACCAAGTTTTTAAGACACTCTTTTCCAGTATTATTTAATTTCGAGTAACTTGAAAAATCTCAGGTTCAAAAAGATACATACAGATGGGTGACAAAATAATACGAACACCTAAGAAAGAGGAGAAAAGCTTTATTCATAGCAAGTTGGACCCCCTTTGACTGAATTACAGATTGTATGCGACGTGGGATGGACGCATAGAGGTCCTGAACAACTTTTAATGGAATACGAAGCCATTTTTCGTGGAGAGCGGTCTCTAATGCCGAAATCATAGATGGTGGAGGGAATCGAGCACGGAGTGCTTCTTTGGGCATTCTCCACACATTATCTCGTCCGGTGGTCTGGAATAGGGAGAACGTCGATTCATACGACCAGATGACTTGTTGCCCCTGCTGTGGGGTCCACTGTCTGTGTGTTCTACACCACTGGCATCGCAGTAAAGCATGACGTGTTGTTACCAATGGTTTACGAATTCCAACTCTTCTATACAAGTTCGAAGCATGCAGTTCCCTTTGGACAGTTCTTGCTGAAATAGGGTTACGAAGATGACTATTCACCTCAGACGTTATTGGCATAGTGATTGTTTGCGTTTCGGGCCACTATACGGGTTAAGACTCTTTTATCGCTCTCGGTAAGCTTTCTTATCCGTCCACTTGTGTGCTTGCCACACGCCACATTCCCGCATTTCTTGTATGCTGTCATAATGGCAGATGCAGTACTCCTTGCACTCCCCTAATAAATGGCTGTTTCCGTCACCGAGCAACCAGCGCACCTCATTCCAAAAATCATACCTTTTTCGAACTCTGACAGGTCCGGCATTATTGCGTTTTTCAGAAATTACAATAGAGGCGTGTAGCTCCTATCGCAGCTGTTGAGCAACTGATACTTTACCTTTCGAATCCGCTGGGCAGCGGATTGCAACGCAAAATGACATGCGGGTTGTGCGTCCTTGAAATGGGCCATGCCTTTTTCACGGGTGTTCGTATTATTTTGTCACCCATCTGTATGTACAAAAACTAGCCAGTTAACGCGTTGCTGTGATTTAAAAAAAATGTAAGAAAGCACACATTTTTAATGTATTCAATCACGCCATCGTGCTGCTGATTTCTCGATCTATATTTCCAAAATATTCTTTGTCTATACCAAAACCGACCTTAAGTTTGCAGTATACAAATGTTCTACGAGAAAAAGGGTAAATAGTTCTCATTTTTGAGTGCGGGAATATAATACAAAAAGGTATTTCACATTCAATAAACAAATTTATTTGTTATTTCAAGACATAAATTTATTATTTTTATTAGTTTAGCTTCAGTTAGAGTGTTATTTTAATTATTTTTTTCCTTCGATTTTGACGTAACAGGGCGCACGAATATCAGGGTCAAATTATCAACCAATCGGAGCAGGCGAAGCTTCGGCGCCAGCCGCGTTGTTTACGTAAATTCCTCCGCGTAGTACATTTCTCTGCTGCAAACTTAAGGTCGGTTTTGGTATAGTTTTTCTAGTCATTCTTCATCTATCTTAAAAACATTGATTTTTTTAATAATAATAATTTTTTATTGCGCAAAAAAATAACAGACTTTCATTTTAGGGGAAAACAAAGTAAACAGAACACCAAGGGTCACAAGGACCATATTGGCGAACATAAAAAAAAAGTATATGATATAGATTTACAAAAACAAAAAGAGAATAAAGTTATGTAAATGATACTACTTTGGCCATATTTCACAGCAGCTAAACTGGAAAACCTCCGTTTGGTGTTTCTCTTGTGAACGTTGAAAACTATAGACATAAAAACAACAGGCAATAGCGCCATCAGCCCAGCAAAGTTGGTTCAAAAATGGACTAATTTTTAACCGGTCCCAAACTATCGAGGTTCTTTTTGAATTCTACTCTCATCGAAGATACAACAATCGGCCTGTCACAACCCACTCAGGTGCGTAAAATGTTCACAAATGTTACAAATGATTCCTTAGAACCTTCTTCCTAAGTTTCTACCTCAAGAGGAAGTATCGAAAGTCCAAAATGTGCATTATCCCTTTTCGACCGGCGGTCAGGTGGCGCTGATTTAAAGTTATGAGACTAAATTTGAGTTTTATGGGAAAAAATGCGTTAAACAGCATCAATGCCAGCAACTCCTTAAAAACAAAGTAATTTTTTATACAAAAAAACGAATGGTACAAGTCAGCTGCTTCGGTATCGATATTTTTGAAGAGCTTGATCATTCTCTTTTACACCCGCACGATCGTGAAAGCTCGGTCGGAAAGGGTTAAGGTCTTCAATTCCTTCGAATGAAAAAGAAAAGAAAATTTTAAAATAAAAGTCATAATTATGGACATAGGCCTGACCTCATTTGAATTAGTTTATACGAAATTTAAGTCATTTTTTAAAGTCATTTTTAAAACAAATAACGAATGGTACAAGTCAGTTGCTTCGGTATCAATATTTTTGAAGAGCTTCAACATTCTCTTTACTACCCGCACGATTGTGCGAGCCCGGTCGGAAAGGGTTATGTCAGTTCCTACATGCCGCTAGTTTCCGTGGATGTCCGAAGTATCCCCAAACCCAGGCAATCTATTCCGATCCCTACAACACCTCTAGTAGATACTGCAATGACATAAAATGACCAAACAAATGACTTTGCTTTAACTTATACTCGAAACACTTCTACACCAGGTTTCAGCTTTTCGCAGGCAGTAATTTCCAACGAGGTCAAAATAAGTGATCCTCACACTCCTTCCACTTCTCAAAATTATGCAAAATTTTGTTTTATGCTTTATTTAACATGATTAAAAAAATATATGCTCATTTTTTCCTATATTTAATATTAGCAACGTCCATTAAAATGATAAAGAAAGTATATAGCAGGTTTAGTTTTAAGAAAATGCTGCAGAGGAGGATAAAACGTAACTGACAAGCAATTAGAAGTAATAAAAAAGTCCTTTAAACTTCCTTTTAAATAATTCAGGGAATTAAAATTTGTATTAAAGTCTCTTTACTAAACTACCAGTAATTTGTTTTCAAAAAAGACTATATAAAATTTATATTGGTTATTTAACTTTACACACAATAGTTTGAGATTCTGTCCAAAAATTATACTGGTTCTTAAAGTTTAAGACCTGGTATAATTGTAATCAACCCTCCAGTGCATACTCTTGCCATTGGCAATAAGTAAATCTCCCCCTCGACAATTTGTTTTTTTTTCGTTATATACCATTCGTTACATTGGTCTGCACTTGGATATGATAATGATTTTGGATCCATTTATGCGCACAATTGATGAAACTATCAATGATTTTGTTTGATTTGCTTAGATTTTTTTTGTTTAATCTTTATTTTCATTTTACGTTACAAAATTAAAAACTATTAATAAAATAACAGATATATTTATAATGTCAGTAATATTTCAAGAAATTAGGATAAATCGAAGTAAATAATGGCGAAATGTCGAAAACATATTTTATATTTATATCAACTCCAAATTTAATGTCATAATTTTAAATCAGCGTCATCTGACCGCCGCACAGTGGGGCAAAACTCGCAAAAGATGGCCAAAAGTATTTAACGGATTTTAAACGAACTATAAACTATTAGATTATGTTTTATGAAGTATTTTAAGAACAAAATTGAGTCAAAGTAAATAAAATATATATTCATTATTAAAAATTCTGCTTACATAGTTTTGCATAAATTACGACATTTTATTTAAAAAAAAGTTTTAAAAAACTAATTAGGATTAAATAAATGTATATTCATTAATTTATACCGATTTAAAAGAAATATGAAGTTTTTAAACTCTTCTTGAGTACATAACTGTTTTTTAACAACTCCTTATGACTTTAACAATATTTTAGAATTTGCTTACTTTCAATCACTTTCACATTCGGAGTCATCATCAGAAGAGGTGCTTGCAGATTGTATTACTGGACCTTCTAACATTTCCAAAGTATCTTTCGAAAAATGCCTGAGTTTTCTTTTAGGCTCTTTTTCTCTAAAGTTCAAAATGGAAGGGTCAGATGAAATTAGCAAATAATTTAATATGTCTTCGTTCGTTTTTGCTCTTGAGCACTTGCGCGTAAAACTTCTTCTGCATATTTTAAATTCTTTGTTACGGGCTTCTTGTGCCTCTTCACTCAACTGTCCTATGGGTATTAAAAAATTCGAAATTACTTCTGATCCATGGATTAGAATCTTGTGGACAGTTACTGGCATTGGATACCATGGATACAAGTTAACATAGCGTTCAGCAGTTACAAGACAAAATTTACTGAATTTATCTTTATTGATACTAAAGCCACTTGCCAGTGTTTGCATAATAATTCCAAACCGTTTAATTAGTACTTCATCGATTCCAGTAATTCCAGCAGAAACACTGTAGTGTTCAAAGAATCTTCTGGCAGTATTTCCGTCATTCGAGTTGCCAAATCCTGGCTTTGGTTTATCTACAATTAAGCCAAGCTTTTTCTTGAATTCTTCCTGAACGCTTTTTTTTTGTTCTGCTACTACTCGTTTTGCCTCTTCTCCACGGGCTTGCCAAGTTTTTAAGGTTAATTTGTATGAGAGATGAAGTAGGCACTCAAATAACCTTATCCATCCATGCAAGATAGATAGCCCAAACTCCATTTTAGATGCATCTGCTTTGGTTGATAATGCTAGTTGGAGATCATTGAAGTCTTTTGAAGTTAAATTGCAAATATAGCATTTTTGCGTAGAATTATTGTGGGTCACATAATTGCAAATTTTGCCATCAACCATGGTAAAAAATAATTTATGGTTAATTTGAATACTGACATTATCAAGTTCACATTTTGAGGTTTCAAGTTGTTTGATTTGATCTTCTATCATCTTTTTTTCTGAAAGAACAAGTTCTTTAGTTTCCTTGGCAAATACGAATTTTATGGGCCTGCAGTAACGCGTGGAAGACGTTCGGGGATTTTGCCATAAAATATGTTCCACTTCCTTCGAATCCTTGGCAATCAGTTGAATAGGTACAAGTGATACCATGAAAATGCTTGAATCACTTTCTGCATCTTCATCAAATGTCCTTTTATACTCACTTTGCCCTGATGAACCGTCAAAACCCCATTTGGAAATGAGGG
The DNA here is from genome assembly GCA_023701765.1 of Hylyphantes graminicola. Taxonomy (NCBI): domain Eukaryota; kingdom Metazoa; phylum Arthropoda; class Arachnida; order Araneae; family Linyphiidae; genus Hylyphantes; species Hylyphantes graminicola. The sequence goes on along the minus strand of CM043120.1, from coordinate 60,423,139 downwards.
TTAAACTTCGAAAATTATAAGTTTCAAATACTTCTTTTTGGGCTTCTACTAATCTCGAAACCGTAAGATCAAGAAGTGACTGAAGTTTAATCTCAGCACATGTACTTGATATCAGTACTTTCTCTGATTCTGGGTAACATTTTTTTTTGGCTTGCTGAATAATTTTATAAGAGGGAAATTTCAATTTGTCTTTTGATCGAATGATATCATATTGGTGGCGAGATAATTTTGCATCAACAACCATGGCAAGTGCTTCTTCTGGTGCAAGGGCAAAATTTTTGGTAAGAATTTGTTTTGACTCATCATTTTTCAGAGAGATACCACGTATCAAATTAGATGCCTCTAACTCTCCAGAAGTACGTAGGCTCATTTGTGTGGCATACATGAGTTCCTCTTGGGAGTGATTTTCTCTAAGGTCTTGCGTTTTGCGCCTTTTTGTACGTTCTGAACACTCCGCAAACGGTAATTTTGGGCGACCAGTCGTAATTGCAGTTCTTTTAGAATAATCTATAAATGAAATGGTCCCCTCAAGCCAAGAACCATTTTTTTCAACAAAAATTTGTTCATGTCTCCGTGATTGATGCCATCTACTTTTTAATTTAGATGTGAAGCGTGTTACTTTTTGATGGAGATCTACTAAACAATCTTCAGGACATTGAGTAGAAATTTTCACAAAATTAGTTAAATATCTGCATTGTTCTTCGATAGTATTCAAATTCGACTTTCGCATCACATCAAATAGATATCTTTTTGACAAAACTAAAACTTCCGATCCAGAAGCTAAACATAAAAGGTATTCCTCCGTTATGATTTTGATATTTCTTTAAAAGGTTAAAAAATGCATGCAAATACAATATATTTACAATAAAATAAATTTAGTACTATGTGGAGTAAAAGTAGTATATTTCCGTAATTTTAAAAACAACTTTGTATTTATTTCTGCCAGTTGTTCCCTCTATTTTATTAGAAAAATTTCGAATTAAAACAATAAAAACGTCTCACAGTGCGATAAAAATAAAAGGGTGTTTCGGGCCAAAAACCCGCACCTCATAAGATATTATTCAAAGCGCTTACTATTTATTTGAGTATGTTTCAGACATTGTGTCGAATAAATTTAGGGAAAATAAAAGGTTCATATTATTTTTTAATCTATGATCAAAAACAAAAAACAAAAAAGTTTCGCGAGTTTTATGATTTGTAATAGCACTCTAATGAAGCGATTATGAAAACAATAAGTAACATGAGAACGCTTTCATGCTCAACTTCATTCGAAATGATTACAACTCTTTGTTGTTTTAGGTGGTGCGGTGAATCTGGAAAAACCACCTGTCCTTTTTCAAAATCAAAACAAACCATTTGTAGTGATGGGTATATTTTGCGGGTGAAATGAATCAGTGTATACATGTTTCTTTTTTAGTTATTTAATCTTAAAGTTCAAATTTTAATGTATATTTTTCAACCAATAAAAATATTAAAAGATTCTTAAAAATGCCCAAAATATATTAATTTTGTAACACTAATTTTCTTAACACTCCATAAAACCTTACTTTAACGCTTTAAGTATATTTATTTTGGACTTAAAACTACAATTTTACAAATCTATGGCTTTCCTAGAATAATAATAAATTCACTTAACTTCTCAAATAAAAAGTCACTTTCGAGTTTTGTCCATAGGACGTCGCACTGTGCTTCGAGTTAACGTGCGCCACACTGAAGTGTTTGAGAGCGAGCTCACTACAAATTAACTTTACTTTAAAAAAGGCACTTTAGCGCACGAGATTTCACTTGAAACAACTTATATAGGTTCTAAACTTTATCATAAAACATATTTTAGAGGGGGGAAATGGGGGGATTTTTTTTATTTAACCCAAACGTGTACAGTTAAACTATTGAATTATGACATGGAAATAATGAATTTAATTTCAAATGAAAATATAACAAATACGATAAATACTTATAATAATTGAAATTTACATACCTTCAGGTGTGTTTTGCATTTTTAAACTTTATTTTTTAAAAATTCAGAACGCGCAAAATTTTATATGACTGTTCATAGTCAAAATCGCATTTGAAATGAGCCTCCTTTGTTTTTCTACTTTGAGCGCGTTGCACGGTTAAAATAATAATCGAGCAAAGAAAATATTAACGGTTTTCAATCTGTTGAAATATCGTCTGCAGGTGCACCAAATATCAAATGTTTATTCAAAGTTTTATTTTTTGACTTTTGGCCACGTTTTGCGACTTTTGCCCCACTGTGCGCCGGTCCTGAAACGTGTAGCTGTAAAACTCACAATCTCTAAAGTGTAACAAGATATTTGGTCAAGTCAGTTCATTGGAGACTCCGTCTAATTGAATTTATTATTAACAAGTGTTGCCCACATTTCCATGAATTTTACTTTTAAGAAACCGATAATTGTTCTAAGTCTAAAAAATCCCTTAGCGAACGGGCTCACACGACCGCGCGGGTATTAAAGGGAATGTTCAATCTCTTCAAAAATATCGATACCGAAGCAGCCGACGTGCACTTTTCGTTATTTGTATAAAAAATGACTTTGTTTTTAAGAAGTTGCTGGCATTGATGCTGTTTAACGCATTTCTTTAGGGTTTAAGTCCATTTTTAGTGCCACCCCGGTGGTGCATTCGTTAGGATGCTAGCCTTTGGAGCAGCTGGGATCGGGCTCGAATCCCGGTCAGACATGGATGTTTGTGACCATCAATAAATGTTGATATTTGTCTATGTGTTTGTGTTGTCCTTTCTTTGTGTGTCTCTTGCGCCTGTAAAAACTCTTTCTGTGTCTGTCCCACTTGACGAAAGCTTATACGCGGTTCTCCGATCAAGCACACAAGCTAGAATATAGATGTACCTACCATACCATACCAAATTTAGTCAGATAATTTAAAATCATCGCCACCTGAATATATTCGTAATCTGGGCGCTTGAAAACGTAAGAATTTGCGATGATATCCATTATCCAGGGCAACAAAAATAAAAAAAGGTTTTAAAAAAACGCTGTCGAGGAGGATAAAATGTAACTAACAGGCAATTAGATGTACTAAAGTCTTTTAAATTTCCTTTAACATAATTCAGGGAATTAAAATTTATATTAAATTCTCTATACTAAACTACCAGTAATTTGTTTTCACTAAAGATTATATACAATTTATTTTACGTATCGTATGTGAAAATTTGACTCCATTAAGTTATCCAAAAAAAAGTACTGGTTTTTATATTTTAAAAACTGGTATATAATTATATAGGCTGAGATTATACTGTTGAGATCGTCGGTTATTTGACAAAACCACGAATGTGCAAAAACAGAAATATGCTTAGGGATGGAAAACCGTTCAACTTTAAACCGGTTTTTAACTTCGGTTAAACGGGCAAAACCCGCTCTTTAGGTGTACCGGTTAAAACTGAAGAACCGATTTGAACAAAAATCTTAATCGGTTAAACTGGAGGAAAATTTTAAAACTGTTCAATTGATTATGACGTCTTAAAATATATCACAATGGGTTTGAATGATATGGTTCGTAAATTAATTATTAACACTGTTGATACTGATAATGCCTTCAAGCATCAAGAACTAAGCTGGCGGTGAATGCCACATAATATTTGGCAACAAAAATCTTTTTCTATAACATATTAGGCAGCAACATATCAGAAAGGGGCACAGGAAGTACAACTTTTTAAATTAAAAAGAAACACAATCAACTTATGGTTTAATGTTCAGAGTTTATGAAGGTAAAATGTTGACTATATATAAATTATTCCTTGTGAAAGGGGTTTTTTTGGTGTTGCGATTTTTCTGTTTTTCAGGATATTCGAAAATCACACCTCTGAGATATGTTTTAAATACCGGGTGATTATAAAAAAAACTTCGCCAACATCTGCGCTTCTAGAGTCCGTTCCAGTTAACCGATCGAGATAAAATTTTAAATATAGTTATTTGGAGGTATGCGCTCGAGATTCAGTGAATTTGATGACAGTGGTGCATACGGTTACAATTATAGTTACATAAACTCGAAAATTTTGAATAGCAACGCCTACTTTTTCAAGTCTCAAAATGTTTAGCGCATGCGAAAACCTTAAATAGCGTTGAAACGGCATCGCGATTTGTCCAAAAACCGACGCGTTATAAATAACCCTTTAAGACCGGCCATCAGATGGCGCTGATTAAGTTTATGAACTAACTATTAAGCGTTTTATCGAAAAAAAAATGCATTAAACAGCAAATTTACTGAGTGTTCACCTCAGTCATATGCAAATATACTGCGTGTGCACAAATCGTGTTTTGTTGGCTGTTTAAGCCATTTTTTTCGATAAAACTCTTAACAGTTAGTCTCATAAACTTAATCAGCTCCATCTGATGGCTGGTCTTAAAGGGTTATTTATAACAAGTCGTTTTTTGGATAAATTGCTGCCGTTTCAACGCTATTTTAAAGTTTTCACATCCGGTGAACATTTTGAGACTGGAAAAAGTAGGCATTGCATTCGAAATTTTCGAGTTTCTGTAACTATAACCGTAACCGTGAGCACCACTGTCATGAAATTCACGGAATCTCGAGCGCATACCTCCAAATAACTATAATTGACATCTCATTTCGATCGGTTAACTGGAACGGACTCTAGCGCAGATGTTGGCAAAGTTTCTTTATAATCACCCGCTAGTTTATTGAATTTCTTTTTTTTACATAGCTTAATAACCTTAGATTTCTCACATTATAATAAATGAAATGTTATTTGATGTCAAGTTCTTTTCTACCAGATATCTATAATCGTAGTCCATTCGAAAAACGTAACCTAGATTTAATCCTCTAAGACCCTTTCAGATGGCGCTGATTTAAGGTTATGAGACTAAAATGTTAAGAGTTTTATCGACAAAGTTATCTTAAATAGTATCAATGCCAGCAACTCAAACTTCGTCATCTTCTATACACAAATACTGGAAAAGTTGCCTTGAATCGCATCAACGCCATATTCCAGAAAGAAAAATACAACGATTTTTTTTTTAAATTCGCTTTTCGTGCAATTTAATTTTTCTCATCTAAAATTATTCCGGGCTATAAAGGAGGTTAAATAATTTGTTCCACAAGTGGAATTATGGCGTATAAAATATTAAAATATGAGTTTTAATCAATTACTATGGAATATTTTAAGGCAAACGAAAATTTTAAGCGCTATTCGTAAAAACGCACAAAACAATTTGAAACACTGTAACCATTTTTTATAATAAAATAATATAAAAACTCCTAAACCGGAAATTACCAGTTGTAATTGGATGTGATAAAGTATTTCAACAAAGAGGCCAAAAATAGATGGCTGCAAATGTCCATCCTACCTACCCGAATTGGCTGTGTTAAAGCTTCTCACAGAAGTTATAGAAATAGACAGACGGAATGGATCAAACTTCCAAAACCGGTTTTTCAAAGAAACGGTTTTTAGTAACTTTTAACTGGTTCCGGTTAAAACCGGAGGAAAAAAAGAACCGGTTGAACCGAGCAGCGGTTTCAGTTTTCAAAAACCGCCTATCCCAGGAATTGCACATTCGTGGTTTTGTCATTTGACCGACGATATGGCAATACGAAACATAATTCAATTTAAGTAAATCTTCCCCTCGACAATTTTACCGTTTATTCGTTATGTACCATTCGATACACTGGTATACACTCATATGATAATGATTTTGGGTCCATTTTTATGAGCACAATTAATGAAACTATCAATGATTTTGTTTGATTAGCTTTGATTTTTCAAAAAAAATTATTTTCATTTTGCATTAAAAAAGTAAAGAAAAACTATAAATAAATTAACAGATATATTTTTAATATTTTGAGACATTAGGATAAATCGAAGTAAATAAAGAGGAAGTTGTCAAAAATATATTTTATATTTCTATCAACTCCAAATTTTATGTCATAATTTTAAATCAGCGCCATCTGACCGCCGTGTAAAACTCGCATTCTCTCTAAAGTGTAACAAGATATTTGGTCAAGTCATTTCATTGGAAACTCCGTCTAATTGAATTTATTATTAACAAGTGTTACCCACATTTTCATGAATTTTACTTTTAAGAAACCGATAATTGTTCAAAGTATAAAAAATCCCTTTGCGACCGGACTCACACGACCGTGCGGGTATTAAAGAGAATGTTCAATCTCTCAAAAATATCGATACCGAAGCAACCGACTTGCACCATTCGTTATTTGTATAAAATGACTGTTTTTATGGAGTTGCTGGCATTGATGCTGGTTAACGCATTTCTTTCGTTTTAACTCCAAATTTAGTGCCGCCCCGGTGGTGCAATCGTTAGGATGCTAGCCTTTGGAGCAGCTGGGATCGGGTTCGAATCCCGGTCAGGCATGAATGTTTGTGACCGTCAATAAATTATGTTATTTGCCTATGTGTTTGTGTTTTCCTTTCTTTGTGGGTCTCTTGTGCTTGTAAAAACTCTTTCTGTGTCTGTCCCTCTTGACGAAAACTTATAAGCGGTTCTCCAAACAAGCACAAAAGTTGGAATATTTGTGTACCTACCGTACCATTAAATACCAAATTTAGTCTCATAATTTAAAAATCATCGCCTGCTGACTGCCCGTCGAAAAGGAATATGCAAAAATCATGACAATATGAGCACATTGAGAACTGTCACAGATATATTCGTAATCTGGGTGCTTGAAAACGTAAATATTTGCGATAATATCCTGGGCACCAAAATAAAACTCTTTTTTTTGTACAGCTGTATTATTTGTTTAAAAATGACATTGTTTTTAAGGAGTTGCTGGCATTTATGCTAATTACTGCATTATTGTTCGAAAAAACTCCAAATTTAGGCTTTTAGTTTTAAATCAGCGAGACCTGCCCGCCGGTCATAAAGGGTTAAGTATGTCATCAAGAACCATGTATATGGCAACGCTACCCCCTCTGGGTATATTACACAGAAACCAAAACAGATACAGCAAAACAGCACAGTATTTGTGGACACGTACTTGTAAGGTTTGCAAGGATTAACGTTATACTTGTTGTATAGTTTTAATTCAAGTTAACAGATGGCGCTTAAATTTGACGGTTGGGCAGGCTTTCATTGAATTTTCCTTTCATTTTATGTTACTCTTATCAACACTATTTACGTAACTTGGTAGAAAATGGTTGTTTTATGCTTTATTTAACATGATTTAAGAATAGATGCTCATTTTTTCCCGTATTTAATATTAGCCATGTCCATTAAAATGAAAAAAGTAGAATACAGCCAGTTCAGCTTTAAAAAATGCTGTCGAGGAGGTTAAAACGTAACTAACAAAAAAGAAAAAAGTCTTTTAAATTTCCTTTACTAAACTACCAGCAATTTGTTTTCAATGAAGACAATATAAAATTATCCTGCGTAATATTGTTGCAGATAGCACAGAATAACTAATCTATCCTAAGAAAGTACTGGTTTTTATAGTTTAAAAACTGGTAACATCCTCGACAATTTACCGTTTATTCGTTATGTACCATTCGTTACACTGGTATACACTTAGATATGATTTTGGGTCCATTTATGAGCACAATTCATGAAACTATGAATGATTTTGCTTGATTTAAAAAAATATATATATTTTCATTTAACATTAAAAAAATTAAAAGAAACTATAAATAAAATGACAGGTGTATTTGTAATATTTTAAGAAATTAGGATAAATCGAAGTAAATAAAGAGGAAATTGTCGAAAATATATTTTATATTTCTATCAAACCCCAAATTTAGTGTCATAATTTTAAATCAGCGCCATCTGACCGCCGGTCCTTAAACGTGTAGCTGTAAAACTCACAATCTCTAAGTGTAACAAGATATTTGGTCAAGTCAGTTCATTGGAGACCCCGTCTTATTGAATTTATTATTAACAAGTGTTTCCCACAATTCCATGAATTTTTCTTTTAAGAAACCGATAATTGTTCAAAGTATAAAAAAATCCCTTTGGACCGGGCTCACACGACCGTGCGGGTATTAAAGAGAATGTTCAATCTCTTCAAAAATATCGATACCGAAGCAACCGACTTGCACCATTCGTTATTTGTATAAAAATGACTTTGTTTTTAAGGAGTTGCTGGCATTGATGCTGGTTAACGCATTTCTTTCGATAAAACTCCAAATTTAGTGCCGCCCCGGTGGTGAATCGTTAAGATGCTAGCCTTTGGAGCTGTTGGGGTCGGGCTCGAATCCCGGTCAGGCATGGATGTTTGTAAGCGTCAATAAATGTTGATTTTTGTCTATTTGTTTGTGTTGTCCTTTCTTTGTGTGTCTCTTGTGCTTGTAAAAACTCTTTTTGTGTCTGTCCCACTTGACGAAAGCTTATAAGCGGTTCTTCGAACATGCACACAAGCTGGAATATTTACAGTGGTGGCCAAAAGTGTGGACACATTTTGAAAGTTTCATATTTTTCAACTTTGTGTGATTACAGAATATATTTTGTATATCAAATTAAACAATTGTATATCAAATTAAAAGTAATTTAATCTTTATGAGGACCACTGTGTGCAGATTGCTGAAGTCGTCTGTGAGACCTTTGGTCCCATAAAATCTATATCCATGGATACAACATCATCATCATCAAAGTTATTTCATGTAGAATTAAAAATCTATGCAGTATTACAATATTTGCATTACGAATAAGTTATGCAACTAATACTATGATCTGTCTTACTTTTGCAAGTCATTGAACCACCAACTTGTATTGCAATTTCAGCAAAACAGAATCCATTAATTGTGCTTGCTTGTTCAACTAAAATGAGCATATCTTTATTTGTAATACAGATACTTTAATTCTGTTTTTTTTAGTGAAATTCTACATTAAATTACCTTCAATTTGATATTTAAATGTTTGTATTTAAGCGAAATTTAATAGATGCAAGAACACAATTAAAAGTTGAAACACATGAAACTTTCAAAAAGTGTCCACACTTTTGGCCACCACTGTATGTACCTACCGTACCATTCCATATCAAATTTAGTCTCATAATTTTAAAATCGACCACCCGACAGTTCTAGGGGCCGCAGTCGGTCGGCCTTGCATGCAATAGGTCCCGGATTCAGGTCCGGGCATCTTCAAAACAACTGTCAACCTTTAAACGGTCCATGCAGCCAAAAATGTCCCGTGTTTCGAATGATACCCCGTGTGGTGGGAGGAGCACATTAAATATTTTACTGCGTCCCGACTCTCCGCACGCAGTTCCGGGTTTAAAGACTCAGGGCTCCAAGGCACTTGCCATTTGGGGCCCCCACCATCTCGAAGCTATTTTAGAAATTAAGCAAATTAAATTCACTGGAAGAGAACATATAATTTTTAATCGACTTTAATAAACATCAGAATAATACAGTATGTTACTATAGTTATTTTATAAAACACCCGGCGAATACTTTCTTCTGTGCAAAATAACTTATGACGTGATCATATAGTTAACTAACTTTGGCAATTTTCAATTTTTTTAGTCTTTTTTTTTGTGATTTTATGTTTTAGGGCCCTCTTCCTGACTGGGGGGTCCTTTAGGCCCGGGCTTTGTAGGCCTAGGCCGAAATCCGGCACTGTCCGTACGATGCCCCTCTTGGAAATTGCATTGGATGTCCACTCATGTGTCGGTCCATCACTTGATTGTGGTTCTAAATTAGGACGCTCGTGGCCAGAATCCCTCGTGTATAGCTCTAGTGAGACGATAATTCAAACTAACTCTAACCCATACAACTACAGGGTGTCCCAAAATTAACTACTAGTTTTTAAAAGTTAATAAAAAAAGAAATGGGATAGAGATGAAAACACAATTCTTGCAGAAAACGAATGAGTCATGTCTGGAATTTGATATTGAACACTTTATTATGTTAGTAATGTTTATGACGTTGTTATGTTATTACACTTTATTATGTTCAATTTAACCGAAAGATGGCGCTTCAATACCATTTGTTGGCTGTATGAAAGAACTAGGCATGCGTATATACTGAAAGGAAGGACAATTGGTCAGAACTGAACATTTTCTGACCAATAGACACCATGAAGGATTGGTTTTACTACTAAAAAAATGAAAGCAACAATTAAAGTGGGATAAATATGCTACAATTTGAGTGCGTGCTGGTAATTTTAAGCGTAATAGTTCATGAGATACAGCACCTCAAAGTTAGTGTAAATTGAGAAAATTTGCAATTTTCGAAATTAAGAATTCTATTACTTGTTTACATTTTATACAAGTAATATATCATTTATCGTTATTTGTTTAAAAAATCCTCCATAACGTTTCCTATGTGAAACATTTCGAATTTCGAAAAAATAAGTGGTATTTTGTAACATAGAATTGTTTCGTACTCATTAAGCTGTACTTACAATAAATAAATACTTCTTGGTGTTTATAGATTTTGTTTAACTTTATCTGGGGTACAGTTGGTGATTTTGAAAATAGGCGTCCGTTTAATTATAGAGTAAATTGCATGCTTTTTTTTAAAAACCTGGTTCGACCAGTTGAAACCTAAGCCTTCCCAGCTTGTCGAATTTGAATAACTGATTTAAAGGAAATATTTCTTATGGGTCCACGCTCTCTAAACTGCGATTTAATTGGTTGTTTCGTTTTCATTGAAAAAGTGTTGAAACAGCTCATTGGTTAAAAAAAACCCCTCTAGCATGGTCTTTTAAATAACTCTACCATGGTCTTTTAAAAAATTCTAGCATGATATCTATCATGGAATTCACAGAGGCAAACAGTAATAATTAGGCTAGGTTTTAAAACAATTATGTCGCAAATTGAACTTTTGTGCCGTCTGTAGCTTCTATTTTTTTATGTACAATATTTTAAATATATATAGTATAGTTAATTTTCAATATATGGAATTCACATTAACTTCTAAAGATAAGCAATATTCCGACGTAAGTAGAATGAGTTAATGGTAGTCACCAAAACTAGAAAATCTCATCGATCTCTACGCTATCGTTGAGTTATTATTATAATTTCGATTTTTAATAATTAACCTCCATTTTTCGAATTTCTGATTATCCGAAAGTGGTTATATAATAATCGTTTTGGGTAATGGGAGTTCTACTGTACAGGATTTAAGAATGTTAAGTCACAAACAGCAAGATGATAGTTTGTGGAAATTGATACCACTTACGTGTGCTGCCACCTATTGGCAGTAAAAGAACAAGCATTATTTTTCTTTGGCAGAATGTTGACCGGTCAGCTGACCACTTCTGAACCCTTGAACGTTTCGCCCCTTCTAGGGATTTTTTCGATGCGTAGTAAAGACGCTCCGCGTCGAGGCTACAAAGAGTTATTACGATCTCCGATCTCTCCGCGTTTCAAAGATCATATAGTTATTCTAAAAAAGTACTGGTTTTTATATTTTAAAAACTGGTTATAATTTTATAGGTAATTGCATACTGTTGAGATATGGCAATAAGAAACATAATTCACTTTAATTCAATTTAAGTAAAGCTTCCCCTCGACAATTTTACCGTTTATTCGTTATGTACCATTCGATACACTTACATATGATAATGATTTTGGGTCCATTTTTATGAGCACAATTAATGAAACTATCAATGATTTTGTTTGATTAGCTTTGAATTTAAAAAAAAATTATTTTCATTTTACATTAAAAAAGTAAAAAAAAAAACTATAAATAAATTAACAGATTTATTTGTAATATTTTGAGATATTAGGATAAATCGAAGTAAATAAAGAGGAAATTGTCAAAAATATATTTGATATTTCTATCAACTCCAAATTTAATGTCATAATTGTAAAAATGAGTAATGTCTTAAGTGTAACAAGATATTTGGTCAAGTCAGTTCATTGGAGACTCCGTCTAATTGAATTTAGTATTATCAAGTGTTGCCAACATTTCCAGGAATTTAACTTTTAAGAAATCGATAATTGTTCCAAAGTATAAAAAATCCCTTTGCGACCGGGCTCACACGACCGTGCCGGTATTAAACAGAATGTTCAAGCTCTTCAAAAATATCGATACCGAAGCAACCGACTTGCACTATTCGTTATTTGTATAAAAAATGACTTTGTTTTTAAGGAGATGCTGGTATTGATGCTGGTTAACGCATTTGTTTCATTTTAACTCCAAATTTAGTGCCGCTCCGGTGGTGCAATCGTTAGGATGCTGGCCTTTGGAGCTGCTGGGGTCCGGCACGAATCCCGGTCAGGCATGGATGTTCGTGACCGTCAATAGATGTTGTTATTTGTCTATGTGTTTGTGTTGTCCTTTCTTTGTGTGTCTCTTGTGGCTGTAAAAACTCTTTCTGTATCTGTCCCACTTGACGAAAGCTTATAAGCGGTTCTCCGAACAAGAACACAAGCTGGAATATTTATGTATTTACCATACTATTCCATACCAAATTCAGTCTCATAATTTAAAAATCATCGCCACCTGACGGCCAGTCGAAAAGGAATATGCAAAAATCATGACAATTTCAGCACATTGAGAACTTTCACGGATATATTCGTAATCTGGGCCCTTGAAAACGTAAAAACTTGTGATGATATCCAGGGCAACAAAATAAAACTCTTCTTTTTTATAGAGCTGTATTATTTGTGTAAAAATGACATTGTACCAAGGAGTTGCTGGCATTTATGCTGTTTACTGCATAATTCTTAGAAAAAAACTCAAAATTTAGGCACATAATTTTAAATCAGCGAGATCTGACCGCCGGTCATAAAGTGTTAATTATAACATCCAAAACCAAGAATATTGCAACGCTACCCCCTCAGGGTATATTACACAGCAACCAAAATAGAAACAGAAAAACAGCACATTATTTATGGATTTTAAAGTCACCCATAGCAAAGTGATAAATTGTGAAAATGACTACCATCTAATTGTAGTATGAATTGTAGTGCCACTTTTATCGGAAGTAAAATTCGTCACCTGACTGTGGTTCTAAAAATACGACGCCCGTCGCCAATAGCCCTCGTGTAGCTCTAGTGCGACGATAATTCAAACCAAACCAAAATCGGAAGTAAAATTGAAGGCATTATTATTGATTGGCAGAATGTAGGTAAAAAATGAATAGCCTCTGCATAATAGAGGCTTGGTGAGAGTAGACGAAGGGTAATCAAGGAAATTCCAGCATATAATATAAGTTTGCTGATTTTTGCTTTTTTTTATATAGCATATTAAATCTAGATAATAAATATTTTAAAATCAATTTTTTGCCCCACCCAAGTCGACTTTATTCACAACCGCATGCAAACCTAATTACATCATATATGTTGAATGTTTTATGAATATAATAAAATAGCTCAAAACAAGCAATTCATATTCATTCCTTTTCCGACCGGGCTCGCACGATTGTGCGGTATTAAGGGGGAATGGGACCGCAGGACCGGGGGTCTCCAAACTCAAGTGACTCAATAATAATCAAATGGGAAAAAATTATTTTCTTTGCCACATTTCTCCGGCTGTATTGAATATTTTTACAAGCGGATTTTTTTACGTGATAAATGTAGCTGACTTACAGGTCTCTATCTTCCCACTTTTTGAAATTGCTTCGAATATTTTGTGTAAAATAATTTATTGAATATTAAAAAAATATTCGAAGCAATTTCAAAAAGTGGGAAGTTAGAGACATGTAAGTCAGCTACATTTATGACGTAAAAAAATCCGCTTGTAAAAATATTCAATATAGCCAGAGAAATGTGGCAAAGAAAATAATTTTTTCCCATTGGATTAACATTGAGGCACTTGAGTTTGGAGACCCCCGGTTCAAGCTATTTAAAAATATCGATACCAAAGCAGCCAGCTTGTACCATTTGTTATTTTTATTAAAAAAAACTACTTTGTTTTTAAGAGGTAGCCTGCATTGATGCTGTTTAACGTATTTGTTTCGATATAACTCCAAATTTAGTCTCATAATTTTAATTCAGCGCCACCTGACCGCCGCGCCGTTCGAAAAGGGATGTCAAAAATAAAAAGTCTGTAGCCAAGTGGATCAGTTGCTGGAAGTAAAAACTGATGTAAGAAATATTTATTACGTTAATTTCTCTTTATAAATCAAGCTATCATTAAATTATAGAATAGTAAACACAATCTTAATCACAATTCGTATTAAAAAAAATTCGAATTTTTAATAATAGTTTAAAATGCATTTTTTACATATGAAGAGTACACGGGAAAAAACCGATTGATTTTTCAGAGAAGTTTCCTTAGCAGGCCACTTTGGCGATGATAGCGAGTGATAGCCTAAACTTGTGTAAGGAAACCAGTTCCTACCATAGATATCATAGTTAAAGTAATTGAGTGGCAGATCACGTGACCTCCAATGCTAACGACGGGACGCGCAAGGAGCTCCCAGAAAGGCCCCAATGAAGTCAGTGTTGTAGGTCACGTGATATGCCACTGTAGTACTTAAACTACTATCTCTGTGGTTCCTAGCTACCAAGATTCAGGCGATTGGCGATCACCAACGAAGCAGAAAGAGAGAAACCGGTTTTATGCCGCCAAGCATGCAATTGCGGGCGCCCGCATAATAAATCAATCGCTTCTTCCCGTGTACTCTTCAAATATTATAGATCCATTTGAAATCGTTAATTCTTATGCATTATTTTAATATGAAGTTTCATTAGTATCTAAAATGCATAGCTGTATTGATTGAGTATACCACTTTATCGTATCCACAGAGAGAAAAAAATTATGCTTATTTGATATTTTAAATACAAGTTCACAGATGGCGCTTAAGTTTGACTGAACGATGGTCTTTTATTAAAACTTTTGTTTTTAATTAACTATTAACAACAATCAATTTGATAGGAAATGCTTGTATTACGCTTTTTTTTTAACAGGGAAAAGGGCTTTTTTTCTACCACTAAATTCGCAGTGTTCATTAAAAGTATAAAGTTACAATCTAGTCGATTCAGTTTCACATTCATCAGTCATGGAGTACGCAACGATCTCTTATGGGTGTAAGGACGCCCTAGTTTGTGAGATTCAGCGTGGAGCCAGTTCTAATAAGGAGTACAGAAGGCTTAAGGCCTTGTTGCAAGATATGGATGACGCAGATAGGGAGGCACAAAGCCAGGTGACGGCTGAGCCCCCACTGCCAACGGATGTTGAGCCTCGGTTTGTGGCCAATGATTCATCTTCGGTCAAGGTCGATGTGAAGACAAACAATGTGCCTCGGCCCGTGGCCAAAGTCCCTGTCCCCAAAATTTCAAAAGCGGCTAGAAAAGCCAAAAAAGTGAAACCTTCCGGCTCGGAGGTCCCTGACTAGGAGGTAAAGACAAACGGTGAGCCTCGGCCCGTGGCAAACGTCCCTGTCTGTGAAAAGTTCGATGTAGCCGAGTCCATTCAACTGCCATCGGATTGGTCCGTTCCGGCGGCAGGGGCTGTAACCCCGGAAGCCCAATTCCTGGAGGGATGCTCGGAAGCTCCGACGGCTAAAAAAGTTAAATTCTCCGACTCGGAGGTCACTAACTTAGAGACAAACGTTGAGCCCCGGTTTGTGGCTAACGTCCCTGTTTCTAACAAATTCGATGAGCTAGCTGAGCCCATGCAACTGTCGTCGGATCGGCCCGTCCCGGTGACAGGGGTTGTAACCCCGGATGCCAAATTCCCCGCGGGAAGCTCGGATGTCCCGACGGCTAGCACTGAGCCTCGGCCCGTGGCCAGTAGACCAATGCCTATTCTCTTCCTCGGAGGGGAAACAGGTGATGAAATGCTCAAACGCATCGCTGAGTCTGTGGCGGACGACCTCGGAAGTAAAACCTTTCATAAGTTCGTGAAGGTAATTCCTCGGTCCGTGGAAGAGGAGGCCAAGATTCTGGCCATCCTTGCCGAGGCGACGGTTGGTTATTTTCGCCATTCCAGACGAAAGCGGTCGCAATTCAAAGCGGTCGTCAAAGGGTTGCCCCGCGACACCGATCCCTCGAATATCTCCTCCGCGCTAGCCGCGGAAGGATATATCATCGAACGGGTCGTTCAGCTGTCAAAAGCTAGGACAAAGGCCCCCCTCCCAATTTTCCAAGTCATTGTAGTTCGACGAGATACTACAAGAGTATTTTCGATCAGAGCGTTCTCCTAGGTAAGAAGGTCTCCTTCGAACCCTACAGGAAAATTGCCCGTGTCCCCCAATGTTACAACTGCCAGGGGTATGGCCACGTGAGCAGTCTCTGCCATATGGACCCCAGGTGTCGGTATTGTGGCCTCGGCCACGACTCTCGGCGCTGTGCGAATTGTTGTGGGCCCCACCTCAGTTCCTCGGCGACCTGCCCGGAGAGGCCAAAGCCCCCCCAAAGGGAGCTTCCAGAGAACGCCGCCAGGCGGCAGCAGCAGTCCAGGTCCCGCCTCCATGAAGGAGAGGAAGCTACCTCCCTATTGGATGCTCTACGGACCATCAAAGACGCCATTGCTGACGTCTTTGGAGACCTCGCGGTCTTTATGAAGAAAGTAACGGCCATTGCTACATCCACCACCCAGGCTGACAAGGTATAATAATAATAATAATAATAATAATAATAATAATAATAATAATAATAATAATAATAATAATAATAATAATAATAATAATAATAATAATAATAATAATAATAATAATAATAATAATAATAATAATAATAATAATAATAATAATAATAATAATAATAATAATAATAATAATAATAATAATAATAATAATAATAATAATAATAATAATAATAATAATAATAATAATAATAATAATAATAATAATAATAATAATAATAATATAATAATAATAATAATAATAATAATAATAATAATAATAATAATAATAATAATAATAATAATAATAATAATAATAATAATAATAATAATAATAATAATAATAATAATAATAATAATAATAATAATAATAATAATAATAATAATAATAATAATAATAATAATAATAATAATAATAATAATAATAATAATAATAATAATAATAATAATAATAATAATAATAATAATAATAATAATAATAATAATAATAATAATAATAATAATAATAATAATAATAATAATAATATAATAATAATAATAATAATAATAATAATAATAATAATAATAATAATAATAATAATAATAATAATAATAATAATAATAATAATAATAATAATAATAATAATAATAATAATAATAATAATAATAATAATAATAATAATAATAATAATAATAATAATAATAATAATAATAATAATAATAATAATAATAATAATAATAATAATAATAATAATAATAATAATAATAATAATAATAATTTATTGAAGCAATGAAAAAGTTTTACAAAATATAAAAACACCTTGATGGGCAGCTAAGGCCCTTACAGAGGTATGAGATATACTAATACAAAAACAAAAATTGTGGAAACGGAGAACAAAAGAAAAAAATAAGTTATACAGTATATAATAAACACAAAGAGGAAAATCTGGACAACCAGCCCTCGAAAAGAAAAAAATGTACAATATTTCAGCAGTGACTAAAAGAATTTTTCTAGGTGTCGGCCCTACTCTCACTATTTGAGCCTTAAATCGGACTCCCGGCTCGTAAGTCCTAGTTCTTAGACCAGCCGGTTCGCCTGGCTCTATTGAACCTGTTTTTCTTCGTTTTGCCCTTTGGGCCGATTTCGACGAATGTGAAAGGACGCTTCGCGCCGTTGCACAGATTGCTAGTTTTTGATTTCAGATTCCATGAAGCATATGTTTGGACCGTTCCCTTGCTTAGGGAGGGGATACGAGTGCAATTTCGAGCGCGTGGTTTGGATGAAGGTGTTGGAACCTGGTTCCTGTGACCTTATCTTCTCTGGGCTTATTTCCATTGATTTTTTGGTTTCTCATTTTTTCTTATCAATATTATTTCCTCATTTTAATGATTTTCGATCTCTCATGCACATTGTGTTTGTGCTTCCCCCTGTGTTTATAGTACTAACGTTTTAGAACTCAAGTGAACTACATCACCAGACTTTGCCATTCAGGCAACTCCATTATTCACTGTGAAAACTGTATGAGTCGGAGATTAAAGCGCCTGCGGCGCTGATTGTTCAATAAAATTAAAACGTAGTCGAATCATATGTTCTTTTTAAAAATTGAATGCAACTGCTCAATATAAATAAATCAAATATAAAATTTAATAATTTCTGCTGCATTGTTAGTGTTGTGCATTTTATCGTACACGTACTTGTAAGATTTGCAAGAATCAACGTTAAACTTGTTGTATAGCTTTAATTCAAGTTAACAGATGGCGCTTAAATTTGACGGTTGGGCAGGCTTTGATTAAATTTTCCTTTCATTTTAAGTTACTCTTATCAACACTATATCTGTAATTTGGTAGAAAATGGTTGTTTTATGCTTTATTTAACAAGATTAAAGAATATATGCTCATTTTTTCCTGTATTTAATATTAGAAATGTCCATTAACATGATAAAAGTAGAATACAGTCGATTCAGTTTTTAAAAAATGCTGTCGAGGAGGATAAAACGTAACTAACAAAAAAGAAAAAAGTCTTTTTAATTTCCTTTAAAATAATTCAGGGAATTAAAATTTCTATTAAATTTTCGATACTAAACTACCAGCAAATTGTTTTTTAATGAAGACCATATAAAATTTATCCTGCATATTATTTGTTGCAGGTTGCAAACTCCAGTGATTTTCTAATCTATCCTGATAAAGTACTGGTTTTTATAGTTTAAAAACTGGTAATATAATTATGTTGGAGCATTCCAAGGAAAGTGGTCCTGAAGTGCCAAAAAATTAAAGTGCAAATAAAATTCTGAAAAAATTGTCCCATGTAGTTAAAGGTTTATATTTCAAATAAATCATACTGATTTTCGAATCTGAATTCAATTTTAGTGTGAAAAAATGCAATAAACTAAGTCGATTAAGAAATAGATCTTTCAACTGAAATAACTGCCAGACGTATGTTAAACGTTTAAGGGCTAAAAAAACATGTAAAATGAATTTTTTTACGCATATTGTGGCAAATGCATCTGTTCTGAGTATCTTAGGCAGATATTTTGTACAACGCTTTATTTAAAAAAATTACTCGGTAAAATATGAATTACTAGATGCTCATTGTAACACACGGAACGAAAACCTGTAACTTTTTATATAAAAACTGTAAAAAAAAGCTCAACAAAGCTTATTTTAATAAGTATAAGCTAGTTACACATGGGGAACATATAGAAAAAATTTCAAAACGTATTTTTAAAAATTAAGCAAGAATTTGGAAATTTATTTCTTGAAACACACGGAACGATTTTGGTAATAATGAAGGAAACAGGAGTGGGAGCTAGTTGACGTGTAGTATAAAAAAAAGAGATTCATCCTGAGAAATTCATTTATTGAAATGCGTGCTTATTGAAAAATGCATGTAGTAAAAAAACTATAAAAACAAAGAAATCCTTTACAAAAAAAAATTTAAAACAATTGCAAAAACGTTATCATTTACGCTATGGAAGTTTCAGCCACCTGCTCTGGCAGATGTACACATATGAGGATGCATTAGATGTTTACATTGGAGATCATTAGTATGTAGTTGAAATATAGAGTGCTTCAGACGTTATTTTGTTTTTCCTAGTGACCATTGTCTTTAGATAAGTTATGTGTTGCTAAATCATTATTTCAAATTAAGCATTTAATTGATATTAACAGTTATGTTTTAACAAAATTAATTTTAACGAAAATGAATTGTTTTATTTTAACAACTTTCACTTAAAATTAAGCAAAAAAAAATGACCCTGTTAAATAGAAACACATGGAACGCGAAATGAAAATGTTATATCTGTGTAACTTTTTGGTTTAAAAAGATTCCGATTAGCTTAATAAGATCATTTAACATCTGAGAAAAGATATAAGTTGTCCTCTTATTTGTTTTATACTGCTATCAAAACCAAAATATAACAAATATCCTGAAAAGTGGTCCGAATGTAACACACGGAACGCTGGAATGCTCCTGTTGGTAATTGCATACTGTTGCCATATGGCAATAAGTAACATAATCCATTTTAATTCAGTGAAAGTAAAGCTTCCCCTCGACAATTTTACCGTTTATTCGTTATGTACCATTCGTTACATTGGTATACACTTAGATATGATAATTATTTTGGGTCCATTTATGAGCACAATTCATGAAACTATCAATGATTTTGTTTGATTAGCTTTGATTTAAATAAAAAATTATTTTAATTTTATATTCCAAAAATTTAAAAAAAAAACTATAAATAAAATAACAGATGTATTTGTAATATTTTAAGAAATTAGGATAAATCGAAGTAAATAAAGAGGAAATTGTCGAAAATAGATGTTATATTTCTATCAAACCCCAAATTTAGTGTCATAATTTTAAATCAGCTCTATCTGACCGCCGGTCATGAAACGTGAATTTTACTTTTAAGAAACCGATAATTGTTCAAAGTATAAAAAATCCCTTTGCGACCGGGCTCATGCGATCGTGCGGGTGTTAAAGAGAGTGTTCAAGCTCTTCAAAAACATTGATTCCGAAGCAGTCGACTTGCACAATTCGTTATTTGTATAACAAAAACGGCTTTGTTCAATTTAATGCTGCCCCGGTGGCGCAATCGTTAGGATGCTAGCCTTTGGAGCTGCTGGGGTCGGGCTCGAATCCCGGTCAGGCATGGATGTTTGTGATCGTCAATCAATGTTGTGATTTGTCTAAGTGTTTGTGTTGTCCTTTCTTTGTGTGTCTCTTGTGCTTGTAAAAACTTTTTCTGTGTCTGTCCCACTTGACAAAAGCTTATTAGCGGTTCTTCGAACAAGCACACAAGCTGGAATATTTATGTAAATACCGTACCATTCCATATCAAATTTAATATCATAATTTTAAAATCGACCACCCGGCAGTTCTAGGGGCCGCAGTCGGTCGGCCTTGCATGCAATAGGTCCCGGATTCAGGTCCGGGCATCTTCAAAACAACTGTCAACCTTTAAACGGTCCATGCGGCCAAAAATGTCCCGTGTTTCGAATGATACCCCATGTGGTGGAAGGGCACATTAAATATTTTTCTACATCCCGAATCTCCGTACGCAGTTCCGGATTTTAAGATCCAGGGCCCCAAGGCACTTGCCATTTGGGGCCCCCACCATCTCGAAGCTATTTTAGAAATTTGGCAAATTAAATTCACTAGAAGAGAACATATAATTTTTAATCGACTTTAATAAACATCAGAATAATACAGTATGTTACTATAGTTATTTTATAAAATCACCCGGCGAATACTTTCTTCTGTGCAAAATAACTTATGACGTGATCATATAGTTAATTAACTTTGGCGATTTTCAATTTTTCAGTCGATTTTTTTGTGATTTTATGTTTTAGGGCCCTATTCCTGACTGGTCCCCTAGGCCAGGGTCTTGTAGGTCTAGACCGAAATCCGGCACTGCCCGTACGATGCCCCTCTTAGAAGTTGCATTGGATGCCTACTCAGGTGTCGGTTCATCACTTGATTGTGGTTCTAAATTAGGACGCTCGTGGCCAGAATCCCTCGTGTATAGCTATAGTGAGACGATAATTCAAACTAACTGTACCCATACAACTACTGGGTGTCCCAAAATTGACTACTAGTTTTTAAAAGTTAATAAAAAAGAAATGGATAGAGATGTTAACACAATTCTTGCAGAAAACGAATGAATCATGTCTGGAATTTGATATAGAACACTTTATTATGTTAGTTATGTTTATAACGTTGTTATGTTATTACACTTTATTATGTTCGATTTAACCGACAGATGACGCTTCAATACCGTATGTGCGAGCTGGTGTTTTTAAGCCTTTTCGAATTTTGAAAAAATAAGTGGCATTTTGTAACATAGAATTTTTTCGTACATATTAAGCTGTATTTACAAGAAATAAATACTTCTTAGGTGTTTATAGATTTTGTTTAACTTCATCTGGGGAACAGTTGGTGATTTTGAAAATAGGCGTTCGTTTAATTATAGAGTAAATTGCATGCTTTTTTTTTAAAGCTAGTTCGACTAGTTAAAACCTAAGCCTTCCTAGATTGTCGAATTTGAATAACTGATTTAATGGGAATATTTCTTACGGCTCCTCGCTATCAGAACTGCGATATTATTGGTTGTTTCGTTTTCTTTGAAAAAGTGTTGAAACAGCTTATTGGTAAAAAAAAATCCTCTAGCATAGTCTTTAAAAAACTCTAGCATGATATCTAACATGGTATCCACAGAGGCAAAGAGTAACATTTAGGCTAGGTTTTTAAAACAATTATGTCACAAGTTGAACTTTTGTGCTGTCTGCAGCTTCTTTTTTTTGTGTACAATATTTGTAAATATGTATATATAGCAATACCAATCGTATTGGGTAATGGGAGTTCTACTGTACAGTGTTTAAGAATTTTAAAGTCACATGCAGCTAGAATAATTTGTGAAAATTGATACCACCTAATTGTGCTGCCACCTATTGGCAGTAAAAGAACAAGCATTATTTTTCTTTGGCAGAATGTTGATGAGGACTAAACAGTCTGTGCATACTGCATGGTAGAGGCTAGGTGGGAGTAGACTAAGGGTGATCAAGGAATTGTTAGACTATATAATATAAATTGCAATATTTTTATAAACTGTAGCACATTTAAACTAGATAATGAACATTTTAAAAAAATGCTCCGCCCTAGGCTGCCTCATTTATAACCACAAAATATTTTTCTTTTAAATATACATTAGATAAACCTAGTTAAATCACATATGCTGAATGTTTTATGAAAAGAATAAAATTGTTCAAAATAAGTCATTCATATCACAAATAGAGAGTATGTAGCCTAAGTGGATCAGTTGCTGGGAGTAAAATCTTATGTAAAAAAATATGCTTAATTGTTTTTTATATATCAAGCTAACGTTATATTATCCCATTGAAAACACAATCTTAATCACAATTCATTAATAGTATCAATTAACATAGTTCCTGTATTATTAAAAATAGTATAAAATTCAATTTCAAATCGGAAAATTTTATACATTATTTTATGTAGTTTCATAAGTATTTGAAATGTATAGTTGTATTGTCTGGGCTGACCGACCACTCTTTCTCAACCGCATTCTTTAAATTTAGATAGGAAAAAATCCGTATACAAGTACACAGATGACGCTTAAGGTTGACTGTAGGCTTTTATTAAAACTATGTTTTTATTTTTTCAATGTACTCTTATCGGCACTTTATGCTTCTAAAGAAAACGACTTTATTTTACTGTTTTCAAATTCGCTATTTCCATTAAATGGATGAAGTTACAATTTTTCCGGATAAAACTCAGTCTTAAAGAATATCGCGAACAAACAGTCAAATTTAAAAATGATAATTATAATAATATCCCTCCCCCTTTACTGTTAATAAAAAATTGTTCAGTAAAACAACATTTATAACGAATATTATTTTTAAAAGTTACCAGTAGTTGTTTTTAAATATGTATTATATAGAATTTGTTTTAATAATACATTAATTAAGGTTTTAGACAATAGTTCATATGCACGAAAATTGCTGGTTTTTCTGTAAAAGAAGAACTGGTATATTAATGGAAGGAAATTAACTTTGGGTTGTTAAAAGGCCCTAAATTAAGCGAGGGTTTTACTCCCGCTATGTTGATGTCGCTAGAGCAGATGCGTCGAATGAAACGGTTCTAAATTTATAATGGGGACTGGGCACGTGCTCCGATTGCCTGTCATACAGGATTTTTCGATATCTCGTACTGACAAGTGTATATTTTCTTCTGCGGCACTGAATTAACGATTTACAATTCTAATGAACTGCATCACCAGACTTAGCCATCCAGGCAACTACACAACTGTTCTTTTCGAAATTTTGTTTTACAGTAGATCGGAGAATAATGAGCAATGTAGCTCTTTCGACATCTCGGCTTATTATATGCCCCTAATCTATGCGAGGGTTTTATTCCCGCCATGTTGATGTCGCTAGAGGAGATACGTCGAATAAAACAGTTCTAAACTTCTTACGGAGACTGGGCACGTGCTCCGAATGCCCTGCCAGAATGATTTCCGGATTCTGTCATGGTCCTGCCCTACAGGATTTTTCGATACCTCTACTGACAAGTGTGTGTTTTCTCCTGTGACAGTGAATTAACGATTGAGAATTCTAATGAACTGCATCTCTCTCACCAGACTTAACCATCTAGGCAACTACACCACTGTTCTTTGCGAAATTTTTATTTTACAGTTGGTCGGAGGACAATGCGCATGTACGTAGCTCGTACTAATAAACTTAAAACGTCGTCGCTATTTTATGGAAAAAAAATTAGTTTACAAATTTTAGATCACATACTATTTTATCATTATACTCTAAATTGTTTAAAAACTGGGCAGGTTCATATTTAAAAGTAACTTCTTTTCATTATAAAGCTGTATCTAGCATCTGATCTAATGACCAGTTTACGTTTTTGTCAGCTTCATGAAACTAAGGGGACAAAAATACCTTAAAAAATATTTTGCACCTCACAGTTGCATATAAAACTGTTGTTTCTAAGGCAGTAGAATATGTAATGATGCAAATTATTCATTTGTGCATTTGACACAGCTTAAATGTAAGAAAATGTTCGCCGTGTTTTTCTTAGTTACGAACTCACCCTACATCGTCAAAGATTTTGAGCAACTAGTGGTTAGCAATATTTGTCAATTAAAGGATCCGGTTCTTGAACAACTTTTCAACGAGTAGCGAGAAAATACAGTGCGTATCCAAAAAATATTGTGAACCAATAAATTTATAGCTCAAGCAAAAATTGAAATACACGTAGCTTCAGCTTACTGATTAAAGCGCCGTTTTAGTTTCGAAATAATTATTATTTTATGGAAAATCGGTTTTCACATATTATAAATACTACAAACCAGATTAATTTTATGTCATAATGAACTGTACTGACTGTACTCGCTCTTATTTTATGCACTTATTTGTTCATAATACAAATTGTCTTTTAAACTGGAAACATCTGCTATTGATATTACCTTCTAAGAGAAACGAATATTCCGATAAAAATAGAATGCAGTGGTGATCTCGTTGCCCAACAACATATCGACGTTGCTCTTACGTCGGTCGAATAGTTAATTTAAAATACTCTTTATTGGAATTAACCCCAATCAGACGCATTTCTGACTATGCGAAAAGTGGTTAGGTCCGATTGATTCCGGTAATTCGAGTTCTACTGCACTGTACTCAAAGATTTTAAAGTCATAAACAGACAGATGATAAATTGTGAAAAATGAGTTCCACTTAATTGTACTGCCACCTACCGGCAGTAAAATATTAGGTATGTGAAGTTTTGCTTTACAGAATGTACATGAATATATAATTTAGTCCCTGCATGTTCGATTCATAGTAGAATTAGACGAAGGTTGATTAAGGAATCGTCAGTGTATGATATAATTATGCACGATAGTTTTTATAGACATTTGTTGCATTTTTAATATAAAAGAAAAATTTTAAAATCAATTTTTTTTTACTCCATCCGAACTGCTTTATTTACAATCGCATGGTATTTTTTTAAAAAAAAATATGCATTACATAAATCTGCTTATATCACATGTGCTAACTGTTCGATGAATAGAATACAATAGCTCAAGATAAGTAAATCACATCACTAATAAAAAGTCTAAAAAAAAATGGAACAGTTGTAGGGCGTAAAGCTAATAGTAAAAACAATTATCTAATCTTAATCACAATTCGTATTGAAATCAAATTAGCAAGTAATTAGCAGTGTTTTTTTATGCTCCCCGCCATACTCCTCATTCGCTTCTTGTGCGGAATTTCATTTCCAAATACGGTATGTCAATTTCCTGCTATACTAGAGGAGGGGGTAGCATCGCTACCATGTACTCCGAAACTAGTCAAACGTCGTCGTCGTCAGTAATGCAATATACTGGGTGATAAAAAAGTCAGGACAAACTTTAAAATCTAATAATTTGATTACAAATAAAGAAAAAAAAAGATGCGTTTTGCACTTAACGGACTGAAAAGAAGCCGGGTTTTGAGTGGTTACAAAAAATAAGTATAAAAAAATAACCCGTGATTAAATAACCCATCACTAGTGGCATTGAAAGATGCTAAATAAGTCTGCTATCACCCAAGAAATGCTACAAAGTGCTGTGAACGGTATGGTGACTCATCTTACAGCGGTTCTTCTGAATGGTGGACATCATATTGAATATTTAATGTAAATCAATTTAACTAATCTTGTAATTTTTTAAAAATTTTCTTTTGATGAATTAAAAAAATAAAGCGCCATCTGTAGGTCGCCAACAGAAAAACGATTATTATTATTGTTATTATTATTTTTTTTTATTATTTTGTAGCCACATAAAACCCGGCTTCTTTTCTTTCAGTTTGTTCAAACTGCATCATTTTGTCCTTATTTGTTTCCGAATGATTCAATTTTAAATTTGGCCTGACTTTTGGATCACCCTGTATACAGGGTTGTCCACTTGTCCAGAAATAAGTTTCCCAACTCAGAGGGCACGATGCTGTTTTAGTCAGAAAGTGATAAAATTTGAGATGTACACATTTCAGATCATGCGCTCTCGATTTATTGCATAAAAAGTTCAAAAATTTGTCTCTAGGTGGCGCTGCAGATCAAAAAGACATTCTGCAGTTGTTTTACATGTGATCCGTGGTTTTCCATAACACTTTACATTCTTATTGTTGTGTCTTCCACAGCGGAACGCAGTAAATCTGGTGAAATTTCTTGAACGTGCCGAACAATTGAGGCTTTCAGATCCTTCAAGGTTGCAGGACGTTCTCTGTAGACATTATATAGTTTAAGTATCCCCACAACCAGAAATCACATGGAGTGAGATCAGGTGAGCGAGGCCTGGCAGTCGGGAAAAAGCGGCTGATCAAACGTTCATCTTTGAAAGTTGAGTGCAACACCTGTCTAACACCAAGAAGTGTATGGGGAGGGGCGCCATCCTGCATGAATATTGTGTCCCGCAGACGGTCACTTTGCTGTAGTTGAGGAATCACAAATCTTGTCAACATGTCTTGAAACCGCCTTTCTGTGACAGAGCAGTTTTTTTTTAACCCGCGTGGAGTCATCTCCTAAAAAAAAAAAAAAATAAGGCCCTATGATGAATGTGGCAGTAAAACCGCACCATACAAGAACCTTTTCCGGGTGCAAGAGCACTTGCTGG
This sequence comes from Hylyphantes graminicola, assembly GCA_023701765.1. Classification (NCBI taxonomy): domain Eukaryota; kingdom Metazoa; phylum Arthropoda; class Arachnida; order Araneae; family Linyphiidae; genus Hylyphantes; species Hylyphantes graminicola. Next base: position 60,396,031 of record CM043120.1, on the reverse strand, counting down.
ATAGCGTGCGGCTTTTCAGTTGCCCAAATCCTTCAGTTATGTGTATTTACCTGACCATCCAGATGAAAACGAGCCACAACCTACCAAAGGATGTTCCACGGCCAAGCAGCATCGACCACCAAGGCTGGCGTCCTCTACCTGGCAAAAGTCATAGTTGTTCGGGTTTTTTCAAACTTCTTCAGCATTTTTCGCCGACCACATGGTGTCATCGGTCCTCAGCGGGAATTTTTTGCAGCTTTCGGAATTCTTTTAAAGAGCAACGGAGTTCTCGTCAATTCAACGGAGTTCTCGTCATTCGGAATTCTTTTAAAGAGCAACGGAGATTCAACGGAGTTCTCGTCATTCGGGTAGAAAAGTTTAACTACAGTGGTGGAAATTGATTTATGAACAAACATTCTTTTCACCAGATATCGCTTTGTATTAAGTGCTAAACAATTCAAATTTTGTGTGTTGGATATTCAGAGCACAATAAAGGAATTTCACACATAATTTTTTTCAAGAAATGATATTAAATAAAAATATATATAATTTTAGTTTTTAAACATGTCAAATGATGGAAATTGATTTATGAACTCAAATTTATTTTGAACCCAGGTACCAAATATTTTAACTAGTTCTTCATTTGAACTTCAGGGGAGCTTACTATCAGTGTTTATAAATAAGATTAAGGCCAAATTTGTTGAAATATATATGTTTTATTCCCATTTTACTAAATAGGAAAGCTTGCGGGACTGCCTGAAACCAAAAAGGTAAAAAATGACCCGTATTTAATATTGTAACAAATCTGTAAGAGAAATTAGCATATTAATTAAAATATCAATAAATATAATTCATAAATATTTGAAGAATCATTCTGACTTCGGCAAAAACCATCATTAAAAAAGGTGCAACCCTCGTGGGACGAGGGACAAAAGCAGGATTATTGGACTGGTATCCCAAAAACTTACCATTTGCGTCAGCATTTGTGCATTACAGGGCGAATTTGTTATGAACAATCACTTCCTGTAACTCCCAGAAGAGTAGGACAAATATTGATATCGTCGTCGAACTTGAAATGTTCCAAAATGAAGGCTGGTCCAAAGCTTACTCTTCACCATAAGAACAGGCTATTAAAATGTGGTCGTAACTACATGAAAATTGATTGGGTGGGGGTGGAGGGAGATAAATAGGAAAAAAGTGAACTATGCTGATGAAAAAAGTTCAATTTGGATGGACGCGATGGTTTAAAATGTTATTGAAAGGATCTTCGGAAATAACCAAGATCTGTCTTCAGCAGAAATGTTAGTGGTGGAAGTTTGATGGTTTGGGCCCCGATATCTTATGATTGAAGAAACAAGGTTATGTTTCTGAATTGCTGACAAACATAACTTTATTGCAGATTAGTTCTAGAAAATTCTTTAATTCCTTTTTGCGTTGCAAAACTATGCTTTTAATTAGATTTTTATGCATGATAATGCAAGTATCCACATTTCAAACGAAATTAAAGACTGTTTAATGAACTAAGTGTTGTTCATTTAGATCACCCTGCCAATAGCCATGACTTAAACCCCAAGAATAATGTCTGAGATCAATTGGTTTGAATAATTTACTCAAATGGAGTATGGTTTTAATGAAGTGTGCATCAGTTATGGAATAGAAGGACTTAATCATTAAAAACTGCAAATTGCTTTACCAAAACTTGACCCAAAGTTTTGTGTTGTCTATGAAAAACAAAATCCAGGAAGCATTAGCGACAAAAAATAGTTTTAGGAATTATTAATTGAGATTGAATGCAAAAGTTCATAAATCAATTTCCCTATGCTAAAACTAAAATGTCAAAAAAATAAATTGTTTACGAATTTATATAAAATTTTATTTACGTGTATAGTTTTTAATGCAAAGCCTGTATAGTATATAAAATTTAAATCGATAAAAATGCATTTAATAAAGAAATACTGTTAAAAAACTGCCAGTTCATAAATCAATTTCCACCACTGTATCAGAGCTTTTTCTTTTAAGGTAGGCATTTTACAGCAGCGAGTTGGAATCAACTGTCTGCTAAACCCGTCCTCCACATTTGCAGGGCTTGTCTATTGGATTTGTTGCGCAGAAACGTTATTTCTAAAAATCACGTTGTTGCAGTAAGCAAATTACTTAGGTCTTCTTCTTTGCTGGCTAGCCTATTTACTCGCATCCTTTCATCCCATGGGATTTTTGGTTTTGAGAATTCTTAAACGGCAAGGTTTACCGGAACGGATGTGAAAGCCTCAATTGTTCGGCATTTTCCAGTCTTTCTGCAATCCACTGAGAAACACAAAGCTATAAGAATGGAAAAAATTATCAAGAACCACGTATCTTATGTAGACCATCTGTAGAATGCCTTATTGGTCTGCAGCGCCATCTAGTGGCAAATTTTTAACTACCTTTTTTGTAATAAATCAAGAGCTCATGATCTGGAATGCCTGTATATGAAATTGCAGAATGCCTGTATATGAAATTCTATGACATTCTGACCAATACAGATTCTTACACAGGCCTCTGAGTTGTTAAACTTATTTCTGGAAAACCCTGTATTTATATTGTAAATGCAATTATAATCGTCAATTCTTTTACATTATTTTAATATAAAATTTAATTAGTATGTAAAATGCATAACTGTATTGTATGTGTTGACTTATCGCAAACTCATTCATGAAATTGGAAAGGAGCAAACTTGTACTGGGTTTGCATTTAAAATAAATTCCTAGGTGGAGCTTAAGTTTGACTGTAGGGCATACTTTGATTAAAACTTTCCATTTATTACTAATTTACTCTAATAAACACTTTTTTTGCAGTTGGGTTTTAATGCCTATTTTATATTTTTTTAAGTGACAAAATAAATTTGCTTTTTTCTACCATTCAAATTCGCAACGCCCTTTAAAAGGATAAAGATAAATTCATTACTTAGCCGGCTAAAACTCAGTTTCAGTAAATGTGCAGTAAAATTGGTAAAAATATAGCAAATATTAGAAAAGTGGAAATTAAAATTATAAAAATTTCTCGAAATCTTTTAAAAAAACTCTTTCGGATAATTAAATTTACTTAAAATTCTTTTTGTTTAAGTACCAGTAGCTATTTTTAAAAGCAAGAAATATAGTTTTATTTTTTTTTTATATAATACAGTTTAATTACTTTTTAAGAATGCTCTAACGAAGTACTGGTTATTCTGATGGAATTACTGGTAGTGATGGGCGGTCCAGTTCCTTTTGAGGACCCGTTCCTCCGGACCCGTTCATTCCGGACCGACACCCCCCCTCCCCCCCCCCCAAAAAAAAAAAAAATTCCTCCCCCTTTTTTCGAAAGTGGTTTTGACGACATGCGAACGAAATCCTGACCGGTTTGTAATTTGATATGGGAGGGGGAATGAGGGTGTCGAGAATGGTTACCCCTTGAGAGAGTGGAAGAATGTGACTATGTGAGTGTTCTTTTGCTGATGTTGTTATTGTGTGGGGGTTGGAGGGAGAATTTCTTGGAAATCCTTTTCTTTTTAGGGGTTTCTTTTTAGTACATGTACTCGCTTCCGCTCTCTCTAGCAGACCGAAGGAAAAAGTATGTGGATTGTAGCAACTCTTCTCGTAAGCTTCCGAGGTTCAATGTTATGTGTATAAGAGAAGTCTTTTAATTGTTGAAACTGTGTAATTCCTGCTTGCGTAATAGTTATTTAGAATTATGTTTGAAGCTTCTTAATTTTTGTTATGAAGAAATTCACATACCTTGTAAGAAAAAGACATTGCTTTCGTGTGAATTAAAAACAATTAAGTATAGGAAAAAAGTTAAAATTTAAAATGGAATGTTAATTGATCGGAAAGAACAGGCGGTATGCTAGACTATTATTTTATTTGCTGAAAAGATTTGAAAAACGACAAAGAGATTATTTGAAATAGGGGTTTAAAAAAACTAAAGAATTGCAGTCGGACCGGACCGACATTCCTGGATTTTAGAATGAACCGTTCCTTGCCAAACGAAAGGGTACTAATATATAAAAACCATATTTAAAGTACAGTAAGGTTGATTTAAATTATCACCGCTGTAGAGCTTTACGAGGGAGTTATGATTTAGACTCACAATCAAGTGACGAGATGGCGCTTGAGTAGGCACATAATGCAACTTTTACGAGCGACATTGTACTTTGGGACTCACCGGAACTTTGGAGCAACTATTGGGTGTTATTCGTCAAACTGCTGGGCTTTTCAGACCTTTAATGGGATGGCAGTTTTTTTTTTAAACACCCGGATCCGATCCTGGGAACTTTTGCTAGTTAGGCATGTGCCTTACCGACTGGGCTCCAGACTCGACTGGGCTCCACATTTAATAGTCGGACCGACATTTCCTGATTTTTGAATAAATTTTCCAGCACGAAAAGACATCACTATGACTGACAATCTGATCAAAATTCCCGGATTTGAAACCAGTCGGTCCGGTCACTCGTTTCAGACCAAAAGGGTACTACTATTTAAAATATATTGAAAAAGCATCGAAAATATTAAATATTGTGCTGAAACGAGAAGATCGGAAACAAAGTTCAATCAAGTAAAAAGTAAAACATACATTCAGCAGTCGGACCGACAGTCTCGGATTTTGGAACAAACCGGTCCGGTCATCTGTTCCGGACCGAATGGATACTACTATTTAAAATACAGTAAAAGCGCACAGAAAATATACATTATATGCTGGAACGAGATGATCGGGAAACAATGTATGTAGCCTAGTCAAAAGTAATATACATTTAATAGTCGGACAGACATTACCTGATTTATGAATGATATCTTCCGGCTTCCGGACCGAAAAGATATCGGTATATGACAGTCTGACCGACATGTTCGGATTTTGGAACGAACCGTTCCGGTCCTCCGTTCTGGACCGAAGGGGTTCTACTGTCGAAAGTAAAATAAAACTGCATGAAAATATAGATTATTATGCTGGAACGAGAAGATCGGAAACAAAGTTCAAGAAAGTCAAAAGTAAAACATAAATTCAGCAATCGGACCGACAGTTTCGGATTTTGGAATGAACCGGTCCAGTTATCCGTTCCGGACCGAATGGTACTACTTACTTAAAATACAGTCAAACTGCACCGAAAACATAAAATAATTTAGGAGTTGGACCGATAGCTTCGGAGTTTGGAACGAACCGGTCTGGTCATGCGTTCCAGACCGATTGGTACTACTATTTAAAACATAGTAAAAGTGTACCCAAAATATAAAATAATTTAGCAGTCGGACCGACATTCACGGATTTTGGAACAAGCCGTTCCAGACCAAATGAGTACTACTATTGAAAGTAAAGTAAAAGTGCACCGAAAATATAAAATAATTTAGCAGTCGGGCCGATAGTTTTGGATTTTGGAACGAACCCGTCCGGTCATCCGATCTGGACCGAATAGTAATACTTATTTAAAATACAGTAAAACTGCACCGAAAATATAAAATAATTTAGGAGTCGGACCGATAGCTTCGGAGTTTGGAACGAACCGGTCCGGCCATACGTTCCGGACCGAATAGTAATACTTATTTAAAATACAGTAAAACTGCACCGAAAATATATAACGTTATTTTTAAGTACAATGTTAAGTACAATGTCGCTCGTAAAAGTTGCATTATGTGCCTACTCAAGCGCACCGAAAATATAAAATAATTTAGCAGTCGGACCGACAGTTTCGGATTGTGGAACGAACCGGTCCGGTCATCCGATCCGGACCGAATAGTAATACTTATTTAAAATACCAGTAAAACTGCACCGAAAATATAAAATAATTTAGGAGTCGGACCGATAGCTTCGGAGTTTGGAACGAACCGGTCCGGTCATACGTTCCGGACCTATTGGCACTACTATTTAAACACACATCAGTAAAAGTGCACTGAGAATGTAAAATAATTTAGCAGTCGGACCGATAGTTTCGGATTTTGGAACGAACCGGTCTGGTCATCCGTTCCGGACCGATTGGTACTACTATTTAAAACACAGTAAAACTGCACCGAAAATATAAAATAATTTAGCAGTCGGACCGATAGTTTCGGATTTTGGAACGAACCGGTCCGGTCATCCGTTCCGGACCGATTGGTACTACTATTTAAAACACAGTAAAATTGCACCGAAAATATAAAATAATGTAGCAGTCGGACCGACTTTCACAGATTTTTGAACGATTTGGTCCGGATTCCGGACCGAAAAGATAGATATTAATATATGACAGTTAGACCGACATTTACGGATTTTGGAACGAACCGGTCCGGTTATCCGTTCCGGACCGAAAAGGTATTGCTATTTATAGTGGAACAAGACTGGAATAAGAAGATTGTGACTCAAAGTTCTGTTCAGTCAAATATTATTATTTAACAATCGGGCTGCAGACTCTCAAAACCTAGGTGTATTTATATATTTAAAGCGGCGAGATAGAGTTTTTCAATCCAATTTCGATTCCAAGTTTCATAATGCTTGTAAATTTTACATTTTTTTAAATTTAAAGAAGAAAAGTTGGCAAAAATTTCTAAATTATGCAGTTGGAACGATGGACCCGTTCCTTTTGAAACAGTGGACCGGACCGAGTCGTTCCATTTGAGGACCCGTTCCTGCGTACCCGTTCATTCCGGACCGACCCATCACTAATTACTGGTACTACAATGGTATTTAAGTGCATGTATTCGGGTGATATCATAGTCAAGAATGACAAAAAAAAAACAAAAAAAAAAAACGAATTTTTGAAATCAGTATATACTGATAGATGGAAGCCCGATCTATCGAATGAGACCAATTTGGTATCGATTGGTTAATTATTTCTTATAAAAAATAATTATAAAAATAAGCAAAAATGTGCCACTCCCCCTTTTATTATTCACTGGTTCAATGTAAGAAAAAATTGCTTTTCCAAAAATTAAAAATAAGATTCTTAGGTGTAAATATAAAAATAAAAGTACAGTTTATAACTTTGTACAATTTCTTTTTTGTGACATAATTTAATAATTATTTCGATCCTTCAGAAATCAATTCTAAAATACGCTCATTTTTGTTGTCGCTAACTATGATCTCCCCTTGAAGAGAAATTGACCGCGGGTCTCCAAACTTTAGTGCCTTAGTGTTAATCCAAAGTTTAAAAAAAATTCTTTTCTCTAAGCACATTACTCCGGCTCTATTGAATAGTTTTTACAAACGAATTTTTTAAGTAAAAAAATGTATTTATCTTTACAGGTCTCTCTAATCCCATTGTTTAAAAGTGATCCGAATAATTTTTTGTAAAACTATGTATTACAAATTTCAAAAAAAATATTCGAATAAATTAAAAAAAATGGGTTTGTCGTGTCCTGCTAAGGACTAAGAAAAAATTGCTTATTCGAATGTACGGGTTACCAATGTGAGAAACGTTTCTTTATTCCTATAATCCGGCCCACTGGCGCAATAATTAACGCGTTGGCCCTTGGAGCTGGTGGGCTCGGGTTCGAGTCCCGGTCATGGCATGGATGTTTGTGTCCGTCAATAAATGTTGTTATTTGTCTAAGTGTTTGTGTCGGCTCTGTCTTTGTGTGTCTCTTGTAACTGTGTCACTCCTGGGGTTGAATACAATAGACCTAAGGTCGCAGTGTTCGGCGAACTTGCCCCCCACCAAAGAAGTCATAAGTCATTATTCCTATAAAGAAAGGACCAAGTACAGCTGCCAAAAGTTAATAAACACTGGGCTAGATCGGTATATCCCTTTCCGAACGAGCTATCACGATCGTGCTGGTATTAAAGAGAATGTTCAAGCTCTTCAAAAATATCGATGCCGAAGCAGCTGACTTGTACCATTCGTTATTTGTATAAAAAAAGACTTAGTTTTTAAGAAGTTGCTGGCAATATTGCTGTTCAAAGCATTATTTTTCGATAAAACTACAAATTTAGTCTCATAATTGTAAATCAGCGCCACCTGACCGCCGGTCGAAAAGGGTTAATATTATCGACACATGACGCATTTAACTTTAGTAATTAAAGTTAAATCAATTGGTTTGCAAGATGCCACAGATAATTTAACAAAAAAATTTAAGGGGGTCAATACCCAAAAAATCGGTGAAAAAATCAAAACAAAAATTAATGACTTAAAATACTATTACAACCTTTATTAATAATGTTGTTGTTGTTGCCGATCCCCAAAGTCCAGCGGAGCTAGACTAGGTCCATGAAGCCAAACACCCCGAGAAAGTCCAGGACCAGCAATGGGCTCTCCAGGAGATCTTGATAATTGAGCCCCAGGCACTCCAAGATGTGGGATGGTGAAGCCTGCGCAGAGGAGCACTTGGGTCATGTGTCAAAAGTTCTCAAACCATCTGAAAATGTCATAGTTCTGAGGTGCCCACTGAGGAAACGGGTGATTGCAGTCTGACCCGGCCTGTCACATTTAAGCGCCAAGGAGCCGCCAGGTCGATGGCATCGATACCATTGATGTACTGGGGGGGTGGACCATTTCGTTTTTTCCCGCGACTTAGCTCTTGAGTAAGCCTCTGAGTAGGTAAGAGGCTCAAGTGGAACCAATACTTCACTAGCTCCCGCTTTGGCCAGCGCATCTGCCATTTCGTTCCCTTCGAGATCGACATGAGAGGGAATCCACTGTATGTGGATTTGATGATCTATGGACAGTTCTTTTAGCTTTTTGAGGATAGAAACTCCCACTTTGTCTCTTACACCGGACCAATTAGCCAAGTGCTGGACAGAACTCTTGCTATCAGTTAGGATCCATATTTCTTTCCCTGCTGTAGCAGTCGCAATATATTCAAGACTTTCGTTAATGGCAATAAGCTCGCTACGAAAGACAGAGCAGCCGTCGGGATTTCTTCTCTGAATCTTCATGTAGTTATCATTTGAAATTATATAGATTCCACTGCCAGTTTCGCCCCTCTCGTTTTTACTGCCGTCAGTGTAGGTTTTAATAGCGTCAGTCGGGATGTTGTTAATAATTTCGAGTGCCAGTTGCTTAAGATAGACAGGAGGATCATCCTGCTTGTTCACTTGGACAAGAAGCTCCGGTATTGGGACAGAATCCCGCGGCCGAAATCTCGCATCCCATAATCTCGCATCCCAAAATCTCGCAGGACAGAATCTCGCAGGGACAGAATCTCGCATCCCATAATCTCGCATGGACAAAATCTCGCGGGACAAAATCCCGCATGGACAAAATCTCGCGGGACATAATCTCGCATTTCTTAAAAAGTGCAGGATTTGTAAGTTGTGTTTAAGATATTTTTTGAATTTGAAAGTTAATTAGTTTTGGTTCCGGTGTTGTTATAATTTTGTATTGCGTACATTTCAAATCAAGGAATTGATTAGCAGTTATGATTGTGTATTTAAGATTGAAGAAAAAATAGCTATCGAAAAATGAAGTTGCATTTGATTTGTATGTATCGATAGCTGTTTTATTCATTTATTTAATCTTGGTAAAGGGTGAAATAAAATATTTCTTAAACATATGAATAATTTTGAAATGGCGAAGAGTGGTGATAGTAATGCTATATTACGTAATTAACGAATTAAAGAATTAACTAGTAGTTGTGAACGTATAAATAAGATAAAAAAAATTTAATTATTGGATAATTATGTAAATTTTTTTTTATGAATTCGTTATATTTTTTATTAATTTATTCAGTCTAGATAAAAGGTAAAATAAATATTTATTAAATTTTGCGATAGTGAATAGTGATGGTAGAGTGCTATAATTCTGTTAGAATTACGCACTTAACGAATTGATGTAAAATAGCAATTGTAATTAAGATTAAATTGATTCACACTAAATCAAATCTTAGTTTTATGAATTCATAATTGTATTTATTATTTTTTTAGTCTTGCTAAAAAGGTAAAATACGATAAGTCTTAAATTTCGAGATGTAAGTCGAGATTAAAGTTTGAGATGGTGAACGATATTGCTGTATGCTGTATTACGTACGCAAGGAATTGATTAGTAGTTGTGATTGTGTAGTAAAGATTATAAAATGAAGCTGTTCCATAATTTATTTACATTTGATTTTATTAGGATTTCATAATTGTTTTTATTGATTTATTTGGTTTTGGAAAAGGTGAAATAAAAATTTTCTTACATTTAATATAAAATAGGAACTGTAGGTACCTTATAGCCGTTTTAAAATTGTTAGACATTTTTTTTATAAATTCCATTTTTTATTACATTCCATTTATTTATTAAAATTTTCAGTTGCGGAAAACACTTTAACAAATCTTTTTAATCTTAATTTTCAAAATTTGCAATTACTTAATAAAATTTTTAGATTGCTTGATGCGTTTGCTTTCTATTATTTCTTTGTTTTACAACTTTTATTATGAGTTAGTGTAAGTATGTTTAGAAATTATTTGAAAGAGGAAAATAATACTACAGAAAACAACTTCATTATTCATAAATGATTTGTAATTAATAATCTATTTACTTTTCTCGTTAAAATTTTACTGATTGAAGACTTTTTTTGTTTTAAAAAGAAGTTTTTGATTTCACCCTCTTAAAGTAGGGGAAGTCGGGGTACAATGGACCACGGGGTAAAATCCACCGCGCCCTATTATTTATTTTATTTATTTGTTTCATATTGAGTTACATGGGAGGCAGCAGAGTATTGATTATCATAAGCTTGCAATAGTGTTTTATCTGAAAATGTAGTCATTTTATTCTTGAAAGTTCTTTTGTGACAGGCAAAAGTAAATATTTACACCAAAGTATTTATTCTTTTTTTTTTCTTTCAAGAATTGTGATTTGGAAGATTTTACTTGGCGCATTAAAAAGATAAGATCATATATTGTTTTAGTTAATCAAAGTAGAACAGTTTAATTAAGGGTTAATTAGTGTTGGAGACATTTTTTTTTGTCAGACTTCCACACGGGGTAAAATGGTCCATTAGAACCTGGGGTACAATTTTCCACCAGAACCTGGGGTACAATGGACCATAGTCCGTTGTATCCCAGTTCTGTTTATCATATTATTTTCTAAATTGACAGTATGTGTGGAATAAAAACTTAATAAATTATTTTACTTTTAGTGAGTGAGTAAATCGGTGTTTAAGGTAATTTACATATTTGAAGTGTTGTCAATGCATTAGGCTTAGAAATTAAAAAAAATTCTAATTAGATTTCAAAACAGAGTAAAGAAGTATTTTATTTGAACTTTCTTTTTATTTAGCTTTTAAAATTAAATATTCAATTAGTTTTGAATTAATTGAATTCAATTTTTACAAGTTGACAATTATAATGAATTAGTTCATTAAAGATATAATGAAATAATTCATTAAAGAATTTTGTATTTTTTAAAATATCTATGTTTAATAAGAAAAAAATTCCCGAAGCTTCAACAATTCAAACTAATACACCGGGGAAAAGAATTGAAGAAGAAGCTAAAATCAAGGAAGAGAAAACATTTAAACCAAAAACTGCTGCTTTGATTAGAGCTTAAAACAAATTGGAAATTTTTTTAGCTTCTAGTACAAAGAAAAATGATGAAATCGAGGATTCCAGAAATTCATATTAAAAAAGTAAATGTAAATATTTTTTAATGTAGCATAAAGCCTAATATTTAGGTATATGCATGCATATTTTCAAATTAAAAGAAATATTAGTTTTAGAGCTAGCACTGAAAATTCACAAAAGTGGTCCATTGTACCCCCAGACTCCCCTGCATTTTACCATCTTTTCTTTTTCCATATTCCACAGAAACAAACAATGGTTCAGTAGAAGGAATTAAGAAAAGTATATAATCATTACTTTATTTGTTTATTTTAATTATATCCAAAAACAATGTCCTTTTTTTCTACAATTCACATTTAAGAAACATTTTTTTTAAATAAGGAATTTCTATATTTTTCGATCTTTCGGAAAGTACCTCATATTTCATTTTAGTGTTAATTTCAGAAAAAAATACTTTATTAAAACTTCTTTTGTGTTTCGCTTATTATAACATTCCCAGATATTCAGCTCCTTGCTTGTGTGAGAATTGAAACTGCCTGGTGATTTGTTTTCGGAAGGGCGTGTCCAAGCGTTACTTCAGCTAGGGATGTCAACGTACATAATTTATGGCCCTACAGTGCAATTGTTAACAGCAGGTAAAGCGAAAGAAGCTTCCTATTGTTAACTCGGACAATTCGTATGGAGGGGGTCTTTCGAAATAACCCTTTTAACAGCAAGGGGTAGGAAGGAAAAGGGGTTGGAAGACTTACAGCTTAGAGATAATTTGCACCTCAAAGCTTAATTCTCTCATTGGTGTTTATTAAAATATTTAGGAGCTAAATAATAAAAATATTTTCTAAAGATTTCTTTATTAAATTTATGAATTATGTAAATTTCTTGGGGTCTTCTGGGAGAGATTTTATCCTTAAATTCACAAATATCTTTATTGCGACGCAAATAAAGAGAAATAAGGAATAAGTAATCATAACTGAAAGGTAGAAGATTAATTTTTCTAAAATTAAAAGGTGGAATTACATTGAGAATTTAAAATTTTAAAACATTTATTTTGAATTGAAAACAAAGAATTAAGATTCAACTTATATTCTACACCCCATATTATAACGCCATAATTTAATGTAGAGTAAAACCATGAATAATATAAAGTTATTTATAAATTTTTATCAACTTTATTTTTAAGTTGTTAGAATTTTACTAATATAGAACGCAGTTTTTTACCTAATTCATTGACATGACATTTCCACTTCAAATTGGAATCGATGGGCGGACCCAAATATTTTGTACATGCTACAGATTCTAGGATATAACAGTTACAACTCAAGCCAAGCCATTGGCAATATTAGATTTACTTAACGAAGAGTGGAATTTGAAGTTCAAATCGAACCTAGTACCGTACGTATTAATAGTTTAACCTAGCACAATCGAACCTAGCACTTTTCGATAATAATTAGATATCCTTCAATTTGTAAAGGAAAATCGTTAACATTTGACAATCGAAACTGAGTCATCATCATTCATAAATATCCAAATATTCACCAGAGAAAGACTTCGTTAATTTAAATTTTGGTCAAATACCACCACATAAAGCAGGAATGTTTTTTTTTTGTATAAAACTAATTAAGATTTTGTATTTCCTTTAAATATAAAAACTTTTTTTTATGTAAACTTGTTTATGAAAGCTATCTAGTATAAATGCTAAAAAAATATAGTTATCTATGAGAAAAAAAATCTTTAAATAAATGTCAAAAACGCTGATCATATGGGTCTAACAAAAAAGAGCTAAAAATTCATTATCATGTAATTTAGGTGGGTTTCTTTTAATAGATATTTTAAATAATTCGCTAGTTTGTATATCTAAAAGTATTTGTTGCCAATTGACAACAATTAGCCATTTAATCGTTAAATGGTCCTCTTACCAAAGACATTCAAATTGGAAAGCTGTATCCCAAAATTGTTCTTTAAATACCTGTATAAGAATGCGTGTTAATATTAAAATAACGTCAACATGAAAAAAAATCCCTCACGTCAATGTGGGTAACTATTTCCAAAATCAAGGGCGAACCCAGGATCTGATGGGGATAAGTAGCATTAGGGGCCCCTACCTTCTTTATTTTGGATGGGTCCCTTCTTTAGTGAATTTGTTCTTGACGCCCCTCCCCCTTCTTGTTAACTCATGTGCTATACTTATTTAATCAATTTCGGAAAGATAATTGTCAATATTTTATTAATTTGAATTTCTAAATAAAATTTTATAAAATGTATTTATTCTATGCAACTTTAATTATGAACTAGATGCATAATTACTAATTAACTATTAGCATCTAAATTATTACTAAATTATTACTAATTAAATGAATCACCTTACATTTATTTGAACTTAATTTAGAACAAAATTTTAAAGGTACGTATTAATTTTGTTTTTTAATAAAACAAAGGAACGTAAGCAAAGGAATTTCTGTCTACTAAAGACTGATGAAACACTTTCGCCGCCAAAGATTTTTGTTGTCAACGGAATGGGTGTATTAAAATATTCAATTCGTAGCATAATCTGCTTAATAAACCAGAAGGTAACTGCAATCACGGCAAAAAGAATAGAAAAATTACTTTTAAAAATTGGCATTAAGTACGCTTTTAAGAAAAGTAGAAGAGATGTTCAATTAAAAATATAAGATAATTCGTAGAGCTCTAAATATATCTCTAAAACAAATGGCAATTACATTGATCAATAATATATTACTCAATAAGTAATACTTGAAGTTTAAGTGACTCTTTTACAATTTACATTAAGTTATGAAATTTAAGAATACTAACTTACTAATAATGAAATTTAAGAATTATACATGTGTAGAATTTTCATTCATCAATTTTAAAATAGATCATTGAAAAAAGTTGAAGAGGGATTGTCAGTCTCATAGAGCTAAATGTATTAGTTTTGTAATCACAGTTTCTGCGGAAGTATTGCTTTGCCATGTTAGCCTTTTTTCCCCAGGTATGGGAATCAACATAACATCGAAATGAAACACATTCAAAACGAAAATTTTATTTAGTTATATTCTGATCAATGCACCTTTGTTTTCATGTGTTTTTAATGAGGTGCTTCAGTATTTTGTACTACACAAAGCTGCTTAAAAGTTATGAAAATTTATCGATATTGGGTAAGGTAAAAAATATGAAATAATAATCTCTTTTACCTCCCCTTTGAATTATTTTCCTAACAATGGTAATTTTGAGGAGGTAATAAGGCTTTATTGTTATTCATTAACATTATTATGAAAATTCTTTCCTTCATTATTAAACCCAAATCGATAGTATTTTCTGTTCACTTAATTTTAGAACACTATACTCTATGTATGATATTTTAGAGAATATGAGAATGAGGGACTGACGGGCAACTGACAAGCAATTTATCTTTTAACATTAGGGAATGGCAGGTATTTTTTCTATTAATAACTGTTAATGCATATGACTATTACTGAAAATAATTCCAAATAAGATGTATTCGCAATTTCTTACAAAATCACTTATTAGTTGTAAAGTTTATTTATAAAGAGAAGCAAACTTTAATTGAACTTCTTCGACTTTTATTTCGGTTGGCATTTAAATGAGGTTCTGATAATATTATTTAGCCCGTTGATGACAAGTGGCAAAAAAAAATTGCCAAGCGAAAATAAGCTTTCTTGACTTAAAATTAAGAGACAGTTAGTGATTTTGCTAAAGCTTTTGTAATGTATGCTAATGAAAATTAGCAAGCAGAAAATTAAAAATCACACTTTCAATTATTATACAAGTGATTTTATCTATGGAGATTTTTTTTATATTTTAATGAGAAATTTAGTTTTTGTCACGTTACTTTTGAAAGCAAACCTATGCTCAACGCCAAAAACACTATATAATGCAACGACAAACAAGGAATCGGTGAAAGCCCGAGTTAAGTTCTACGAATTTGACGTGAACAGAACTGAACGTTAAAGACATGGAATTGTTGTTGAAAAACTGATACTTTCCAAAGGGAAGCGCCGAAGACAAAGTACTTGAAACTCAATCCCTTCTGCTGCCGAGTTACACTTGTCGGAGTTTACAAAATGAAGCTTCTTTTCTCCGGTTTCTTTTGTAAATACGTTGTAGTCATTGTGCATGGTCGAAATAACTTGTTATAGTGTGCCCGGTGATGCCTACATTGTGTTTAGGTATATTCAGCAAACAAAGCCTTTCAGCCATATGTCTTCTCGGACACTCCCTTCTAAAAATAAATCACTCAGGTCACACTAGAATAAAGTGTTTCTTCGTACAACTTTTCGTGGAGGAGAAAGTGACTGGAGTGTTATAGATTATACAGAAGCAATTATCATCAGATTATCAACAAAACATCATAAATATTTAATGTAAATAGTTAAACCGTTATAATGAAGTTCTATTGGTTGTACTATTGTCTAAGTATGCTTATCTTTTGGAAGGCATTTCCTAGTTATGACGGATCAAAAACTAGACAGTTGTTGAAGAAAAAAGAAAGTTGAGAATTACGAGATGCATCAATTAACCACACCTCTTAGCAAAAACAATATTTGACTTTTAATGTAAAATAAAAACGTAAAAATATATTCAATGTGATTACCTAAAAACCTCCTTTAATCGGTAATTAAGATAATGTAACTGTTTTTTTTTATGTTTTATTTTTATTAAAGGAATAACTTACAGTTATTAAAACAAAAATTCGACATTAATACGATAAAATCATAAGCGAATTAATAAATTACTTAATAATGCAAGCTAAGAGTATTTCAACTAAAGTTTGGTTATTCATTTACTGGAAATTCGCTAAATGGTGTAAACAATACCGGTTTACCGAAAAAAAAATTTAAAAAAAATCTGGTAGGGATAGTAGATGGTTTTTATACGTTATAAACAAGGGACTTATATGTATCTATGTACTAATATTGACTGGAATGATAAATGTATTAACAAGTATTGCAGATTTCATGTCTATCAAAAAGTTCTAATAAATCTTAGCTAATTGTGTTTCTAAGGTCTAAAACCTATTTCGCTTTCTCGATATTTTAATATTTGTCAGATGGGAAAAATACTAGAAAAAAATTAAGTCAGTTTTTAGATTAAAAAATTAACTGTTAATTACCAAAAGTTGTCGGTGTATATCGGACACCAAATTCCGTGATTTTTAAGTTCACTGGCAATCTAGTACTCAATTTCAACCTTCTTTACACAACAAGAAGAAGTTAACAATTTCAAAAGGGCTAATAAGTTATCTACAGTTCCTACTTTATAAATAAGAAATATTTTATTTCACCTTTTACTGTGACAGAATAAATTAATAAAAACAATTATAAATTAGTAAAAATATGTAACTTTTATTCAATAACTTGATTTCCAAATCTTAATTACAATTTCTACTCTACTAATTAATTCCATAGTTTGTTAAGTACGTAATACAGCAATACTTTATAGCTCATCATCTCAAACTTATTCAGAAATTTAAGACACATGGTATTTTACCTTTTACCAAGACTGAAAAAATTAAAAACAATTATGAATTCATAAAAGTAATATTTAACTTAATGACTCAATAACTTTTAATTTAATGTTAATCACAACTATTTCATTCCTTAATTAGTTTAGTACGTAATACAACAATACTATATCACCCTACCATCACTATGGCCAAATTCGGAAATTTAATAAATATTTTTTTATTTTATCTGTACTAAATAAATTTAAAAAAAAAATTGCTTACGTTACTGAAAAAAATAATAAAAATATTAACATTAATTTATAAAAAAACCAAATGGAACTTAATTATTCAATAATTTTTTAAGAAAATCTTATTTATATATGTTCACAACTATACTGTTAATTAATTCCTTAAATACATATAACTATCCTATATCACCATACCTTCTCCATCTCAACATTATTCATAAATTTAAGAAATATTTTATTTCACCCTTTACCAGGGCTAAATAAATGAATAAAAACAGAGATACATACAAATCAAATGTAATTTAATTTTTCGATAGCTACTTTTTTTTTCAATCTTAAATACACAATCATAGCTGCTAATCAATTCCTTGATATGAAATGTACGTAATGCAAATTTATAACTACACCTATACCAAAACTAATTAACTTTCAAAATCAAAAAATATCCTAAACATAACTCACAAATCCTGCACTTTTTATGAAATGCGAGATTCTGTCCCGCGAGATTTTGTCCATGCGAGCTTATGGGATGCGAGATTCTGTCCCTGCGAGCTTATGGGATGCGAGCTTTTGTCCCTGCGAGATTCTGTCCCGCGAGATTATGGGATGCGAGATTCTGTCTTGCGGGATTTCGGCCGCGGGATTTCGTACCCAAACCGAAGCTCCGTGTGGAAAAATACATTAGGAAGACCTGCGGAAGGATCAACGTATTGAGCCAAGTAATGTTGTTCCACGTCGCTTTCCAACAGATTTGCTTGGGCCACCATGCTAAATGGACTAATTCTCTTAAGCCTTTGAACATTGTGCCAGTCTCTCAGGTAAGCAGAGGTTCTGTTTCCCTCTCCAAGACTAGAAAGCTTGCCATAGTATTTCACCAAAGTGGCATTTCTTCTGAGGCTAAGTGGTTGCAAGTCAGCCTCAAAAAGCACAATGTCGTTTGGGCAAGTATTACGAAGTCCAGTAATAATTCGGGCCGCGCTAAGTTGGACTCGTTCAAGTTTCTGTAGATTGGTGTTAGATGCACAACAGTAAACTGGATATCCATACTCTAGGATGGGTCTAACAAGAGAGATGTATGTATTTCTTAGAGTGGAAGCATCAGCTCCCCAATCACGTCCTGAAATGAACTTTAAAATTTGGAGTCGTTTCCTGCTTTTAAGCACAAGATGGTCAATGTGCTTATTGCACGTTATCTCTGGATCAAAAACAAATCCCAGATACTTTGGGTGTTTTTCCACTGTAAGAGGCGTTTGGTTCAAAATAACACCAGGTTGAGAGTTATATAGTTTTCTATTGGTTGTAAAGAACCCTACAGTAGATTTTAGTGTGTTAAAGTTCAATTTGTGTTTTTTGGCAAAGTTTAATAAGTCATCAAGAGTCAAGTTTAAGTTGTCTTCCAATTTCTTCAAATCGGTGCCAGAGTCCCAAAGGACAACATCGTCCGCAAAAAGACCCACTTCACACCTTTTGGAGATGACCTTCTCGATTCCTGACAGAAAGAGCATAAAAAGAGTTGGACTAAGAACCGAACCCTGAGGTACTCCCTGATATAATTTGAAGCTTCTTGACAGGGAATTGTTAAAACTCACCTTAATAAGTCGGTTTCTAAAAAAGTCATAAATCCAGGGCAAGGCTTTACCACCTATTCCGAAAGTATCAAAAAGTTTGACGATGAGCTTTTGAGTCCATACTCTGTCGAAGGCCTTAGATAGGTCAAGGAAGGCTGCCATAGTGTGATTTGTGGGCTTCTTGTTGTGGGCATCTCTAATCCTCTGACAAAAATAGAGCACCTGGTCCGTTGTACTGTGTCCTTCTCTAAAACCAAATTGTTCCCTAGGGAGAAGGTCGTGAGAGTTCAAGTGAAAAATTAGCCGCTTTAAAACCATTCTTTCCATAATCTTACAAGCATTATTAATTAGCATTATTAATAATGTCACAAAGCTTCTCTTCACAAAGCACATCTTATAAGCATTATTAATAATGTCACAAAGTATCAAGGCGATTGGAAAAATATTTTTGACATTAAAAGCCATTTTAATGTCATGGCTTCGTAAGGAAATGGGTTATCAATAAAAACTTTAAATGCGTTTTTCTCAGAACTTGATTTTTTGAACTTCGATGTACCTTTTCTCAAAAACTATGCTATGTTTTCTCGTAAACTTTTTTTTATATGATGTAACTAGCAGTATGGTCCCGCCTTACTGAGAACCCGTTAACTTCGCATTGCTTCCTTTTAGAGGCATACTTACCTTGTGAAAATACACTCAAAATTAAAACAAAATTAAATTCGTGTTGGCGCATGCGCACCTAAAAGAGCAAACACTAATAGAGGATGAAGCAGCCCTAGGGCGAGCGCATATCTCAATCAAACTAATAGAGGATGACGTCAAGCCCCCGTTTCGGCCCGGACCATGTATTTTCAAGCCCTGTTATGGTCCTGCAATCCCACGTGGATGACGTTTTTTTTTAAACTAATTATATTAATTAAAAATTTCAATCAAATATGAAAAATCTAAGCCTCAGGTGCACACGTAGGTATTAAAAGGAATCTATATTAAAAATTTCAAATTTTTTTAGAGCAGTCTAAGTAGGTCTTTTGCAATCCACAGACATACACACAGACAGACAGACAGACACACAGACAGACTCTTTCTTTTATTATTATAGATACATAGTATAGATTAATCAGAGGTTATAAATTTTAATAAAACTAAAGTGAAATAAAATTTATAGGGCAAGAAAGTGAAAAATTTCATGATTTTTTGGGTACTCTAAAACTTATTTTATTTAAAAAAATCTAACAGTTATTTAGAAAAAACTTTTAACCTCAGATTAATATATAAGGTTGTTATAACACACACAGAAAATTTTAAGATGATCTGATCAGTAGTTATTGTGAAAAGGTACATTGCAATTGGCCAATTTAACATTACCGATATACAACATACTGAACCCCCTTAAATTGCATTCTCTTAATATATTTCCCCACGTTCCAAAATTGGGTCTTTGGCCCTTGAAAATTCTCTTTTTTTTTCATAGAAAGGTATGACCTCAAATGCGCATCTTTCATACTTTTTGTCCATCTGTCTATACGTCCGAAAGGACATCTGTCATACACATCTGAATTACCCATTCAATCAGCATGGAAATTCAAATTTTACGTAATTTTATTAGCTGTTGCCTCATCAACAATGACATGAGAATATTTATTTAAAAGTAGTACTTGAATCAAAATGTATTTTATGAGTCTGTATGGAATGACTTCATAAAATGAAGTAAGTGTGAGTTTTTGATTGTTCAATACTTGGTTACAAAAAATAGCTGCAAAGCACGGTACTTTTTGCTTAAAAATCAGGTACTTTGACGTTTTAATTTTATTGAAGAACCAGCGCCGCAGGCGCTTTAGTCTCCGACTCGTATAGTTTTCACAGAGAATAATGGAGTTGCCTGAATGGCAAAGTCTGGTGGTGTAGTTCACTTGAGATCTGAAACGTTAGTACTATAAACACAGGGGGAAGCACAAACGAAATGAGCTTAGAGAGATCGTAAAATCATTAAAATGAGGGAATAATATTGATAAGAAAAGATGAGAAACCAAAAAAATCAATTGAAATAGGCCCAGAGAAGTTTAAGTCACAAACAGGTACTTTAATTAATATTTCTTATTTATTCGAATAATTTGGAGCAGTTTCTTGTTTTGTTAATTATTCTTTAAATTAAGTTTTAAAAATCGTTTTTATTGTGATCTAGCCTAACTGTTCTTAAGTCATTAATGCTGACACTATTCTGATTAATCCTTCATGACACCTTGAGATGGAGCTGATTAATTTGCAAGGCCAAATGTTACAGTTTTTTTCGAAACAAAAAAAAAGTTGGCTTAAATAGTACTCTTTAATAGGTGCATGTTCTATATGACTATACTAAGACACATTTTCAAATAAATAAATAAATAAATAAATAAATAAATAAATAAATAAATAAATAAATAAATAAATAAATAAATAAATAAATAAATAAATAAATAAATAAATAAATAAATAAATAAATAAATAAATAAATAAATAAATAAATAAATGAATGAATGAATGAATGAATGAATGAATGAATGAATGAATGAATGAATGAATGAATGAATGAATGAATGAATGAATGAATGAATGAATGAATGAATGAATAAATAAATGAATAAATAAATAAATGAATAAATAAATAAATAAATAAATAAATAAATAAATAAATAAATAAATAAATAAATAAATAAATAAATAAATAAATAAATAAATAAATAAATAAATAAATAAATAAATAAATAAATAAGTAAATAAGTAAATAAGTAAATAAGTAAGTAAGTAAGTAAGTAAGTAAGTAAGTAAGTAAATAAGTAAATAAGTAAATAAGTAAATAAGTAAATAAGTAAATAAGTAAATAAGTAAATAAGTAAATAAGTAAATAAGTAAATAAGTAAATAAGTAAATAAGTAAATAAGTAAATAAGTAAATAAGTAAATAAGTAAATAAGTAAATAAGTAAATAAGTAAATAAGTAAATAAGTAAATAAGTAAATAAGTAAATAAATAAATAAATAAATACTTGTCAGCCGCTTCTTCATCGGTATTTTTGAAAAACTTGGATGTTTTTGTTTGTACCCACATAATTGTGTAGTTCAGGTAGCAAAAGGGAAAAAAAGGCAATCACACCTTTCCAATAAGTTTAATCTGCGGTCATTTTTTGTCCGCATATGAATATAATAATAATAAAAAAAAAATCGTATACATTTCAGAAATTTTTATCAAGCCATTCCACTTTTTTATAGTTGCATCCTACACACTAGTAATCACAATTAAAAATAATTTTTTAAAAATACCGTCAAAGCGGGTATCTTTGGCCACGGAGGGTAACTTTGGCCACTCGTCGGTAAAAGATTTGAATTTCTCTTCATAAAATGATCTTATCTTAGATTGTTTTACATTTTTGGAAAGGTGGAAACATCGCATTTCGTTTCATGTTAAAAAAATTCTCATTCTAATTCTTTCAATATTACAAATGCTGTTTTCATTCTTACTAGCATTAAATGAAAAAAAAAAATGGACTCTTCCAACTTTTGTCCTTAACACTTAAAAGAAATACTGAAAATATCTAAATAAAATACTCGTATATAAAATATCGAAGCAACTGAGCAAATTCGCCATCATTCCAAATTATCTTCAGCTGCTACGATGTCGCCCTTAACGGTTGCGTTGGGTGCCTATTCAGGTGTGGCTCGTCACCTGACTGTGGTTCTAAAATACGACGCCCGTCGCCAATAGCCCTCGTGTAGCTCTAGTGCGACGATAATTCAAACCAAACCAAACCAAACCAAAATATCTTCATCTTGCTGATACACTTTTTGTACCATTCATGACTGTTCAATCAAACCAGCAGAAAATTTTATTTAATACAAGTAACAAGGCTCGTTTATTTCCATGCTGTCCGAAAAATTACAAGCTGCTAATATTTTAGTCAAGCAAGCAAATCAAACAAGCAAATAATGATGAGGATGTGGTCATAATTGAAACAGCTTCGGAAAATTGCAGTAGAGGTGAAAAAATTATTGTTGGTAAAGATGTTGTGATAATTTTGACTGCCCGAACAATTCGACTGACCGAACAATAAAACGATTTACTTCTTTAAACCTAGAAAATCTCAAAACGAAGCAAAAATTAATTCATCTTTAAGTTTAGTTTCAATGCCAATGGCCGCGATACAACGTTTTAATTTTTTTTTTAAAAAAGGGGGGAAAAATCAAAGTTTTAAAATTATTTGAAAACTGTCCTGATTTAACTGATTATGACGAAGCATTTTCTAAGACGGACTCTTTACCTGACAAAATCCCAGCAAGTAGAATTCGATTTATTCTTGCTATATATGGAGCCAAACTAAGCATTAATTGCATGGATGAGTATGGATAGTTAAGTTTTGTTCAAAATACAAATAAAAATAGTGAAACCATTGAAACCAAACAAAAAAAGTGTACAATTATCTTGCCTTTCATCTACACCGTGTGTACTACTCACTGAACTGAACTGAAACTCTGGAAGGATCATCGAAATGCTCGCCAAACGGGTCTGTGAAGCCCAGCAACCCTGCAAGAGCAGCCCAACTTTTGCGGCCAATCCTATACTTTACCTGTTAAAATAGGCATTTTAAACCAACTTTTTCAATAATTTTTTAAACAGAAAATTGATAGGTTATTGCTCTAAGGGGTTCTTTATATAATGAAGTTTCGGAAACATATACTTTTAAATAAATAGAATTTCAGGAACCAATCTTTAAAACTTAAATTCCTTGGAGTACTATTCTTGGCGAGCGATTGGCGACATCCAATGCAAACTGTCAAGTCAAGTGTCCATTGTGATTGGCGAATGTATGCCAAATATGGCACATATTCTCCCTAAAGCTGTCACCAAGTGACCCAAAAATAGGCTTCACCAGCTTATCATATTTATTTCTGTAAACACCAAGTTGAGCATTTATAAGACTTTAATCAGACCTATTGTCCTATATGGAAGTGAATGCTGGACCCTCAATAAATCAGTAGAAGAAAAATTGCTAATATTTGAAAGAAAATTGCTAAGGAAAATATTTGGACCTATTAAGGAGAACAATGAGTGGAGAATACTTTACAACTATGAAATTTACAGAAAATTTGGTAAATTTGGCGGGACCGACATAGTGAGAACTATAAAAGCATCCCGAATTAGGTGGCTGGGCCATCTGTACAGATGTCCCGAGGACTTTCCCACCAATAAAGTGACTTTTTCCAAAATTGAAGGTACAAGACGTAGGGGACGACCACCCACACGATGGTTAGACGATGTCGAAAGGGACCTCAAAATATTAGGAGTCAACCGATGGAGAGCCATTGCGGCTAATAGGGCCAACTGGAGGAGGATCAGCGAGTCAGCCTTGGCCTGCAAAAGGCTGTTGAGCTTGTGAAGAAGAAGAAGAAGCTTATCATAGGATGCTCCTTCCAGAATTTCAGTTCAGTTCAGTGGTACTACTAAGTCCAAGTATAGCTAGGGGCTGGGGAGCCCAGTCGGTTAAGCACTCGCTTAGCATGCGGAAGGTCCCAGGTTCGGGTCCGGGCATCGCCAAAATAGCTGCCGACCTATAAACGGTCCGTGCAGCCAAAAATGTCCGACGAATAATACCCCGTGTAAGGGAGTGCACGTTAAATATCCTTCAAAGTCCTAACGCTGCGTACGATGTCGCCCTTAACGGTTGCGTTGGGTGCCTATTCAGGTGTGGCTCGTCACCTGACTGTGGTTCTAAAATACGACGCCCGTCGCCAATAGCCCTCGTGTAGCTCTAGTGCGACGATAATTCAAACCAAACCAAACCAAACCAAGTATAGCTCGGAAACGAAATGGAACCTGAAAATCGGGAGTGGACACTAAAAGAAAACGGTTTAGAGCCAGTTCCAACATTACTTCCGCTTGCTCCTGAAAAAATTCTAAATAACACATTTTGCAACTTTAAAAAAAGGTGCAATAACAACTGTAGATGTAGAAAAGTAGGATTGTTTTGATCCCAA
The DNA here is from genome assembly GCA_023701765.1 of Hylyphantes graminicola. NCBI lineage: Eukaryota > Metazoa > Arthropoda > Arachnida > Araneae > Linyphiidae > Hylyphantes > Hylyphantes graminicola. The sequence goes on along the minus strand of CM043120.1, from coordinate 60,371,314 downwards.
GTACGCACCACTTGTCAGAGACAATCTTGTCGCAATTTCAAATCGATTGAAGAAGAGGAAGATGTTTATAAATATATATCTTCACCACTCTTATAACCACCTCCAGCCGCCCTGGTGGCGCAATGGTTAGGACTCCAGTCTTTTGAGCTGCTGGGGCCGGGCTCGAATCCCAGTCAGACATGGATGTTTGTGACCATCAATAAATATTGTTATTTTTCTATGTGTTATTCATTTATTTGTGACTGTAAAAATTCTTTCTGTGTCTGTCTCACTTGACGAAAGCTTATAAGCGATTCTCTGAACGAGCACACAAGCTGGAATATATATGTACCATATTATACCATACCATACCATAACCACTTCCAATAATCAAATTAATTATGGATTATATATCTAGTAGTAAGTTTTATGCTCATCGTATTTATAACGTTATATTAAAAAATTTTACAAGTGTTCCAAATTTAATAAAAAAAATACAAAAAATGATGCAAAACGTATGATTCTTAACATAAATAGTATTTTAACAGTTTCTTTTTCTCATAGAACTTTCTTCTATAAATTAAATGAGTTTGTAATTAGTAAAACCATACAAAATTACAAATCAATTGCCTGTTTTACTGTTATATCTAATAATTTATTATTTTTCTGTGAACAACGTGAATAAAAGCACCATTATAAAAATAAATCTATAATATTTAATTTTATCAGACATCAATCAACAGAGTATTTATTACTTGTTATATTAATTAGTAAGTCTCTAAATGCATTTTGGATGCCTAGAACGGGTTTAGAGTCAGCAAAAACACATAGAAAGACTCATGACATGCCCATAGTATACGTCTTTCGAAATTATTAATTTTCAGCTAAATAAATTCAAAACGGCGTCCGCAATTAAAAATGGAACCCTAGTATATTAATTTTAAAGCTTTTAAAAGTTATAACAATGTTTAAAGCCATCGAAAACAGATGAAATGATATCTTACATGCCTATTTTCATTTTTCATGCTCCAGCTAATTAGAATATTTTAGCCTTTGACCTTGAATAAAAAAAGTTAGCACCACTCAGAATCATGGGGACTTTTGATAGGTCATTTATAATGATGTTCTTAAGATCTCCACCAACTTTCAGCTATATGGAAATTTTTCCGAGGTTCAACCTCTATTTTGACTGGACTAACTGCCCAAAACCAAAGATTCTGAGGAGTCTTCGTGATTTTATGAATCTTACAACATCCTTGTCCTTTATAACTTTTCCTGTTCGTCCATCTGGTCCACACCCGATTTTATTGTTTTGCTCCATATACAGGGTGATTAAAAAGAAACTTTGCCAACATCTTCTAGAGTCCGTTCCAGTTAACAGATCGAGAAGAGATTTCAAATACAGTTAACTCCCGATTATCCTCGGGTGGATTATCCGCTTTACGGATTTTCCGTGGGCCACTATCCTCCCCTCCCCCCTTCCATTTTTCAGTTCAAATATAATTTTTTTTTAAAAACCACGACAAATGAATTTTATTTGTTTAAAAACTCTTTGGAAGAATGCATTCCAAGAACAACGAATTACTTAATAGAATGACGAACACATTCAAAGAACGATGAATACATTTAACAAGAACAACGAATGCATGTTAAAATAAGAATGACTATAGGAAACCTGGTATTCAGCCAGGTGCACATCACGTATAGTTTTTTTTTGTTGTCAAAAAGCGTCAATTGTAAAATAAACTGCCCGCTATTTTAATTGAATTACTCTATGGGATTTTGATACTAGCGAAATGCGTGAGAAACTAAAAAAAAGTTGTCTTCGCATTTCAATACGAACTACAACTCATTAAAAAGATTTAAAACGGATCCTCTAAAAATCAAATGTGCTTGCAGTATGGCATAGGAGAAACGACAGTAATAGACATTTTGAAGTAAGTACATTTGTACATGCTATATACGATTGCTATAGTTTACTTTAATAAACCCAGAAGAAAATTTGTTTATAGGCATTTTCTTCATTTTTGCGGATTATCCGCGAAATGATTATTCGCTTATCCGCAGATGTCGCGCCACCCAATTCCGCGGATAATCGGGAGTTTACTGTATAGTTATTTGGAGGTATGCGCTCGCGAGATTATGTGAATTTCATTACAGTGGTACTCACGGTTACGGCTATAGCGACAGAAACTCGAAAATTTTGAATAGCTACGCCTACTTTTGCCTGTCTTAAAATGTTCAGCGCATGAGAAAACCATAAATAGCGTTGGAACGGCACCGATATGTCCACAAACAGACGTGTTATAAATAACCAGTTAAGAGCGGCCATCAGATGACGCTGGTTAAGTTTATGAGATAAAATGTTCAGAGTTTTATCGAAAAAAATGCCTTAAAGTTGGGTGAGCCGAAAAAAACTTTTTATTTTATTTCGGATCGCTATAGTGCGGAAAAGTTGCCATTGGTAAAGGCATGAAAAATACTTCAATTATTATTTTTTTACTACTATATCTTCCGCTCGCGCAATGCCATCAAAGTTGGCAAAAATTGTCAAAAACCGAAATTTTTCATAATTTTTTTAAACACGATATATGATTTTAATTTCTTTCCTATATCGTGTTGCATGATTAAAATTTACAAAAAGTTAATACTTTGAAATTTAGCAAAAAATACGAATTTTCCTAATTTAATACTACTACGTTGAGTGGCCGGAAGATCTGACACAAATGTATAATAACTTACTAATATAATTATAGCATTTATTATTAATAAGTGCTATAATATATGGATTTACATACTTTAAGTAGTTAATTATGATGTAGGAACGTAATTAAAAACATCTGACGTGTTTAAAAAAAATTATAAAAAAATTACGGTTTTTAACAATATTTTTGCAAACTTTGATGGCATTGCTCGAACGGAAGATATGGTAATAAAAACTATTAATTAGTGCATTTTTAATGTCTTTACCAATGGCAACTTTTCCGCACTATAGCGATCCGAAATAAAGTAAAAAGTTTTTTTCGGCCCATCCTATTAAACAGCCAATAAAACACGATATGTGCGCACACAGTACATTTGCATACGTCTGATTTGCGCACTCAGTAAATTTGCTGTTTTAAAAAGCATTTTTTTCCAATAAAACTCTTTACAGTTATTCCATAAACTTAATCAGCGCCATTTGGTGGAATGTCTTAAAACTTAAAGGGTTATTTATAACATGTCGGTTTTTAGACATATCATAATAAAAAGTAGGCGTTGCCATTTAAATTTTTCGAGTTTCTGTAACTATAACCGTACGCACCACTGTAATGAAATTAACAGAATCTGGGGCGCATACCTCAAAATAGGGGAGAGTGTTGTACCTTGGGACACTGACAATTTCTAAGAATCCGTTGGCAATATTCATACATTGTTTATTTCTAATAGTAGCCTCAGAGACATAACATAGAGTGGACTGCGCATTCATAGAAAAGCAGCTTAGGGATGGAAAACCAAAACCGGTTTTCAAAAAACCGGTGGTCCCGGTTTTGACTGAAAACCGGTTTTTCGTGTGAGGCCCTTTGGAACCGAAAACCGGTTTTTAAGGGAAAAACCGATTGAAAATGGAAAACTGGTTTTTTCTAAAAAACCGCCATCCCTTGCAGATTAGCATTATGTCCTAAACATCATAAATCGCCAAGAGGGGAAAGGTTGCTACATATGGCAATTTAACGCTACCGTTTCGTTACGAACTATTCCAAATTGTCGCAAGACCTGAATATCAGCTAGCAAACCGAAGTGGAGACTACCATCAATATCGAAGTCACGTGGGTTTCTACCAATCACGGCAGCTTGAATTTTTTTTAATGTTTTTGCAGACGATTTTTTGAGCATTGTTGGTATTTTTCTCTTTTGGCTTTTATAATAAATATTTAATTACATTCTTTTAATCTCTGAGCATGTTAACAATCATGAATGTTGGACTTTTAATTCAGTAACGTTTTGTGCAAGATGCCAAATGCTTGTGAATTCCTAATTGTAAAGAGGGGTACAAAAAGGATTAGTCACACTTTCACGGGTAAAATTTATTTAGTTCTGCATACTTTTAGTAATTGTGTGTTCTTCATAAACTATAATTTCTATCGAGGGAATTTATTCTAAAAGCTCTTTTATACTGAAGAATTATATTCATGATTAAATCAACGTTGTTAGAACTCTAATTATAATAAATATTTTGGGCCAAGTCAATTAAATTAATGGTCTCAACATTGACAGCTTAGAAGTAGAATATTTTTCTTTTTACAATTTGTTCAAAACGAAACCTGTTTTTGCAATCGTAGTTTTTGAGTTATTTATATTTAAAAAGTAGAACAATTGTTGAATTTGGAATATACTGATGTATTTTAGAAAGTTGATTTATTCCAGGTGAAATAAAGGAAGAAGCAATATTTCAAGAAAAATATATATTTGATTTTTTTTTAAAAAAAATTGGACAGTTAGAACGAAATTTATAGAGACGGCAGAAAATATTTACCATGTCAATTACCAACTTATATTACAGCAACACTATAAACCTTCTAATGTTCTTTTAAATTAATTTTTAATAAAGAGTCCACATTCAATTGTTCAAGTAATCTTAAATCGACGCACAAAATCAAACTAATAATCTGATATCTATTAAGAAGATCTTAAAAAACAAGCGATTCATCCTTGCTCCTTTCCAAGCTTCTTTATCATAACATCAGATTGTCGGCCTCTGTGTTCAGGTCGTTGTGGAAAAACTCGCCAAATGGTAAACTCGCCATAGATGCGAGCCAAAAGCGACACAGTCATGTGACTGTGTAAGTTAGATGATTAGGACACTTTAGGTTTGCCAATGCGCAGTCCATTCTATGTTTATGTCTCTGAGTAGCCTTAACCAACACACATGGGGCCCGGATGGCCGAGTGGTAAGCATCGCTGGCCAGCAGTCTGCGTGCTGTAACGGGCGCGGGTTCGATTCCCGCCTTCGCCCTGGGTGTATTTCCTCTCTTTGTGACAGTAAAAAATCTTTCTGTGTCTGTCTCACTTGACGAAGACTTATAAGCGGCTCACTGAGCAAGCACACAAGTCGGAATATATATGTAAAATACCCTACCCTACCCCTACCAACACAGATCATCATAACAAAATTTAACACTAGCATCATTGAATTGATGAATTAGTGACAAAAATAATATGTCGTTACCCAAAAGTAAATATTTTTCTCATTCTAATATACAGTGGTGGTCATAATTATAAGGACAATGGAAAAACAGCTGGATCTTTTCGACACATCACGGTTGAATTATGCCAATTCTATGTCTGCTAGCCAATAGTAAATTAAGCATTTTAAATAAGATTCTTTACAAATATACATTAAATTCATAATTTTAAAATGCGTTATAAAATTTAACATACAGCGAAATTGGACGAAATTATAAGGACAATTGTATTTCTGCAGGTTTAATACATAAATTAGCATAAAATTCGCAAAGTTTCGGCTTGTACACGTCATTCCATCGTGTTATAAAGATTTTGCGAGTGTTTGAAATGTTCATTACACTTATTTTCAAACATGCCACTAGGTACGAAGTTTTCAGTGTTTGAAAAAGGAAAATTAATCGCTTATAGAAATTCTGGACTTACTGGACGTGAAATAGCATTGAAATTGAATAGATCAAAGATTGTAATATATAATTTTTTAAGTCCTGGAAATTATGGAAAACGAAAACACCCAGGTAGGCCATTTTCTGTGTCTTTAAGAGATAAAAGACGAATTATAAGTAGAGCTTGCTTAAAAAACCAAACATCGACGGAAATAAAGCGTGAACTGGACTTGAACTACAGTGCTCGAACCGTTCGCCTTGTTTTACAAAATTCTAAACAGGTTCGATACGGAAAACTGAAGTCACGGCACCCTCTTACAAAAACCCAAAAGGGACTCAGGATGGAGTTTGCAAAAAAGTACATTTCTATGGGTGACAAATGGGATGATGTTATCTTTTCTGATGAAATGAAGTTTAACCTAGACGGACCTGATGGTTTTAAGTATTTTTGGTATGATCTTCGCAAAGAAAAATAAATCTTTTCCAAGCGTTCATATGGTGGCGGCTCGGTAATGGTCTGGGCAGGTTACGCAGCCTCTGGAACTACAGAAATAGTATTTATTCAAGGGAAAAATGAACTTAAATAGTTATGTTGATATGCTGTGTGACAATCTTTTGCCACAAGCACCGTTGATAACCAGTGGTGACTATTTATTCCAGCAGGACAATGCATCCATACACGTGTCCGCAGCTTCAAAATCATGGTTTAACGCTAATTCTGTAAAACTATTGACTGATTGGCCACCTTAAAGTCCCGATCTGAACCCAATCGAGAATTTGTGGGGTATTTTGGCGTACGAAGTTTACAAAAATGGCACTCAATATCATAACAAACGAAAACTGATGTCTTCAATTGAAAAGGCATGGGAAAATATCCCTGTGAGCACCCTAAAGAAGCTAACTAGGTGTATGACGTCAAGATTAATTAAAGTAATTGAAAATAAGGGTGAACTTATTAATTATTAATTGTTTGGACTTGAAATTTTTAAATGTCCTTATAATTTTGTCCAGTTTCCTGACAATGCAATTTTTGTTTATTATTTTTATAAACTAAAATTTTCTACTTTAAGTTTTTTTATTGTTCTTAAATGATTTATAGCATAAAGAAGTATTTTATGTCTAAATGCATTTTCATTTAATTCAGAAATAAAAAATTTCTGTTCCATTTTCAGTTGTCCTTATAGTTTTGACCACCACTGTATTTTTTTACCTTAGTACTTTTACAAAAAGTCAACTGCATTTCATTTTCTTCATAAAAGAGAAGATTTCAAAATATTTTGGTTATGAGAAAATAATGATAATGCATTTCGATTGGCCACTATCCTGCTTTTATTTAAACCATTTAGTGTATTGTACCTTGGGACAGTACTAATAATTTGATTAAATTTTTAATAATTTGGATAAATAAAAATATCTTTATTATTTATTTTAAAAGCAATTCCACAAAACATGTAAATTACAACTCAGCTTTGTTTTGGATATATTTTATAATGATTAAAGTTTGAAATTATAATTCTGGCAACACCTGATAAATCTTTATCCTTCCATGTGATGAAAAGTTCTAAAGAGCACATATTCTGATGTATTTTGAAATAAAGTTTGTTTCCTAACACAAATTAGTTCAAGCGTATGACTATTGACTGAATTATCAAGTATGTCCCAAGGTACAACATCATACTGTACCTTGGGACAGTTTATCCTCTCTACTTTAAATGAGTGGCAATTTTTTAATTTCAAGTTGCCAGAATTTAAAAAAAATATATTATAGAGGAATATATTGGTGTGTTGAAATGCTGCTTTTAAATTTTTATTTTTCAATAATTATCGAAGAAAAAAATTAAAATGTAAAAATTGTCCCAAGGTACAACACTCTCCCTTAACTATATTTGAAATCCTATCTCGATCGGTTAACTGGACCGGACTCTAGAAGCGCAGATGTTGGCAAAGTTTCCTTATAATCACCCTGTAATTTAAAAGGCTATATGGAAAAAATAGGAGGGCAAGTGTCTCCTTTATTATATTTCGCAATAGTACTAAAATACGTCTTCGATAATCGTATGTTTTAAATAAACAAATTGTGTTTTATCGTCCGTGTAATAAGATTTATGAAACTTTGGTGTAAGATTTATAATTGCGGCTGATAAGAAACCAGATAGAGTTTAGTTCCATTTGGTATTTAACCCGCCAAGTAGTACTTTTAAAAACCCTTTCACAAGTGAAAAGTACCTATCGCTTAAAAAATAAAGAGCCCAATTGTGGCTGAAGTATTAATAAAATATTAGTAGTTTTCTCCTTGTTAACAAGAAGTGAAATTTACTCTTACTATCTCCTTAAAAATACACTGGAATTAATTTTAAGTAAATCGGTACCTAATATATACCTAAGCTCTTTCAATTTTCAATGTATTTGTCAAATTTTATAAAAATTTACATTACCAGTATATTTAACTATTTAAGTTGTTTAATAAAAAATATTAAATTTGAAGTGTTATCACTATGTGGTTTTCAGCCTCACATTCACTTGCGAACGCTGATTCACCCGAATTGGCGTATACCATGAAGTTCGGAAGTGGCAAGGCAATGGGGTTGTGTCACAGAAGAATCTGGCAACAGCTCTAGCAAGTTTTCCAAACTTTAGAATGTCTTTTGTTTTGGTTAAATTGTTTGGTTGGTATACCAAAACCGATCTTAAGTTTGCAGCAGAGAAATGTAGTACACGTAGGAATTTGCGTAAACAACGCGGCTGGCGCCGAAGCTTCGCCTGCTCCGATTTGGTTGATAATTTTACCCATATATTCGTGCGCCCTGTTACTTCAAAATCGAAGGAAAAAACAATTAAAATAACACTCTAACTGAAGCTAAACTAATAAAAATAATAAATTTATGTCTTGAAATAACAAATAAACTTGTTTATTGAATGTTAAATACCTTTTTGCATTCGATTCTCGCCCTCAAAAATGAGAACTATTTACCCTCTTTCTCGTAGAACATTTGTATACTGCAAACTTAAGGTCGGGAGAGGTATAGAGATAATCAGGTTTGTGTGCTGAACAAGCACACTAACCTGAACGTAAGTCTACCAACCAAGAAATTTTTCCAAAACAAAAGTAATTCTAAAGCAGTGTCCTGACTATGACATCAACGACAACACCTGCGCGCGAATGCATATACAATGTGTAAAGGCATGCGCGCGCACCTACTTCGATGCCCGCGCATGTCTGTACAAATCGTACAAGCATGCGCCGCAGGTGTGGTCGTTGATGTCGTAATCAAGACACCGCATTAGAACCTGCCATCTGTTGAAATTAATGGAAACCAATTAATGGACTATCGGTTTGGTCTCGAATTCGTTGTTTTAAACTTATTAATCTGGCCGAACTTTTAGTGCTTAGTATTATTGGAGATTTAAAAAAAAAATCAATTTCATACTCTTGGAGTCTCATTTGTTTTTATTTGGGTCAACTCAAAAAGAATGAATTACCTTACATGAATTACTCTAAGCCCTATGTTAGTTTATACACTCCGAAATGTTAACTTAATTATTTGTATCAATAAGAGGTTAAAGGAATATTAATGAAATTTGTATTTAATATAAGAATTAGTTCTTTATATGTCTCTAAGAAGAAACATGCTAGTAAATCTCATTTCATTTACTAGAATTAAAAAAACTGTATGCAAAAACAGATGTCATAAGTACAAGAGAGAACTAATTTTATTATAAGGTTTGTTTAAAACAATTGCATTCAGTTACATAATCAGTTGCACATATTATCAGCATTTTATAAATTCGGGTAAATTCTTTAAAGACGAAACAAATTACAACACATTATATTGTATTCTGTCTCAAATGCAATTTTTTTTATGCACGAGTGTATGCTTTTAGGTATCTTAAAAAAACAATATGAATATGAATAAACTAACATAATTCAACTTTCCTACATAGTTACAATGAACTTTAAGTTTCACCCTCTAATTTGTATCTAATTTATTTTGCTGGATAGACAAAGAAAAAACAAAGTTGGAATTGTGGACATATTGAAAATTGGCAAAGCTTAAATCTAAACTCAGCCCTTTTGATGATAGAGTAAGATGGTGCAAATATACTGACATAAAAATACAAAGCTTCCACCAATTAAATCAAACACATAACTTCTTTTAAATGTCTTGAATAAATGAAAAAAAAAAAAAACATTATACTCTCTGTGATTTTTTTTTTTTGTACAGAGAAGAATAATATGTAGAGCTACAATAATTTACACTAGCTCACTTAAAAAAAAATAATATTCGGTCGTGATGGGTGGCTGAGTATATCAGGACTTTTCATGGAATTGCTTAAAAGCTCCTTCTTTAAGTCGAACTTTTCGTCAAATGTAGGTTTAACATATTTTGCCATGTGTTTCTTCTTCTTCTTTGTAGAAAAAAAAATCTGCGTTGTTTTTCTATGTTCTTAGTTGGAGGTATAGTACGCTGCATAACATATTTTTGGTCTTTTACACCCTCTAGTTTTAAAACAGACAAAGCCGTATTAATATGGTTCCTGGCTGCCAACATTAAACTTATATCGTTACATATTGCATAACACTTAAGGATAATGCCATCAGTTTAGAGGTAATGTCGGATCTAAGAGATTCAATATTTTAATTTTCATGTGAAACTGTATTGATGTAAAGTTCATCACTATTATGAGTATTTAAATTTGCCGCTGGAAGATCTTGGGTTGAAGAAGAGGGCCGTGTAGGCAAGGAAAAGGATTGATTGATTGGTTGGTAGACATATATTTTCAGGCTTTTGTGCTTGGTCGCAAGGACCCGCTTATAAACCATCGTCAAGTAGGACAACACAAGATGCACACATACACAAATGACAGATGTTGCCATCTGTCTCCACCTCCGCAATTTAGAATTGTCCCTGAAGGAGAGGGAAATTTTCTCCAGGGACCTGTACCCATGGGAAACTGCGCAATGACTGCCCACAGGACTTTCGGACCCAACAGATTTTACGAGCACGTACTCCGCATATACTCGACAAACACAAGCATCCATGCCTGAACGGGATTCGAACCAGGACCCAGCCGCTCCAGAGGCCAATGCCTTAATCACTACGCCGCCGAATCGGCCAAGGAAAAGGAATCAGAAGATGTAGGGATATGAAAATCTCCTTTTTCTTGTAAATTGCTTTCTGTGTTTAGAAATCTGACCAGTAGATGGACATGTTTGCATGCTGCAAATGGATCACAAAATCAACATGATATGAACATGAAAACGAACAGCAGTCTTACCATCGCTAGATGACGCCACTAGCACTTTTTTTAAGAAAGTTACAATCGAAAAATAATCTAATTTTTTTTTTTAAAATTATATTACTTCATTTGTAATGGTAAAAAATCAGTTTCTGATAATAAAGATTGTATTTTTTTTTATTTTGAACATAAAAAAAAACCTTATGTATTCTTCAGCACTATACTCGCCGCCGGCGCCAACCAAATAAGAAACGGTAGGGATGGCGGTTTATCAAAAAAAGAAGAAAAATCGATATTTCAAAAAATTTCCGGTTTTTCTGTTTTACCGAACCTTAGAACTCCAAAATTAAGTTTTATAAACTTAAATCGGCGCCATCTGATCACCGGTCTTAAAAGGTATAATTCGAGATAGACTAAATACCTCTTATTTTTAACGGTTTTTAGCTTCCACACTACGTTTATAGCGTAAAAAGTGGAAGGTTTTATAATCGTTCTGTCTGTCCGTCCGTCTGTCCGTCACCCACTTTCACAGAACGAACCGCAAGTCTCACAAGCAAATGGGATACGTCATTTTGAAGCAAAAAATTAGTTTAGGCTACATTTCAAATTTCATTAAAAAAATAAATTAGAAGTTTTTTAAAATTTAATTAACTAAAAATTTAATCTACATTGAAATAACATGCGAATTCCACTTTATTCAATATTTTCACTGTTGCCATGACATCAAACGTACGAGAAACTTTATTTAAAATAAAAATAAAATTCTTGAAACAAAAATATTTATTTTTGTGTAATAATACAATTTGGATTGTTGTAACAGCACAATAAAGCTATTTTGATGGCTCGTTATATTTTTGGGAAGAAAGATACATAAAAAATACATTATTTAAATTTGGAAGAAAGATGCACAAAAAATACTTTATTTAAATTTGAAAGAAAGATGCATAAAAATACATTATTTAAATTTGGAAGAAAGATGCATAAAAAATATGCAAATTTTCGCTTTTATTTTTAAAGCAACAATTTTACTAATTTATTTTTAAAAATGTAAACTTGTGACTGCAAAAAGATATTTATTAAAAAAAAACATCACTTTTCTTATTAAGTTCAAAACAATTAGCAAGCGATAAAGATTAATTATCAAATCTGCAAAAGAAGATTAAAGAAAATTATTAGTTTTTGCTTATAAAAGTATGAATTAGAACTAGCCAAAGGCCCTGTTTGGCGAATTTGTTTTTGAGGTGTTAGTGTGTTTCCTGTTGAGCATAAAATGTTGTGTGGAAGCGGTGTAAGTGACAGATTCTGTAACAAACCAACTTGCTTTTTATCCACTTCGATCACTGAATGCATAGATCAAATATCTCACTCTGCAGCTAGAATCTGAAGCAACGGTGCATTTCCCTTCATGTGGATATTACACTGCTCAAAACAATTAGGGGAGCACTTTTTAATTCCAACTTTAACTTCACTCCCAACTTTTTAATTTTTATCCTATAAATCTAAAATTTGCTAAATAGGTTCACTATGCATTCAAAATGAAATAGTAAAAACAGGAGAAAAAAATCTTAAGTTTTTAATACTTAAATTTAAAGGAGGGAAATGGAATAATAACTTGTTAATAAATTATAACAATAATTTTTTCAAAACTTTTTTTGTTAAAAATAGTTGAAAAATATTTTAAAACATCTAAAAAATGCAAGCATAAAAAATTTAGGGTCAATTTATTTTCTAAAACTGTTTTAAAGTTAAATTTATTTTACCATATTTTCATTAATATAAAAAATATGTATTAAAATCTTCAAATTACGTTATTCTTCCATCTAACGATGTATCTAACGATAAATAAGTGGCGAATTTAACTTAGTCAGAAAAAAATCACAAGCTGATGATTCCCAATGGAATCATTGGGAGCGAAAGGGTTTAAAACATGTGCTCCCCTAATTGTTTTGAGCAGTGTAGCTTCAAGAAATTATAGACAAATAGAAAGTTAATTTGCTCCATTCAGTAACATTTTCGGGATGACGGGACATTCAACTTGAAGAAGTAGATAATGTGGCAAATTATAATTATCTCTTTGTGTATATAGCACCGTACGCATAAAAGTGACCTGCAAAAGGTGTAACCTTTCACTAGAATTCAGCGATTCATCTTAGTTTCCATTCAAGAGAGTCAACCTTTGAACTGTTGCCACTAAGACTTGGAATATTCCCATTTTATTGTTAAGCAAAATTTTGTTAATTTCGTATAAACTAACTCAGATGAGGTCAACCAATGTCTATAATTATGACTTTTATTTTACAATTTTCTTTTCTTTTTCATTCGAAGGAATTGAAGACCTTAACCCTTTCCGACCGAGCTATCACGATCGTGCGGGTATAAAAGAGAATGTTCAAGCTCTTCAAAAATATCGATACCGAACCAGCTGACTTGTACCCCCCCCCCCCCCATTCGTTTTTTCGTATAAAAAATTACTTTGTTTTTGAGGATTTGCTGGCATTGATGCTGTTTCACGCATCTCTTTCGATAAAACTCCGTATTTAGTCTCATAATTTTAAACCAGCGCCATCTGCCCGTCGGTAATAAAGGGTTAAGTACCGGAATGTATTTGGCACCCTTGGCGGGGACCACACATCGCCAAGCTCCCGTTTTCCCTCGAAAATTTTTCGTTACCTGAGAAGCACGTTTATTGAAGAAGTGATGACAATTCCGAAAACCTCTCTCCCATTTCGGTGCGCGGCCGTAAAACTGTTCCAAATATCGGAGTTTTGACAGCTAATAAAGAAGAGATGAATGTTATTCGTTTTTGCGTTGGATGCCTACTAGCTGTAAGTTTCTTCTCAGATGAATAAGATATTTTATTTATGTTTAAAATTTAGATTTTATAAGTAATAAGCGAATGCTTATGTTAATAAATATTGAAATTTTTTTTTTTTTTTTTGTGATTGCATAAAAAAAATGCACAAGGATTTTTTTTTAATTATATGGCTACATGCAATATTTATTTACACAACAGATTAAAAATCCAATTACATTTGATCACTGATACACTGTATTAAATCCAAGGGGAAAAAACGCACAAACAAATTAAAACCACAGACCATTTGGTTTTAAAACATTTAAAATACATGTTAAAAATACTAATTCCTCGCAATTACTGTTAAAAATTCTTTATTCTTATAATTCAACCATCTAATCGTCATGTATTTTTCTTTGATTCGAAAGTATTTTTTAAATAAAAGAATAAATATACTATATTTAATGTTAATAAAATGATTTTTTAAGGAATTTACAAATTAAGTTGCAATTTATGTTCAAATTTTTAATGAAATTTGTAATCTAGAATACGTATTAAAAAGTAAATTATATTGTTTGTGGAAACTTGACTTATTTGAGAAATTTATGCCTCCCCTGTTTGTACCAAAACCATTCGCGCTGAAACCAACTAAAATTCTAGAATTTTTTGTTTTTATATGGACACTGTCTAACAAAACGCTTTTAAAGAAAATAATTTTCGATTTTATTTCTAGAAATTATTTTTTCTTTAATTTTTTTAATCGTTCCTGGTTTAATAGAACTATTTCACCCCGAATGCGCAATCGGAATTACTAGATGCCCGATTCTTTTATTTGCCTTCCGCGATACAACTCGGGTTCGAACCCCGGCGACCCTATAATAAATGTATGATGAAAATGATAATAGCGTATATAAATCTACTTTCCGAGTTTCATACTTTCCGAAGCAGAGAAAAGTTAACCCTTTCCGTCCGGGCTCGTACGATCGTGCGGGTATTAAAGAGAATGTTCAAGCTCTTCAAAAATATCGATGCCGAAGCAGCTGACTTGTACCATTCGTTATTTGAATGGAAAATGACTGTTTTTAAGGAGCTGCTGGCATTGAAGCTGCTTAAAGTCTTTTTTTTCCGATAAAACTCCAAATTTAGTCTCATAATTTTAAATCAGCGACACCTGACTGCCGGTCGAAAAGGGGTTAAATGGGAATGATATCACTTAAGAGGACTCCCTTGGAATTCCACATCTTGAAAATCGTAATGTTATTCCTATGGAAAACATTCGCAAGTCAATTACCGCCACAATTTTAATAAAAGGTTACTAGTTTTTGGGAAAGAACGAAGGAAGTAGACTTAGTAAAATTATTTTGTTTTGTGAAAATCACATATTTAGTATTTTTAGTAATGTTTTGAAGTCAGAACTTAATGCGTACTCCATTTTTTACTTACTTCAAAAAATTATTAAAAATACTAAATATGTGATTTTCACAAAACAAAATAATTTTACAAAATCTACTCCTTTCGTTCTTTAAAATGATACCAAAATCTAGCAACCTTTTATTAAAATTGTGGCGGTAATTGACTTGCGAATGTTTTCCATAGGAATAACATTACGATTTTCAAGATGTGGAATTCCAAGGGAGTCCTCTTAACGGAAATTTTCTCTTCTGAAAAGGAGAAAAATTAAACGAACATGGTGTTAATTAATGGAAACATTCAGGCAGCAAAATTGTCACCACTTACATTTTCCGTTAATTGGTATTGCAAATTAAAAATATGGTTGTGAAACACTACACGCCCTTTAATTACCACGCAATAGATCAAATCATTTAAAGTCAATTTTATAAATACACTCTTAAAAACAAACGAGCTATTTTAACTTAGTCTGAGTTAATTTTCACTCCTCCAGTGTCGAAAATGCACTTCCCTTATGGGACTGGATCCTTTGTGTTTTAAAACTCCAACAGGATAACTCCAAACGAGTGATTTTAACTCTGAGTTAATATTCACTACTTTCCAGTGTCGAAAATGCACTTCTCCTGCAGGAGTAGATTTCACTCTTTTGTTTTAAGAGTGTATAAAGCAATTTCAATGACCTTTTTAAAATGTAAAAGCTCTATGGTAGATACCATTTGCACATACGCGAGTTTTTCGAAAACCTTATTACAAAGTCCGACATGTACAGGGATTTCGTGCGGCAAATTTGAAGTATGTAGCTCTATTATTTCGAGCTGTAGAGTGGTTAAAAACAAAATAATGCGTTGTGCAGTTAATTAGGGCAATTTAATTATCTGACAGACAAGCCAATGTTCAAAAACTACTTTTTCAGAATGAGCACCCTCCAAAAACCACCAAATCTCCGTCTCGACCCAAATCCCTTGTTATCTTAAGCAGCAGTTTTGAGGCTTGCATTCTGTAAAGGTTGTTTTACCTTGCACGTAGTTTTCTTGCGGTAGAAGTAATTCGCAGAGTTGAAACATGGTGGTGTGAAAATTCTAAAACGAGATACCAAATACTGGGAAATTTGTTTAAAAGTACTTTTACCACTAATTTAACCTTATGAAGGATAAGATTTTTATCCAAAGTGTTAATTTTTTTTCACAGCTGCCTTTTAACTACTAAGAAAAAAGGAGTTTTAACCTCTTGCAGCCTGGCGTCCCCATTTGGGGACATTTTTTAAAACCTACCCACAAACAATTAGCGCGTTAATTAGTTCTGAAATTGACCTAGTCCGGTAGAAAAAGGTTCAAATATCAGTTTTTAGCTTTTGATTACAGGTACCAGTCATTTATTTCTATAAAAAATGAAGTTGAACGAGGGTCAATACGATATTAGAGTTCTTAAAAAAATGTTCTTATTGTAATTTTTGTTACAAACTTTTCAAAAAGTTCTTTTAATAGGTAATTTTAAAGGCATTTAGCGTTCAAAACAATGTTAAAATAATATGTTAACTACAAATAAGTGATACGGCCTTTTTTACAGCATTTATAGCACAATTTTTATTTTTAGAGTTTAAGGCGTGTCCCTAAGTAACTAAAAGCATAATTAAAAAAAATGTTTGAAAAACATACCGTTTAACATATATTTGTATGAAAAGTATGTTTAGATTTTGAATATACGTGTAGGATTTTCTCAGGTCTTTAGAGGTTAAAATATGCAAACAAATATATGTTTTGTGGTGATATATTTTTATTTATTTAAACAAGATATGAACCAAAAGTTATTAATTAATATCTTGCTACGAGCGCTATTTAACATGCCACTTATGCTACCAACGAAATGCATTAAGAAATCTGTTAGAAGACCTAAGTTTGAAATTAAGATGCAAATATCAGTGGCTACTGTTATTCACTGATTATTTTCTCCCAAATGACGTAATGTGGTTCTAAATTACGACGTTTGTTGCCAATAGCTCTCCTGTAACTTTAGTGTGACGATAATTCAGACAAACACAACCAAATGGCATAATGCATTATTTCTTAATTAACTTTTGTT
Organism: Hylyphantes graminicola; assembly: GCA_023701765.1. Lineage (NCBI taxonomy): Eukaryota > Metazoa > Arthropoda > Arachnida > Araneae > Linyphiidae > Hylyphantes > Hylyphantes graminicola. The sequence continues at coordinate 60,354,205 of CM043120.1, read as the reverse complement.
TTTGAAAACATTAAAATGCATGCAATATTACACAAAATATAAATTCACCTAATGAAAATAATAAATTGTAAAAGAATTTCATAATTTCAAGCATGCGAAATTAAAAGCTTGCAAATAAATCGAGAAAAAAATATACAAATTTAACGTGAATACCAATGAACCAGTAAACACATATCCATAGATTAAAATGCAAAATCCTTTTAGGAATTTAAGATCAGCTGTTCAAGTAACAAAACTTTTTTTTATAAAGCAAAAAAAAAAAAAAATACTCTCTTGAAAAGTGTAATTCTTCTCCCCTTTTTGAAAGTAATTAGAAAGAGAACTTAATTTTTCTTTTTCCAAAGAGCCTTAGGATTAAGACGAAGATAAATAAAGGTAGGGAAAATAAATCAATGCCTTAAAAAAGAAAGATAACAGTGCAATTACTTTCGCTATCTTAAATGAGAAAGGTTCGATTTTATGTCTAGTTAAAGGCTTTATTGAAGAAATATAAACTGTTTTATAACTGGTTTGAGAAGGAACAACTACAATGGATACGCGAATTTATATTAGATTTGCTATGTTTAGGTTTAAAACTACATATTGCTTTTTACAATAGGTATTCGTTAAATTTTAATATTAAAAAATATTAAGTAAAATTAATGTACATGCAAAATAAACAATTTTATTAAGTATAAATATGCTTAATAGTCAAAGGAGTTAGGAGCACAATTAATGCTTTTAAAATTTTTTTATTTTTCTTTATTTTTGTTTATAAAACTATGAACATTTCTGGTGTTAAATTTTTGATAAAGATGAATCTTCTCATGCAAGTTTATTCCATTATAGAAATGTTAGTTTTTTTTTTACGAAATTCTTTTTTTAACAACAAATAAAAATTTCTAATGAAATACCAACTATTCCAGAACTTTCAAAACTATTGGAAATTCTGTAACCGTTAATAAAGTCATAAACATGAAAGAATTCTTATGCTTAACTTGGTGAGAATTTGAGAGAATGAGTGCAGTCTCAGCCGTTTTGGACTTAATTCCCTTTGGGCTATGCCAAGGGGTGTTTTGGAAAACGTGTCATTATTTAAAATGCTGGTACGAAAAATGAGAAACGTGTACGAGAAATAAAATATCTTATTCGTTGTCGACCGGCGGTGGTCAGGTGGCACTGATTTAAAATTATGAGGTAAAATTTGGAGTTCTATCGAAAAAAAATGCGTAAAACAGCATCAATGCCAGCAAGTCCTTAAAACGAAAGTCATTTTTTTATACAAATAACGAATGGTACAAGTGAGCTGCTTCTGTATCGATAGTTTTGAAGAGCTTGAACATTCTCTTTTATACGCGCACGATCGTGCAAGCCCGGTCGGAAAGGGTTAACCAATAAATTGAAAGAAAAATAACTTTTTAATAATAAATAAAAATTTCTAATGAAATACCAACTATTCCAGACTTTTCAAAACTATTGGAAATTTCGTAACCGTTAATAAATACATAAAAGAATTCCTAATGCTTAACTTGAGAGAATTAGTGCAGTCTCAGCCGTTATGGACTTAATTCCCTTCGGGCTATGCCAGGGGGCTTTTTGGAAAACGAGTCATTATTTAAAATGCTGGTACGAAAAATGAGAAATAAAATGAGGTATCTTGTACGATAGAATCAATATAAACAAGTGAAGTTGAATAAAAAAGGCTAAGATGCATTCGAGGATATCTGTATGATATAATGACTATGATCTTTACACAAATGGACAAAAAAAAGTACTATGTTTGCTATCGCTGCTATTATATTTACATATATGTCTGCTCATTTTAGGTCCCTACTTTGTAATACAGTTTTAATCATATTGACATATTTTCAGTTACATTGCCAACAAACCCAACTTGAGAATTTTTAAAGTTAACATTTTCCCACTGCCGATGGAGAGGTAGATTATCCTGAAGGATAAAAATTGTTCATTTGGTGCGTTTTTTGTAATATATTGGCGAGTTTGGCAAATTATTTGGCGAAAGAAGGAAGACATTACAGCTCTAGTGCAATGGCCTTCAAAAACCAACACAATTCAGTATTAGCTTCTTAACTATACATTTAAAAACCCATAATTCAATTCAAATAAACACAATAAAATCGTAGAATGGAGGCTGGTTGGGTTACGTCCACTTGGAAAGTATCAATAATTTTTCAAATTATGAATTTAGTTTCTGAATTTTATGGCAACAGAATGAAATAAAAATTTAAATTTCAAATATTTTCTAAAAAGTTTTATTTAAATTTTTCTGCCCAATGGCATCACGAAAGGGGAAAAAATGATCGGATTTGAGCGAAAGTGGTGTATTTATTCCATAAAGGGACACATAAAATCATTCGAAAACGATAGAAGTAATGGCCAAATTCGAAAAATTATTCCAAATTTCATGACAATCTGTTGCGTTATTCTTTAGATTTCGTGTCTTATACAAACAGACAAACAGAAGTAGCCTTTTATGGATATAGATTAAAAAACATATTTGCAAATAAAATACAAATTTTGAAAAGTAACAAATTTAATTTACGAGTCCAAAATTTAAAACTCATTCACATTTTGGGTTAAAATTTCCACATTCTTTTTGGTTTTATGCTGTTTGGAAACACGGCTATTTTTTAAGATACTTTGTTTAGACGCTATAACACAAAGCTATATATATATATAAATACAACACTACACATAAAACAACATTGGCAACACTACATATATGTAATAAAACAAAATTCATTTTACATTTCACAATACATATAACTTTATAAGCATGTACGAAACGAAATTATTTATGCTTTTTAATTTGTATATTGCTCATTTGTAGATCAATTATTATGACTTATAAAATTATCAAAGAAAATGTTTCAAGGAATTACACCATTATAAGAAATCAGTATTTAAAATCCACAAGCGAATATTTTAGAAATCAATACTTATTCAAACGTTAAATGCAGGAAAATCTCACCCTTTCTTTTTTCCGAACTTTCGTTCACATTTTTTCTCCTCTCGGACCATCTCCTCGATTTTCTCACGAAGTGTTTTCTTTTGTTTGAATCCCTTAAGAATCAATTCCACTGCAGAGTTCATATTGTTGTTTTATTTGCAAAAACTGTTATCTTACTTCTCGATTTCTTATTAGGCCGAGAACAACTTCAACAGAAGTATTACAAATTCTAATAAAATCCAAGTAGAGTTTGAACCCACGGTTTCTTTTTCATTTTGATGAAGCTTTCTGCATGTACAAGTTAGGTTTTTAAACGATTTTTAAAATAGGGCCAATTTTACTCAACACATTGTTCTCTTTACCCACTCTTTGGATTAAGGGGTCGTAGGAGTCTTAAAAATTTGCAAAGAAGGTACCACAAAGCATAGTTTAATCTTTCTTGTAATTTTTTAACTACTCAATACATAAGTATAATTTTTTATAGGTAATTCTATGAGATTTATTTAATATAAAACAAAAATTAAAACTTATGAAACTATAGCCAAAACTAAAATAAATGATATTAAACATAAAACTATTTGAACACATTGTGATTAGGCTTGCGTGGCAAATTTTGAGGCCAAAATTGAAAAAATGACCAAGAAAATGACTTTATATGGTACAAATATGTTAAAACAAAGACTTATATCTAAATTCTCAGCTCAATTTTAATAAGAAATTACTTTTAAAAAAATTCTAAATCAAAATTTTAAATTTATTATTATTTTTTTTTAGAAAAAAGTTCTTAAAATAATTTCTAATTAAAATTGAGCTGAGAATTTAGGTATAAGTCTTTGTTTTAACATATTTGTACCATATAAAGTCATTTTCTTGGTCATTTTTTCAATTTTGGCCACAAAATTTATAACTATATATTTATTTAACATATATATTTATTTATAATATATATTATTATTTATAAATATATATTAACATATATATTTATTTAACATATTTGTACAATTATATTATTAAGTAATTATTATGTAGGATTTATTTTATATTAAATAAATCTTACAGAAATACATATAAAAAATTATACTTGTATATTGAGTAGTTGAAAAATTACATGAAAGATCAAACTATGCTTTGTAGTTCCTTCTTTGCACATTTTTAAGACTCCTATGAACCCTTAAAATGAACGATAAAAAGCAATAGAGGCAGACATTTTGTAAACTTTGCTATTGGTTTAAAAATGCTTTACTTAGTAGCAACTCATAAATAGTGTAATAATTTTTTTTAAAAAGTAAGTGTATTACATAAAAAGTGCTAAAATTTAATGAGAGAAAATCGTGTTTTAAATTTCAATTTGCTGCTCAGTGCCTGAAAGGTATTTTAGGTATTTCATGAACGCGTCATAAGCTTAAGTTTCTTGGCTCAATCCCTCTGCCGTGTCTTCAATTTTCTGGATGGGAAAATAGTTGGCATTCATGGCATATGATTATGGGGCATGTGAAAGTCCCCCCCCCCCTCCTTTTTTATTTGTCTATTTGGCTTGGATTGTTTCGTCAAAATTAAAAATCTCGGCACACTTTAACATCCACACAGAGCTCATATTCATTGTAATCCGATAATCTAAATTAGTAGCGAGTGTCGCTAAGATGGTGCCACAAAGAAATGGCTCTCAGTTTCTGGGTAAAATTCCGAGTCTGCAAGGTCTTAGCCGCCAATAATGCAGCCCCTTTGAAAAAAATGGAATTTTACATATTTATTACTAAAAATATTCTGTAAATTTGACAATATATTTTTTGGACTGCAATATTGTGACCATAGTTTGCAAAAAATATCATAGTCCATACTTTGGTCCTACTGGACACTCTAGTTGGATCGCCTTATAAGCGGGCAGTTTTCGCATCAATCAGCTGTTCCACTTCACTTCGCTTCGAGTAGCCAGGTCACGTTATTTAAGCATTCTTCGAACGGTATTCATCATTTTTTAAATAAAACTTTTCTTCGATTTCTTTTTTTCCATTCGACACAGTTGTGTTGAATAAATTTCAATTTTGTTCCCTTTTATTTTCCAGTTGTGGTGAAACACTACTTTTTAAAAATTCTGTTTGCGTTTGGTTTGCGGATAAATGAAATCGAATGTCAATGTGATGAAAAGTGAATAGCTTTTTGTGTAACATGAATGCTGAGTGGTTTCACATATTCTTTTTATTTGTTGGATTATGTATCTAATTTATTTTGTTTGCCCGTTTTCTTCAGTTATATTTCTTATTGTACCAATGAATGGAGGAGTAAAATGATAAGAAACGAAGTATAAAAAACACTTTCCTAATTAACTCATTAATTTTATTAATTAATTTTATTTACTAACCTTCAAACTATATTTACCTAATAAGACTATTTCAATTCAGGGACGCTTTTTTGAATACTTATACTTCCTTGATTAACCCTATAGACCGGCTGTCAGATAGAGCTAATTTAAAATATGAGACTAAATTTTAAGTTTTATCGAAAAAAGTGAGTTCAACAGCACCAATGCCAGCAACTCCCTAAAAACAAAGTCATTTTTTATACAAATAAACGATCCGCATGATCGTTATAGCTCAGTCGGAAATGGTTACTAGAATAAAGTGAATTATGTTATTTGTTGCCATATGGCAACAATATGCACTAGTGGGTTAAAGGGGACCGGATAGGCAGAAAATGCAAAAATAATAAAATTATAACTAATTATCGAGCGTGCATTTGATAAGGGAAGCTTGCAGGAACTTTAAACAGCATTTTAAACTTTTATTACAACATTAAAACACAACTTTAAAAGCAATCTGAAACCACAAAAACTAGAAACAGTTTAAATTCTATTTTGGCACTTTCATATCGGCTGATATGGAGTTTAGTTCACTGCATGAAATATTACAGTTTGGTTTGATTAGATATTTCAATAAAAAATATCGATTTTTATATTTTGTAGGGAAAAATTGTCTATACTTTTAGTTTTCTATGCATACCATACTTTGAATAATCCATAAAGAATTTAAAAAACAACAACATTTTTTGCGAACGCACACAGTTACATTTTTCTGGTTTTCTGTCTCACGTGCTATATCAATATAACCGATTAAGTTTACAATTTTAGTGTATTTAATTTGTTCCTCGCGATTGAAAATTGTTTATTTTTTTTTAAACTTAGAGCAATTAATTATAAGAGCATGTTTAAAAGACATTGGGAATATTTCAGATGAAGGTTATTTAATTTTTTACTCTATTGTAAAAAAAAACCTCTATGATATTAGACGAAAGGTACCCCAAAGACCCCCCAAACAACAACAACCTCGAAATCTGTAGATCTAGCCGTTGAGTAAATCTTAGATGATTTTTCTAACAGTTTGCAGCAGTTCTTTTTACTTTATTTTTTTAACCTACTTTTATTTCTTTTTAATCCAAAGATTTAAAAAAATAAAAAAAGTAGGTATTGAAATGCTCCGTACCCCCTTCCAAAATCGGTTCTATCCATCCGATCTTAAAAATTCTTTTTTTTTATTTGAAAGGTTTAACCTCAGACACCCAACTTTCATACTTTTTGTCCGTCTGTCGGTACGATTGGATGGTCATAAATCTACTATTTGTCGACGAATTTCCCATTGAACTAGCATTGAAATTCAATTTCGAGTCATTTAAATCGCTGTTGCCAACTACAAATGCTACGGACAAGTGATATTTGTCAAAAAATTCACCGTATCGAAATGAGAATACATTGAAAATTTCAGAAAAGAATTCGAATTCTAAGTACTTCAATTATTTAAAAAACTTCAAAATTCAATGCTCATTTAAAAAGCATAGGAAACCATTTTTATTAGAATTAAATCACCATTGCCATTGCAACAATCGCTCGAGAAATTTTAATTATTTTAGACAATTTTTTTCAAGATAAGAATTTTAGTCAGTATTTAAGTAACAGGAAAGTAGGCTATTTTAGTTCTTTTACAACTTCTTGTTAAATAACGAAATGCAGAGGAAAATATTAATTTCAGACGATTATCTGGTAAATAGTTTTTTTTTTTTGCCGATGCACTGTGTCAGCGGCTAAGTAAAGACAGAAATGACTGACCGGAATTACAAAACAACATATTAGATCTAACAAATGGAAAAAAATATTCATTTTTTCATTATCGTATTCAAAGGAATGTTTGCGTTAGGTCCCATTTCTAATAGACCCATCCGCATATGCAAACTTCAATCCATTTGGATTCAATTTCAGTGCAATTTGGACATGGCTGACACGGGGCGGTAGCGTGTTGTTCCAGAATATCTGAGCCAGTCACGAGATTCGAATGCCCTGATGATAATGCGCTTCAGATTCAGAGAGCAATAACTCCATTACATATTGGTGATTATACGGTATTACGGTATTTTTACGGTACGGTATTTTACGGTATGGTATTTTATACGGTACAGTATTTAAGTGATTAATATCGAAGTGATTCTTTTGTGAGTGCTTTTAGAGATTGCTTCTTATACATAGTGTTAATTTTGTACTTGCTTCAGACATTCCCTTCCCCACTGCGTTCGCAGTAAAATGTATAACAATACACATAAAAGAGGCTGCTACTTCATTGAACTACCTTATTCTGCATTTTTACGACGAACGACCATATTTAAAAATGAAAACTTGGTCTACTATGCCAACAGAAACTTGATTTCCGGCAGAGCAAACGGAGCACGTGCCCCCCCCCCCCCCCCACTTTAAGGTGGCCCCGAAATTTTCTTCATGAACATTTATGCTCAATACAACTGCCTCAAAATTTTTATTCTGAAATAAATAAAAAAATTAAATTCACAAACAAAAGTTTACCATGAAACCGTGTTTAACATCTGAATCAATCAATTCACAAAAATAGTTATTTCGGGGGATTAAGCATGCTTTCCAAGCTAATTACTTCGGCTATTTTTTAGTCAACTTTATAAGATAGGGACATACACGCAAATATTTTATCGAGGTATGTTTTGAGGCCCCCAAATTTGCCCATTCCCTGGGCCCCTAAAGTTGTAAGTCGGGCCCTGTTTATGCCAATGTAAGCGATAAATATTGTTCACGACCACCCATCTAGAAACTTGTGACGTCAGAATCGGAGAAGTAAGAATTGCTAACAACCCTTGTCAAAACTGTTCCAAGTAGACGGAAAGGCGGGGAAACGAAATGGTCATAACAATGTAAGACCGGTGGTCAGATGGCGCTGATTTAAAATTATAACACTAAATTTGGAGTTTTATCGAAATAAATGAGTTAAACAGCATCGATGCCAGCAACTCCTTAAAAACAAAGTCATTTTTATACAATATGTTACTTGTTGCCATATGGCAACAGTATGCACTAGAGGGTTAATAGTTTAACTCTCAGTTTTTGATAACCTCTTCAATATGGAGGTCCACTTGCGTGCACTTTGGTAGAATTCACTTCACCGCTTCAATTTACATTTTTTCATAATACTAATTTTTCATACTATAAACGAGAATGTTCAGGCTTCACAGAAATATAGATATCGAAGCACATGACAAGAATAAGTCTTTTATTTGTATAAAAAAACGTTGATTGAGAGTCAATTATAATATTGAAGGACTTGCTTAAAAACTTGTCTTTTCAGCCATAAATGCTTTAGACAATTTTCAATAAAAATTTAGAAAAAGGACTATAAATTACAAAAGAAAAAAAAGCTTGCTTGTCTATTCCTAGCACCCAAAAATGTATATTTTTAGGGCTAACCACAAATTCCTTGAAGTTCATTAGCTAAGAACGTCCGCAAATTTTAAACAATATTTTATAAAAATTTCTCGCAAAACATAGTGGTATTAATATTACATTTGTTTAAAATACATATATTTTTTCTTTGTAAAGAATATGTGTAGGAGTGTTCTCGTTAGTGAAGAGGCTGGGGCCCGGATGGCCGAGTAGATTGGATCCCCCCAAAAAACTTCGTAAAAGTAAACAAACGCCAGCCTCAAAAAAAACCTATGCATTTATTTTATAACAAAAAACAAGTCATTATGAAAGTTGTAGCTAAAAAAGCCCTGATATAAAATGAATGCCAATCTTTTAATTAAAACTTCCTGGTCAAAATTAATAGTTTAATTTAAGTTTCACTGCCATAAAAAACTGTTTGAATTTGGTGCCCCCCCCCATCTTAACCACCCTCTATACCTTTATATAAATGTATTGAGATTATATATTTGTTGAAAAAATTTTCAGTATCCTTCGTTATTTTGATTTAGTAATTCAAGTTCATTTGTGTGACTTAGTTTTTTTAGGGGGATTAAGATGGGCACCAACCTCAAACAGTTTTTTTATGGCAACGAAACTTAAATTATACTATTAATTATGACCAGGAAGTTTTAAATAAGAGATTGGCATTCATTTTATATCAGGGCTTTTTTAGCTACAACTTTCATAATGACTTGTTTTTTGTTATAAAATAAATGCATAGGTTTTTTTTGAGGCTGGCGTTTGTTTACTTCTACGAAGTTTTTTGGGGGGATATCAGTAGTTTTTTTTTAAATAACTAGGGGGCTACGCCCCCTGCTCGCTATCGCTCGCCAACCCCCGGAATTGCTGCGCAATTCCATTGGCCGCTTCGTGGCCGGCAGGGGGCTTCGCCCCCTGCTCGCTACCTTTCGACAACCCCTGAGAATTGCTACGCAATTTCTCTTTGTTTGCTCCACAAAGAAACATGCAAGACTATTAAAAGGATACTGCAAATGCAGGAATGCTCATCTGTAAGATCTGGTCGCCAAATCGGGCGATACGCGCGCCAAGATTGGCTTGCACAGACAAAGAGGTAAACACCTGGTTGCGGTTAAAGATGGTGAACTTTTAACAAATACAGTTTAGTTTTGAGAATTTTGAGACCGGTAGGGGGCTTCGCCCGCTGCCCAATCTCTCTCAGCTCCCAAGCTTGCACCCTTGGATTACTGTGCAATCTCATCGTAGGGGCTTCGCCTCTAGGCTCGCAAGCGAGTAATAACTCGGCTCGCACCCTTCAATTGCTGCGCAATCTCATCGTAGGGGCTTCGCCCCTAGGCTCGCAAGCGAGTAATAACTCGGTTCGCACCCTTGGATTGCTGTGCAATCTTCGAAGGGGCTTCGCCCCTAGGCTCGCAAGCTAGTAGATTGCGCACTGGTACCTCCTCGAGGCCGTAAAGAAAAACCAAACACTAAAATAAAAAGCAAACCAAACTTTACCCATGTTACGTTTCAATTTCTACTTCAATGCCTTAAAAACCGCTAGTGAATAGACATGGCTCACCATACACTTTGTGGACCTGACACTTATACCAATTGAGACCTTCAGTAAAAAAATTGGAGTTGTAGACATAAACTGTAGGTAAATTCCTACTTTAGGGTCTGGTAAAAAATTTAGTCACTTTTTAATGAGTGATTCGAATAATTATTTCCAAGCACCGGACCACATATGGTTTTAATTAAAGCACCTTTTCCTTTTACTTTGGATAATAAAGAATTAATGTTATCAGTAAAATTCTTGAAAATTAATGGAATTACAGGTAAAATCCTACTTTTTGGTCAAAACTTTTCAACATTAATTCAGAATTAGTCAGAAGTATTTTGCACGCAATATTAGTGTAATAAATAAATGGGGTTGTTTCACGGAGGATCTGGCAACAGCTTCACAGTCTCGCCTTCATTTTCTCGAATTACTTTTGTTTTGCAGACCAAAGTTATTTATATTCAGGTTAGTGCTTGGTCACCGAAAAAAACCTGAATATATCTCGACCAACCAACCTACCAAAACAAAAGTAATTCAAGAAAAATGAAAACAAGACTGCGAAGCTATTGCCAGATCCTCCATGATACATTTATCGTCGGTCAAATGACTAAATTACGAATGTGCTATACACAGGGACGAAAAAACTTTTTACTGTTAAGCCCAGGGTGTAAAATAAGCACGACAGCTAATCTCTAGAATTGGTATACATTCGTGGTTGTACCAGACTACATTCTTAGATTTTGTATTACAAATTTTCTGCAGCTTACACCTTTATTAAAGCAGATACGACAGTATAACTCGCACCAATACCTAAGCTATGATGCCAACAACTCACCGTCGAAAAGATTTGGTATACTTCTTGTAGTCGACTACAAAGACATAAGAAAAGATTCACTTCAGTTTTAGAACAATACACGGCTGGCCACTATCTCTCTATTAATTACTATGAACAAAACCAACCACTTCTCAAAATAATCATCAGTGCCGTGAGCGTAACAACTTAGAAAAATAAAATCAGTTAAAACACACACTCTGAAAATAAAAAGTAACGTAAACATTTAAAAAACGCCTTGAAAAGTTTCAAAAGAAACAACTTATTTAAAAAATAACGCTCTGTTTGTTTTTGTTTCCGATTATGGTGTTGCCATTCGTTAAACAAATGGTAAGAAATTATTCGCCATAGTTTGTCCTCGTCTCGTCTGGAACGACCCATCACTACAGCGACTCAATAATGACAAAAAAAATATAATTCAAACTATTGTAAAGCACATATAACAGTTACAACTGTAAAAAAAATATAAGTTTTCATTTTTGGTATCATTTAAAGTGAAATTACACCAATAAAACATTTTTCGAACACTATGTTTGGTTTGTTTGAAAACTTATAAATTTTGGTAGGCAAAATGAAATTTTTGGCTTTTTTATTATTTTTTAATTAAAAAACTAATTTGAATATTTTAAAAATATTTTGTGGAGATAAAATTTGGACCATTTTCTACGTTCCAAAAAAAATTGGAGTTGTACTATAAGAATTGTGTCGTAGAGATTAAAAAAATCATGACTGTAATTCCAAAAAAAATAATAAAGTACCCATAACTTACGAACCGGCTATATATTGGGTATATATGCAATTAGCAATTTGTTCATAATAAGAAGTCTACAAAATACTAAAAATTCAGAAAAATCGTAGAAGCCAATTTTTTTTTATTTCAATTTAGGCTAAATACGCCTTTTTTGCCCTTTTACAAACTATTTTTTATTAAAAAAACTAATTTGAATTTTAAAAAAAATGCCTTGCAGACAAAAAAACCTATACTCTTTTCTACATTCAGTAAAAAAATGGGAGAAAATTGTGCCGCACAGATCAAAAAGCATGACTGTAATTAACAAAAAATAAAATTAAAAAAACCCATAACTTACAAACCGGATATATATTGGACATACATGCATTAGCAATTTGTTCATACATAAGAAGTCTACAAAATACTAAAAATTCAGAAAAATCGTAGAAGCCAATTTTTTTTTATTTCAATGTAGGCTAAAAAAAACGCCTTTTTTGCCCTTTTACAAACTATTTTTTATTAAAAAAACTAATTTGAATTTTAAAAAAATGCTTTGTAGACAAAAAACCTATACTCTTTTCTACATTCAGTAAAAAAATGGGAGAAAATTGGTGAAAATTGTGCCGTACAGATCAAAAAGCATGACAGTAAATAACAAAAAATAAAATAAAAAAACCCATAACTTACAAACAGAATATATATTGAACATACATGTAATTAGTAATTTGTTCATACATAAGAAGTCTACAAAATACCAAAAATTCAGAAAAATCGTAGAAGCCAATTTTTTTTTTCGATTTTTTTGTTTATTTTAGTCAAAAAAAGCCCAATTTTAATTAAAAAACTCATTGGATTTTTTTTTAATTATTTTGTGGACATGACACTTAAACCAATTGAGACGTTCAGTAAAAAAAAATTGGAGTTGTACTCCAAAAAAATTGCGCCGTACAGATCAAAAAAAGCTTACTTTTTTTTAATATAGGGAGAGAGGATAAAAATACACAGAGAACACCTACACAGACACTTATACTACTACAAAATTGACGACAAGGACGAAAGACAAAGTTCAATGTCAATGTTATTATTTGAGAGTTTAGGTATATAATTTCCGAACCATAAAATATTATTTCTTACTCTTCATAGAAAAAGCAAAAGTGTTTAAAAAGTTTGAATATTAATATGAACTGAATCTGGCAACCAAATATGAATGTTACATTTAGTCCATTATCATATCATTCCATTATCGTTGTTGATATATTTTCTTTAAATTAAAATGCCAAAAAAAAAAAAAAAATGGCGCATTCCGTAAATTAATTAGAATTCTAAAGTTTTTTTTTAATCTGTTGATTCAGATATTTGATTAATCATATATTTATTTTAAAAAGCTGTTAAATCCCGCGGCGGGCTTGTTCGTTTGTGTTTTTTTTTGAACTCTGACGCTCTTTGATGAAAATATAGCCAAACCTCGTTTGGCCTCGCTTTTGGAGGTACTTTGGCCGCTAGGGACGGCTTGTTTATACGCGCATCATCATTTACCGCCAATAGTAATATAGATTTTAATTAATTAAAATAGGAAAGAGATATTATTGAAACTTCAAACCTATTGAAAGAGGGCTGAATTGCGGCATTTCTTAATCGTTTAGTAAAAACAGCTTCGATATTTATGGTCTAGTAATGGCTATAGGTCTCTTCAAAAATTAGGTCAAAATTTGACTAAAACTGCTCGAAAGATTTCATTTTCGAAATTTTTCATAATTTTTTTCTCCGCTGCTTTTTGTTCTAGAATATCCAATTTTTTTTTTTATTTCATTTTTTAAAGTAAATCTACAAAAACCTCTCTACTGTATTTTTTTTATTGTTCCATGATGGTTTAGTTTGTCTGGTTAGAAAATAAAATCAATTTTGCTGTTAACATAGCGAAATATTTTCTGTATATATACATAACTGCCGTTTAGTCCCTTTGGCGTCATTTTGAGATTAGGCGGGCGGAACGACCGTTATTCCGTCTGATTATTACGCCAGAAGACTGCTCGCTGTAACGGCTGCGGGGCTCGATCGGATTCTCGCTTTTTCGCCTACTTCCTTTCTCTGTTACAGTAAAGAATTAAAATTATTTTCTGTGTCTGTTTTCTTGACGAAAGCTTTAGAAGCGGTATAAGGGGGGTCTCTCATGATCAAGCACATATCCTCCCCCTACCCCTATCCCTGAGAGAGGGGCTGCATGCAAAGTCTTTAAATTATTGTGTTCGAAACCAAAAAAAAAATCCTAGTTTTTATCACAAAACTACTAATCTATCAAATCATCCCATCCCAACCTACATTTTCTAATCAAAACTTATCCCCCTCCCCCCTAAGAGGATTACATTCTTCTTTTCTTTTCACAATATGATATATTATTGAGAAACGAATTACGACTGTATTTTTTTTATTTTTGTAATAGAATACCTCTCCTTTGCCACAACATCTAATTTCATCCCCGACAAACACCGTTTCTTGTCTTGGCCATAGATCTAAGAAGAGAAGATGAAGGTTAGGGTGGGCCGAAAAGAACTTTTTATTTTATTTCGGATCGCTATAGTGCGGAAAAAAAAAGTTGCCATTGGTTTAAAGGAACATGAGAAATGCCAACTAATTTAGTATTTTTTTTTATTACCATATCTTCCGTTCGCGCACCAATGCCTTCAAAGTTGGGGAAAAGTTTGTTAAAAACCGTAATTTTTTATAATTTTTTTTTAATTAAAACATGGCAGAAGTTTTTAATTACGCTCCTATCATTAATTAACTACTAAAAGTATGTAAAATTCCATATATTCATAGCACTTATTAATAATAAATGCTATACATAATATAGGTTATAATAAGTTATTATACATTTGTGTCAGATCTTCCGACCACTCAACGTAGTATACTTAATAAAATTTGGAAAATTCAGATTTTTTCGCTAAATTTCAAAGTTTTAACTTTTTGTAAATTTTAATCATACTATACTATGATATAGAAAATCAATTAAAATCATATATCGGGGTTTTTAAAAAATTATGAAAAATTATGGTTTTTTGACAATTTTTGCCAAACTTTGATGGCACATTGCGCGACACGGAAGATACAGTCATAAAAAAAAAATAATAATTAGTGCATTTTTCATCGTCTTTACCAATGGAACTTTTCCGCACTATAGCGATCCGAGATAAAATAAAAAAGTTTTTTTCGGCCCACCCTAATGAAGGTGCTTTGGCGACACAAAAATGAAGCAGCTGGAAAGTCGCGCAAGAAACCCTAGTAGCCCGCCCGAACAAGCCCGACAGGCCTTTCATCAATGTTTATCTCATGCTGAAGCTCATTATTTCATTCCTTAAAAAGTTATTAACCCTCTAATGCATACTGTTGCCGTTGGAAACAAGTCACATAATCCACTTTATTCTAGTAAACTCTCTGACCGAGCTATCACGATCATGCGGATAGTTTATTTGTATACAAAATGACTTTGTTTTTAAGGAATTGTTGGCACTCAACATGATGCTGGTTGTTTGAACGCATTTTTTTTCGATATAATTTTTTAAAACTCCAAACGTAGTCTCATAATTTTAAATCAGTGCCATCTGACCGCCGGACTAAAGGGTTAATAAAAGGAAGTATTTAAAAAAAAAAGGGATCATGAATTGAAACAGTCTTATAAGGTAAATAAAGTTTGCAGTTTAATAAGTTAAAATTAATTACTGAAACGTGGAAAGGTTTTCTTACACTTCTTTTCTTATAACTTTACTCCCCCATCCATTGGTACACTACACTATTTTATTAAATTAGAGCTCCCTCTCGACAAATCTGTTTTTTTTATGAATCTATTACATTCCGTTTTGAAGTTTTAGTTACTAATATTCCTCATAGGTGATAGTAGTAAAAGTGTATGCAAAATTAAAGAGTGAAGTAATTAACTGTTGAGAAATTTCATCCTTGGCAGTATTCAGAATATAATAATATAAGTACTAAATACAAGTAAATTATTTTAAAAAATCAATTATAGTTAAAAAGGGTTATTTTCAAATATATTTAGTAGTTTTTTAGTCATTATTATCAAAATTGGAATTTTGTAGTTGATTTTTGTCATAAGAAAAAATATTTTTAAAAATTGAAATTATCTAAATTCTAATTCAGTTTTTTTTTTCAGTATTTTTCCCATAATGTATGATTAAAGATTATATGTATGTATGTATATATATATATATATATATATATATATATATATATATATATATATATATATATATATATATTTATATATATATATATATATATTTATATATATATATATATATATATATATATTATATATATATATTATATATATTGGGGGGGGATGAAAATAATAAATATTCATGCATTAGAGGGTTAATTAAAAATAACAACTTACTATTGTAATATATTTATATATATATATCTATATATATATATATATATATATATATATATATATATATTTATATATTATATATTGGGGGGGGTATGAAAATAATAAATATTCATGCATTAGAGGGTTAATTAAAAATAACAACTTACTATTGCCGGCTGTATCACGAGATGTGAATTCATACAAGATGGTAGTGATTTCTTTCACAAGTAAGAAAAATAAAATTGTTGCGAAATTATTTCATTATTTTGTGCGGAATTATTTCGCGAGAGTATTTGTTTAATTTTCTCTCGACGACTTGTCTATCATCTCGCGCAGTTCTATCTTTTTGAAATTCAGTTTGTCGTTGGCTTTTAAAAAAGTTAGTTAGGTTTTCTGCTTTCATTGATTCTGGCAAAATTGATTGTCTTTTCTGTACTAATTTAAGTCAAAAGTTAAAAAACAAAAAAATGTGTTTTATAGCATCAATTCCAAATTATGTAACTTATATGCATTAAGTACTTTATTTTATTTGTATGTGTAGCGAAATTATGTCATTATTTTGTGGGGAATTATTTCACGAGAGTATTTGTTTAATTTTCTCTCGACGACTTGTCTATCATCTCGCGCAGTTCTATCTTTTTGAAATTCAGTTTGTCGTTGGCTTTTAAAAAGTTAGGAAGGTTTTCTGCTTTCATTGATCTGGCAAATTGATTGTCTTTCTGTACTAATTTAAGTCAAAAGTTAAAAAACAATAATGTGTTTAATATATCAATTCCAAATTATGTAACTTATATGCATTAAGTACTTTATTTATTTGTATGTGTAGCGAAATTATGTCATTATTTTGTGGGGAATTATTTCACGAGAGTATTTGTTTAATTTTCTCTCGACGACTTGTCTATCATCTCGCGCAGTTCTATCTTTTTGAAATTCAGTTTGTCGTGGCTTTTAAAAAGTTAGTTAGGTTTTCTGCTCTGAATAATTTAATAAAAGTTTCTATCTCTGTCTTTTAACTGAATTCTGTCATTTATGTCCACTGTATTGTAAAGTAACATTATTATGAAATACAATTATAGTTTTAATTAAAAAGTCAACAATCGCCAAGTAGATGTAGTAAGTCAATGCAAACTGGCCCGTCCGTGGCCGTGTGGTTAAGGCACCCCCCTCAGGATTCAGCCTTCTCAGGAGTGCAGGGGTTCAAAGCAGTATAATAATGGGGTTCAAAGCAGTATTTGTAGTATTCAATAACAGTATAATAAAACTTATATTAATTCACAATAAACTTACTTCTTATAAATTGAATGCAACTGCTCAAAATAAATAAATCATATCTAAAATTTCATAATTTCTGCTGTAATGTACGGGTTGTCCACTTTATCGCACACGTACTTGTAAGATTCGCAAGGAATTAACGTTATACTTGTTGTATAGGTTTAATTCAAGTTAACAGATGGCGCTTAAATTTGACGGTTGGGCAGGATTTGATTGAATTTTCCTTTCATTTTAAGTTACTCTTATCAACACTATTTCTGTAATTTGGTAGAAAATGGTTGTTTTATGCTTTATTTAACATGATTAAAGAATATATGCTCATTTCCCCCCCCCCCCCTGTATTTAATATTAGCAATGTCCATTAAAATGATAAAGGTAGAATATAGCCGGTTCAGTTTTTAAAAAATGCTGTCGAATAGGATAAAACGTAACTAACAAGCAATTACAAGTAATAAAAAAGAAAAGAAAAAGTCTTTTAATTTTCCATTAAAATAATTCAGGAATTAAAATTTCTATTAAATTCTCTATATTAAACTACCAATAATTTGTTTTCAATGAAGGCTATATATAATTTATTTTGTGCAGTATGTGTTGCTGTTGCAGACTTCAGAGATTGGCTAATCTATCCTAAGAAAGTACTGGCTTTTATATTTTAAAAACTGGTATATAATTTTATTGGTAATTGCATACTGTTGCAATATGGCAATAAGTAACATAATCCACTCTAATTCAATTTAAGTAAAGCTTCCCCTCGACAATTTTATCGTTTATTCGTTATGTACCATTCGTTACACTGGTATACACTTAGATAATATGATAATGATTTTGGGTCCATTTTTATGAGCACAATTCATGAAACTATCAATGATTTTGTTTGATGAGCTTTGATTTTTTAAAGATTTTTTATTTAACATTAGAAAATTAAAAAAAACTATAAATAAAATAACAGATATATTTGTAATATTTTGAGAATTTAGGAAAAATTGAGGGTAAATAAAGAGGAAATTGTCGAAAATATGTTTTATATTTCTATCAAACTCCAAATCTAGTGTCACAATTTTAAATCAACGCCATCTGACCGCCGGTCATGAAACGTGTAGCTGTAAAACTCACAATCTCTAAAGTGTAACAAGATATTTGGTCAAGTCAGTTCATTGGAGACTCCGTCCTAATTGAATTTAATATTATCAAGTGTTGCCAACATTTCCATGAATTTTACTTTTAAGAAACCGATAATTGTAGGCCTGTCCGTGGCCGAGTTGTAAGGCATTCGCCTCTGGATTCAGCCTTCTCAGGAGTGCGGGGGCTTGAATCCCACCTACTGCCAGTCATCCTATAAATCGGATATCTGTAATGGAAAAAACTGATAAAATCCAACTCGTGACGGATGGGCCCGAGTATACTGGGACAGACGTGCTCGTTAAATCTGTGGAGTCTAAAGTCCCGACGCCGTCAGCTTACGATGTCGCTCAAAGTTCCGTTGGGTGCCCGCTCAGGTGTCGACCTCTTCACTTGACCAGAGTTCCAAATTACGAGGCGTTATTGGCTGTGCTAAAGCTCCTAATGGTGGCTAGAAATAGGCAGCCGGAAATGATTACACTACTACCACTATGCAAACTCCCCTGTAGAATAGGGTTTGGGGTAAGTACATATACATTCCGGCTTGTGTGTTTGATCAGAGTCCCGTTTATATAAGCCTCCGTCATGTAAGACAGACACAGAAAGAATTTTTACTGTCACAGAAAAAGGAAAATACACCCGGGCGAAAGCAGAAATCGAACCCGCACCCTTTACAGCGTGCAGACTGCTGGCGTAATGGTCCAAACCACTCCGCAAACCGGACACCCCACTGTAGAATAGTGCCGTATGTGGGTAAAATGCAGCAACCACTGCGATGAAATTGACTATTTTTTCTGAAATAAAAAGCCCTTTTCCAGCATGTTTTCTTTTAGGTTAGGTTAGAGTAATTGAGTGTTTGCAACAATGGTACAAATCAAAAAAGCTAGCCAGTGTGTAGTATAATCATTCCCCGGCTGCCTATTTCTAGCCTCCATTAGGAGCTTTAACACAGCCAATAACGCCTCGTAATTTAGAACCCTGGTCAAGTGAAGAGGTCAACACATGAGCGGGCACCCAACGGAACTTCGAGCGACATCGTACGCTGACGCCGTCGGGAATTTGGACTCCACAGATTTAACCAGCACGTCTGTCCCAGTGTACTCGGGCCCATTTGTCACGAGTTGGATTTTTCTACTCTTTCCCAGTACAAAAATCCAATTTATATTATGACTGGCAGTAGGTGGGATTCGAACCCCCCGCACTCCTGAGCAGGCTGAATCCTGAGGCGGATGTCTTAACCACTCGGCCACGGATGGGCCAAAAAGCTAGCTACTTCAGTTCACCGGCCGTCCCGGTGGCTCACTGGTTAGTGTACTAGCCTTTGGAGCTGCTGAGGTCGGGCTCGAATCCCGGTCAGGCATGGATGTTTGTGACAGTCAATAAATGTTATTATTTGTCTATGTGTTATTCATTTCTTTGTGACTGTAAAAATTCTTTCTGTGTCTGTCCTACTTGACGAAAGCTTATAAGTTCTCTGAACAAGCACACAAGCTGGAATATATATGTATCATACCATACCATACGATACCAGTTCACCTGCACTCGGCAGAATAGCGCCAAATACCTCGCCGAGAGCGTTTGTTTGGGCCTACTACAAAGCGATAGATGACTTCAATTGGAAGACCCAGTTTTGTATTGGTTTTTGCCCAGCAGCATCTGCATCTTCCTCTTTACTCTATGGTCTTGGCCATTAGGGTGGGCCGAAAAAAACTTTTTATTTTATCTCGGATCGCTATAGTGCGGAAAAGTTGCCATTGGTAAAGACATGAAAAATGCACTAATTATTATTTTTTTATGACTGTATCTTCCGTTCGCGCAATGCCATCAAAGTTGGCAAAAATTGTCAAAAACCATAATTTTTCATAATTTTTTTAAACCCGATATATGATTTTAATTGATTTTCTATATCATGTTGTATGATTAAAATTTACAAAAAGTTAAAACTTTGAAATTTAGCGAAAAATATGAATTTTCCAAATTTTATACTACGTTGAGTGGTCGGAAGATCTGACACAAATGTATAATAACTTATTATACTATATATTATAGCATTTATTATTAATAAGTGCTATAATATATGGATTTTACATACTTTTAGTAGTTAATTAATGATAGGAGCGTAATTAAAAACTTCTGCCATGTTTTAAAAAAATTATAAAAATTACGGTTTTTAACAACTTTTCCCCAACTTTGAAGGCATTGCGCGAACGGAAGATATGGTAATAAAAAAATAATAATTAGTGCATTTCTCATGTCTTTACCAATGGCAACTTTTCCGCACTATAGCGATCCGAAATAAAATAAAAAGTTCTTTTCGGCCCACCCTATTGGCCATGTTTCAGATGCTCAGGTGTCGGGATATCCCACGCCGGTTATTTGTCAGATGCAATCTGCTGCCTGGAGGATAAAAAAAAAGAACGTGTCTAGGAATTTGTTTTCACTTGGCAGTTCTCCATTCTAAATCGATCCAGATATTTCATACATCTCGGGGATTTATTATAATTAAGAAAAATTGAGATGTTTTGTTGGATAATGTGATTATTTTTTTTTGTATGTGAACGTTTCATATTGGAAGAGTACACGGGAAAAACCGATTGATTTTTCAGAGAAGTTTCCTTAGCAGGCCACTTTGGTGATGATAGCGAGTGATAGCCTAAACTTGTGTAAGGAAACCAGTTCCTACCACAGAGATCATAGTTAAAGTAATAGAGTGGTAGATCACGTGACCTCTAATGCTAACGACGGGACTCGCAAGGAGCTCCCAGAAGAGCCCCAATTAAGCCAGTGTTGTTGGTCACGTGATCTGCCACTATAATAATTTAACTACGATCTCTGTGGTTCCTAGCTACCAAGTTCAGGCGATTGGCGATCCCGACGCTTGGACCAAGCAAAGAAGAAAGAGAGAAACCGGTTTTATGCCACCAAGCAGACAGTTGCTGCCCGTCCGCCTAATAAATCAATCGCTTCTTCCCGTGTACTCTTAATTTGTCTTGAGGTGTCCATAGAATCATTAAAAAAAAAGAGTTAGAATTCGCTGTGAAGAAACTCAAGTATTGTGTCGCAACTTGACAAGACAACGACGTCCAATTATCATGTAACCGAGGTTCAAAACCAAAAAAAAAAAAATCATTGTTTGAAATTAAAAAAACTGGGGGGGAGGGGGGGGGGGTAACATGACCCAACTTTCAAACACCACTTAAAATATCAATGCATTTAAAAGTAATTATGTATCCTAAAAGGAAATTTCATTAACTTTAAAAACCTATAAAGTCATATAGCAGCTATTCTTATCGCAGTGTTATGATTTTCCCGAAAACCTTATTATGACGTCCAAAAGATACTGGGAACTTGTGTACCAAACTTTAAGTCTACATCCATTGTCATATATTTCATATCAGGCAATAGAAAATAAATTAAAATAAAAAAATTATTACTGAGAATGAAAAAAAAAATCAAATGGCGAGAAGCTAAAATCGTTCTGAGCCCAACGATAATGAAAAAAGCTTCTACTATTTATATAGTGTCTACAATTTTATCCTTTTCAATAACACAAATAACATTCAAAACTATGTCTTACAGCATGCGAAATAGCTACTTAATGGACAAGTACGACTCTGCGATCCGAAATTACTTCAATATTTTAATTTCATGGACATATCGATGGATATAATGGCCATGTTGCAGGTCTTGAGTGGCAACAGGAATGCTGAACGAATTATAATTATTTCTTCCTCCTCGATGGATGAATCAATGTCACGTGGTAACAGAGCACCAATCGCAGCACCTTTCACAGGAAATGCACGAATGAAAACCATAAGGAACTATATCACCTGAAACAAGCGAATGGGCTTGTTTCGCGTGGGAACTGGATACAGCTCTGCGGTCTTGTTTTCATTTTTCTCGAATTACTTTTGCTGACATTCGAAATTGAGCTTTCTAAGAAAAAGTTATTTTAGTTATTATTGTTTAAAATTACAATTTATGGCTTTACTGTTGGTTGTTTTAATCATTTATAAAGGAAAACTTGCATTGAAAGAAGTTGGAATTTTTGTAAAAAATAACAGCTAAAATATTCTCTGAAAACTCAATTTGGAATACCAAGGCAAAAGTAATTCGAGAAAAATGAAAACAAGACCTCGGAGCTATTGCCATAACCCACGTGAAACAAGCCCATTCTATAATGTATTAATACAATATTCGTAATACAGTAAACAAATCCGTATTGGTGAACAATGAAATTCGTTGGGAAAACAAAACGATTCTCTTAAAAAAAAAAAATCCTTTTTTTTCCTCCCTAAAACGCTACATTTTCACGCACTGTGAGATATATTTAAAGGTATTTTCGTGACCAAAAAACTCGTGAATAAAAGATATTTCCTCGAAAAAATATATGACAACCCCCAATACATGTCGTGTTATATGCATTTGATCAATATCTTAGGAAGAAGATATTTGTACGTCGAAAGAGCTTTACAGAAAGGGTTTTGCATTGTATTCGTATTTTATTGAATTTTTTAGACTGCCTACTATTTTTTGATGTTTACTTTTCACGGGCATATTGAAATTTGGTTTTTGTGACATTGGAAAATAGTTTTGTGGGTCCCAGATATACCGTTTGACTTCAAAATGAAACTGAGCTTTTTTTCATAAGATGAAAAAGAGATGCCTCTTTACAAAAAGGGCTTTGAGTATAATGTAAAAGAGTAGGGTACACAGTGTAAAAATTCAAACCACAATTCAAAAGTATCAGCAATATTAAATATCTTTGAGATGTATTGGACAAAATGAATATCTAATTTATAAACTTTATATAAAATCTGTGCATAAATTTTAATTTAAAAAATCTAATACTAAAATCCAAGCCTAAAATAACATAAAATTTTACTTGTATTTAATTTTGAACTTTCAAACCAAATTAAAATATGCTTACAAAGTCCCGACGCTTCAATCGATATCATCCTTAACGAGTTAACGAGAGCCTACTCATGGGCTCTGGAGACTATTTCCCTCCCCTTCAAGGACATGTCTAAATTGTGGAGGTGGCATACGATAGATGGCAGAATCTGTCACGTATGTGTGTGTCAGTGTGTGTTGTGTCTGCCTTACTTGACGAAGGTTTATAAGCGGGTCTCTGACCAAGCACACAAGCCTGAAAATAAATGTCTACCTACCAACCAAACGCCGACTCAAGTGTTGGTAATTCACTTGACTGCGGCTCTAAATCATGACGCCCGTCGCCAATAGCCTTCGTTTATCTCTAGAGCGACTATAATTCAAACTAAATTTAAAATACTGCCAAGTCCCGACTCTGTGTACGATGTCTTACTCGGGTGTTGCGTAGTCACTAAATTACGACACCCCGAGGGGCTGGGGAGCCCAGTCGGTTAGGCACGCTTCTAGCAAGCGAAAGGTCCCAGGTTCAGGTCCGGACATAGCCAAAATAACTGCCGACCTATAAACGGCCCGTGAAGCCAAAAATGCCCGACGAATAATACCCCGTGGGAGTGCACGTTAAATATCATTCAAAGTCCTAACGCTGATGCATACGATGTTACCCTTAACGGTTGCGTTGGGTGCCTATTCAAGTGTCGGCTCGCCACTAGACAGTGGCTCTAAAAAACGACGCCCGTCGCCAATAGCTCTCGTGTAGCTCTAGTGCAGTGGTTCCCAACCTGGGGGCGATCGCCCCCAAGTGGGCGATTTTTGTTATCAAGGGGGCGATAAATAGTCTGGGGGCGATAGGGGGGCGATGAGTATTCAAAAGGGGAAAATTAAAATATACTGTACTATAGTACAGTAAAACACCATTCTAATTTTTTTGATCAAATTGACAAGTTTAAAACTGACATTCTTACAAGATTTGACCAAGTTAGAAATTCCTGATTCCATTGTCGATCCATTCCCTTTTGAATTTGTGGGTTGTGGACAACCTTGATAACTCTTTGCAGACGGACGGTAGATCTGAAGTATGACAGTGAGGCGAAACTCATTTCAAGCAGAGAGGTTATGAGTAAGCCTGCATGAAACTTATTTACACTGATCCTTAACTGTGGTAAAAAGCTGAACTACTTCTCATATTCGATTTTATCTAAGAGTAACCGGGTAAAGCTGCTTTGGTTGTTTTTATACATGGTAGTAAGTGTTTGAAATTATAAAATTGCTTTGTTAGTTACACTTTAACTCAAATTATAATTGGACAAATTATAAAAATTAAAGGGGGGCGATATGCATTAGTCAACTTAAAGAAGGGGGCGAAGTTACAGAAAAGGTTGGGAACCACTGCTCTAGTGCGAGGATAACTTAAACCTAACCTATGATGACCGTCGTGATGCTCTGACGATAATTCAATTCAACAAAACTCAAATAATATGATAAGTTTACAAATATGGTGACCCCTCTTTAGTATGGGAAAATCGTCATCTGGGCCGATCGTTAAATACTTGAATGCTTCCAATTGCGTGCATTTGAGACCTTAAACTGTAGCATCGAAAATTTACTTCGCCTTCAACACAATGCATAAAATTCAGACTTTACTTTCAACTTTTATAGTTTTTGCTTAACTTCCATCCGGGTTTAAAAACAATGGATACCGTTATTTTATTTGAGGCTTAGTTAAAATAAAAGAAAGTTTGTTTTTTCTTTACCTTGTATAGCGAAATAAGTTAAGGTTGTTGGAAATGTGCCTGTTATACTTTTTTTTCGGGTTGCAGAAGTTGGCGAGTAAACTTAGTTTTGTGTATTTATTTGTGTATGTATTTTACTACTGAAGTTTTTCTTATTTCGCACTATTAAGCAATATAGAATATGGGTTTTATATATTTTTACGGTTAAAAATTTACTTTGAAATGGATATAAAATATACTTAAAAAGGGACATTAAAATACATTTGTTTATATTCTCTTGCGGGAAACATTTCAAAATATTAAAAATACTACCAAAATACACTTAAGTTTCTTTGAATGCAGCAACCGTATTATAATATTATCTGTGATATGTACATACAGTCAAATACAAATAGAAAGCCGTGTAATATATTATATCCCTTTTTATAATTTTATTACCAATTGAAATAAAAATATGTATTTTCCCCTTGCATTACAGATTCTTTTATGGCTTCCTTGTATCTGCACGAAAGGCATTCTACCATTTCTAGAGGAATCTTTACTAAAGTTAGAAGGAAATTTCGAAAACAGTGTAAGTGTTATATAAATTGAAGTATAAACAAGTTCTAAATTAAGATTTTTTTTATCAGCTGCATGTGCATAAGTAATTAAAATAATTAAATAACTTAGTTATCGTTTTTATTTGTAAATTTATATAGAGATCAAAAATAAGTTCTTCTTTGATTTACTTTAATTAATTTTTAATGTAAAATGCCAATTGAAACTTTATAAAAACACTGTATTGTATGTAAATGAATTAAGTGCATTCTAATATTCACACTAAAAATTGCTCTCGATTTCAATCAAATTACAATAATTATGTAAATAGCTTTTTTTGTATCTATAATCCTACACTTTAAAATTGATTTGATTTTTTTAAAATTTTCAATAAGTTATTTTACATATAATAGTTGAAAGAATTTCGAAAAGTGGGAACATAGAGATCTGTATATTAGCAACATTTATCATATGAAAATAAAGAAGCGTTTGTTAAAAAATTCAGACAGTCGGAAAAACGTGGTTTTGTAATATTTTCCTCTTTGGATCGGCACAGCGGCACTTTGGTTTGGATACCTGCTGTACATTTATTGCTGTATATCAGCAACATTTATCATATGAAAATAAAAAAAACCCGTTTGTTAAAAAATTTTCTACAGGCGGAAGAATGGATTAGTAAATATTTTTTCTCCATTGGATTGGCACTGAGGCACTTTGGATAGGATACCCGCTGTCAATCAGGTTCATTCGCTCTTAAAAGGTCGTTAAAATTCTAACACATTGTAAAAATATAACAATGAAAGGAACAGAATAAATTTAATTACAAGAAGCATCATGGAGTTTCTTTATTTGTGCTACGTGCGATCCTTTTTTAGCGTTAATATTATTGCATTTGTGAAGAGAGACTTTCTTTTATTGCTATGTAAACATAACATGATTTTTTTCCGAAAAAGTAAAGCAATATTCGAATACATTATTATACGAACATCACATTTATTTTATAATAACACATTATAGTAGTTTTACTAGCAAATTGCTTTTGTTTACTTTCGGTAGAATTTTTGATTTTGGTTCGAAAAAGAAGAGCAATATTCGAAATCGTACATTTTTATACAAACATCACATTTATTTTATAATTACACATTATAGTAATTTTACTAGCAAATTGTTTATGTTTACTTTCCGTAGAATTTTATCTTTTATTTACAATTCGTCAATTTAAGGTACTTTTCTGTCACACCAGCTGAGAGTCCAGTTTTGTAACCAACCAGTTTTGTAACCAAACCAGTTTTGTAACCAAGCACACCAACTGACTGACCAGTTTTCTGTAAAAAGAACAAACTATTTTTTCAGTGCACCTGAAAAAAGCCGATTCATAGACTATCTCCTCTAGGTGTCCCCTTTTGTACATAAAAGAATGCCAAGTTACTTGTTACTAAAAAAATTTGCAATTAGAAAGTAAGTAACAAGCATGAAAACAATCCCCCTGGAACTGTTGCCACTCACGACGTGTCAACTCTTATAGGTGTCCGAGGGCGGCAAGGAGGACAACGAGAGCCAGTACGACCAGAAGAAGGACGGGGGCACGTGGGGGCCGTGGTCCCCGTGGATGCCGTGCTCGAGGAGCTGCGACGGCGGCATCGCCATCGCTCTCAGGAAGTGTAAAGGGAAATGCGTGGAGGGAGAGCCAATCAGGAGGCAGATATGCAACATGCAGGTGAGTACACTGTAAAAATAACCTGTCAATTTACCCTTTAACCTTTTCAGTCCCAGTGATGCCATTTGGCATAATCACTTTCAATATTTTTTTCCAAATGTTTATGGGTCATTCTTGAGAAAACGTACAAAAACATGTCCCCGCAAGATATCGTTCGTATGAAGAAAAGTTGTTCTTCCACTTGAATAAATTAAAATAAGGAATATTTTATCTACTTACTAGCGTTGAAACAATTCAAAAAATTATTTATCTTGTGTACAAATTTGTGTCCACAGACTATGACAAGTCATGTCCGTGAGCAGTCTCACCCTCATGTCCGGGAACTGTTTTTGTTAGTTTATACGAATTAAATACCAATTTTTCATAACTAAAGTTGATTTTTAGTTCAACTTGCACTACTAGAACATACAGAACATAAAATATAATCATTAAAATGGATATAAAAATATAAATTCCGTGAAAATAAAATGTCCCACAGATTTTTGTCATGTCCGTGTGCAACTTATTCTTTAGCTTGCAAAACTATCTAGAAATGATAATAGTACTCTAATTCAATCTTATTGGTATTCAATAACACACTTTAAACGTTGTATCACGTCGATAGTTTGAATACCAGAATAGATAAAAAGTAATTCGAAGTTAAAAGTTAAAAATAGGCCATTGACAAGATCATAGCGTCATTTCTGTGGTAAAGATATGAGAAGGTAAACTAAGTATTTTTACCTATAATTTTGTATTTATAGAAAGAAGTAAGGTATATATTGCCAGTTTGCAAGTTTCGTTCTCTAAAGCCTAAGCCTTTTGCGCCTGGACGCTCTTATTTACGATTTCGTCATGTCCGTGTACCATCATGTCCGTGTATTCAGTCCATGTATTCCTATATGAATAATTAATATTAATTGTATGATCTGGACTGATATTATTTTTACAAAGCAGTACGTAAGGGTAACTCAAATCCAAAGTTTCAAAAACTTTCATGAATATTTTTTTTTCGAAATTTTTTTCCTCAAATTGCACGTTTTCTCAAGAATGACCCTTATGTCCCGTTACGACATCCAAACACACATCATTCGATTCTTCATACTTTGTTCTATTCGACAATATTTTACAGTAATCTCAATAGAAGTCAGAACTACACTATTTTTGTTAATTTAGAAAATAGCTAACAAGCGTTTCACCTGATTTTTGAAAGGTTCACTTCAGTTCCGCATATTTAAAACACATTTTAAACTATTAAGGTTAAAATAATTACGGATTTTTTAAATAATATAATCAAATACCTTAAAATATATAACTCGAAGTGTTTTTAGGTAATGCACATACTTTATTTTGTTGTTTTCCACAGTTAATTTTTTTTTTCATTATTTCAAAAACCATAAAAAAAAATTTAATGCATTTTTTTTCTGATGGAACTCTTATTTTTGACCTAAAATAAGCTTATTTTGTGAATACCAGATGTTTCTGTAGTGTAGTAAATTTTTGGGACTGAAAGGGTTAACCCTTTCGCTACGAAGGATTTTTGCTTCTTCGTAATATTTGATAGGAATAACATTATCGAATCCTTAGTTGTTCGGGCGTCTTGGGGCGCTTCAGTAAGGGAAGTTTTAAGAGGAATTGTCAGTCCAATAGAGCTAATACATTAGTTTTTACTTTGCCGTGTCATCCCATTTTCACCAGGTATGGGACACATCATAACATTAATTCAAAACAAATTTTAAAGAAAATAACATCCGGTTATTTAGTTTTTAATTAATAAAGTTTTAAAATAGTGTAGCCATCTGCTATATATTTTTGGCATTTTAAATAACTAGATAACTAACTAATTAAATAAATAGATAAATTTTTGTTTCAAATTTGTTTCATTTCGTTGTTGTGTTGATTCCCATGCCTGAGGAAAAAGGGCTAATATGGAAAAGCACTACTTCTGCAGAAGTTATGATTCCAAAACTTATGCATTAGCTCTATGGGATTGACGATCCTTCTTAATTGTTATTGTAAGACTGCGTTTTTGTAAAACTTGTATAACTTTAACACTTAACTAACACATTTAATAACGAAGTTCATTTAGTGTTACTGATTCGATGACCCTTTAATGAGACTTAAGTTTGTTGTTATTTCTTTTAATGTCAGTTACATTTCTAAAAGAGTACTTGTGATAGGAGGTATAAAGAAGAAAAAATTTTAGTTAACAGAATGAACATTATTAAGTGAAACTATTTAGCATGCAGGTGGAGGCTAGTGTACTTGAGGAGCAAACTTTCAATACCAAACGTCTCTAACTTTTACTCAAGCCTTACATGGGCCCTATGCACTGTCTCTTGTTAGATACTTTAGAATTTTAGGGAAAAAAAACTTTCCGGGGTTTCAAACTATTGTTTAGATATTAAAAAAATATTTGGCACAAAATCGCTCATCACCTATTGACAGAATTGGCAGAAAGATCATAAGATCTGATCGTGATCCGGATCAGTTAGTAATCCGATAATATAAGGAGAGGGGTAAGGGTTTTAAATAATAGTACCTTAAGGGGGAATGGGCGTGCAGGACCGGGGGTCTCCAAACTCAAGTGCCTCAATGTTAATCCAATGGGAAAAAATTATTTTCTTTGCCACATTTCTCCGGCTGTATTGAATATTTTTATAAGCGGATTTTTTATGTGATAAATGTAGCTGACTTACAGGTCCCGACATTCCCACTTTTTGAAATTAGTACGAATATTTTTTTTAATATTCAATAAATTATTTTACACAAAATATTCGAAGCAATTTAAAAAAGTGGGAAGATAGAGACTTGCAAGTCAGCTACATTTATCACATAAAAAAATCCGCTTGTAAAAATATTCAATACAGCCGGAGAAATGTGGCAAAGAAAATTGTTTTTCCCCATTGGATTAACATTGAGGCACTTGAGTTTGGAGACCCCCGGTCCCATTCCCCGGCCCATTCCCCCAATTCAAACATAACCTTACCTTATGACGCATTTTCGTTGTCTAATAACTTAGGAGGTTGTTTTGGGGTACCTGAGTAACCCAAAGTTAAGTTCCGTTTGCATTTTAAGCTTATCCATTGTGAAAACCAAAAATTATTACTCAATTGTTATTTCCTTTAAATATTTCGGTAGATAATTTTCTTTCCTTAAAAACAAAACTCTACCATTTGTACTTTGAATGCATATAATTACTCTTAATTAGCAAAACTACTCTAATCACGTAAGATTAAAGTTTTGAGAAATAATTAAACTAAATTAAATGTTTCACTACTCTAAATGCTCTTTCAAGGAACAATTATTTTCAATTATACAATTTCCAGCGTTTTTAGCATCTAATTGTACTCTCGGCTCCAATTAGATGCTCCAGATAAAGTGCATTATTACTTACACTAAATGCACTTTAAAGTTTTTACTCAAACAGTAAAAGAGCCTTTGTCCTGGGTTATGCATTTGGACAACGGCCTTTTTGCACAAAAAAAAACTCCCTAAAAACTCTTTAAAAAAGATAATTTTTATGATATGCTTAGTTATTTTAATCTGCAATAAATATGGATGATTAGATTTTATTTTCGCGTATTTAACTCAAAAAATAAATTCCACTCTGCACACGTAGGCTAATTTTGTCTTCAATTTATTTAGCTAAAAATATCTAAAATAATGTAATGTGGTTAAGACTTAATTAAAAACTATATAATTTTAGAAAATTACCAACAGGATACGGGTTTTAATATTAGATATGAATTCCACAATTTTATTTTTGTGTTTTGATAATTTTAGAGCACTGATATAACAAATGCTTGAGTGTAATTAATAGTACAATAATCATTTAGCATAGAAACAACCTAAAGCTTGATTCCCACCCTAGAGATCATAGTTAAAGTATTAGAGTTGATGATCAAGTGACCCCTAATGCTAACGAAGGGACGAGCACGGAGAGGAAAATTGGAAGATTGTGGGGCCAGCTTTGCCAACACTATAAGAAGAAAATTTTCACTAAAAATAAAATTTTATTCTGAAATAAAAAACAAATACCATAAAAATACTAGCTGTATTTTGGAACTTTTTTAGTGGCTTTTAAAAAACTTGAAATGCTTTCCAAGTAATTTAAAAATTTTTTTTTTGGTTATTTTAGAATTAAATTTTATTTTTTCTCAGTATTCTGTTTCTTAATGTGACGGCAAGGGTGGAAAGTTGCCCGTGTTGCCATCATACTAAAAAAAAAAGAATGCTGCGAAAAAATTATATATTATTCTTAAATTACAAAAAAAAAAAAAAAAAAAATTAAAAATACTAAGAAAGCGTTTCAAGTTTTTTTAAAAACCACTCAAAATATTCCAAAACGCAGCTAGTATTTTTATGGTATTTTTTTTTTAAATTTCAGAATACAATTCTATATTTTCGTAGCATTTTTCTTCTTATAGTGTTGGCAACAATGTACCCACAACCTTCCAATTTTGCCCTCCATGCTCGTCCCGTCGGCTGTTAGCATTGAAGGTCACGTGATCCTAAACTCTAATACTTTAACTATGATCTCTGTGATTCCTACTGAGTGATCTCTGTACATGTTGTTTCATGTTGCTAACTGTTTTTCGGCAGGCAAACTAATATTTAGGGTGGAAACTAAACATTTTTTTACGATGAGCAATAATTTTAGAGTAATAGTGATAAAAGCAATTTTGTATTAAACTAAACTAAACTCCTCGGCGCAACACCCCATTAGTGGGTCAAGGCCTGCCGTGCCCATTTCATCTTTCGTGACCTAGGACTGCGGGTTGCTAAGCATATGTCCCTGTGGGACAACAGTAGGGGTCAGCCTAACGCAGAACCCCTACTGTTTAGTTTCAAAGCATGTTGGTACACATTTTATCGACCTGTGGTTCACCAAGTCATGTTAAGTAAATGAAACTAGTTATAACAATAACAAATTTATTAAACAACAAATAAAAATAAGCTTAACTTATAAAACTCGATGAACACATAAAATCATATTAGAAATTAACCGCGGCACAACAGAAGATACAGAAATAAATAATAACCCAAAAGGGGTGTGCGCGCCAACGAAGTCGCGCTTGGTGTATTTATACAGAACACACAGTTAAAGTTACAGGTCAAAATAAATAACTACAGTTCCAGTTAAGGCGTTCGCCACAGACCCACTTAAGGGATGAAATTTTCAATCTCACCCAATCCGGGATTCGATCCTCGGACCTGTGACGTGGCAATGCAAAACACTACCGATAAGCCACTTGGCCTCAATTTTGACTCAGTTTAGACAAACTGATATGGCAGCTCTATGGGGCTGACGATGCCCCTTAACACAAAGGAGCTTTGGTTTCGAGACCCGTGGAAATTCGGTGTCATTCGCCTTTAAGAGATGAGGATAATATTTGCGATATTGTAAACTAATATTTTTGTTTTATTTGAAAAAAAAAATTGTTTTTCGGATACTTTAAGCACATTCTGCATAGA
This sequence comes from Hylyphantes graminicola, assembly GCA_023701765.1. NCBI lineage: Eukaryota > Metazoa > Arthropoda > Arachnida > Araneae > Linyphiidae > Hylyphantes > Hylyphantes graminicola. The sequence goes on along the minus strand of CM043120.1, from coordinate 60,321,316 downwards.
GCTGGTGTCTTATAGACATGAAAATCTGTACTTGAAGCCGCATTCGCTCTTAACAATTAAAGAGCTTAGTAGAAGAACGTGCTAAGTGACAAAAAGGTGAAAAAGATAAAATAAGCTTTAAAGTTTCTCGTTTGCACTCAGTTCTGCTGAAAACAATATTTGCAAAGCGTAAAAAATATACTAAATTTTAAGTTCACGAAAAAACTATTTAGGGTTAAAGAAGTTAGTAATATGTTCATTGACACAAAAATCTCAATTTTTTCAAAAATGTCACTTAGCACGTTCTTCCACTAAGCTCTTCGTATTTCTCTTTCAGCCGTGCCCGGAGCCCACCGACTTCCGCGCCACGCAGTGCTCGGCGTACAACGCGCGGCCGTACCGCGACCGCAAGTACGCGTGGCTGCCGTACTACGACCCGGAGGACCCGTGCGCGCTCACCTGCCAGGCGGACGGGTTCCACTTCGTGGCCAAGCACTCGCAGAAGGTGCAGGATGGGACGCGGTGCAGGGAGGGCGCGCTCGACATGTGCGTGGACGGGAAGTGCCAGGTGCGTATATACGCCAATCTAGTCATTCCTTGTCTAGCCTGAATGCGAGCCTAGAGTGCATTTTCCTCCCCCATCACCGCATGTTTTCTTCGAAACTGCTTGAGCGTGTTTTTGCCCCACTCTACTCGGCATATTCTCCAGAACTGAGAGCCATTTTTTTGTGGCTCCATCTCGGGGTCTCTCGCTATTTATGGCTCGTTATTTATGACCAATCTTTTAAACCAATTTTGACTCACAGATTACAAGGAATCCGAGCTCTGTGGATGTTGAAGTATGCCGAGATTTAATTTATTCGAGAGAGCCCAAGCCAAATGGGCCCTGTAGGGATCTTTTACATGCCACATAACCATATGGCATGCATGCAAAAGATTTTCCCTCCCAGAAAATCCGATTTCTCAGGGATGGTTCAAACCCGCGATCTTGGACTTACGAGGCGGACACGTTAAACCTTTTAGCCCCTGAACCGCTAGGATTAACGTTCTATGTAGTATCTGTAAAACTGATACGGTATAACTGATTGTGTTTCCAGCCCATCGGTTGCAACTTGGAAGTGGGCTCCACGCTGAAGGTGGACGAGTGCGGCATTTGCGGCGGAGACGGCTCCCAGTGCCAGCGACCGACATTCGTCTGGCAGGAAGGTTCCTACGGCGCATGCTCCGTCACATGCGGGGGAGGTAAGGGAACATTTAGCCTTATTTGAATTAAGATTTAATTTTAATTATTTGCCTTTGTTTATTTCAAAACATTGTTGGGCAAATTTTAATTGCAAAAACAATCTATGATTCACAATTAATTGTTAATTGTTACTACTGCAATGAACAATTAATTAACTGTTAATTGTTACTACTGTAAATAACAATTAATCAAATGTAATTATGGAAAACTGCAATTAACAATTAAAAATTGTAATTGTGAAAATCTGCAATTAACAATTAATTGTAATTGTGTAAACAGTTAATTAATGTTAACTTCGACTTTCCGAGTGAACGACCAAGCCAGGTAACCCGACCGACAAACCGACCAAGACCGACAACCCGACTGACCGACCAAGACCGACGACCTGTCCAACCAAGACCGACTACCCGACCGACTAACCAAACCAATCAACCAAACAACTCATTTCGTTTTAATACAATGTTAATTGTTAGTAGTAATTGTTTCACAAAACAACTAATAAAGTTAATTGTAATTAATTTAATTGCTATGTGCAATTAAAAGTTCAATTGCAATTAAATTTTTAACTGGAAGGTGTAATTAAAAGTTCAATTGCAATTAAACTTTTAACTGGAAGGTGTAATTAAATGTTAATTTGCGACTAATTTAATTGCAATTACTTTTATAATTGACAATTGATTAATTGCATACCCAACACTGTTTCAAACCTATCTGTGTAACTAACACGCATTAAAGACGAATTTGTGAAAACCATTTATATCTTCATTTCCGAATCAAAACGTTAATTTTTTTTCTTTAATTCGGTTTTGTGATACTTAATTTGTCCTAGATAAACTTTCTGGACTATTATTAGTTTTACACATTCATTTCTATTAGTAGTAGTACTTTTATTTATTTAGTGGCACACTTTGAATAGTTTTTGTTTAAGTTAGTCAGACAAAGGATGATTAGTTAGTCTCATTAGTACAAAATCCAAGGGTTCGAATGCAATGTAGATTTAAGTATTTATTTTCATGCTTATTGGGAATCACCTCTAAGCAGAAAGCAGAAGCAGAAAGAAATACAGATTTTCGCAACTGAAACAAAAGTTTGGTTACTAATATCTTACAGGGCTACGAACCCTTTAGACCATCTAGATTAGTCCTATTATTTGATGAAACAGTTTGTAAAAATATTTATTATAGCTGGAGAGATGTGGCTTAGCTGCATTTATCATATGAAAAAACAGTTTGCAAAAATATTAAATACTTCTCTAAAAATGTGGCTTAGAAATAATCGTTTTCCCAATGGATTAACAAAGAGTCACTTTGGATTAGATAGGTAGGTAGGTTTGAATTATCGTCGCACAAGAGCTATTGACGACGAACGTCGTAACTTAGAACCACACTCAAGCGACGAGCCGACACCTCAGTAAGCACCCAATGCAAGCACTTTAGTTTAGTGACCCGCGGTCATTCCCCCTTAAAGTGAACACCTTATTTACAGCTTCAAATTAAACTCAGTGGTAAATAATTCACAATAACAAAGTTAAGACATCTCTTAACAACAGTCATTCATTATACTGAATGGGGCGTTTTGTTCTTCCCTTGGAGAATGGCCAAAGTGCTTTGTTTGAGACACCATCCCGTAAAGTTTCACCGTGCATTTCCCAGACGAGTTTTCAACGTAATAAAATGTATGATAAATTATGGTAAATAAAGTTTTACGTCTCCATAAACATAATTTTGTATCTAAACTAGCACTATATTAGAACTACACTGCTCAAAACAATTAGGGGAATACATGGTTTACTTTAAACCATTTCGCCCCCAATGATTCCATTTCGTATCATCAGCTTCCGATTTTTTTTCTCACTAAGTTGAACTCGTACTTACTTATCGTTAGATGAAAGAATCAAGTCTTTTGAAGAATTAAATAATGTTTGTTTTAATTGAATCAAAATAGGAAAAACATGGTAAAATAAAATTCACTCCCAAAAACTTTTATGAAATAAATTGACCCTAAATTCTTCACGCTTGCATTCTTAAAAGTCTAAAATTTGATTTTACCTTTTTTTACAATTAAAATATTGAAAAGATTATTGTTATAGTTTATTCAAAAGTTATGATTCCAATTTTTTGCCCCTTAAATTTTACTTAAAAAAATAAGATTTGTTTCCAATTTCAATCAGGATGCATAAAGAATCTATATCACAAATTTTAGATTTTTATAATAAAAAATAAGAAGTTGGAACTGAACGTACAAACAAAAGTACGCAAAGTGCTCCCCTAATTGTTTTGAGCAGTGTATATTACTTAAAGGTACAACCATGTTGGCTCAAGTGTAAGCCTTTTTTTCACTGTTTGATATTTAAATTTAAAAAAATTTCTAAAAAATGAATTTCTTCTATTTTTAGAAAAATGTATTTCTGTAGTAGATGGATACAATGGTTCCAAAATACTTCAAATTTTAAAATTTAATAAAATTATTAAAAGTATAACTTTTTAAAAAATTATGTGCGTTGCTGGAAAACCTGATAGTCAGGTGACGATGTTTATACATCTGTATCTCTCGCAGAGAGATTTTATAACACGTAAAACTTAAATTTTCAAAATTATAATCACGCCTTTAAAAAACTAAATAATGCTTATTAGTTTTTATTTACCTTTAATAAAAATTTTTTAAACCGTTTTAATTTTAACACGAACAGTTTTTTGCACGCTGAACATATAGCTTTGTGTGATGGAATTATAAAGATGTGTACGCTTACGTATGCAATGCAAATAAAATGTAATTTTTTTTTAACGAGGAAATAATAATGCTTGACACTAAAAAAAATACAAAAAATGTATAAAATCGGAATTTCTAGATTGTTTAAACAAAAAAATAGTAACTTTTTGCCCTTGTTTAGACCCGACTTTACTTTTGATTTTTTGGGGATTTACTTTTTTTTTGTTTGTTTCTCATGTCTCCTTTAGTTTGGACACTTCTTCAAACTTTTTCAGACGACGCTACACCTGTTTTGAATTTGCAACTATTTTTGTCTGAAAAAAAGTAACCGTTGGCACTAAAATTGTCAAGCTAAGACGCATTTTAAAATTTGACAAAGAACTGTTAAAAAAATAGTTTTGATATAAAAGTGAAAAAATATATGAGTTCTAATTTTTTAAATTCAAGATTGTTTGAAACTTTTGAGTTCTAAATTTTTCCAAAAATAGCGAGTTCGAAAGAGGCAGGCTCGATGCATTATGTAACGTGTATTAAAATGATAAAAAAACGAAAAGAATACATTTCTTGATGCGTGTGATAGCATGAGTTAAAATAGTGATCGTGAAATTAAAATGTTTTTTCCTGACCCTGTATGTAATATTCCGTCATATTTTGACATTATATAGACAGGATAGATAAAAACAGTTTTTTTTTTAAATATTTGTTATACGTCAAATTTTGTGAAACATGTTCACTTTTCGACTGAACAATAGACAACTGCAACGGAATGACGGCTCATCTATGTCAAATATTTTCTTAAACCCCCCAGCAGCTAATTCGTCTAAATTTGAACGGTCACGCCTACAGTGACGCTACAATTATGCCAGGCATTGTCTTTTTTCCCATAAACAAACCATTCTACGGACCAGTTCGGATTGTCCATTATTGGTAATGAAAAACTTCAGTATTTTCAAGTGTGTTACATAAAAGTCCGCGCAGTGGTATAATTTTATTTAAAATTAAACACTTAGTAATGAAACCCCAGTTCTATGTTCTCTAATAATAATTTTTTTATGTAAAAAATTATTTTCACATATTCCTTTACGCCACTTCCTATTACAATGCACCTTAAATAACTCTCCCACCACCGTAACCCTCATCACAAAGTAAGCTTCGACGAAATTATTCTATTAGCTTAATGATAAATTAGGGTTCTGTTAGCTTTAAAGAACGTGAATAACCCTGAATTTGATTCAATTTCTATTCATTAGGAATTCAACTCACCGAATCCACGTGTCGGAACAAGGAGACCAATGAGGAAGTGGATCCCAGACTCTGCAATTTGTCCATCCGTCCCAGAACCAAAGCGAAGCATTGCAACAGACACCCGTGTCCAGTAATGTGAGTATTCCTACACGTTTTACAATTGACTGTCTAATATATAATCAATTTTTTACTGCATATTTTAATGAAAATATTATTATTGATTGTTTTAGATAATATAAATAAAACGACATGTAACAAAAAATAAATTAAACGTATATCTAGTTATCCTTAATTTTAAACTGCTTAAAGACTTTAAAGAATTAAGTAACCATAATGCCCTTTCTAATATTTATTCTATTATATAACAGCAAATTTCGCAATTGACGGCTCTAACTGTAAAATCATAAGTCTAATTTAAATTGAATCGATTCTAATTTTGGTAGAATTGAGACATAAAAAAAATATTGAAAAATGTATAGATTATCTCAAATTTCAATATATGGGAGAATTCTTTAGACAATAGAAATATATACTCTTTAAATACAAACTAAATATGACTTTGAACAAGTTGAAAGTTAGAATTGGAATTTTTTTTAGTCTGGACCTATTACTTTGTGCAGTCCACCACTTTCACAGCACAAATCCCCGGAAAAGTAGTATACATCAATGCAAAAGGCTCTTAACTTTATGAAACAAAAAAAAGAGGAAATGTGACCTTTACAATTAGTACCCTCAAATTAAGTGTTTCTATCCTTGAGTGAGAGTTGAGAAATCAATTTTTGCCAGACCCGCGCTTGAACCTGGAGCCTTGGTCATGAAAGGCAAGGGCCTTACCGACTGGGCTCCCCAGCGCTATCTAATTCATTGAAGGCATCTAAAAGTATAAATAAATTTACAATTATAACATTGACTGTTGGAAAATCAAGATATCTAACGTTATTGAAAAATGACAGACCTTTTTTTTTGGCTGTTTATACAGAGTGTCCCAAAAGGGAGTACCCGTTTTTAAAAGTAAGAAAGAAATGGATGTAGATATCAACACAACTCTTGCAGAAAACGAATGAGTCATGTTTGGAATTTGATATGGAACACTTTATTATGTTAGTAATGTTTATTACGTTGTTACACTTTATTATGTTCAATTTAGCCAAAAGATGGCGCTTTAATACCGTGTGTCAGCTGTATGAAAGATTTCTCAACACGTGTCCTTCTTTTCGGTGTATACGCAAGCCTAGTTCTTCCATACAACCAACACTGTATTAAAGAGCCATCTTTCGGTTAAATTGAACATAATAAAGTGTAATAACGTAATAAACATAACTAGCATAATAAAGTGTTCCATATCAAACTACAGCCATGACTCATTCATTTTCTGCAAGAATTGTGCTAATATCTTTATATCTTTCTTTTTTTATTAACTTTTAAAAACAGGTACACCATTTCGGTACACCCTGTAGTTTGGCAATTGTTTTTTTATAATTGCGTGAAAAAAATCCCACTTTTACACTACAATTTTAATATCAGACGCTTGCGTAAAGTTATACTTTTTAGAAACAGTAATAAAAAATTACTTTTTTTTCACCCAAAATCAGTGAAAAAAGTACTTTTTTTTCACACGTTTTGTAAGATGCCAACGTTTCAAGTAAAACTTCCGTGAAAAAAATCAAATCTCATTGGTTCAAAAATAATTCACGTGCTATTTTTTTTACCTAAAAAAGATCGGCATCTATAAATCTCTGGAACTACAAAAGGCAAACTTATTTTTTAGTTTAAAGTAAAACACTTGAACATAGATACTGATCCTAATTCTGAGCTTCCATAAAAGATAGAAATAGCAGCTAATGATGTTACTTCAAATATGCTCCCGGAAAAATAAAAATTACGAAAAGGCGAATGAAAAGTTCTCTCTTGGAAGCTTAAAATTCGTATCAGTATCCATGTTCAAATATTTGACTTTATACTAAAAAATAAGTTGCCTTTTGTAGTTCCAGAAATTTATCGATCCAGAAATTATCTTTACGTAAAAAAACTAGCACGTGAATTATTTTTGAACCAATGAGATTTGATTTTTTTCACACAATTATAAAAAAAAATAGTGTATGAAACACGTGCGAAAAGTAAACTTTTTAAAACACGTGCTATTATTTCACTCGCTCGTGAAGTAAAATCCACTAGTTTTAAAAAGCGTTACTTTTCGCACTAGTTGCATAAATAACTATATTGCGACTCTTATCCTTGACTGTTCCCATTTTCTTTTTGGTGCAAGCTGGTCGGCGGGGCAGTGGGGCCCTTGCTCCGCCACGTGCGGCGCTGGGGTGCAGTCGCGCCCCGTGTTCTGCGTGCAGGGCGGGCCCAACGCGTCCCGGGTCGACGTCAAGGCCGAGTTCTGCCCCCGCCACAAGCCCATGACGGAGAGGTCGTGCACCGTGGAGGAGTGCCCGAGGTGGTTCCAGGGGCCCTGGTCCACGGTGGGTAGTAGGACTCCTTCTTAGGCGCGTTTACATGAGCCATCGAATCCATGGATTGGAGAGCAAACTCAGCAATTTTTCTTTAGATTTTCTCCCAGACAGAACCGGAACTGCAGGGTTCATTGGGGGGTTTCGCAAACCCTCCCATGATGGAGGGTTTGATGTTTCATACCATGGATTCGGCCACAGACTATCATTTGGGTGAGAAATCCTGCTGGACCTCTTTTTCCCCTAATGGGGATTTTGGCATTCCATGGATTCGATGGCTTGTGTAAACGCGCCTCTTGAAAACATGTCAACTTCTTCACTCCTGAAAGAATGTATATATTCTTGCATATATTCCTGAAGAAAAAAACACATATTTTCCAAGCAATTATGTATTAAGAAGTATGTTAATTTTAAAAAAATGTGGGTTTTACATTTGCTCTGGGTCACGTCAATTTACTTCATTTTGTGGGTTAAAAATACACAAATATCTAGAGCAATTCGTAATGCAGTTCCACAGCATTGTGTATGATTCAGATATTATCTAGTTTTTTTTAAAAAATAAACTGCTCGTTCAATATAAGAATATTTGAAAAGCAAAGCAGCTTGATTTCTTTGATTTATGCAAAATTTTTATTAAATCGGATGTTTTCGCATCAATGTTTGATGCAAAGTTGTCAAAAGGTCAATTGTTGTCCTTTAAGTTAGCCTATGCCCGAGCTATCATGTCTTTACTCCTTGGATAAAGTTTTTTTACCTTATGTAGTTATTGTTCCGGACTGGGTGAGTTTGACTCAACATTTCATCTTTTAAATGGGTCGATAAAATGAGTACCAAGTATGCTTGAGAACTGAACACTGGGGTTCCCGCGTGAGTCTAAGCCCCTTACTGGGACATATGCCAAGCCCCCCCCCCCCCCCCCCCCAGAGCCTTTGGTCACGTAAGCTGGAATTTGCGTGGCAATCTTTGGCCCTCTAACAGGCTGTTGCGCCGAGGAGGTTTTAGTAGCTTAGTAATGGTAGTAGGGTAGAATGACCAGTGAGTGAACAAACTTTTGGTAAATATAATTAAAAAAAATAAGGATCAAAAATCATTCCACTAGATGGATTGACAACACCGACTTCACTTCCATGTAGTAGGACGTCTTCTGACATATGGTTGGTTGTCCTGGTCATTATATCCTGGTGTTCATTCACTGGCGAACGCAGCGCCTTAAACGTTCATTCACTGGTTAGTCTACGCTACTCTATGTAGTTATTATTTAATGGGGTTTTTTCAGTGCTCTGTGACGTGTGGGGAAGGCGTGCAGACCCGCGCCGTGCTGTGCCGGGACACCAAGAACCAGTACAGCGACCAGTGCGACCCCAACGAAATGCCCCAGCCCCAGAAGGAGTGCCAGCTGCCCGACTCCTGCCCGGAACCCACCACGCAGCCGCCTTGTAAGTCACTCCACACCTCGACTCTAACTATAATATATGCATATAACCACGGCCAACTCAACTACTAAGGCCAAGGAAGCTCTCCCAAACCAATACCATCTAGATTAGAAGGCCGGGGAAATAAATGCATGACTTCATATTAGTGGACCGATTCTGTGGTTTTGACCCAGGATCATTCGTGACTAGATCTTGTATTTGAATAAATTTTTAAGATAAGATGATTCAAGATGCGACGTCATCGTAAGATACGACGTTATTGGTCAGGAAATCGAAATTGGTCTACTTGTGTGACGTTGTGTTGCTTAGTTCTTCGGCCTTCTAATCTAGATGGTATTGCCCAAACACGCTCAAGGACGGAAAGTTTGACAACATAGTTCCTACTGAGGATGTTCCGAAGGTGAAGATAACCTGTCTCGAAACCTATTCGGGACCACTCGTTCACGGCTGACCTCATTTTTAGGGCTCCGAAGGCGTCCGAACTAGTTGCTCGATCTTCGGCACTCGGAACAGTGACGTCAAAAACTCCGTCTACGCTCATGTTTGGGAAAGCTTCTCTGGCCTTGTTATTGAAGTGGGCTGTGATATAACACGATCAGAGCCTGATCTAGGGAAAATTAGACTACGGGCACGACAAATTTTGGGGGCCCCTTTACCGTATATGTTGTGTGTGATGTGATTGCCTGTAATAATGGTGTTAGTTGAACGTTATGTATCTTATTTTTTACTACAATTTTTTTCGTCTCCCTTATCGATCGCTTCTACAGTAGCCGAAGACCCATTCGAAAGAAATGCATAAAAAATAGATTAAAAAATTATTTGCTGAAATATTACTTTTCTGTTTGATAATATTGCCAAATCATATCATTCGGAATATTTATAAACATGGATTATCAAAAAATTAGTCTTTTTTTTTGTGTGTTCTTTGATATCTTAAAAATTATTATTTTTTTACATTATGTTTTCTTCCATACCGTATTAACATATTTTAAAGTCTACCCGTTTATAAAAAGTCACATTACAATTTTAATACCAAACGCGTGCAATAAGTTAGACTTTTTGAAACAAGAATAGTACTTTTTTTTCACTCAAAAGCAGTGAAAAAAAGTGCTTTTTTTTCACTTGTTTCATAAGATGACAACATCTCAAGTAAAACTTTTATTTCACAATATTCATGTTACGATACCACACTTAATTTTTAAATTTTTGTGTTTTTTTTTGTTTAATCGTAATTAAATACAATAAACATCCGTAAAAAAATGATGAAACAAGACACATTTTTGAAAGCCGACCCGCATACCTTCAAAAAAGAAAGAAGAAACCCATGCAAAATGAACATAATTTTATGCCTTTAAAAAATGAATATTTATAACTCCTGCATTTTCTCCATAAAATAAAAGCAACCAACATGCGAAGTTTTTACGTTCAGGAGGACTGTTGCTTTCGGGTAAACTTTAGAAAATGGCATTTTTGGAATATTTTAACCAAATCGCTGGGGGCCCATTTACATACATTTTCAGAGACATTGAGACGACTATTAACTTAAAAGCTTTCGCAAAACTTTTTTTTATTTCACCTTAAAATTTATTTACACAAGAAATGAACTTCTTTTTCATACATAAATTTAAATAAAAACCATTCAATATAAAAATCAAAAATATATTTAAAAATTTGCATAAAAGAAAAAAAATAAAAAATTATTTTTATAGATTTTGTTTTATACGACTTCTTTCTTAAGAAATATTTGTTATTTCAACTTATGAAAAAAGTACGATATTTTTTTTAAGTGGATATTTCATCTTACCGTAAAAAAATAGCAAAAATTATTAACTTCAAGAACGTTTTTTTGATAGTATTTTTTAAAATATTTTGTTCATGTTCTTGGCAGTGATACAAAATTTTAAATGATGGCATATGGAAAACTAACTATTTTGCAAAAAATAGTCCTACTTGTGAATTTGTTTCGTAATAAAATATTTTTAAATTTCACACCATGCTTATAACTGTAAAAGTGAAAGCTTTCATAAAGGCTATACCCGTCTTTCTGTCCACCACCCACTTTCATTGCCCAAACTACAATTACCACACATAAATTTGAATATAGTGTTTTGTTTTAAATTTCGCCTAATGGGGAAAGGGGGCGGACGCTAAAACTACTAGATGCCGTAACTTTCGTTAACGTATATTAGTCGCTACTATAACCCTTTCCGACCGAGCTATCACGATCGTGCAGGTAAAAAAGAGATTGTTGTTCAAGCTCTTCAAAAATGTCAATTCCCAAGCTGCTTTCTTGTACCATTCGTTATTTGTATAAAAAATGATTTTGTTTTTATGGAGTTGCTGGCATTGATGCTGTTTAACGCATTTTTTTCTCGCTAAAACTCCAAATTTAGTCTCATAATTTAAAATCAGCGCCATCTGACCGCCGGTCTTAAGGTTGCTCATCACCCCCATACCGGGTCCTCCTTCCATCGAGCTTGCTAGAAATTATGGAATATTTTGTATTTTGATGCGGTTTTTTTTATTCGTGAAACTCCAATAAAATTGTGCTTTAAGAGGTTATTTTTTTTAAAACGTTATTTACTTTTCTTTAATAGAAAAAATTTCGATTAAAAAATAAATAACGTTTTTAAAAAAAATAGCCTCTAAAAGCACAATTTTGGAGTTTTATGAATAAAAAAAACGCATCAAAATATTCCTATAATTTCATTGCGCTTTTTTTGGAATAAAAACCATTTTTTCCTCATAGACTTACCATTACCAACCCCGATCGAAGGAGGACCGGGTATGGGGGTGATAAGCAGCCTTAAAGGGGTATGACTCTAGTTACTATCCAAATTCCTTTTCGAACTGTTTAGTTACGGAAATGCTTGCTACTTTCAGGCATATACGTCCCAACTACAGAAGATGAGCCATCCACACAAACTACAGAGGAGCCCACCACTGCCGTCACAGAACCTGTTATTTATCTGACGCAGGCCCCGCCCAAGTAAGAAAATAATGAAATGCAAACTCCAAGTCATTATATTTAATCTCCTTTCAGGGGATAAGCAAAATGGTTGAAGTGTAAACTTGTTTTTGCTGCATGAGAATAAAATAACAATTTAACCGGAAAATTCAACTTCTTTATTTTTTTAAAAAAAATTATACTTAAATATGATAATGAAAATTAAATAATTCATGTAAAATTTAATTCACTTAATTTTTTAAAAAAATATATTTAAATATCATAACAAAATTTAAAATGTAACTAAAAATTTAATACCTTAAAATTTTAAAAATTATAATTTTGTAGCATAATAACATTTTAAATGACTCCTTCGTACTTCAAATTTTAAAATTTAGTAAAATTATCAATTGTATGATTCACAAAATAAGCTTATGTGTACAGATGCAGGTACCTGGTTTATACGCTTGTAGGCTTGAGATGTTTAAAAAGAAAAATAATTAAAAAATACTTTCCGATCTTCAGATGTCTAAAGGTTGCACTAATGATTGTGCGATTAAAACTTTTTATCTTCAACCCTGCAATTATTATACAATGACTGTTTTTTTTAATTATTACCAAAACAAATGTATTAAATATAATATTCAAATTAAATACGTGTATGTTTACCTGCAAACCAAATTTGTCGATACTATATATGTCATCAATACATTGGATTAATTCTTGAATAAAAATTTATATACCTGCAAATTGTAAAATAATACGTCGCAGTAATTTAGAAATAATATTTTCCTTTGGATTGACATTCAGGGAAGACTTCGATTAGGAGACCCTCGACCACTTTCATTCCCCTTAAATAAATATAGATTTTTTTTTTTCATATTTTTCAGTTTGACCTCCTTTTCACAATTTTTACAGTTTGACATCCATTTCACAAATTTTACAGTTTGACATCCATTTCACAATTTTTACAGTCTGACATCCATTTCACAATTGATGCAGTTTGACATCCATTTCTCAATTTTTACAGTTTGACATCCATTTCACAATTGTTACAGTTTGACATCCATTTCTCAATTTTTACAGTTTGACATCTTCCATCCATTACTTCGTGGGCCCATGGAGTAGATGCAACGGCCAAGGCTACCGCCGTAGGGTAGTGCACTGCCAAACCTACTTGGAAATCGCCCGTACTGTGGCTAGGCTACCAGACTCAGAGTGCATGGGTAAGGGATACTCAACTTGAAGGCCACAGAAGCTCTTCGTGACATCACGCTATCCGTCCTGTTCGGATTGTCGGCTTTAGAGAAGAAAGAGTACGAAACAACGTACAAACGTATTCGTACAAGGCCAGCTGAAGTTTGTAGGTTATGAAGATATATCTGGTTATTAGGTTTCGTTCCTCATCTTCGGAACAACCGACAAACTTAATCGGGCGGATAGCGTGACGTCGCAGAGAGCTTTTCTGGCCTTATAAGTTGAGTCAGGCATGGTAAGGGTAAGTTTATTGTTAATGCCTAAAAGTGTTTTTTTTTTGTTAAGAAAACAGAAAATTAGCGAAATAAGCACAGTGTGAAGCACCCGACGCAAGCCATTGCAACGGATAAGTAGGGTATTGTATGGTTGGTACATATATATTCCAGCTTGTGTGCTTGATCAGAGAACCGCTTATAAGCTTTCGTTAAGTGTGACAGACACAGAAAGAGTTTTTACAAGCAAGAGAGACACACAAAGAAAGGACAACACAAACACATAAACAAATAACAACATTTATTGACGGTCACAGACATGCATGCCTGACCGTGATTCGAGCCCGACCCAAGCAGCTCCAAAGGCCAGCATCCTAACGATTGCGCCACCAGGGCTGCACGAATAAGTAATTGGACGTAACCCGTACACTCAATACACATGAGTATGTGGCAAATACTTTTGTTATCGTTATGTTATGTTTTATTGTACTGTTTTTATATTTTCTTTGATAATTAATAATATTTAATTTCAAAAATAATGCTTTATACTGATAAGCGATTAATATTCGACTTATATGAACCATAAATATTAAAATTTGTCAAAAAGAACCTTCAATTTTAGTGTTTATTTAGTAAAAGTAAGTAATAAAATGTTCACAAAATTGCATCGTTTAGGAAAAAAGGAATGGCCCTTTATGATAATAATATTGCAAACCTCTGAAATAAATGTCATAAATTATGATTTAAACCTGTATTTAATCAAAAGAGAAATGTAATGAAAAAATACTTTTATAGATATCGATGTTCTTGTTCAACTAAGATTTAAGCCCTTACATATTTATGAGAAAAGAATATTATTCAATTTATTACACAAAAGAATAGAAAAATAGAATGATCAAAGAAGTCGTAATCATAAAATTTGCAAAATGGCTTAAGCGCCTAAGGCATAGTTTTCGATTATTCTTTACTGATAAAAGGTATTTGGATACCTTATTTCTTTTTAAAGAAATTCTTTATTTTTTTTTCATTCGTTATTTAACAAAAGCATTTGAAAGAAGCAATCTAGTATGACGATAACGTCATCATATTTCATTTATACTTTAATCCATTAAAAGTGAAATGGAAATGTCATAAAATTTAATGAGTTTTTCGTAACCAATTTTAAATGGTAAAAAGCAGCGTAAAAATAGTTATAAAATCAATTATTGAAATTTAATTATGTTTAGATTTCATTTAATGAGGAATGCATAATAAAATACTTATCCTATCTGGAGATTAAAATTTTAATCGAAATGAAAATATATTTTCATTGTGCAGTTGAGAAAAAAATGTTAAAAAAGATATAAAACATCAAAGTTAAAGAGCTATCTTATCTAAAATATTTAAATATTTTAATAAGTTTTTCATAATGGAATAAAGTTACAGTTATTCATGTAAGCATCATCTTTAAATCGACTAAAACCATGAAATAGCCGGTACAAACTGTGCTAGGTATTGTACTTAGGTAAAAAGAAATTTTATTTAATTAATTGTACTTAGTTAATTAGAGGTGAATAAATGAATGAATGTGAAAATGAGCACTAAAAGACTTTCAAATACCACTCAATAAGTCAATTCATTTATAAGGATAATAAAATTATTCAATGGACCTAACCCCGTTTATAATGGTTGACTGAATCTATACATAATACTATTACATAATACTAACATAAATCTATTACTAGGATACTTACAAAAAACAAATAAATGAAATACTAACAAACACGTAAATACATAAAAGGCACGTTTTTATAAGCCATCGAATCCATGGAATGCCAAAATCCCTATTAGGGGAAAAAGAGGTCGAGCAGGATTTCTAACCCAAATGATGGTCTGTGGCCGAATCCATGGTATGAAACATCAAACTCTCCTCCAATTGAGGGTTTGCGAAACCCCCAATGAACCCTGCAATTGCGGGTCTGCCTGAGAGAAAATCCCCAAGAGAGAAAAATTGCTGAGTTTGCTCTTCAATCCATGGATTCAATGGCTCACGTAAACGCGTCTAAAAAGAAACACAAGGAAGTAAACTAATTGTCAATTTCACCGAAGCCATAAATTGTCTTAATTTTAAAACTGATATTAAGTAGTTGTAAATATCATAATAGTTTTTGTTACAAAATTTTAGAAATACTGAAAGATTGTTAGAAGAAATAAAGTATTTTCTTCTGAAAGATTCACAAATAGGGCAAGTTAAAATTATATGTTTCCAAGTTTCATTTCAATTCATTTACAGGTAATTAAATACCCCATGAGGTAAATGTCAATAAACTAACCCTAAAAACTTCAATGGCCACTGTCAGCTACCATTTGAGCATAAGGGATTTTCTCGAAACCGTTGCAATGAAGTCCAACTGGTCCTAAAAATTATGAAAAAATTTGAAGTCTGTGGTTCTATTTTTCAGAAATATCATTAAAACAAAAAAAATACTATTCTATGGCAGCTACCCTTTACGCATGCGCGATTTTCACATACATCTTAGCTCGATTTGTAGAATGGTTCCAGAGTGACGTAAGGACCAACATTCAAAAACTCTTTTTTCGAATCAGCACCCTCCAAAACGTATTGAAAACACAAAATCTAGATTTCGGAGACGAAAATCTCATTTCCGACACCGTTGCAACACTTTTATTACCTTAACGTTCGTATTAGGCATTTGAAAGTAATATGTTGCACATATAATTCATTATACTGAAATATACAGGTTCTTGGGATACACTAATCGTCTATCCAAGACGTTTTACGCCGGAAAGTTGAATATTTCATCACATATCTCGCATCTCATACACACATCTCACAACACATATAAAGAGTCTAGGGGAAGAACTCCTTGATTGCACAGGCATCTTTTCGTAATCAGATCTGCTTGGTGGACGTTGGCGACAGGGAACCGGTTTCTCCCTTCTTTATTCTCTTACTGTAACAAACTTGGGACTCGTGCCTGGCGTGAATCAGGGTTGCCGGGACAGAGGAACCAAGTGATAAACCGGTTTCCTTGTACCATCTTAGGCGATAACGTCGTGGCTAAAGAGGCCAAATGTAGACAGATTCCTATGCAATGAAGGATTTTTCCCTGCACCCTTCATATCATTTCTCCCTTCTTTATTCTCTTACTATACAAACTTGGGACTCGTGCCTGGCGTAGAAAGGAAAGTAGACCCAGGGCGAAGGCGGGAATCGAACCCGCACTCGTTATAGTGCGCAGACTGCTGTCGTAATGGTCCAGACTACTCAGCCATCCGGACCCTCAATATCTAGTTCAGTATCTAGCACTTATTCATATCATATCATATATCATATCATATATCATATCATACATCATATCATATATCATATCATATATCATATCATATATCATATCATATATCATATCATGTGTCATATATCATATCATTATCATATCATATCATATCATATCATCGTATAGCTTTACACGTCCCTTTGTTGATAGATCTCCGTCCCGTGGACACCGAACCCTGTGCCGTCTCCTGCCCACCTCCCTTCCCCCCTCGCGAAAAGGAACCGGAGAAGGAGGAACTAGTCGAGGAGCCGGAAGACCCGACCACTCACGCCTGGAACTCGGAGAAGTTCAGTCCCTGCACTGCGTCCTGCGGGGGAGGTAGAGACTCGTTTTACTTAAAAATGTTTAGTTCTGACCACGTGTCCTTCTTTTTGGTGTATAAGCATGCCTAGTTCTTTCATACAGCCAACACACGGCATTGAAGCGCAATCTGTCGGTTAAATTAAACATAATAAAGTGTAATAACGTAATAAACATAACTGACATAGTAAAGGGTTCCATATCAAATTCCAGACATGACTCATTCGTTTTCTGCAAAAATTGTGTTAACATCTCTATCCATTTCTTTTTTATTAACTTTTAAAAACAGGTACTCCATTTTGGGATACCCTGTACTTGTTCCGCTGTAATCTAGTATTTTCAAAAGGTTAAAATAAGGAAAAAACTGTTTCTAATTTAAACAGCATATTTATTCGGAGAAAAAACTGTTTAAAGAAAATTACAGAATTTTTCTGTAAATAAATGAGTTTTTTCAGCAAAATTAAGATTTTATTGCAATGTATATACAGAAAAATTAAGATAACATACTACGTTGATCCGGTGACAAATGGAAAAATAGGATGACTATATTATTAGCAATAAATAATTATTGCGTAAAACAATGTTAATTGTTCCATAGAATAGGGATGAGGACAACAATTGCATGCATACGCACCGGTCATACAATTCCGACTGTAAAAAATACGGGCAACATACATATTGAGCTGCTACAGTGCATATAATTTTCAGAAACGCTTCTGTTTTTTTTTTAACTTCTTTCTGTAATATTCAGATACATTTTTGACGATTTAACAATTCCTTTATTTTTTTTTGTACTATTTTCCATACATTTGCCAGATGTAAACTTGAGAAACTTTTCATAATTAGTGGGAGGCCATGGCCTCCAAACTTTAAAGACTTGAATCCACCCTAAATGTTTTCCGTCCCCCCTCACTCTAATCGTTCTCTTTCTGCTTACGATGTCGCCCTTAATGGATGCGTTGGGTGCCTATTCAGGTGTTGACCCGTCGCCAATAGCCCTCGTGAAGCTCTAGTGCGACGATAATACAAACCTAATCAAACCTAACATTTTCTTTTCTTCTCGAAATTTTGTATTTAATCTTTTATCTCATTGTTTTGTCGTTTTGACAAGCGAGTGGGCCCGTATTTGAATCCCGGGTAAGGCATGGATATTAGTGTTCTGAGTACATGCGGAGAACGTGCTGGTTAAATGTGTGAATCCGAAAGTCCTGTGGTCGGTCATAGCGCAGTTTACCATGGGTGCAGGTCGTCTGTAGAAAATTGTTGCCCCCCCCCCTCCAGCGATTTGCCTAAATTGAGGAGGTGGCGCGATATCGGTGTAGAAGTCAGACATCCACCCTCTCATGGGTATTCAAAGCCTTGCGCCAACGGATGCTACAGCAATGCTCTTTCCTTCTAGGCTACGGCCTGGAAGGCATGATAGATACAACCTTCTCGGGAGTGATGAAGTTGATGAAGCATTCAAACTTCATCACTCCCGAGAAGGAACAATCTCGGGGCAGACGTTTTTTTACGAGGCAACGGAACTTCACTGCAATAAAACTTCTATCGTAGAAAAACAACTTTTACCGAAACAACTTTGACATGGCGATTCAGCATCGATGAAATGCAGATACCCTGCAGTTGCATATTTTATATATTGGAGTATTTACAGAAACTTTAAGCTATTTAGCCTTAATATTTTTCTGGGTTTTTCACCATTTTTGACTAAAGCAGCGTTTTCTGTGATTATAAGGGGGAGGGGAAACTTCACTCTTCAACAGCAGATATCTTCATAAGAATTTTTTTTGTGATTTAGGAGATTTTATTTCTTAAATAAGGTGTGTTAAAAATTTTTATCGTTAAATATAAATTAAGCTCATTTTATAGAGAAAAAAGATAGACGTAACCTCTTGTTGTCGAAGCCTGATACTTTTATTTAGCTTGCCCATGGCATTAATGAGTAATAAATATAAATACAAAAATTGTCGACCAACAACAGGCCAGAGGCCCAGCAAGGTTGGTCCAATGTATATATAATTCTCTACCAGTTTCCAGTAGCCATCGAGATTCTTCTTAAATTCCAATACTCTCTTCGAATACGCGACATAATCTGGTAAAGCATTCCACTCTTTGACAACTCCATTGTAAAAATAATGCTTTCTTACCTCCCTTCTAAAGCACGGCTTATTCAATTTCTGATCATGTCCACTGGTACGGCTATTTAACCCTCTAATGCATACTGTTATCGTTTGGTACCAAGTAACATAATCCACTTTATTCTATTAAATTATTTATTCATCAATTATTCATTTTAAACTTTTAGTTACTAATAATCCTCATATATGACAGTAGTAAAAGTGGATTCAAAATTAAAGAGTGAGGTTATTAACTTTTGTGAAATTACGTTTTTGGCAGTATTCAAAGAATAATGATATTAGTACTAAATACTAATATATTATTTTGAAAAATTAGTCATAGTTAAAAAGGGTTATTTTAAAATATTTTTAGTAGTTTTCTAGTCATTATTATCAAAATTGGAATTTTTGCAGTTGGCTTTTGTCATATGAAAAAATTTTTAAAAATTGAAATTATTTAAATTCTAATGCAGTTAAATTTTTTTAAAGTATTTTTCTCATAATGTGTGAGTATTAAAGATACATATATATTTTTTGGGATGAAAATAAAATTCATGCATTAGAGGTTAGGTTAGGTTTGAATTATCGTCGCACTAGAGCTACACGAGAGCTATTCATGCATTAGAGTGTTAAGGTGAAACCTAGGCCCTCCGTGTCTCCCTGTTTTATGAATTTTAATAACTGGATTAAATTACCCCTCTTTAACCTTAATGATTTTGGTTGAATGTTGTGACCCTATGATTCCAGCCGGTTCCCACACTTCCCTCGTCCGCTGCCTGCGCCTTCCCGACCAAGTGGAAGTCTCCCCACAGTTGTGTGACCTCGACCTCAGGCCAGACCCGAACACCAAGAAGTGCAACGAGCAGCCCTGTCCTGTCATGTAAGTGAAACACGCTGTCAAAGTTGACTATGAAGGGCAAATCACACGGGCGAACATTCTTCCACTCAACCAAATCTCATTACAACATAAAGCTGATAGCAAAATAGATTAATGCAATAGAACAAGTTTCTTGGTTATGAAACTAGTTGCTTTTTGGAGAAAGTGAGTTTGGCAACACCCTTTATTTGCTCAAATAGTGCAATGTCAAAAGCTACCTGCAGTGGCAATATGCAAGCTTTTTTTTTCATCGATGCCAATCACAATTGAAGAGTACACTGGAAAAACCGATTGATTTTGTAGAGAAGTTTCCTTAGCAGGCCACTTTGGCGATGATAGCCTTAAACTTGTGTAAGGAAACCAGTTCCTACCATAGATATCATAGTTAAAGTAATATAGTGGCAGATCACGTGACCTCCATTGCTAATGACGGGACGCACAAGGAGCTCTCAGAAGAGCCCCAATGAACCCAGTATTGTAGGTCACGTGATCTTCCACTCTAATACTTAAACTACTATCTCTGTGGTTCCTAGCTACCAGGATTCAGGCGATTGGCGATCCCGACGCTTAGACCAAGCGAAGAAGAAAGAGAGAAACCGGTTTTCTGCCGCCAATGTCCGCCAAGCAGACAATTGCGGGCGTCCGCCTAATAAATCAATCTTTTCTTCCCCTGTACTATTCAATTGTTATGTGAAAGCTCTGAAACTTAAAATGGCTATACAATATATGTACTACTTAAAGGCAAATGAGCCCGATTGACCGAGCGTCTTCAAACCTAAGTGCCTCTGTGTTAATCCAATGAAAAAAAATTCTGAGCTACATTTCTCCGGCTTATATTGAATATTTTTACAAACGTTTTCATTTTTATATGATAAATATAGCTGACTAACAGGTCTCCCTGGCTGTGTTAAAGCTCCGAAAGGAGGCTAGAAATAGACAGCTGGAGACCATTACAGTACATTACTTTACAGGTCTCTAGGCATCTGTCATTTGTGTTTGTGTGTGTCTTGTGTTGTCCTACTTGACGATGGTTTATCAGCGGGTCCTTGAGACCAAGCACACAAGCCTGAAAATATATGTTAACCAACCAACCAACCAGGTCTCTAAGAATACCACTTCTTAAAATTGGTACGAATATTTCGTGTAAAAATATTCATTCAATATTTCATAAAAATATTCAAAAAGTCTGATTAACAAGACCTCTAAGTCAGCTACTTTTATGATATTAAAAAAATTAATGTTCCATCCAGGTGGAGAATTGTGGCTTAGAAAAGAATTTTTTTCTTTGTATTAACACAAAGGCATTTGGTTTGGAGATCCGCTGTCGTTTGGGCTCATTCGCCCTTAGGCTTATATCACAACTGGAGAGCTTAGGGGAAGAACGTACTAAGTGACATTTTTGTAAATAAATTTTTGTATCAATGGCTATATTATCCATACTTTAAAGATAGCAAGTTTCTCCTTTTTCATGAACTTAAAGTAAAGTACATTTTTTATCATTTGTACACTCTTAAAACAAAAGAGTGAAATCCGCTCCAGTTGGAGAAGTGCATTTTCGACACCCTAAAGGCATGCATATTTTCTCAGACTGAGTTAAAATCACTCGTTTGGAGTGATCCTGTCGGAGGTTTAACACACAAAGGATCCACTCCAAAAGGAGAAGTGCATTTTCCAGTCTGGAGGAGTGAAATCCACTCAGACTGAGTTAAATTGGGAGTGTTTGTTTTAAGAGTGTAAGTACCGTTATAAACTTATATAAGAGCAAACTCAAATTTTAACCTCATTTTCTCGTTTTCACCTTTTTGTCACTTAGCACGTTTTTCCACAAAGCTCTTCATTTGGGTATGAAACGAACGTATGTATTTCTATAGTTATAAGTGGAACATCACCGAATTCGGTGAGTGTTCGAAGGAATGTGGAGGAGGCATTCGAACTCGCTCTGTTAGGTGCTTATCGACAACCACCGAAGAGGAAGTTGCTGCCGTTCGATGTCCTGGGCAATCCCCGAAATCGTACGAGTCTTGCAACCTGTTCGATTGCGAGCCCTCGTGGAAGGCAGAAGCATGGAGCAAAGTAAGATATCTCGAACATCCTTATTAAATATATATGTAAATAAACGTTATATCCCTTTAAGACCGGCGGTAAGATGGCGCTGATTTAAAGTTATGATACTAAATTTTATAGTTTTAACGAAAAAAATGCGTTAAACAGCATTAGTGCCAGTAACTCCTTAAAAACAAAGCCATTTTTATACAAAAAACGAATGGTACAAGTCAACTGCTTCAGTATCGATATTTTTGAAGATGATGTTGAACATTTTTATACCCGCACGATCGCAATAGCTCGGCCGGAAATGGTTATAGAGTGCCTAAATCTCGACTTGAAATAGGACGCACAGAGTACTAACAACTAGTAGTTTTATCGAGTTAGTGAATACTTTTTTACATCGCCTAAAGTAATATAGTGCCGAATTAGAACCCTGTATCCCTTTCCGACCGAGCTAGCACGATCGTGCTGGAATTAAAGAGAATGTTCAAGCTCTTAAAAAATATCAATACTGAAGCAGCTGACTTATAAAATTCGTTATTTGTATAAAAAAAAGACATTGTTTTTAAGGTATTGCTGGCATTGATGCTGTTTAATGCATTTTTTTTATGAAATTCCAAATTTAGTCTCATAATTTTAAATCAGAGCCACCTAACCACCGGTCTAAAAGGGGTATGTAAACAGCAATTCAACATGCAATCAAAATAATGACCAGCTTAGTGGGTTTCCATATCGCCACAAGGTTGTCACCACCTATATAACTTAACCCATTATTGACGAATGGCAAGAAAACTTGCTTTGGGAAAAAGTCTTCTTCTTAAGCTTATCTAAACAAACAAAATATAAGACAGATAGGACAATGAAAGACAAGTGATGTCGCCAATGAAGATAGCGGACCCTATATCTTACAGTAATTGTAATTTTAAAACAACTTAACAGTCAATGCAACCTGAAAAGCAAATTAAGTTTGGCAAAAAATTGATTTCAAAAACTTAAATCTGAAGTTTCCATTTAGAAATGAATGTGTTAATGGCGTCGACAAAATCGTCGTAAATGGGTTAAGTAAGAACAGCATCAAATCACTTTACTACTCATGATTCCTTTCTGAATCTCCAGTGCTCCCGATCCTGTTCGGGCGGATTCCAAACCCGCAAACTGCACTGCGAGAAAATCCTGGCTCCCCTCAGCCAAGCCATCCAGCTCCCAGCGGCCAAGTGTCTCAAGACCAGGCCGAAAGCCATCAAGAAATGCAACCTCAAACCATGTCCGCCGACCTCGCAACCAACCTCGACCACAACGACCACGCAAAAGCCGACCACCATGACTGTGGATGACGACACTTTCATTCCGACCCTGCATCCCGGCGAGCATGTGTTTGTACAGAAGCAGCCCAACAGGTAAATAGGCCATGAACGGTCTAAAGTCTGGATCTGAAATATTGGTTTTAAACGCTTGGGTGAGACGTACACGAAGTATGTATCGACCTAGCCCAGTTTTTCTCAACTTTTGATTGCCTGCGTTGGTTTTTCCTTATCGAAATGAAGGGACGTTTTGACATGTAATAAACAATACATGTACTCTGAATTTATATATCATAATTATTAGGCTTACTGATCACTCTTAAAACGAACGAGCGATTTTAACTCAGTCTGATTAATTTTCACTCCTCCAGTCTGGAAAATGCACTTCTCCTTTTGGAGTGGATCCTTTGTATGTTAAACCTCCTACAGGATCACTCCAAACGAGTGATTTAAACTCAGTCTGAGATAATAGTCACTCCTTTCCAGTGTCGAAAATGCACTTCTCCAACTGGAGTGGATTTCACTCTTTTGTTTTATGAGTGATCATCGAAATGCCTGATTTTGCTGTCCTGGCTAACATACCCCACTCCCTTCACCCATGTATGTAGTTCCAAATTTTAAAAAGTGTTCCGTAGGATGCGCTTTTACCACTTCTTCAATCCGGCCAGTGACACCTGTAAGAGTTTTGCAACGAGTTAGAGCCATTGAACATTATTGCAAAGAATTAGTTGGACTATTTGGTCGTGACCACTAGTTGGGAAATGCTGACCGACCCTATTGAAATTTTCTCTCCAGATGGGGAAGGACTGGATATAGAGAATAAGGTTGCTGAACATCTACTCCCAATACCTCATCTAAGGTTCGATGTAAATTGTGTGTTATGCATTATGTGTATAAATGCATAATCAATTACAGAATGATCCTACGAAAATTATGATTGAGATTGATACCAAGGGGGTAGGTGGCAGGTCATTCAGGGATAGCAAATGCCAGAATTTGTATTAGGGTACGAACAATGCTAAGCATTTTTATATTTTACTGGGGAAAATATCTAAGATAGTGGGTTAGTTTGAGATTTAGGAGTTTTGGTTTGTAGGACAAAAAAAAAGAAATTTTGAAGGCTTAACTTTCTCTTCAACAGACGCGTCACTCTAAAAGCCTCCGGACAAGCCCTCCTCTACAAAGGCTCCAACGTCAAGTTCCACTGTCCAGTCGATCCCGCCACCAACACCACCGCAACTCTAGGTCGCGTCCTCTGGTTCAAAGGTCACCTCCGAATCCCGCCCTCCACCACAGTCGGGTGGCCCCGTGTGGCCGTGTCGGGCAAAGGGGCCCTCAGGATCCACAAAATGGCGTTCGCGGATGCAGGAACGTATACTTGTCTTGCCGGGGCCTTCAGGAGCGATGTGGTTGTCGGGGTCAGGCCTCTACTTGCCAGAGACAAGAACGAGGGATTCTATGCTGATACTAGTAAGTATCGTTCTGTTTTCATAAAAAAACATTCTTGGGTCGTGTCTTCTGATATAAGGTCACCTTCGAATCCCGCCCTCCACCACAGTCGGGTGGCCCCGTGTAGCCGTGTCGGCAAAAAGGGGTACTCTTTATCCCGAAGATGGCGTTCGCGGATGCAGGAACGTATACTGGTCTTGCTGGGTTCTTCAGGAGCGATGTGGTTGTCGGGGTCAGGCCTCTACTTGCCAGAGACAAGAACGAGGGATTCTATGCTGATACTAGTAAGTATCGTGCTGTGTTCGTAAAATACATTCTTGGGTCGTGTCTTCTAATGTAAGTTCACCTTCAAATTCCGCCCTCCACCACAGTCGGGTGGCCCCGTGTAGCTGTGTCGGGCAAAGGGGCCCTCAGGATCCACAAGATGGCGTTCGCGGATGCAGGAACGTATACTTGTCTTGCCGGGGCCTTCAGGAGCGATGTGGTTGTCGGGGTCAGGCCTCTACCTGCCAGAGACATGAACGAGGGATTCTATGCTGATACTAGTAAGTATCATGCTGTATTCATAAAATACATTCTTTGGGTCGTGTCCTCTGATACAAAGGTCACGTTCGAATCCAGCCCTCCACCACAGTCGGGTGGCCCCGTGTGGCCGTGTCGGGCAAAGGGGCCCTCAGGATCCACAAGATGGCGTTCGCGGACGCAGGAACGTATACTTGTCTGGCCGGGGCCTTCAGGAGCGATGTGGTTGTCGGGGTCAAGCCTCTACCTGCCAGAGACAAGAACGAAGGATTCTATGCTGATACTAGTAAGTATCGTGCTGTGTTCGTAAAATACATTCTTGGGTCGCGTCTTCTGATCTAAGGCCACCTTCGAATCCCGCCCTCCACGGAAGTCGGGTTACCCCGTGTAGCCGTGTCGGGAAAAGGGGCCCTCAGGATCCACAAGATGGCGTTCGCGGATGCAGGAACGTATACTTGTCTGGCCGGAGCGATGTGGTTGTCGGGCTCAGGCCTCTACCTGCCAGAGACAAGAACAAGGATTCTATGCTGATACTAGTAAGTATCGTGCTGTGTTCATAAAAAAACATTCTTGGGTTGTGTCTTCTGATATAAGGTCACCTTCGAATCCGCCCTCCACTAAAGTCGGGTGGCCCCGTGCAGCTGTGTCGGGAAAAGTTGTCCTCGGGATCCACAAGATGGCGTTAGCGGATGCAGAAACGTATAATTGTCTTGCCGGGGCCCTCAGGAGCGATGTGGTTGTCGGGGTCAGGCCTCTACCTGCCAGAGACAAGAACGAGGGATTCTATGCTGATACTAGTGAGTATCGTGCTGTGTTCATAAAAAAAAGCATTCTTGGTTCGTGTCTTCTGATATAAGGTCACCTTCGAATCCCGCCCTCTACCTGATACCAGGATAGCACCTGGTCGTTGGGTCGGGAAATGGGGCCTTCAGGAGCGATGTGGTTGAGTTCAGGCCTCTAACTGCCATAGACAGGAACGAGGTATTCTATGCTGATACTAGTAAGTATCGTGCTGTATTCGTAAAATACATTTTTGGGTCACGTCCTCTGAAACAAAGGTTACCTTCGAATCCCGTCCTCCACGACAGTCGGATGGCCCTTGGTCGCTACTAATATTTTTTGCAAAATCATTTAGTGAAAATTAAACATGTATTTGAAAAAAATGTAGGATTGTCGAACCCTATAAGTCAGCTACATTTATTACACAAAAAATCCTTTTGCAAAAATATTTATTACAGCCGGAGAAATGTGGCTTAGAAAATATTTTTTCTGCATTGGATTAACACTGAGGCACTTTGCTTTGGAGATCCGAGATCCAGCGCGCCCATTCCCCTTAGGTGTACAAATAAGGGAATATGCACTCAACTAATGGACAATTGGAGCGGTCATGCCTTTCGCATGCGCAGTGTGATAATAGGTAGACACACGCTAAAAACGCTGATGTTGCACAACAGGGCAAATTTCTACGCCTTGACGTGCGTCTTTAGTCCTTACAAAACAGGGTTTTAAGTTTTACGAACGCTGATATAAACGCTATTTATGACGCAGCGGTCACGTATAGATCCAATATAAGAAAGAGAGAAATTAGGACTCATTGCTCAGCGGCCGATTTTGTATTCTTACAAGCCAAGGTTTTTAGGCTTAATCAGAGTTTCTTGGCGACTTTCTGAATGCTTCAATTTAACCGACAATTTTCCCCCGACGCTGCGTACGGTGTCGCCCTGGCTCGTCATCTGACTGTGGTTCTAAAATACGACGCCAATAGCCCTCGTGTAGCTCTTGTGCGTCGATAATTCAAACTAAAACTAAAAAATCTAAAATGCTCCAATCTCACAGGTTCCACCACAAATTCCTTCACGACCCCGTCCTCCAGCGAAGACCCCCATCACCACCGAAAGCTGGCCAACAGGTCTGCCCTGCCGCAAGTACGTCACTTCCTGGTGAACATGCGTCATTTCGAGGAGGAGCGTAGCCGGTCCGACCCGGCCATGCTCGAATACGAGTGGATAGTCGGCGAGTGGTCCAAGTGCTCTCAAACTTGCGGGGAAAAGGGGATTCAGGTAATGGCAACATTGTGCTGATTGGTTGGTTGGTTGACATATATTTTCTGGTTTGTGTGCTTGGTCAGAGACCTGTTGATAAAACTTCGTCAAGACAGGTACAACACACACACATACGTGACAGATGCTTCCATCTTTTGCCACCTCCGCAATTTAGACTTGTCCCTGGAAGGTATGGAATTAGTCTCCAGGGTCCTGTACCCGTGGGAAACTGCACAATGACCGCCGACGGTACTTTCGGACCCACAGATTTAACGAGCACGTACTTCGCATATACTCGATGGGTCCTTAGTGGCATCGGGACTCGATCGCGGTACCTTCCGATTCCGAGAACGAGGCCTTACCACTAGTCTACCCTCAGACGCACGGCTCAACATTTAGCTGAGATTACAGTAGAAGAGGTTAGGTTAGATTATATGGTTTTATGGCTGTTTGTTTGGAGCATTAACTCTGCCAAGCAAGCTTCATAATTTTGATTTCTGGTCAAGTGGCGATTTCGACAGCTGACCGGATCTCAAAGCAAACCAATCCCGCCATCGTGTGCATGCTCAGGACTTTCGACTCCACATATTTAAAGCGCCAACCGCAATCTCAGAACAAATGCAGGCAAACAAAAAGTACAAATACTCATGCCCATATTCCAGTATTCGAAACTGGGAATTTCTGACTTCCTACCCAGCTTCCTGACCTTTCAGCCTACCATTCGGCAGAATAGAAAAGTAAACTCTATTTAAAACATCGGGAAAGAAAGATAGCAAAGATAAACCACTGTGACACACATTGAAATCGTGTCACACTTAGCGATGGATCTATTGCTTTCGAATCAAAGCCTCTATATATAAAAAAACAGTACATTTTCTAAATCGGTACATTCCTGCTTTAAAAAAGCATGTTAAAAAGATAAAAAGGCATTTTATAGGTTAGGTTTTGCGTTTTACGGCTATATATTTCAAGCCTTCTTTGAGCTTTAACCCTCTATAGTGCATACTGTTGCTTTATGGCAACAAATACCATAACCCACTTTATTCTATTAACAATTTCCTACGAGGTACCACGATCGTGCGGATCGTTTATTTGTATAAAAAATGACCTTGTTTTTAAGGAGTTGCTGGTATTGATGCTGTTTAACTAATTTTTTGCGATAAAACTCCAAATTTAGTCTCGTAATTTTAAATCTGCGAAATTTGAACGCCAGACTTAGGGTTATCTTAGCCGGTTCCTCTTCTTCATCGCTTCAGCCTAGTTCAGACCGAGAGTTTTCTCAATTTGATTTTTCTAGTCGGGACGATTTGAAGGGAGACATCTTCATCTCTGCACCCCAAGTCCTTATCTACATTTCCCTACCACCTTGTGATCGGTTTTCCACTTGTCTTTGTACCTTCAATTCTTGAAAATGTCAATTTTTTTAGCAGGATCTTAATTGAATTTCGTCGAAAAACTTGTCCCAGACATTTTATTCTGTAGGATTATATCTCTACATTACCCAAACACCTTTTGATCGGTCTTCCACTTTTCGTTGCACCTTCAATTCTTGAAAATGTCAAATTTTTTTTTAGCAGGATCTGAATTGAATTTCGGTCTGGAGAGGCTCTGACCACAGGGCTTCCCACACCCCTCAAAAGATTGATCGAAGTATATCTTTATTTCAAAAATTTTGTTAACTTTCTTCTGTTTTATTTCTTGCTGCGTCTCGCTGCCACAATACATTATTGGTGTATTAGAGGGGTTTTGCATAAGTTTACTTTGGTACACTAATTGAAATTCATTTGGATTTCAGTTGGTTTTCGGACTTAAGTAACATCTATTCTCCATCAATAGACTGTTCCTAAAATCAAATTTACTGTCTTCTTGTTTGGCAACAAGCGTGACCAAGTATTTAAACTGTTGTTGTTTGGTAGGCATATATATTCAGGTTTGTGTGCTTGCTCAGAGACCCGCTTATAAACCATTGGCAAGTAAGAGAGACACAACACACACGCACATAATGGCAGCAGATACTCGCTCTCAATAGAGATTAAACTGTGTAACGCCTTCAAACGTTGGTTGGTCGGTAGACATTATATTCAAGTTTGTGTGCTTGGTCAGAGACCCGCTTATCCATTTTCGACCAGCGGTCAGGTGGCGCTGATTTAAAATTATGAGACTAAATTTGGAGTTTATCGACAAATATGTGTTAAACAGCATCAATGGCAGCAACTCCTTAAAAACAAAGTAATTTTTTATACAAAAAAAGAATGGTACAATATTTTAATATGGCTTTAACATGGCATGTAAGACAGACACAACCATAAATTTAAACACAGCCAATTACGCCTCATAATTTAGTACTCTGTTCAAGTGACGAGTTCGACACCTAAATGGGCAACAAAGCAAACCATAACCATTTGTGTCAACGTTAATTGGAACTTTCGACTCCACCCATTTAACGAGCAAGTATGTCGCACACTCCCACTCCCAGCAAATAAAAAACAAACAACACAAATATTCAAGCCCATATGCCGGTTTCGAAAGTTAGAAAGCCCTTATCACACGGTACGAACTTCGTTCGTCAATAAACTTTTGGGATAGCAAACGCGTCATCCAGAGACCGGCTACGACATGCGTGACATCACAAACTCAGCAGTATTATCGCGCTATTGGAGGAAGAAGTACAAGAAGAAGCTCGGCCATGATGTCACGACTGAGCTTTGTCTTTGATTGGAGCAGCCGTTAGGTCAGCAAAAAGGTATCGGATATTTTCAGGTCGACTCGAAAAGACTCAGCCAGCAAAAGCTGCTCGAATATCACCGGTTTTTGATACAGCGTACGGACATCGCTGAATGATCGAGCTCTCGTGTGATAAGGCCTTAAAGGGATGCAACCGAGACCTTCTAGTATAAGAAGAAAATATATGAACTTGAAACCCCATTTCAGGTCCGCAACGTCGAGTGTCGTGTTACAGTGCTGAACAATGCTACGCGCCACGTTCCTAAGGGCCTGTGCATCGACGGGGGACTTCCAGAGCCCTCCACGTCCCGACATTGCCAGCTCGAGCCATGTCCAGAGTGGAAGACTGAAGAATGGTCAGAGGTGAGATAATAATCCTTTAAGATCCCGTCAGATGGCGCTGATTTAAATTTATAAGAATAAATTTTAAGAATTGCGTTAAGCCCATTTCACACCTTGTCACAACTACTTGCAACTCCCCATAGGACACCATGCATTTAAAGTTGCACTCAAGTCGTGAGATTTTTTCATGCGAGCACGAAAAAATCTCAAGTGGCATGTACCGAGAGCCAATCGAATTCAGTATTTCTTTGGCTACATTGTGGTGAACTAGACTTTGCCAACTGATTGTTTATTTACTTTTTAAGACGCCAACTTTCCTTGCTTGCAAAAAAATGCAAAAATCTGCGCAATGTAAAATGGGTAGTAAATGGACGGCAAGAATGGAAATTGATCTTTTTAATGATCGTATTTCAATTTTCATTGATCTTAGTTCACCCTCAAGAGCATGCAATGTTTTCAAAGGGATAAGAGCAAGTTTTGAATAAAATTTGTTTACAAAAAGATGAAATTTGCCAGATTGTGAGATAAATAATTTTTTGTGGAAACCCGAAAAACCTGGTTACCACAAGTTACGAGTTGCAGTTCCAAAGGAATTGCGAGTAGTTGTGCAGGTGTGAAATGGGCTTTAAACAGCATCAATTCCAGCAACTACTTGAAAACCACATAAATTTTTATACAAATAACGAATGGTCAGCTGCTTCGGTATCGATATTTTTGAAAAGCTTCAATATTCTCTTTTATACCCGGACAATCGTTATAGTTCGGTCGGAAAGGGGTGACTCCTACAGCAAAAATGCCCTTTCTCATTATTCGGCAAACGGATCTAGGAAAGACGGTGTTAAATAACGATTTTCTCTTAAATGTCACCTAATCCGGAAAGTACGTAGATTTTATTGGACTTAATCAAACCTAGCTCGGTATTCAAAAATTCGAAACCACTTACAGCCTACCTATCTCTTTGAATATAGTGTGCTTGGAATTTTCTTTGAAAATGTTTTTATACCCAAGAGGTTATTCTACACATTTTTCAGTAGCAGTATTCAAAAGTTTGAAAACATTTTTCGAGTAGCGATTATTAAATTTCTCCAAAGCAGAGAATTTTCACCATGCAATCAATGCATGAGTGAAGAATTTATACAGGTGATAGTAGTTTATTTTTTGGAAAAATTAATGTCAGTGAAATGTACCGTCAGCATTTCTTCTCTCGTTTTGGTCTTTCTGTCATGTAATGCCTAACATAAACCCCATTATAGATCCCTCGCTTTTGTCCATCGTTAAAATAGCTTAAATAACTTATATCATCACAACTTAAAAATTTTGCATTTGAGTATTAAATTACTTTTTAATTCAAACTGACAAAGATGGAATACCTATTCCGTCCTTGAATAAAGATAATGGCGTCATAGGATATTTGATGTGGTTGCGACGTTTCGGGTCATAGGAGATGTGCGATACGTCGCAACCACTTGCGACGTTTCGGATACGACGTCATCATCCGCCTTTCCTCCTGTTGGACAGAATCTGCATTCCCTACCTACCCCAAATTATTTTTTTTCTAACCTCTAACTTGTACAGTGCAGCGCCCAGAACTGCCTCTCTTGGAACACGGCCTACCAAAAGAGGAGCATCTTGTGCGGCATTTCCAACAAAACGATCGCGCCCAGTCACTGCGACAGCCGCCAGAGGCCGCGCAGAAAGCAGGAGTGTTTCAACGAGAATTGCAAGGGAACCTGGAAGGTCGGGAAATGGTTGCAGGTATGGTATAGTACAGGATGATCGCTCATAAAACATCCCTACCCAGAGTAAAGACACAAAATATGGTAAATATACTATTCAAGACATGGGGAAACAGTTTACACTGAGCAGCAAAATGTCAAAAAAAATTCTGCGACTGAGATGAAAGTACCCAATTCTGAATAATTTCAACGCCCTAAACACCTCAGTCGCCTTTTCGCTGTTAAATAACTGTTCATGCAAAAAAAAATGATTTCACTGTTGACTAGTGTCATGCAATATATGTATGTATCTATGGCTCAGAGTAGGAGTGTTTTTTTTTTACCGATTACCCGTAGTATTGGACTTGGGGGAAATGGATTACGCAAAAAAAAAAAAAATGGTTCCAGAAACTCCGATAGAGAGCGCAGTACATCAGAAAATGTACTAAAAAGAGGCAAAATACACATTAATATGTTTTTTTTATTATTATTTTGTTTTGCATAATCTGTTTCCCTTTGTCTTGAATATTGTGCTTACCAAATTGTGAATCCTTACTCTGAGTAGTTCGCTGTATAGAGTTAACTGAGTGGCTTATAGTAGGGGTGTTTTATTACCGATCACCCTGTATAACTTGCCTAATTAACACTTCGGGCCAAGTGCTGTAGAAACATGGCTGTGCACTCTCTTGATGGGCAGTCCATCCGTCTGTCCTTCACCCACTTTCAGAGCCTGAACCCCAAATGTAACAGGCAAGTTAAAACTCAACAGGGTTAACTCAGAGAAGTTAAAATTTTGCCCCGAACATATATCTATTTAGCGTTTTCCTACTACAGGATATCAAAAAATTGACTAGCTGTTTTTAAAGGTTGATAAAAAATAAATGGATAGAGATATTAACACAATTCTTGCAGAAAACGAATAAGTCATGTCTGTAAATTGATATGGAAGACTTTATTATGTTAGTTATGTCTATTAATATATTATGTTGTTACACTTTATTATGCTCTATTTAACCACCAGATGGCGCTTTAATTCCGTGTGTTGGCTGCATGAAAGAACTCGGCATGCGTCACAAAAAATTACACGTGGTCAGAACAGAACATTTTTGACCACAATTCTTTTCGGTGTATACGCATGCCAAGCTCTTACATGCAGCCAAACCATGGTACTAGATTGCCATCTGTTGGTTAAATTGAACATAATAAAAAGTAATAACATAAGTAAGTCGATCTTTAAATCGTTTCTTTTGAGCACGGTAGACTCCAAAAGTGGCAGAGAAGTTTTTCAAGTATATTTTCGAGCACTGGGAACGGTATATATCCGAACTATAATATAGATTCAAGTGACGTATTTGTAAGTTACGACACCTGTCGCCCATTCCCCTAGTTTAACCCTAGTGCGCCAAAACTTGAATTCAATTAGATGTCACTTCTAAAAATATTATTAAGTATCATTGTTGTTGAAAAGCAATATTACAATACATTAATTTTCTTTGTCAAAGGATTCAGATTAAATTTACATCATTTCGGGGGAAAGTTTTATAGTTTCAAATAATAAACATAGAAATGCTAGAAAAAGGTTTAAAGCATTGATAGAGCGATAAATCAATTGTAAAAAAGTATGAAAGCTGTTAAATAACCCCTCCCCCTCCTCCTTCCTCATATTTAAATATGGATGAGAAGGAATAAAAGTATAAATAATAGTGTAAGTGTTCAATTCTGGGCACCACTTTTTTGTTTTAACGTTTTAAGCATACTATATATACAAACGGTACTTACTTGTGAGAATTATTTATATTGACTACAATGACTGGACTACAAATAATGGAATTAAATTTAATGCCTTGGACAAACATTTCTCGAAACTTGATATTTTCGCTGCTCAAACACCACTGTGGGTATTGGGGAAAATATGGAATTTGAATTGGAATTTTCATTTCGAATCGGAGCATTTTAGCATAAAATATACTCAAAAGAAATATTTGATGAGTAGAAAGTAGTATTTCATCTTTATTTTGGGATAGTAATTGATTTGACCTATCTCTTGGATAAACAAAACCAATCTCTGACGAGTGAAAATGCTTTTGGTAACGTCTTAAGGTCTTATCACACGAGAGCACGTTCGTTCAGCGACGTCCCTACGCCGTTTCAAAAACAGGTTTTTCGAGCAGCTTTTGCTGGCTGAGTTTTTTCAAGTCGACGTGAAAAAATCCGCTACTTTTTCGCTGAGCGAACGGCTGCTCCAATCAAAGACGAAGTTCAGTCGTGACGTCATGACCGACCCAGGTAGCACAGAAATATTGGCCAATGTTGAAAAAAAACATTGTACAATATTGTTTGCAATATTGTACAATGTAAAAATGGACTGTCTTGGGAATATTGCCACGACGTCGATTCACGACATGGTACAATATTGATATCAATATTGGCCAATGTAAAAATGGACCCCCTCGGGAATATTGCCACGACGTCGATTTATGACATTGGACAATATTTTTCTCAATGTTGTACTATATCAAATTTTGATATGAAAATTGATCCCCCCTAGTGAATTTTGCTGAATTGCTTTATCTTTATTGTTTTCTAATATTCTTTTTAAAACATTTGAATAACTTACACTGAAAGTTATAATAAGTAGCACAAAGAATATA
Source organism: Hylyphantes graminicola (assembly GCA_023701765.1). NCBI lineage: Eukaryota > Metazoa > Arthropoda > Arachnida > Araneae > Linyphiidae > Hylyphantes > Hylyphantes graminicola. The sequence goes on along the minus strand of CM043120.1, from coordinate 60,286,411 downwards.
ATTTTACTTATATAATTTTTAATGCGAATAGTAATATATAGATATTACTGCAATAAAAATAATATGCACACAAAATTATTATTTGATATTTTAAAGAAATTATATCATTTGTGCAACTTTTTTTATAGCTTATATAGTAAGTTATTTAAGTTGTAGAAAGAATATTAGAAAATTATAAAGATAAAACAATTTAATAATATGATAAACATATTGAAAATTTTAAAAATCAATTTTTAATTACTAAACATTTAATTTTTAAAGTTCAAGAACAGATTATTGAATACTTTGTTTTAAAAATCATTTAAGACAATGCTAAATTGTACTAACTTTTGTAGAATGTTAATTTTTTTTGCCATAAGTTACAATAGGTATTTACAAAACAGATTAAAAAAAATAATTTCTGTTTGTAAGTGCCTATATTTTTTTACCGTAAGTTACAATATATATTTATAAAATAGATTTTAATAATTAAAACAACAACCACACGCACATTAAATTCTGTAATTGTCAGATGGAAATTTATTGAAACAGAACATACAGGACTAAAAGATAATTTTTCTTTATTGAATATACTTAGACTTTTACAAAAAAAATCATTCAAAATTATAATTAAACAGTCTCTGCTGTAAATGATGAAATGAGGGCAAAGATTCCCCAGGCATTAATTCTTGTTGGGACCACTACCATTCCAAGTAGAGGGGGGAGGAAGTAAAGCCACCTGGAAGTTAAGCCCACAAAGATTCTGAAGACAAACCGATAGTAGTTAAGTAATTCAGTACCTGGAAAGAAAAGATTTTTAGTGTGTACAAAGAACCTTTCAGACACAAAATAATTAAATTGTGTTTGCTGAAGTATATTTTCAAGGAAACCTCATATCCTATCAAACACATTTATAGAATAAACATTGGAAAAGTTTGCAAGTTTTCGAAGAAAAGTATGCATATAGGGGCATTAATAATTAAATGTAACAAATATTCCGTTAAATTGTTTAAATTATGAGGAAAAAAAATTCCTATTAGAAAAATATTGATACAGTATAACCTTTCAATTTAAAAAAATTGTAATTACAGTCGAACCCCGCTATAGTGAACCCGGGATATAGTGAACCCTCGCTTATAATGAACCTTTTCAGTGGTCCCTTTAGAACTCCTATTTAACTAATGTTATTTTATATGGATATAGTTAACTACTTAGGAAATGGGAGTTTGGTTATAGTGAACTTAAATTTGCTTTCCTTATTTTTTTTGGTTCAGTTCTCCATATTTTAAGATACACTATGAATGGCAAGTGTAGCAGCGAGGAAGCAATCTTTAACAATGTGGCACATTTCAACCCGGCCTTCCCCTCTTATTGTACTCAAACTGGACCTGTTTAAAAGTAAACATACCTTTTCTCCCCCCACCCTCTCTGGGTTCTAGAAACCACCCTTTCCTTTCGAACCATTATTCATATTCCACATCCCACCCATCCACACTTTCGTGGAAGGCTTGTCTCCATAATACGACAATACCCTTTCCTGGAAGATTTGTCACGGCTTGTACGACAATACGCACTGGTTTTGCAACTTCTTCTCCTCCAGAGTTGAATGAAGCTATTCTTCCCAACTACACATTCTTTCTTTTCAACTACCCCTTGAAAACTGGGGATAAGTGGAACTGTCCAATTGTCCAATTCACCTGCACTTATCTGTTACTCGTATTTCCTTATGAACTCTAATCGTAAACAATCCAAAGCTACCATTTTCTTTCACAGAATGTAGGCGCATAGAGGTAACATATTAAATTCATTATTACTTAATTATATGTATTTACATTCCTTTTGTACCAATAATTATTTTGAGAAAATTTCAAAAATTAATTAATATTTTTTTTGAAAATTTATTGAATAATTAAATTATTTATTCAATTAATTCAAGGTATGCAAAATCTTTATTATTCTTATCAAAGTTTTTAAAAATATAGCAATATATTAATATATCGTATAATACTTTATTCCAGAAAAATTGGATATAGTGAACCCTCGGATATAGTGAACCAATTGTTGGTTCCGTAGAGGGTTCACTATAGCGGGGTTCGACTGTATATTATCTTTGGTTTAATTAGTTTAACATCAACTATAGAGCTATGTTTTTTATTAACCCTCAATGCATGATATTTTTTATCCAGAAAAATATCTTGTATCTTTAAAACTCATTTGTATCTTTAATACTCATACATTATGGGAAAAATACTGATTTTTTTTAACTGCATTGGAATTTAACTAATTTCAATTTTTGAAAATTTTGCCATACGGCAAAAACCAACAACAAAATTCTAAATTTGGAAAGAATGACTAGAAAAATACTATATATATTTTTAAATTACCCTCTTGAACTATAATAATTTTTTCAGAACAATTTACTTGTATTTTAAGCAATATTGTTATACTTTGAATACTGACAAAGACATAATTTCACACAAAAAAATGGTTTTTGTTCCAAAAAAAGCAAATAAATTATTGGAATATTTTGATGCGTTTCTTTTTTTTAAATTCATAAAACTCCAATAAAGTTGTGCTTTTAGAGGTTATTTTTTTAAAAACGTTATTTACTTTTTTTTAATCGAAAAAAATTTAGATTAAAAAAAAGTAAATTAGCTTTTAAAAAAAATAACCTCTAAAAGCACACCTTTATTGGAGTTTTATGAATTAAAAAGAAAACTGCATCGAAATATTCCTATAATTTCTTTGCTTTTTTTTAACAAAACCATTTTTTCCGCATAGACTTAGCATTAGCCAGCCCGATCGAGGTAGGACGGGGAATCCCCTTAAACACTTACAGATCTTTAACACAGAATTTAAAAGCTGTTGGTTATCAATGTATGAAATATAAAAATTAGGCTATTTTACACTATATTGATTTATTCCTTAACTTTCATCCACTGTATTAACTACTTAACTGGTGTCTTTGAGTGAGTAATGGTTATAAGAAACTGTTATGTAAAGTAGAGCAGCATTCAACTTGTTGCATTGTAAATGTATCATAAGTTGATAGGAATATATTAAGAAAATTAGTACGTAAATATTTACTTTTAAGAGGGCATGACATAAAAGATAACTCAGTACCTGGAAAGAAGACGGATATTTAGTATCGGCATAAAAAACGCATTTTCAATTGTGTTTTCTGCCACATAATTTGATCTAATTTCCAGAAACTATGTTAGCAGTTAACAGCAAACAACAGTTAACAATAAATTACATCTATTTATATCGAATATTATATACTATTGAACGATTCTAAAGTAGGGTTAATTCTAATTGCTGGCCCGTCAACTTTTCAAGCTTGGCATTATCTCGAAAATCTCGTTTTCTGAACGCTCTTTGCTTGAGATTTTTTCGGTAACAGTAAAACTCAGGTCACGATCAGCTTCAGTATGCATGCAATGCAAGTTTAATACCCCCTTCTTTTGATTAGTTTACACGGTTGCTAGAAAAATTTATTGCCTTTTAACATTTTGTAATTTGTCCCTTCCTCAAAAGTTGGTTCTGATAAGTAAAGAATATTAGTATATAAATATTTACTTAGAATAAAAAAAACTGCATTGGTCGTATAAAAAATCATAAAATGTTCAATTATTTATCGATGATGCGATAAATCGAACCCTGGTTGCAAAAATGCAATGATTGTTTAAAAAAGTAGCCATCAACCCCCGAAGTTAACTTAGTGAGAAATCGGTTCATAAGGATTGAAAAATCTTACGAGAAGGAGCTCCTTAGATGTCAGCTCAGAGTGAAGGACTTCCAAGTGTGCAGGTAGATCACACAGTCGATCCATAGTTCCTCGCTCCTTGAGAGATGACTCAGCAGCTGGAAAGATGAGGCATTTATTAGTTTATACAAAGAAACTTCAACTGCATAGAAATTCTAGAATATCCCTCCAAGCGCCCAACCCGAGTTAACTCGCGAATATTTTTGTGCGCCTAGCGCCTGACCCGAGTTTACTCGCGAATATTTTTGTGCGCCTAGCGCCCGGCCCGAGTATACTCGGGTTGACCAATAGTGCTTACCCCCACAGACCTCCGGTGGCGATAATTAGAGGGATGGGCTAAGTGTCAACCAGGATCCCTCAACTCAGTGGGGGGTTAATTTGCTCTTGTAGTAATTTATGGTTGCTGGAATTTTATTTTGTGCCAAATATAGATTGGCGACAAATAAAGTAAAATTTTTGCAATTTATTTTATGGTTTTATTTACAATGACAACAGTCGAGAAAAATGAATGTTTGTCACGCTTTAAACTGTAGTTTCTAATTAAATATCGAAATCATCTTTGTTCATGTCTTTGAAATGTTGGTACACTTTTTAATAAATTATAGTGAATTTGAATTTCGATTCTTTTCTTAGTTTTAATTTTTCTTACGAAATTTTAAGTATTCTTTTAATGATGATCTTAAGATACCTTATTTTCTGTTTTTCTGGGGTTTTGCTAACTAAATACCGGCCAGCAAACAATTATCTTGATAATAACATAATGCCTGTTAATGAGATTATGCTAAGTGAAAAAAAATACCGCTTTTTCTTACACCACTTTAATTTTAACTTTTTTTTTGGCTTTTGTATTTTTTCCCTTAACGAATTATTTTTGGTGCATAAAAAAGTTTTTTTTTACAAAAGATAAATAACTGTTTTGATTTACCAAATTTATATTAAATTAAGTAAAATTAACATGAAAGTTATGATAGAGCTCAATTTACCACAATTATCAATGGATAATTGTGATAAAAACAGATTGACAGATTTAAAGTATATCCTTTACTGACGAATCCACAAAGTTTGCTTTGATGATAATCCTCTCCCTTAAAAAGACACTAACTGCGTTCAAGATTGCACACTTTTTGTTTATTTTAATCTTTATATGGATAATAAAAAACAATTCTTTTGTGAAAGACTTGCTAGTTAAAAAAAAAGGACGCTTATTTCTTATTCTGTCTGAAGTTATCTCTCTGCATAGAAAAAACGTAAAAAAAAAGTTTAAATATTTATCTATGATTCATTTTTTAATTACTTGAATTTTAGCAATTTATTTATGTCTGTGAATTTTTGAAAAGGATTTTTTGCCTTTTATATAAGGAATAAAATATATTACTTATTATTCAATGAACAAAATTCACAAAGAAAATTTCCTTTTTTTGTATCAATGTACGTTTTCATAAAATTACCTCTTCTTATTTTAAGAGAAATACTTTAAAAAAAAACCTGGTAATATGTACCACTGTAATTGTGTGCTTCACCTTGTTTGAGAAACCAAGTGATCTGCTTTGAAAGTGCGTCTTTCAACACAACACGCCGAGCCGGCTATTTATACCATGTGTTTGTCAGGTGGGGAAAAGTGGGAAAAGGGGGTCAAGCTCCCCCCCCCCCCCCCCACACACACACTCCGCAGCCTTCGTTCTGTACGGAGAGCAGCAAGGCCCCAAGCATGAGTCCTTAGGCTACAATGATAAGAGCCTGGACGCCACACGAAAAAAGAGATACATGCTTTCGAAGTTTCCAGCCATATTAGGGTCGCTCGATGGACAACTCAGCGACCCTAGCCATATGAGCCGTACGAGGCATCCTCTGATGAAATTCCCGAACCAAAAAGTGATTTGTAATGTAATAACGTATGCGTTGTCAGTTTGCATTCCTATTACTTAGATCTTGAATAACGCAATATGCATTCAGATAGTTAGCTAACAGTCAGATTATTTCTGTTTTTCTGTAAATATTTTTATACAACAAGTAAATTATAGGAAAATTAAATGATCATTTCTAATGTTTTGGATATTTAAATTAATCAAAAATCGAAATTATGAAATTCAGAATTCGAAATTATGAAGGACAGCTATTATAAAAAAATACAATTATCAAAATTATATATATTCATTTTAGAAAAGCAATACACAGATAAACTAGATTTTCTAAACCGGGAAAGTGTATAAATTATTCAAATTTTTCCACACTTAACAAATTTTGTAAAATAGAATTTCATACTCTCAAATATTTTATTATATTTTAGTTAACTATAATTTTTGTGTTACTGCTTCGAAATATCTTTCAATTTTTCTCGCAACTCTTTCAAATACAATAAAATATGTACAATAAAATATGCCAAATGGTTTTTGGTTTCTGTAGGCAGAAAAATGTATTTTTATGTAAGAAAAGTACTTGTACTAAGAAGGTTGGCTTTCCAATTGACAAATATGTGTCGCCTTTGGGATTCGCATGCCATGGCGTAAAATTATTATTCGCAAGATCCTATGTGGAACCAATATGAAAAGTAAACAATGTTTATTGTGCTTCGGTTACTAATGGGAACGTTCCTGACATAGGTCAATGGACTACAACCAGGACCAATTACAATAGCATCAGAGTTTACTGAAATACAAGTACTTCGTACATAATGGGGAAAAGTGAGGGTATGGCTTTTGGGTGTGGTTTGTTGCTAGAAGGTTCAAAAGTTGTGATGATTGGCACCCAGATGCTTACTGTTTGTGCACTTATTTAGCTAGCAGTTTTCGCGAAAATGAAGATATCGATGAATCAGCAATCTGAAACATCCACTTTTTCACTTTGGAGCTGAATTTTATAAGAACTAAGCGAAAAGTTGAAACAATGATAATGTCGATGAAAAAGTTGCTTATTCTAACGTTATTAAATTTCTTCAAGGTAAAAGAACCTTTGGACCAGCGAATATCACGACTAAAACCATTTGAAACTTCTTAGCTTTTGTGCATTTTTTAGCCAAACCTGAAATGATCTTAAATGTATCAATTAGTCTGGCTAAAATATTTGAAACTAATAAGCTGCATTCTATTAGTTTTAAAATTGTTTTAAAGCTGAGAAATATATATAATATTCAAGAAGTAGTTGTAACAGAGAACAGTTATTATAGAAAAGGAGGACCGTTGTTATAGAATCCGAAGGGAATTTCGGATTTTTAAAATCATTTAAATAAGGAGGGGGAAATATTTCAAGAGGCGAAAAGAAGTTTATTTTCCGTAATTTATAAAATCAGACTTTCAGTTTACAAAGGTAGGAATCAGTCAGGAGATGTAGAATATGTTGTGTGCTATTCCTTGTTTCGACATTTTCGTAAAGATTTTAAGGAAGGTTGTTGAAAGTGCATTTGTTTCACAGCATAAGAAAAAGAAGTAATAAGTGAAGGTGTTGTTGGATTTCAAGACTTCAATCAATCTTATGTTAACTATTTGATTACTTAACTTGCCAAATTCACTTTGAGTTACAGTGCGAATAACGTGCAAAATTCCAAATGAAAACAATATGAGAACATCTACAGTCTCTCATGCATGCATTTATGGTATACTACTAGTATGGTCCCGCTTTACTGGGAACCCGTTAACTTCGCATTGTTTCTTTTTAGAGGCATGCTTTGCTTACTTGTGAAAATACACACAATATCTAAACTAAATTCAATTCGTGTTGGAGCGTGCGCAGGAAAAAAGCAAATAATAGCAGAGAATGGCGTCAAGCTCCTGTTCGTTGTGTTTTGAAGTCCCTGCTATGGTCTGCCAACTCATAAAAATACACTCAAAATCAAAACAAATCAAATACGTGTTGGCTCAGGCGCACTTAAAAAGCAAACACTATTAGAGGATGGCGTCAAGCCCCCGTTTCGGCACGGTCGGGTATTTTCAAGCCCTGTTATGGTCCCGCACTCTCACGTGGATGACGGTTTTTTTTTAAACTAATTATATTAATTAAAAATCACAATCAAATATGAAAAAACTAAGCCTCAGGTGCACACGTAGGAATTCAAAGGAATCTATATTAAAAATTTCGAATTTTTTAGAGCAGTCTAAGTAAGTCTTTTGCGATCCTCAGACAAACACACAGACTCTTTCTTTTATTATTATAGATGTGTTCATGCCATACTTACTCAGTTTGGTTTCTGTTATAGAAATGTCAGAAAAACAAATCGCGCTATTGCCATTCATGTAAGTAAGAGATATAGTGAACAACTAGTCAACCACAATATAATACAATAAGTAAATAATGCGTTTACCCATAAATTTATTATCATTTTAAGGTGTTTCCGCAGTCCCTTCACTCTTTCAAAAATCGAAAAACGTAATAAACTTTACAGTTTCTGTTTTAAATTATTAAGTAACTATTTTTTTTACTTTTAATTTACGTCGTACCTATTTCTATCCTTATATATATATAAGAACTGTTATCAAACTGTACTTCCACATTTGCATTCTCTCTCTTCTAATAAATTTCTAGATATTTACAATGTTTTGCTGAGCAGTCATTCACAGTGGGTAAATTGGTCAATATAGCTGGACCAAAGTTGATTTATAACTTTCAAAGTTTTTGGACCATACGGGCCAAGTATACAATCATTTTGTCACACTGTTCTTTATTTATTTACCCTGTCACATTTGCACTCGCAAGAATAGTGTATAAACTAATGTAGTTTTTTTCCGACAATCTAATTCCGAAGCTCTTTATATTTTACCATAACAATAATTATATTTTGCTTGACTTTTTATATAATCTGTTTCATTATGCCGCAAACTTAGGCCATGGTTTTAATGCTAATAAGAAGTTTAGAATTTGCTTTTACGAATGCTGCAAATTTAATTTTGCAGTTTTGCGAGATAATCAGAGTAATTTTTTATTGATATACTCTAAAAAGCGTACCATTTTTTTTTTATTTTTTTGTGATGCATGTTTATTTTTCGCTTTAAAATAGTAAATCATATAAGCTATAATTCAAATAAAAAAACTTAAGGGGGGGGGACATTTCTAATAAAAAGAGAACTTTTTATCAAAATTACCCATTAAACTCTGAAGACCCTTACTATTCATTAGCGTATACATGAAAACTGATAACTTTTAACTTAAAATCAAAAATTAGGACGTCTTTGGGTAGTTGTTAAAACTCTTTACAGTCTCTTCGTGTTTCATAGGACGCTAATTCCAAGTCTGTCACCAATCCCCCCATTTCCGGTGATTAGGGACGGTGTGAATAAAAGCAGAAAGGGGGGGGGGGGCGTTCCTACTGGCACCACATTCTTTGACGTACCTTTTCACTGCTAATTCAATGGGTAATTCGCTGACAGATAGTAGACAAATATCCGTCCGGGCATACAGACAAATGAATAAAGTTATGAAAGATGGGTATCGGAGGTCATACCTTTCCAAAAAAAGAAAGAATTCTTAAGATCCGACGGATTCAACCGATTTTGGAAGAGCGATATAAGCGAACAGACAGACGGGACATCGCCAGCATGTAAATACCTATCCTTTTTTACCGTCTAAAAATGGAACCTACCTGACTCGTAATGTCGAGGGCATATGACTCAGGCGAGCTGACCATTACCCATCCGCCACGGATGTAGTTTGTATATTTAAATCGTCTAAGTAATTTTTATACACAGCCTAAAACAATTAGGGGAACACTTTGCCTAGTTTGGTAAACATTTTCAGCTCCAACTTCTTTTTTTTTTGTTCTAAAAATCTAAAATGAGTGTAATGGATTCATTATGCACCCCGAATAAAATAGTAAAAAACAGGGTAAAAATATCTTAATTTTTTAACTAAAATGTAAGGGGAAAATATTGGAGTCTTAGCTTTTGAAAACATTATAGCAATACTTCTTTTCAAAAGTCGATTTGTTAAAAAAATAAAGTTAAAACCTATTTTAAACATTTAAGAATGCAAGCGTGAAGAATTTGGGGTAAATTTACTTCGTAAAATTTTTTTAGGAGTGAATTTTATTTTACTATGCTTTTGATGTTTTCATTTAATTAAAACAAGTATTCTTTTAATTCTTCAAAAGACACGATTCTTCTATCTAAGTAAGTGCGAGCTCAACTTAGTGAGAAAAAAAATCGCAAGCTAATGATTCCAAATGGAATCATTGGGTTGACAAGGTTTAAACCATGCATTACCCTAATTGTTTTGAGCAGTGTACTTTTGATACCAAGTGTTTCGTAATCAAAACAGCAAAAATTCTGTTTTTAAGATAAAATCTGCATAAAATTTACAAATTGTATCTGTTTATGGAGAAAATGTGTTTTTTGACAAAATGGAATTATCTATTTCAAAACTTATACGAATTTTTTAAAATATATGTATCTTCTGCAGAAAGATAACAGAAAAATGTTAGTTTCAAAAATTATTTTTTGCTTTACGAAAATCGAATATGTACACACATACCTAAAACATCCAATTCAGTAACCAACCACCAGCTAGCCACATTTTAGAAAGATAAATGAAAAAATCTACTTTGAGTCGAAAATGAAACTCTCAAGGTAACCCAGCCCCACTGGAACTTAACCGCTAATGATCTGCCTGGGGTAGGGGGAGATTCGGCAAGACCCTGGACAAAGACCACCCAAACTTAGCAATTCGTCCCTGTCATCACCGCCACAGGTAAAATGGGGGAAGCTAAAGTAGCTCGGAAAATCGAAGCCGCTATCTGGTCAACTCGCATGTTTCAGGTGGGCGCTGGGCGGTAATATTCGAAAAAATAGAACGGCGCTTGCAGGGATATAGGTACTAAACACTTATAAATTAAACACTGGAAAACTTAAAAGTTAGAAGCTTAATTTCGAAAATCATATTTTCTGATAGCTCTTTGCTTGAGATTCCTTTGGTAACTGTAAAACTGGTCTCGATCAGCTTCTGAATGCAAGCAACGATTTCTAGAAAAAGTTATTTATTCATTGTTCTTTAACAACTCACAAAATTTTTTTAATTTGTGGTCAGGCCAGATACTAGGATTTTACCTCAAAAGTTGGTACTGATAACTATAGAATATTAGTATGTTAATACTTACTAAAAATGAAAAAACTGCATCGGTTGTATAAAAAAATATGGTGTTCGATTATTTGTCAATGCACTAAAATGAGGCAACACAATTGAATGAGTTAAACTTGAGAAATGACAGGGAATTCTTTTTTACAATAGAACAACTGCAACTCTTTTTTACAACAGAACAGCAACAACTTCATATGCTGACAACTTGTGTCTAAATTTAGGAGAGAGCAACTGCTCAATTCAATACTTACTCATACTATAAATTAATAATACTTGCTTTGACCTGATTTGCTTTTAACATTAATATGTAAATCAATGAATACTATCAATGATCTGTTTGTAAACACACAACTTATAATTTTAAGTAAACAACTGATTATATTTTATGATAAACCCACATCAAGATTATGATATGCAAATTTAAGAAAATCTTTTGCCACATAGTAAGAGAAATCTTCGGTTTTGCTCTGTGGTTATTCATAAAGATTTGTGGTGTATACCATAGATTTAGAAAGGTTTACACGTTGTTTACTTAAGACTAGTCCGTGCCTTCACAGTAAATTGACTTAGAAAAACAACAATATTTATGATCATTAAAATACTACATCGAAAGAAGAACCTATGAATATCGATTTTCTACAAATTAAAAATAGGATTAACTGCAATTTAATACATTTTTAAAGAAACTAACCTTATTATTCTACACTGCTTGTCTTCGAATCACCGCCATATTGTTTTGCTTCGTGACGTCACAGACGTGACGTCAGGTTTTTAAAAAACCTCACATCCCTAAAGCACTCGATTGCAATACTTCTATACCTAGTAAACATCGATCAATATCGGCCAATGTTGTTTTATCGACGTTGTTTCCACAATGTCGCCAGAATGTCCCCACAATATTCGAATATTTTCAAAATTTGATATTTTTTAAAAATAATGACTAAAACTTCCGCATTATTGTTTCATTCTTACAATATCAAAATAAAACGAATATAAAGTCATAATAATTTTTTAAAAAATACAATATCTGAGCAATATTGACAGATGTCGTGATTACAACGTTCAACATTCCACGACCTTCGCAATGTTGAACGATGTCGGTAGAATGTCGGCCAACATTGTTGTGCTACCTGGGGAGCCTCCTCCTTGTACCTCCTCCTCCAATACCGTGATAGTACTGCTTTTAAGTCTATGATGTCACGCATATCGTAGCCGGTCTCTGGTTGACGCGTTTGCTGTCCTAAAAGTTTTTTGACGAGCAATGTCCGTATCGTCTGATAAGGACTTTAAGGAAGATTGGTTGGTTGGTTGGTTGGTGGGTTGGTTGGTTGGTATATATATATATATTTTCAGGCTTGTGTGCTTGGTCAGAGACCCGCTTATAAACCTTCGCCAAGTTAGACAGTCACAACACACACGCATACACATATACGTGACAGATGCTGTCATCTATCACGCGCCACCTCCATAATTTAGACATGTCCCTGAAGGAGATGGAAATGGTCTCCAGGGACCTGTACCCGTGGGAAAATGCGCAATGACGGCCCACAGGGCTTTTAGACCCAACAGATTTAACAAGCACTTACTCCGCATATACTCTGTGTGTCTTCAGCGACCAGGACTCGATCGCGGGACCTTTCGATCCGGAGATCTAGACACTGACCACATGAGAAGAATATTCACCCTTGATATCAATAGGCGATTACAATCTTGTAAATTTTTGTAAAAGTTAAATCACAATAAAATTCAACCAGTATGTTTTTTTCTTCATTTTTTAGAATTTGAAAAAAAATAATATTAGAGCAGTCGGCACAGTCTCGATTGGTAGATTATACATACACTGATTCTTGCGAGTTGGTGTACTTGTGTTTAAATCAAAGGCAAAAAGATTTTGAGTATATCTCTTTCCGACCGAGCTATCACGATCGTTGGGGTACAAACGAGAATATTCAAGCTCTTCAAAAAAATATTGAAACCGAAGTAGCTGAATAGTATCATTCGTTATTTGTATAAAAAATGACTTCTTTTAAGGGGGTGATGGCATTGAAGCTGTTAAACTCATGTTCTTCGATAAAACTAGAAATTAAGTCTCACAATTTTAATCAGCGCCATCTGACCTCCGGTCTTAAATGGCTCTAAGATTTTCCTGGGGTGCCTCGAAGCGTGTACTTCTGAATGAGTTATCAGCAATTTTTTTTTTTTTACTCTGCAACAGAGAAGTTAAACGTAAACATTTTAGCAAGTCGGTGGTGAAGAGAAATTTGAGGAATCATGTTCTGGTGATCAATTTTTTAATTGTTTTTCACCGTTGAAGATTGCTTCGACTAACGAATAAATTTTATTTACATTTAAAGCGAAGGTCGAAACGTTATTGTTATTCCGCCTAACTAATAAACAGTTAATGCTATTAATTTATCAAACTTTATCTCATTGTCTGAAGTTTGGACGTAAATATCATTTGACTACAAAGGACAATGTGGTCGAAGAACACTTTCATCCTTCATGGTAACTAATCCTTTAAAACCTCGTCAGATGGCAATGATTTAAAATCATGAGACTAAATTTTAAATTTTCACCGTTGACGATTGCTTTGACTAACAGATAAAACTAATCTACAGTTAGAGCGAGAGTCACAACGTTACTGTTATTCCGCCTAACTGATAAACAGTGAACTCTGAAGCTTGGATGCAAATACCAACTGACTACAAAGGCCATTGTGTTTTCTAGAACTACCTTCATGGTACCTAACCCTTTGACACCCCGTCAGATGGCGCTCAAGTTGTATTAAACAGCATCAAAACTAGCAAATCCTTGAAAACCACGTCATTTTTTTTATACAAATAGTGAATGGAACAAGTCAGGTGCTTCAGTATCGATAGTTTTGAAAAACTTGAGCTTTCTCTCTTATAACCGCAAAATCGTGATAGCTCTGTCGGAATGGACTAAAGGTGTTTACTTGTTGTCTATACCATCCGCTTCGCAGGTTCTCGAATAAAACTAATTCATTCACAAAAAAAGAGCTTCAACATCTATATTATAAATAAGGATGAATATTTAATGAAATTAATTATGTAAAATGCACGCTTCATACTCATTTTATTAATAAAAGTTCTAAAATAACAATTATTGGCCGTTTAATATCACCTTTACATGCCAAAATTTTTTAGATGGAAAATAAACTTGAAGTTGGACAGCTTTTCGTATCATTAAGCAGAAAATATAAGTTTTAAAATCAATTTTTTTAAAAAAAATTCTTTCTTAGTAAAAAAATTCTTAATTAGAATGTTCGTTACAAGCAAGATATTACAACATTAAGGTCGCTGGGAAATTCACGGGACTAAGCATTTATTTCATTGTAAACGAGCTGTTGTTGTGCACGGGATAGTTGTAACAGATTTTGACTGAACTATAAAAACAAATTGTGGAGCCCAGCCGGTTAAGGCATTCGCCTTGCATGTGGATGATCCCAGGTTCAGGAATAGGCATCGCCAAAATAACTGCCGACCTACAAACGGCCCATGCAGCCAAAATTGTCCGACGAGTAGAATCCCTTTAGGAACACTTCAGATGGCGCTGATTTAAGGTGATTGACTAAATGTTAAGCGTTTTATCGAAAAAGTTGCCTTTAACAGTGTCAGTCGCTGCCTTCAGTCTCAAGCTTAAAATAACCACAAGAACGACAAACGCAACTTTAAACACAAGGCCACCATTTTTATTAAATTCTCCAGTTGAAATTCTAAAACATAGAAAATATAAATTCACACAGCTTCATGCTCGCGCGGAGCAAGCATTTTTACACAGTAAGAGAGCGTGCAGTAATTAAATATTTCTACAAGGAACCTTACACCTCCCCCACTAGAGTTATATTAAATCAAAATTTAAAATAACTAAACCTAATGCAATACAAACGTTATGTGCTACGGTTGAGGTTATGAAGAAGAAAAATACTACACAAGAACTAAATACTACACAAATTCAAACAGAATAAAATGCCCGCCTTAAAAGTTATCATCATAGGTTTTGTTGTCTCCTGTTCAAAGTCTCGATAAGGCGTCCGCATTTATCAATTTCTGTCCTTTTACATAATTTATTTTAATGTTAAATCGTTGTAGAGACAATGCCCAACGTTGGAGCCTAGGGCTTTGAGGAACAGAATCCGAAAGAAAAACAAGCGGGTTGTGGTAAGTCATTAAAATTATTTCCGCTCCAAATAATATTGTCTCGAACCGCTTGAGAGCCCATATGATGGCAAAGGCTTCACGTTCGATAGTGGACCACTTCTTTTGACTTTCGTTCAGTTTTTGACTAGCAAATGCTATTGGATGGAGGTTTCCTTCTGCATCAGACTGGCTCACACAGCTTCCCACTGCGTATTGGGAAGCATCAGTGTACAAATAGAAAGGCCTGCACACTTCCGGCACTTTCAGTTGGGATATTGCACCTAGCAGCTCCTTTAGCTGCTGGAAAGCGGCATCCGCTTCTTTATTCCATGGTAGTTCATTGGGAACCCTCTTCTTTGTAAGTTCGGTTAACGGCAACGCAATAGTTGCAAAGTTGGGTATATACTGCCTGTAATAGTTGCAGAACCCTAACGCACTCCGCAGCTGTTTCTTGGTCTTGGGTGTCTGTAGACTGCTTACCCCCTGGATCCTCTCGGGATCCGGTCCATGCTTACCCGACCCAACTAAATGTCCTAAATACTTCACTTGGGACTTCGCAAAGCTACACTTCTTTAAATTAACTGAAAAGTGCAAGTCATTTAGCCTGTTGAAAATGAGCTTCAGATGTTCAATGTGTTCCTTCCAACTATCCGAAAATATTGCCAGGTCATCTATGTAAGCACACGAAAAGTCGGAGTAATATCGTATGGTTTCCGATATCGCCCGCTGGTAAGTGGCAGCTGCATTTCTGAGACCGAATGGCATCACCTTCCAACAGTATTGGCCTCTGTGCGTTCTAAAAGCTGTAAGCTCCTTGCTGTTATCATCCATGGGTATAGCCCAGTAGCCTTTTAACATATCTAAGAGAGTTATGAATTTTTTCTTTCCAACCAGAAACGTTAACTCTTCTATATTCTGCATTGGATAGGCGTCTGGAATCGACACGCTGTTCAAACTTCGAAAGTCAATGCATAGCCTCAAAGAACCGTCCTTTTTGTTAACGCAAACTATAGGATGTGCAATTTCACTTTGAGTAGGTTCAATGAGATCCAACTTCAATAACTCTTCGATTTGCTCATCGACTTTCTTTTTTAATGCCTCTGGAACTCGGTAAGACTTAGGTTTAATATCTTCTTTAAAACCTTTAATTTGAATGGTGTGCTTCCCAAGTTTAGCTCTTCGAATTTCCCCAGAGAATAGATCCTCATTCTCCAAGATTAATTTAACCAATGCACGTCGTTGCTCTTCTGCCAAATGGTTCAATTCTGCTTCCTTCAGAAAACTGTTACCGCTAGATTTCTTGAATATTGGGGTTTCATAAAGATCTCCAAAATCTTCATCGCCGTCAAACACGATTCCCACGGTCTGGGTTCTAGCTATGTATTCTCGGAGCTTATTGGCATGTAGAAGCCTCAGGTTGTTCTCTGGCATCCTTACGTAGTACGAATCCGGATGCTTCCGCTTCACGATTTCTACTGGCCCAATCCATCTTGCATATAACTTGTTGGTAGAGTCCGGGAACAAAGCCACCACCAGATCTCCCTCTTTGAATTCTTTGTACCGTTTTCGGAGATTATAATGAGTCACATATCCCTCTTGCCGCTGCTTTGTAATCAGTTCTGCTCGCTGTGTTGCTTCTTCAAGCTTGGTCTTTAGTTCTTGAAGGTATGTGGTGCTAGACTTGCTGAGGCTATAAGGTAAATCCATATTTCCTGCCCATGTAGAACTAAGAATAGCTAGAGGCCCTCTCGGTTCCCTTCCGTACATCAAAAGGAACGGGGGTACTCCGGTAGGTCATTGTTTTAAAGGTCTGATTCCATCTCTCAACTACCCCATTGCTTTCAGGATGCCCTGGAGTACAAAACCGTGGACAGGCTCCCATCTTCTCCATGAATTCTTTAGTCAAATTTGAAGTAAAGTTTGTGGCGTTATCTAGGACCATTGCTTCAGGTACGCCAGTTCTGCAAAATATCTCCAAAAGTGCTGAACAAGTAGTCTTGGCTGTCAGTGAGGTCAATGGCACTGCCTCTGGCCATCTCGAATGTTGATCTATAAGACAGAGTACATATTTATGTCCTCTAGATGATGCTGGTTCAATCGGCCCAATCAAATCAACATTTACAACTTGAAATGGTAACTCAGGACGAGTTACTGCACTTATAGGTATTTTATCGGTAGCGCGGCACACTTTCCGCATCTGGCAACCATGACAAGAGCTACAATGTTCCTTTATCTCTTTACTCATATTTGGCCAATGAAAGGAAAACTTAATTCTTTCTGCTGTTTTCTTTGCTCCTAAATGGGCGCCAAAGACAGATTCATGCGCAATTTCCAAAACCTCTCTCCGTCTAGTTAGAGGTAATACGAGCTGCTGTACCTGCTGCCCCATAATCTTTTCGTCATGGTGCAATAAACCGCCCACTATTAAAAATCCACCTTTACCTTGTTTTGCTGATTCCCATCCTTTGGTCAACGTTACACACACTCGTTGTTCTTCTCTAAAGATCTCGGCTTCACTTTTAATGACTTTCCCATTTCCATTTTGTTTACTTTTTTCCTCAGCACCTGACTGTTCTTCTTGGCGGTCTACATTATTTGCTTCCTCGTCAATGGAAGCTTCGTTATTCAATTCCGCCATAAAAATAGAGCATCCTGAGGTATAACTTTTGGCCTGATTTGTTAACGCTTTATACGTCTCCATGTCTAGCAAAACGTCGGTATTCAAATCTTTACACGTCGCCACCAAGACTGTCATTATAGGAGTGATCCGTCCTTCATTGCCTTCTGCTAAACTGATTTTGATTTCTGCTAGATTTGCTTCTTTTGCTTCTCCAAATGCAGGTTTCAACCGAATTCTTCCCTTGACCACATCATTTTGTTCTTGCAACAAGTCCTCTCTAAAAACTGTAATTTCTGTCCCTGAATCCAAAATTGCATTCAATATGTTTTTTCCATACTTAATCTTCACTATATCCATTTGCGCCAACCTTATTTTGTTGTTTGTTTGCTTTGGTTGTACTGCCAATATTTCCCCACTGACTTTTGCCGTGATAACATCTGCATTGGCTTGTGTATCTCCACCAGTATCGCTTCTTTGACCCCCGTTCTGTGGCTCTCTGTCACTGTAGCCTGACCTATGAGAACAATTGCGGGCTAGGTGAGACGTTTGTCCGCATATGAAACATGCTTGTGGTCTTGATCCCCTAAAATCTCCATTTCTATAAGACCCTCTACGAAGCGGCGGTGGGCTGTACCTTCCATTATTACTCTCTGAGTTTGCTTTATTACGATACCTATTTGCAAGATACTGATTCTCTCCATCCCTCAATGATTTTCCCCTGGACTCAAAGTAGATGTCACACTCCTTCCCTAATCTAGAAGGTTTAAACCAATTATCTCCTTGCTGAATTCTTATAAACATGGCAGTTTCTGGGTCCAAAGTTTTGAAAAGTTGATCCGAAACAATTAAGTCGTTTACGGTCTGAAAATCTTCCGCCTTTCTTCTTTCACAGTAGTACAGCCACAGAGCGTTTAACCTCGATGCGAATTGCAAGAAAGTTTCATTCGAATATCTCCTAGCCTCTGTAAAATTCTGTAAACAAGCTTGTGGGGATGGTTCATATTCTCGTAGCACCATCTCCTTAACGGTATCATACTCTTTAATATCATCTCCCTTGAGATAGGTAAGTACACTCAACGCCTTATCGCCCAATAAGTTAATTAAAATTTCTGATCGATAATCCGCTGGCACCATCTTAGTTTCAAACGAGCGTTCCAGAGACTGAAAAAATAACACCCAGTTTTCTGATTTTGTTGGAACGGGCATTGTGAGTATACGAATACTTTTAACTAAACCTTCAATTGAAACTTTATCCCCCTCATTGCTTAGTTTAATAGAACCATCACTCACCCCACCGTTGTCGCCAATCCCCTGTCCTTGATTCAAACGCGCCAACTGCAGTTCATGTTCTCTCTGTTTTTCTTTTTCAGCTGCTTCTCTTTCTTTTTCTTTTTCAGCCGCTTCTCTCTCCCTTTCTTTTCCCTTTTTCTCATCTTCCTCTGCAGCTTTTCGGTCTTCAATCGTCGTAATCAGAAATTCTCGCCAAAATTCTGGATCTTCGATATAGCGCTTGCTACCTTCAATTTGTTTCCGCAAGTCTACTAGTTTAGCCACAGCGCTTGGCGATTCACCCATTTCTTCCAATACCAGCCTTAAATCTTCTTTCTTACTTCCTTTAACAGCAAACATTTTGTCTGTATTATTACAACTCGGTTTCCCCGCACAATGTCAGTCGCTGCCTTCAGTCTCAAGCTTAAAATAACCACAAGAACGACAAACGCAACTTTAAACACAAGGCCGCCATTTTTATTAAATTCTCCAGTTGAAATTCTAAAACATAGAAAATATAAATTCACACAGCTTCATGCTCGCGCGGAGCAAGCATTTTTACACAGTAGGAGAGCGTGCAGTAATTAAATATTTTTAAATTCTACAAGAAACCTTACAAACAGCATTAATGAAAGCAACTCCTTAAAATCACCAGTCATTTTTTTAAAGAAATTAAAAACATATACAAGTCACCTGCGTCGGTATCAATATTGTTGAAGAGCTTGATAATTCTCATTTATACCCGCACAATTGTATAGCTCAGGTCGTAAAGGACCACGTGTGAAGGAGTTCACGTTAGACATGCTTCAAAATCTCAATGTTGCGTACGATGACGCCTGTAACTGTTGCGTTGGGTGAATACTCAGGTACCGTCTCCTGTCTTAACTTTGGTTCTAAATTACGAAGGTGTGACAATAATGGAAGAGATTAGTGGAAGAAAGTGCTAAGTGACATTTTCGAATACTTTGAATATATTTCCGTCAATAAAAATAGTTTTCTATCCATTAAGTTTCCCCCTTTATCATAAACTTAAACTTAAGTAGAGATAATTTACCGTTTTCCAGTTCCATCTTCAACGGATTTAAGTACAAACAAAAACTTTAAAGCTCATTTTCACGTTTTCATCTTTTTGAAGCTTAGCACGTTCATTCACTAATCAGAGACTGATCGCACGGGCACCGTTCACGCATTACGTGTACGGGTATTACCGCGCATGCACTCGTTTAGGGATACGGGATTTCTGTTTTCTCTAAAAAAAAAACATAAATTCTAGCCATTTGCAATGAAACTTTAAAAAAAAGCGTGTTTTGAACAGGGACCTTTTGAATTCGAACCTCTTATGCTACCACTAAGCTGCGGCATTCAAGGATGAATCCAACTAAAACTGTTAATAAGCCTTGCTCCTGCGCAGTTACTAATGCTAGTACGGTGCCCATGCAAGTAGAAACTTCGTTTAAACTAACCTAACCCATTATTTCTCAATCAGTGTACGGCCACCTGCGGCTCGAAGGGGTTCCGCAGCCGGCGCGTGCAGTGCGTGTGGCGAGCCGGGGGGCCAGCGCCACCTAGCGCCTGCAAGGGAGTGCCGCCGCATGCCTCAGCCCCTTGCGGGAGGACGCCCTGCCCAAAAGGTAGGAATCTTATTCCTGTTTTATATTTTGTCCTAAGCACGCAGAGTTAAGAAAGAAATGGCTATGTTCCACAAACGAGGGATGGTCCGTCCCAGAGAGCTTGGCATTATTTTTGAATCACAACTTCCACTGAAGTATTGCTCTGCCATGTTAGCCCTTTTCTCCCAGTATGGGAATCAACATAACATCGAAATAAAACAATTTTGAAACGAAAAAGTAGGCTTGAATTTTAATTATATATTTTTTGAAGTTTTAAAATGCCGAAAATATAAAGCAAGCGGAGTATTTTCAAACTTTATCAATTAATAATTAAATTACAGAATGTTATTTTTTTAGCATTGAAAAGCAGATTTTTTTTGCAAAAGTTATGATTTCAAAACTAATGCATTATAATTGTACAAGGCTGACAGCCTCCTACTTTAAAAAATAGATGACGGGAAAAGGTGGGGTTGTAGGATATGTAGATGAACGAATGCAAAATAATTTCTACATGAAAACTGCGATGTGATCTTACATAGAACCTTATCTCTTGCTCAGAGCAATATTTAGCTAATAGTTGTAGATTTATTTGAACAAAGTAATATTTTTTTTACCTTAATTCCTTTTGTCAAAGAAAACAAAAGAACAAAAAAAAATCGCAGTATGGAGAGCGTGACATCATAAGAAATATTCCATCACAAGAACAACTAAATCCATTAATGACAGTCTAATTATGCATTTTTTTTAGCCTACTTTTCTTTTTTTTTTTTAATTCGAAGAATTAAAAAAAAATAAAAAAGTAGGTATTGACATGCGGTCGATGTCCGTCCGTCCGTCTGTCCGTCCGTCTGTCCGTACCCCCCTTCCAAAATCGGTTCTATCCATCCGATCTAAAAAATTCTTTTTTTGTTAGAAAGCTATGACCTCAGAGACCCAACTTTCATACTTTTTGTCCGTCTGTCTGTACGGTCGGACGGACATAAATCAACTATTTGTCGACGAATTTCCCATTGAACTAGCACTGAAATTCGATTTCGAGTAATTTAAATCGCTGAATTTAATTACAAACGCTACGGACAAGTGAGGTACGTCAAAAAATTCAGCGCATCGAAATGAGAATACATTGAAAATTTCAGAAAAGAATTCGAACTCTAAGTACTTCAATTATTTAAAAAACTACAAAGTTTAATGCTCATTTAAAAAGCATAGGAAGCCATTTTTATTAGAATTAAATCACCATTGCCATCGCAACAATTGCGCGAGAAACTTTAATTCTTTTAGACAATAAATTAAAATGAATTTATTTTTGCGTTATCTATCAATTTGAAATGACGTCAAACATATTTAACTTCGAGTGTCTTTGTATGATTATATGCAATGTTTTCATTCTATTGAAAAGCGAGAACTATTACATATTTATTCCTTGAAATATAATTTTTTGCAAACGATTCAAGTAATAATTATATAATTTTCGAAATAAAATAGATGAAACTAGCCGAATTTATAGCGGGTAAATGTTTAATATAGAATTAATGCTGTGTTTGGCGCCTTTTAACCTGTAGAAGCGGGTTAAGTGACAGATTCTGTTACAAACCTACTTGTTAATTTACATTTCTTTTTTTAAGTGAATTTTGAAGTAGTTTTATGGTTTTTGTTCTGAGAATAATTAAATGTTTATTTATAACTGCAAATAATCATGCGGACGATAAGTAATATTTATTTAATTGGCGATAGAAAATTGATGAATATAATTGCTTTAGAAGTTGAAATTATAGCTGGATGCTGTGTTTAGTGAAATTTATTCTAATGTATATAAATTTAATGTAGAAACGGTTGTTGATGTCACTTTCTGTAACGAACCTAGTTTTTTCAAGATAAGAATTTTAGTAAGTATTTAAGTAACAGGAAAGTAGGCTATTTTAGTTCTTTTAGAACTTCTTGTTTTTTTTAAATTGATAATTTTAAAAGGTGGGTTTCTAGGATCACATGCTGATGAACAAATGCATCCTAACCCCTACGTGAAAACTGTGATCTTAAGGCCATTTCACACACGGTATGTGTGCACGAAACTGCTCGGACAGGGTTGCCCGACTGTCCATATTCTGACGTCACACGTTCGGGGAGGAGGCTGTTGGGAATGATACTTATCGCCAATCTTGGCACATTTTCCAATTTTTTTTTTTTACAAATTTCTTATCACGTGTACCACTTTCTCTCAGCTTTCACATACACTTTATAAAAAAATATTTTTCAATACTTCACTTTCTATTTATACGCAGTGTTTAAACATAGAGTATTTTTGTAATGCTTTCTTAAAATTAAATTTATTTATAAAAGTCTCAAGTCAACAAATAATTGGTATTTGGTAATAGGGTAGTGGGTACTGCAGGGTTGAGCTTTCGGTCATTTTCTGATATGTTGATATACTTTTAACGTTAGCTTGGTATATAGAGGATCTTAAAGTATCAAAAATACAATTATATTTTCGAACTTCTCTATTAAATCCACTTCCAAGGCAGCAGGCCATGTGAATGATTCTTTTGATTTTTTTAGAGACAAAGTAGATTTTTTTCCATTTGGCAAATTCTATTTCGCCAACATGACGTCAGAGGTATACTCGATGCTGATTGGCTAACTATATCGCTCCGCAAAACCGGTTTACCGATTTTCGTGTCTCCACGGAAAAAAAAAACCCATGATATTCCCCCTATGGAAGTTCCGTGATCAAGGAGCACCGTGTGAAAGGGCTTTTACATAGCATTTTAACTCTTGTTCAGAGAATACCTAATAGCAAATTCGTATAGCTAGAACGACGTTCCCCCAACCCCACCCTCCCATGATGGATTCACAGATATGTGTCAAACATAGTAAATTGTCAGATTCATATTGTGTGCAGAAATGCGCAGTCTAGTGACCAAAGTTTAATTTTTCTTTATTTGATCAGTATATTTGGCAAGTACTAACTGGACTCATAGAAATACTAGCACTGTTGTGTTGTTGCTTGTCTCCTTGGCTTGGCAGAGCTAAATCCGGTCTATGATGTTAGTCACTCGCAAAAAGTCCCGGATCATGACTGGATTTTCATAAAGATCGAGTCTGGCAAGTCCCAGGCAGTCCAGGATGTCAGGTGCCACCTGTTTGCTGGAACACTTCGGGCAGATAGGAAAGGTCTTCTTCCCATTGGTGTAACACAGAGATCTAATGTGTCCATTTTTAAGTCTCGTAATGGCCGTCTGGTCGCTTCTGCAGCACTGTCGCTTACCTTGGTACCAGTGGTGCACTGGAGGAATTTCATAAAAGGCATTATGATAACTCATAGCCCTCGAAAAGAACTCAGAGTGGGTCAACAAATCAGGGGTGTAAATCGGTTCATTACAACCCTCTTTAGCCAATAAGTATGCCATCTCGTTGCCATAAATGTCTACGAGAGAAGGGATCCATTGAAAATGAACCTCTCTGAACGATGAAAGAAGTTTGAGTTTGCTAATAATTGCCATACCAGTACTATCACGCACCTTTAGCCAGACAGGAGATGAACCAGGGAAGGAGAGAATCGAGTTAAGCTCTCATTAATGACGTTCAGATCACAATACTAGCACTTAATAAGTTATGGGCGATTTCGGTGTTTGGTAATTTTGAAACTATCACAACGTTTCATTTTTTTTGCGATACTAAAATTTTTCTGTACCTTAAATTTAACGTGTGCACTTTTTGTTAAAATCAGCATATTATTTGATACTTTAACAACATTATGCAATTCAAGCTACACCCAGTGCGTTTTGAATGTAATTCTCATATTTCTGTTGTTGGACAGTTTTTGGATTGACGACTCTACATTAGATTTTAATTGCCATACAGAGGAACAAAGGCTCATTCTTTGATTGCTAATTCTCCCAAGGATGATAGTGTAATTCTTTAATTCCGCCCTTTTTACAGTAAGGTAGGTAGATTGGTTCCGGCTTGTATGCGTCATTGATCACAGACCCGCCAATAAACCTTCGCCAAGCAAGACAGACAAGAATTATTTACTCCCCCAGAGAGAGAAAGTACACCCAGGTAAAAGACGGGAATCCAACCCATACCTGGAACAGCGCGCAGACTGTTAGCGTAATGGGCTGCAATCCAACCTACTAGGCCGCGTGGCCACACGGGCCACTATTTTACAGTAATAGTATAAGTTTTATTTATTACATTGTATTTGTTTTACATTCATTTCCTAGAGGATGAGGAGGATTGCTACGACCAGTCCACCTACTGCAATGTCATCAAGGGCACCAAGCTGTGTGAAGCAAGCCAGTTCAGGTTGCAATGCTGTGCCTCGTGTGGAATGTGAAACCTTTGTGTTTCAGTCTGACAGCAGCTTCCACTGCCTATACAAATCAATTATTATAATACTCTTGATTTGTCTTTAATTTTACATTGATTTTATCCTAATACCAAATATAAATTCAGGGTAATCTGTAATAAAACTCCCCTAAAATGAGCCCTCTATACAGCGAACTACTAATGTTAATACTCAAAATTTGGTAAGAATACTATTCAGACACGGGGAAACGGATTATTTACAGAAATCATAGTTCCAGTATAGAAAAATATTCTGATAGAGGGCGCTGTACATCAGAAAATATGCTAAAGAGAGACAAAAATAAATTGATCAGAATGCAAGTTTGAAAAAAAAACCTAAATTTTTTGCGACAATGTCAGAATATTGATGAAAATCTAATTATTTGACTCATATTAATAATTAATCCCTTCAAACTATAAATTCGTAGTTATTAAAGATGATAATTTACAACTCAAAAATTACCAACAGTGTTCTATCTTATGGTTATTTTAAAAATAATTAACATACACGTTTCATTTTAAATTATACATAAAATAGCTTTCTTGTATTAGTAAAATATCCGTAGAAATATATTTCTGTATCAATCGAATCATCTTTATTAGGCAGATCCTTCAAAGCTGGTAGATAATAATTTTTCAAACTTTATTTTAAATACCTCTATTCTTCATATAAAGCATCCTTCATTTAACAAACAAATCAATAGTATTTTAGTGAATATGTAACCAGTTCTATAATAGTATGAATCAATAGTCTGTACCCATGTTTTCCTATATTTGTTATAAATCTCAACATTTACATTCAAATGTTAATCTTTTTACTCGATAAATCCCATGAATAAAATAAATGATTTATTCTGAAATTGTACATTTTATTTTTATTTCCCAAATTCACTTTTTCGCACGAATTATAGAAAATGCAAGAAAAATGAGAGATTGCATACATATTTTAATTTCTACACATTAGAGTTGTTGTTATCATTTTTATGATATTTCAGTTAAGGTGATGCGTGAAGAGAAATACTCAACTACGAAACAAAAACGAAACTCGTTAGTTAAAATAGTGTACAAGATTTATAAACTAACTAGATGGAGTTTTGTTTCAGAGGTGCTAATTCAGTCTACTTTGATTAGTGGCGAACAAGAAACTAACTGCTGCCTTGTCAGATTCCCATTCGATGGCACAGACGACAGCAATGAAGCCTTTGACCTTCTATGTCAGGGGTTCCCAACCTTTTTGCACCCACGTACCACTTGACTTTTTGAGAAATTTTGATGTACCACCAGACTTAAATATTTTCCTAAACTTATAATATTTCCTTTTCCCTTATGACTTTCTTGATGGGGGACAAGATCGCCAAGCACTGCGACTAGAAGTCTATTGTACTAAGCCCCAGAAATGACGCAAGCACAAGAGACACACAAAGAAAGAGACGACACAAACACATAGACAAATAACAATATTTATTGACAGTCACAAACATCCATGCCTGACCGGGATTCGAACCCGACCTCAGCAGCTCCAAAGGCTAGAATCCTAACGAGTGTGCCACCGAGAAGGCCTTCCTTTTCCCTTTCTTTTGAATTAAATTCTTGAAAGAACTTCATATTTAAAGGTTAGATATTTGTTGATTTATAGCATGCTTGTAATGAAGGAGAAATAAAAAGATTAATATGGTAAAAAGTTACAGTTTTATTTATTACCCATGAGTCGAAAAATATACAAATAAAAAATTCGTACAAACTCAGCAAAAAATTAATGATTATACAAAATATACTTTTATAGTCTTTAGTGCGAGACTTGTCGTTATTGTTTGCTTGTGACAAAAATATCAACATTGAGAGTAATGTACTTATTGTACCTCTGTTTATTTTTAATGTACAAGCGTTCAGAAAATATATTCTCACATCTATACTCTGCGTCTCACATAAGTAATACGTAACGAATGGCATCAAAAATACCGCAGCTTGACGGAAAATTAAGGGTACTTGGATTTACATCCGATCCAGAAATTAATAAAAGATTTCTCTTTGAAATAATCTTTCATGGAACTATCTTATGTACGACCGATAAAAATTTTACGGGTACCACCTGAAATTTTCCCGCCTACCACCGGTTGGGAACCCCTGTTCTAGGTGAAGAATTCGCTGTAGATGACTTAATGGCGATGACTTAATGTCTGTATTGATCGAAGTTGTTAATTCATCTTTAAAAAAATCTTTCTAAAGAATAAATTTAGGACTTTTACGTGTGAAGCAAGTCTACTTTTTTTCCCTTGATTAATATCATAAAAGAAACCGATTGCTGCCTCTCCAGATTTCCCTTTGATGCCTACACATTCACCTAAAACTCACAACCTTATAGCTAAGAACTTCCTGAAGACAATTGATGACCTGAACTCTCGAGGACTTCATGGTTTGCACTGACTGAAGTAGATTATTCATCATAAAAAATACTTTTAACGAAAAGATTTAGTACTTTTATGAATTAAGTTATTCTAAGTTGTTTCCTTAGTGAACAGAAACTATACCGATCACCTTGCATAACTTGCCTAATTAACACTTTGGTCCAATGGCTGTAGAAACATAAATGTGCACTCTTAGAATGGGCAGTCCGTTCGACTGTCCTTTACCCACTTTCAGAGCTGAAACCACAAATGCCACAGGTAAGTGAAACTTAAAATCGAACAAAAAAAATCTAGGATAAATATCGAATTTCAGTCAAACGACAGGGTCTTTTTAAATGCACATTCGGAGACTGCTATAGCGGAACGAAAGAGGTTGTCCGTCTCTCCCTCTCCGCAATGGCACTGTTTGAGCCCCCCTGCGGCTCAGTCGCCTCCTTCTCATCGGCCGATTCTACAACAGAAGACCCCATTCAGGGCCATGGAGGCTCGCCTTTCGCTGTCCCTACTTCCCCACAGAAAGATCTTCGCCAGAATACGGAATTGCTGGCGCTGGGCGCCAGGTCTGCCAACCCCCAGCTGGAGCCAAGATGGCTCTCAACTTCCTTTATCGTCTGCCAAATCCTTGGAACCTCGAGATGTCTGCATCCGCAATCATGGCATTGCCACAGACATGAAGGTCTATACCCTGCTGATTGAAGCCAAGGAGGAACTGTTAGACACTCTCAAGCCACAAGAGGAACAGTCCCGCTGCCTCGCAACAAGGGCAATTGATGCCGCCATCAAGAAGAAGAACGATCTACAATCCAAACTGGATAATCTGGAGAAGTGCCCCATCAACGACTGCAAACTCCATGCCGAAGAAGATGCGGTGAGTATGTATCGCGTTAATAGCGCGCTTAAGTATATTATGAAGATTGGAGAGTACAAAATACGATGCTAGCTGTAAGACAGCTTTTATTCGAGTTACAGTTAAACATTAACGCTACATCTCCCAAAAATCTTTTAAACAATCAAGAATCAAATAATTAAACAATTAAGTTGGTAACATGGAAACCAAGCAATTAAATTTTAAAAGAAGAAATCAATGTGATCAAGCAATTAAATTTTTAAACAAGAAAAATCAAAGTTTATAAATTAAGTCTTTTGATAGGCTTGACAATTCTTCCTGATCTCGTGCGAACTTCTGGTGATTTGACCATTTGCAATGTCGAAGGGGGAAGTGAATGCACCACTTCTCTTTGAGTTGGTGTTGCTGGACAGGAAATGTTGGATTGAAAGTTGATCGAGCTCTTGAAAGGTGGAGGCAACTCCGCAGAGGTTGGATGAACGTGAATGGTATTCCGTCGAATGGTTTTGTCACCAACCTTGATAATGGCAGATCTTGGATTCACCGATGTGAGATCGTCTGAAAATATTTATTTATTTCTAGCACGAACAATTAAAATATATTTTATATCGTTTGGCGAAAACGGTTGCCATGGAGACTAAGTGTTTATTTTTCGAAGAATTGACATTCCATGAAAGAATTTTGTGTGAGAAGCTGCTTTTTATTTACTTTAAAAATATTTTATGCTTGGTGAACCTGTGGTTCAAGTGTTAAAATTAGTAAAATTAGTTTATAAAGCGACGTTGTATAAGTAGGCAGTAATAAAAGTTATTTTTGTTAAGTGAGGACTGAAATTCTATTGAGAACTCTTCACATCTGGCGTCCGCGACAGGACCTGGTAAGCTGAATCAAAATGTTTCAAGCAGTTAAAGGCTTTAAAAAAGAAGATTTATTGTACTTGTGCCAAGAGATTATCGGGTCCTTACCATCTAAAACTACGATTTTTGCACTGAAAGAAGAAATTTTGAACAGTGATGAATACAAAGCTGATCCGAATTTTATTAGTTCTGTGTTCGAAAAAACTGTTGCTGAAAGACAGCAAAAAGAAGAGAAAAAACGCCAAGACGAGGAGGAGAAAAAGCGTCAAGACGAAGAAGATAGAAGGCTTCAAGACGAAGAACGTCAAAGGCAAGATGTAGAACGTCAGAGGCAACATGAATTAGAATTGGCCAGAATAAATGCCCGAAGAGCGTTGGATGCTCCCGAGGAAACTGCAGAGTTAACAGGTAACGTCAAAAAGAAATTCAATTTGCCTAAATTAGAATTAAGACAATTTTCTGGAGATTTAAAGGACTGGCTGCCGTTTTGGAGTCAATTCGAGCATGTACATAATGATGTAGATATTGCGCCAGAAAATAAGTTTCAATACTTGATACAGTGTACTGTTAGTAAGTCGCGAGCTCGGGAGGTTGTTGAAAGTTTTCCGCCAACCGGCGCCAACTACGAAAAAGCCATCGAATCTTTAAAATCTCGTTACGGTCGAAATGATTTACTAATTGAATTTTATGTTCGCGAACTGTTAAATCTGGTCATCCAAAATGCTGCGCGAAGTTCTCCCATAAATCTATGCGCACTATACGATAATTTGGAGTCTCAGATTCGTGCACTAGAGACTCTTGGCGTAACAACGGATAAAAGCGCTGCTCTTCTTCACCCATTAGTGGAGTCATGTTTGCCTGAAGATATACTTAGAGCATGGCAAAGACAAAGAGGCCCAGATTTCAACCACAATGGTGATCCACAAGAAAGGCTTAATGGTTTGCTAAAATTCCTAAAATCTGAAGTGGAATCCGAGGAAAGGATTTGTTTAGCGATGCAAGGTTTTGGCTTGAACCAAAAGAAAGAAAGCAATTGCTTCAAAGGTAAAAAATTTGATCAGAGGGTTAAAAAGAATAACACGCCAACAGCTTCCGGACTTTTCACGACTTCTCATACTCAGGAAACGAAAAAGATGTGTGTTTTCTGTGATAAAGCTCATTCGAGTGCAGACTGTTTTTCCGCACAAAAGATGAGTTTATCGGAAAAACAAAGAATTCTGAGGGAAAAGAATTGTTGTTTTGCCTGTCTGGCACCTGGTCACCCTGTCCGAAGATGTCGTGCATTTCTGAGGTGTTGTATTTGTGGGAAAAAACATGTACCCTTGATGTGTGAAACAAATGAAGCAAGAAAAATTGAAGAAAAGAAGACAGACGAAAAGGAAGTCGTTGACGAAGTTAACATGGCAAACATAAGTACCGGTCCTAGAGTGTTCTTACAAACTCTGAAATGCAAGCTTATTTCAGATAAAAAGGAAGTTGCCGTGCGAATAGTTCTGGACACCGGCTCTCAAAATTCTTATATTGTGAAAAATCTTGCTGAGGACATGGGATACTCACCTCTAAAGAAAGAAACTCTAATACACTCTCTCTTTGGCGGAGTTAAAACCGAAGAATTTGCTCATACAGGATACAGGATCAGGTTGAGAAATATGACGAACAATTTCACATGCAATTTTGTAGCATTAGATCAAGCTACAATTTGCAATGATATCTCACCTGTGAATTCGGGTTCATGGATAAAAGAGCTTCAGAATATGGATATATCTTTAAGCGATGTTGGAGAAAAGCCACAACCCGTCCAAGTTCTTATAGGGGCTGACATTTTTGGAAAGATTTTGACCGGCCAACGAAGAGTCTTGTCAAGCGGATTGGTAGCCATTGAGACTTTGCTTGGTTGGACTCTCTTAGGAAAAGTTCCTGAAAATGAAGCAACCTCAAACAATGCTATGCTGGTGACATCACTTTTCGTTAAAGAGTTTGACATTTCAGACTATTGGAAACTCGATTCCATTGGGATCCAGGATCCTATTGAAAAGCTGTCTAAGAGAGAGCAAGAAGATTTGACTAAAGAACAATTCCTTCAAACTGTTAGGTACAATGAAGATAATCGTTATGAAGTTCACTTGCCTTGGTTGGATAACAGTGTGCCATTAGCTGACAATCTTGAACAGGCTAAGAGAAGATTAGAAACTAAGACCAAAAAGCTGTTTCAAGAAAATTTATATGACAGCTATGAGCAAATATTTTCTGATTGGCTTCAAAATGGGATTATCGAAGAAGTACCAGTTGAAGAAATGTCTTTGTCTGCTAATTATCTACCGCATAGACCTGTCATCAAGGCTAGTAAGACTACTCCTATACGACCGGTTTTTGATGCCTCTGCTCGAGTCAAGGGATATCCTTCACTAAATGACTCTTTACATAGTGGCCCAAACTTGATTGAGCTCATACCTGATATTTTATTACGGTTTAGAGAGAAAAATATTGGTGTGATTGCAGATATAAAGAAGGCTTTTCTGCAAATCAGTCTTAGTAGAGAAGACAGAGATTACTTGAGATTTCTATGGTGGACTGATAAATCTTGTGAAAATTATAAGTTTTTCCGCCATACCAGAGTAGTTTTTGGTGTCCGCAGCAGTCCGTTTCTATTAGGAGCTGTATTGAAATATCACATTGAACAAAATGTCGCGGTTGACCCTTTCGTTACTCAGTGTCTTTTGAAGAGCTTTTATGTGGATAATCTTGTAACTAGCGTCCATAATGAAGCAGAGCTGAAGCGATTGATAAATGTTTCTAATGATCTACTGAAGACAGGTGGTTTCATACTAAGAGATTGGGAGTATTCAACTGCAGAAACCGGAGCCTCTAATGAAACGGAATTGTTAGGTCTTCAATGGGATAAAACTGAAGACAGTTTATCGCTGAGCGTCAGCTGGTTGGAAAAAGTAAATGTTGATAACGTCACTAAACGCACTATGTTGTCAGTGGCTCACAAAGTGTTTGACCCATTCGGATTCGCTTCTCCAGTAATGCTCTGCCCCAAGCTCATGCTTCAAAAAGCCTGGAAATTATCCTTAGGATGGGACGACGAAATAACCGGAACCCTTCGAGAAGAATTTATACTTTGGTTTGAAGATCTTAAAGAATTGGAGAAAGTTATCATTCCCCGCTGGATAAACGTTACTTCGGAAGATCTCGGAAGCTTCTCCATTCATACCTTTTGCGACGCAAGCAAGGACGCTTATGCCGCCGTAGTTTATCTTGTACAAGAAGATTGCAAAAAAGTGCATTTTTTAACCTCGAGATCCCGTATATCCCCTTCAAAAGTCGCAACAATACCTAGATCGGAGCTTCTTGCGGCACTGATTGGAGCAAGGTTAACGAAATCTGTGTTAGATGCTTTTGGCTGGACCGACGTTAAATGTTTCTATTGGAGTGATTCTACAACTGTTCTTACCTGGATCACGAAGCAAGAAAATTGGTCAATTTTCGTGAATAATCGGGTTCAGGAGATTCGTAGGATCACTGTAGCTTCTTCATGGCGTCATATATCTGGAGTTGAAAACCCTGCAGACTTGCCCTCCCGAGGATGTAAAGCAAGTGCTTTAGTGAAAAGTAGATGGTGGGAGGGGCCAAGATGGTTAGGCTCTTATGAAGACAAAGAAGCGCACATTGATTTTGAGCTTGATGAAGAGGAAATACTAAAGGAAAAGAAGAAAAACTCTGTTCCGGCCTTGGTTTCCATTAAGCAGAATTCGTCTACCGGGTGGTTTTATGAGCGTTTCTCGAAATACCAATCGATTGTAAAATTAGTGGGTTGGATTTTGAGATTTGTTACAAACTGTCAACGCAATGTTCAGCACAGGAAGAAAGGATCTCTGGACACCGAAGAATATAGAGAAGCTGAGAAAAAAGTTATAAAATTTATCCAAGCGGAATCTCTTATCAACGAACATGACGAAAAGCTCAAATCGCTGAGTGCGTATAAGGATGCTGACGGCATAATACGACTAAAAACGAAAATTGTTCTGATGGAAGATACAGAGGAATTTAGAGAACCAGCTATTCTCCCATCCAATCACGAAGTTGTCAAGAGGTTAATACTTTCCCATCACATCGAAAATAGTCATGCCGGAACTCAAATTCTTCTGAATATCTTGAGAGAGCATTTTTGGATATTGAATGGAAGAAAAACAGTGAGATCAGCTCTCTCAGGATGTATTCCGTGCAAAAGATTTTCCTCTAAAGGTTGTGAAGCTGTATCTGCTCCGTTGCACGAAGATCGAGTACGTCAAGCCAATGCGTTCGAGATTTGTGGAACTGATTTAGCGGGCCCTCTATTTCCGAAGGACGGACAGAAGGCTTGGGTGTGTATCTTTACGTGCGCCGTGTATAGAGCAGTTCACTTAGAGCTTGTGACATCACTTTCAACCGAAAGCTTTATGTTAGCTCTAAGAAGATTTATAGCCCGGAGAGGCAGGTGTGAAACAATATATTGTGATAATGGAACTAATTTTGTCGGGGCTTCCAACTTGCTTAAAAATTTAGATTGGAACCGCATCTGCAGTGATAATGTTCTTCATCCAATCAAATGGAAGTTTAATCCCCCTTCTTCACCCTGGTGGGGAGGATGGTGGGAGCGGCTCATCAGTGTGCTTAAAGGTCTTCTGAGAAGAATACTAGGAAGAACAAGTCTAACACATGAAGAATTAATAACTGTTCTTTGTGATTGCGAATCTGTAATAAACTCTCGCCCCTTAACCTACATAGACGAATGTGACTCAGAACTTGTCCCTCTTACACCTGCCATGTTTCTTCAGGATATCAAGCTATCGGGGGTTCCTGACTGTGATACTGCTGATCATAAAAGTCTCAACAAGCGCATCAAGTACAGAGTAGCTTTGCAGGAAAACCTTCGAAAAAGGTTTCGGTCTGAATATCTTGGATCATTGATACGCAGGTGTGGAAAAAGTAAAACCTCGAAGATAAATGTGGGGGACATTGTGCTCATAAAAAGTGACAACACCAATCGCATCGACTGGCCTCTGGGAAAAGTAACAGAAGTTCTACCTGGAAAAGATGGAGTTTGTCGGCTCTTCAAACTCAAAACGTCGCGTGGAGAGATTCTTCGTCCCATTCAGCGCGTCTTCAGTTTGGAAATTTCTTCGAGCGATTCATCATTTCCACTGGATGAAGAAGCGTTACGTACGAAAATAGTCTCTACCAAGAAAGCTGATCTGAAGTGCTCCAGCAAGGACAAGAAAAGTTGGACTGCAAAAATCCCTAAGAGACTAGATCTTTAGTGTGAAGTTGAGTCGTGGAACTTCCACTACTCAAGGTGGGAGGATGTGAGATCGTCTGAAAATATTTATTTATTTCTAGCACGAACAATTAAAATATATTTTATATCGTTTGGCGAAAACGGTTGCCATGGAGACTAAGTGTTTATTTTTCGAAGAATTGACATTCCATGAAAGAATTTTGTGTGAGAAGCTGCTTTTTATTTACTTTAAAAATATTTTATGCTTGGTGAACCTGTGGTTCAAGTGTTAAAATTAGTAAAATTAGTTTATAAAGCGACGTTGTATAAGTAGGCAGTAATAAAAGTTATTTTTGTTAAGTGAGGACTGAAATTCTATTGAGAACTCTTCACAACCATTTCTTCTATTTTTCCTCCGACCCATTTTCTAGGTCCAGCCTGTACTCTGACATCTTCTCCAGGATTCATTGATGGTGGCGATCGCTGGGGAATTATGTTTTGATTGGCAGCTGCAGTTTTCTTCTCTCTGAGGAGACCCTGTGATTCAGTTGCACCTTCTACAACTCTTGGCTTGAGAGAACTTGTCGTAGATGGCAGCAATGATCTCGTAGTTCTGCTCATCAGGCGTTGGTTGATGGACATGAGGCCAGCTTCTCGTGACGTGTTACGAATATTCAGTAAAGTTAGGGCTATGTCAGAGTTGTCTTTTTGGCATCTCTTAAGTAAAATTTTAGACGCTTCTACGGCCCTTTCTGCCAGTCCGTTGGATTGTGGATGATAGGGACTTGGAATTTTCTTTTGTATCCCCCAGCTATCCAAGAACTCGGTGAACATTTTTGATGCGTATTGTGAACCATTATCTGATTCCATTACTTCTGGAACCCCATGTACCGAAAACCATCTCTTCAAAACTTCAATGCAGTCTCTTGTAGTAGGGTGTTGCAGTTTCTGAAAATCATAAAATCCAGAATAACTGTCTGCAATAACTATGTAAGAATTTTTGTTGAATTCAAAAAAGTCTGATGCTACTCGCTGAAATGGATAGTTCCAAGTAATTGTCGTGAAAGAAGAAAACAATGGATAGAGGCTATGACGTGATCATGTTTCTCCTAAATCGTAAGCTGTAGACAACTTGCTTTGCAGAAAGTATAAAGAATAGCTCATTGTGTAAAAGTTAAGAAACAAAAGAGAGGTTTTTTTTTTTTAAGTTTTCAGCTACTTTTCTTTAATGTTTGAGTTATTAATTGCATAACTGTTTGTTGTTCAAAAAGTTATAGTAAAAAGCGACAGTATAAATATCTAAATAATAGATGGCAGCTTTTCAATTGAAATTAAATTAAAAAAAAAAAAAATGTATGAATGCTACATGCATTTGAGTTGTTAAATAAAATTATAAACTTAGATACAATGATTTTACAAAGTGAAAACGACCTGGGTCAGATTCTGGGTGTATAATAACGCAGCTTTTGGGTAAGTTGTCGCTCTGCGCTTTGAAAAAGCCTGGTTCCTGGTAAAAATCCGAACGTTTAAGAAATAAAACAAATTTAATAAGAAAGCAATTGAAAACTCTAGATATGTCGTCTGCACGCGTCGTTGTAAACTTTAGTAAACAAACCCACGAACAAAACAAGAACTAATTTCTGCGAGTTTTTAAAGTTAAATATTAAATTAAACAATTTTTTTTCGATAGTTTAACCAGGATATTCGGAATCAGCGTTGTTTTGTTTATTAAGAAAAATTAGTTTTGAAATGTTTTTAAAAAATACGGGAATTGTCCTTTTTCTCGCGCTAGATGGCGTTACTAGCCCACCTTAATTCGTTTGTTTGTTTACAATTATTTTATGATAGCGCTTGCAAATACGAAATTTAATGTTGTAATCTTTTTGTTAGCCAAAGTGGTTTTTGTTAAAAAAAAAAAAAGAGTATGTTTTATAATATATTTTAAAGTTTTCTTTTCAAAAATGTAAAACTGTGTGGTACCGTTTTGTAAGTTTTCTTCGCGGAAGAAAGGTCCCGGGACTTCATTTCATCAGTTTCCTGTTGATAAAAACTTGAGTGAACGATGGCTAAAATTAATTTCCCTTATAGTCAGGTCGCCAAGGGGGGGAACCCTGCACTGAGATGTTAAGTTTTTTTTATTGATGATTCTTATAGATTCGAGGGTGTAGATTACGAATCTGGAAGGTACTTTTTTGGTACCCTTGAGCATTTTTAGTTATTCAAGATGGCGTCTCCGCCATCTTGAATTTTGTAATCTTAATATTTGACGATCTATTCGACCAAAGTGAATAGTTTTTGTGTTTATAGATGCATTAAGTAATAAAGATATACAATTATCAAGAAAATTTCAAAAATAAAAAATTCAAAATGGCGGAATCCGCCATATTGGATATTTCACTTTTTATATTTTTGTTTTATATTTAATCCAACAAAATATTTATATTTTAACTATAATTTTTATACCTAGTTACTATACAACATTATTTTGAAGAAAATATAAAAAATAAAGATGGCGGCATGCGCCATATTGGATTTTTTCCCCGTTTACATATAGCGATCCACATGTCCTAAATTAAAAATTCTTTTTATTTTAGTTATATCTTAATTTTAGTTTCTATTTCAAATTTAATATGTAGATTATTAATTTAGAAGATATTTTTTCGCTAGTTTTCAGTATTTTTTTATATTTAAGATGGCGTCTTCCGCCATATTGGATTTTTCTTCCTAATTAAATTTTTCGGGTTCTTTTGGGCCAAAATTAATAATTTTTTTCTTTTATAGGTGCATTTTGAGGTAAATAATTACTTAAAAATTTTAAAAATCCGAAATCAAGATGGCGGCTTCCGCCATCTTGGAATTTTCACCTTCTAATATTACGTGATCCACTGGCTCGAAGTTAAAAATTCTTTCAGTTTTACTTGTATATTTTATTATAAAATGCTTTAAAATCATCATAAAGCTTTATTTAAACACTTAAAAAACCAAATTCAAGATGGCGGATTCCGCCATCTTGGATTTTTTACCATCTACTATTGCGTGATCCATTGGTGCGAAATTCAAAATTCTTTCTACTTTAGTTGTATTTTTCAGTAACAAATGGTTTAAACTACATAAATGGGGAACACAATTGCAACATATCTGAATTTATGGCCATTTAAGATGGAATCTTTCTCATTATTAGATTTTTTACCGTTAGTATTAGGCGATCTATTATCTCGAAATTAAAAATTCTTTCTTTGTTAGGTATATTTTTACTACAGAATTATCGCTATGTCTTCTTCTAACTGTATAGAAATATGTAAACTCAAGGCCTAGCTTAGAGATGCTGGCTTTAAAGTTATTCCTACAATTCTTTTTGGACCATGGCATATGCTTTTATGTAGTTTCAATCCACTTTTAATTTATTCCAAACTCCGGCATGTGTCGCATAACGTGATCTGACTTTTAAAAAGTTCTTTAACACATTTTCGGGCATTTTTTCCATTTTCTGAAATTAAATAATGCATATTATTCATAGTTTTGAGGACCAGATGCAAATAAATAGGGTAGACTTGGATAACAACTTCAATATGAAGGGACCAATATCCTGCTCTTCCGGCCCCCACATATAACATCTCGAAGAAAACAGGTTGCAATAAACAGTTCACCGATACTCTACTAATGTTGCGATTCGCACCCTTTAATTATATAACTGATCGAAGATCTCCGCTGCAGTTTGGCTGAGATTCCTCATATAAATCTATAAATCCCGCAGGACTTATTTTGCAAACATTCTTGAAGTCCTGAAGTTTTGGAAACTTCTTACCTTTCTGCATCTGTAGGACTCCTACAAACATACTATAGGCAAAACTTTGGATAGACCACTACCCAATATTAACCCCACACACACAACCTATAGCACTTATCAACATGATGATTTGCAAAGCCACCCTACAAAACTGATGATCCCAAGTAAATGGCCAAATTCTTGACCAGCTAATTTAGTGAGTCCTTGGGCTTCTGCTAAAGATGTGATGTCATGTCATGGTTGTACCTGGATTCTGGATAAGAATTAGGTATCGTCTAACAGAGGATGATACTTTACAGTAGTTTCTGGTTGAATCTGAAATTCGTATTTTCGGCTCATTTAAGTATTCATTTAACTCTGGATAACATTCTGAGAATGTATTTGAAGAATTTGAAATCTTTATAAGAAGAGAAACTAAAGAGAAACTATTCCATCACATAACAGTCTAAGCGGTAACTCTGTTGTTAAAGAACATTCAAGAGTCATAGGTGGTTTTTTTTTAAGATTACATAAACGATCTTTAGTTTATAAGGAATGCAAGGTATGGCTTTAGACATTATTTCTTTATTTTTTGTTTCTTGAAACTGTATCCCTCTATTTTTTTATTAGGTTACCACTTCTTCTGGTTGAATACAGTCTTTCTTTCAGAGTTTTCTGAATGTTTATTAACTCTTGATCCCATATTCATATAATCGTGCCGCTAAACGAGATCTCAGCAAGTTCAAAGCCATTACTTCTATTAATGAACTCCTCCTGCCATTACTTCGATTTATGAATTCCCTACCCACAAGATGTGAGGAGGAGGGGTATTGAGCAGAGCCCTCCATCCCTAATGGTGGGGGTCTCTAGTATTAAGAGGATACAAGCTTACGCAATCTTGCGTTCCTTAGTGTAAGAGTAATCTTGTTTGAAAAGAGGAAGCATTTTATACGAGTAGGGCTCAGTAATTGTGCCTGATGAATAACAAAATATTTAAAATACTTAACTTAATACGGTGGAAAACATATTTAATATATTTCCTTCAACATTCATGGTTTTAAAGTATTTCAAACACAATAAAGAAAAAAAATTGAAAGAATTTTTAATTTCGCACCAATAGATCACGTATTATTATAAGGTAAAAAAATCCAAGATGGCGGAATCCGCCATCTTGAATTTGGTTTTTGAGGTGTTTAAATAAAACTTTAGGGCGATTTTAAAGCATTTTATAATAAAATATACAAGTAGAATTGAAAGAATTTTTAACTTCGAGCCAGTGGATCACATAATATTAGAAGGTGAAAAATCCAAGATGGCGGAAGCCGCCATCTTGATTTTGGATTTTTTGAATTTTTAAGTAATTATTTACGACAAAATGCACCTATAAAAGAAAAAAATATTAAATTTGGCCTAAAAGAACCCGAAAAATTGAATTAGGAAGAAAATCCAATATGGCGGAAGACGCCATTTTAAATATTAGAAAATACTCAAAACTAGCGAAAAAATATCTTCTAAATTAATAATCTACATATTAAAACTGAAATAGAAACTAAAATTAAGATATAACTAAAATAAAAAGAATTTTTAATTTAGGACATGTGGATCGCTTTATATAAACGGTTAAAAAATCCAATATGGCGGATGCCGCCATCTTGATTTTTTATATTTTCTTCAAAATAATGTTGTATAGTAACTAGGTAGTAGGTATAAAAAATATAGTTAAAATATACATATTTTGTTGGGTTAAATATAAAACAAAAATATAAAAAGTGAAAAATCCAAAATGGCGGATTCCGCCATTTTGAATTTTTTATTTTTGAAATTTTCTTAATAATTGTATATCTTTATTACTTAATGCATCTATAAAGACAAAAACTATTCACTTTGGTCGAATAGATCGTCAAATATTAAGATTACAAAATTCAAGATGGCGGAGACGCCATCTTGA
Source organism: Hylyphantes graminicola (assembly GCA_023701765.1). Classification (NCBI taxonomy): domain Eukaryota; kingdom Metazoa; phylum Arthropoda; class Arachnida; order Araneae; family Linyphiidae; genus Hylyphantes; species Hylyphantes graminicola. Next base: position 60,246,521 of record CM043120.1, on the reverse strand, counting down.
ATAACTAAAAATGCTCAAGGGTACCAAAAAAGTACCTTCCAGATTCGTAATCTACACCCTCGAATCTATAAGAATCATCAATAAAAAAACTTAACCGCTCAGTGCAGGGTTCGGCCAAAAAACGGGGTTTGGCGACCTGACTATTAAAGACTTTTCGGAATATGAAAAGTCTGCCTCATCTGTTGTCAGCAGCTAACATTTTGTATCCAACCCATTTTTCTGCAGGAATAAACGGGACACGGAATCTTGGGTGATTTATATGTCGAGATCCAGGACTTGTCTCTTTGTGTATGACAAGTTTTAAAAATACTCCATCAATTTTATGAAAAATATTCACCTTAGATATCAGTAAACGATTTCAATCTTGTAAAAGTTTGTAAAAATTAAATCAATAATATTTTACCAGTATCTTTGTTTCATTTTTTAGGATATGGAAAAAAATTTGAGAAGTCAGATAATTTGTTAACATAAAATATTTTACTAATGTCAAACACATACGCCGGTTCTTGCGAATTGGTGTGTGATAAACAAAAAAAGGCTTTACGATTTTCCACAGGAGTGCCTCGAAGCGTGTGCTTCCGGATGGTTTGTCACCCAAATTATTTCTCTGCGACAGAAAAGTTTAACGTAAGCATTTTAGCAAGTCTGTGGCGAGTAGAAGATTGAGGAATAATGTTCTGATGATTAATAATTATATTATTTTTCACCGTTGCAGATTGCTTTGACTAACGGAAAAAACTAATCTACAGTTAGAGCGATAGTCACAACGTTATTGTTATTCCACCTAACTAATAAACCGTTAATACTATTAATTTATCACGCTTTCTGAGGCTTGGGTGCAAATACCAAGTGAATTCAAAGGCCATTGTGTTTTCTAGAACTACCTTCATGGTACCTAAACCTTTTAGACCCCGTCAGATGGCGCTCAATTAGCCTTACACAGCATCAAAGCCAGCAAATCCTTGAAAACTAGTCGTTTTTTTATACAAATAGTGAATGGAACAAGTAGAGTGATTCGGTAACGGTATTTTTGAAAAACTTGAGCATTCTCTCTTGAAACCGCAAAATCGTGATAGCTCTTCGGGCTAAAGGTGTTTACTTGTTGTCTATACCATGCGCTTCGCAGGTTCTCGAATAAAACTAATTCATTCAAAAAGAAAGAACTTCAACATCTCTATTATAAATAAATATGAATATTTTATGAAATAAATTATGTAAAATGCGCATTTCATACTCATATTATTAATAAAAGTTCTAAAATAACATTTATTAGTAGTTTAATATCTCCTTCACATGTCGAAAACATTTTAGATGGAAAATAAACTTGATATTGGACGGCTTTTCGCATCATCTATAAAATTTTAATATTAAAATCATTTCTTTTAAAAAATTCTTCGGTAATCAAAAATTCTTCGTTAAGGCATATGGATATTTTATATGTACATGATTTTCACGTTGCAGCCAAGGAGTTTATCAGAATGTTCGTTATAAGCAGGATATTACAACATTAAGGTCGCTGGGAAATTTAAGGGGCTAAGCATTTATTTCATTGTAAACGAGATGTTGTTGTAGTTGTAACAGATTTTGACTGAACTATTATTTCTAAGGGGTTGGGGAGCCCAGTCGGTTAAAAATGTGCGACGAATAGGATCTCTTTAGAAACACTTCAGATGGCGCTGATTTAAGGTTATGAGACTAATGTTAAGCGTTTTATCGAAAAAGTTGCATTATCATCAGCAATGCCAGCAACTCCTTAAGAACTACGTCATTTTTTTATAGAAATAAAAAAAACTGATACAAATCATTTGCGTCGGTATCTATATTTTTCAAGAGCCTGAACATTTTCTTTTATACCCGCACAATTGTGTGCCTCTGGCCGTTAAGGGATACCACGTGTGGAGGTCGTTCACGTTAAATATGCTTCAAAGTTTCAATGCTGCGTACGATGACACCTTTAACGGCTTCGTTGAGTGACTACTCAGGTATTGGCTCCTCTCTTAACTTTGATTCTAAATTACGAAGCCTGTCGCCAGTAGCCCTCGACAGAGGTGCCGATCCCCCCCAGAGACAACGACGCACCCCCCCCCCTAGAATTTTTTAAATACCCCCCCCCCTAAAAAAACAACTTATTTTTAATTTTTTTAAAATATATTATCTTTACAGCAAAAGCTATCGGTAATCTAGGTAATCGGTAAAAGTTCCGCTCAAAATTCATGTAATTATATTCTTTTTTTAAATCCATAAAAATAGCCGGACACGTGATCCAATCAAAAACAGCTTCCAATTCCTTCCTTTCAACTCTTAATGCATAAAAATGCACTCTTCGCTTTTTATCTAATGCAGCACAATTGACATCATTAAACAAATTAGAATTATTTTATAATGTTTACAGATATAGTTTCACTTAAAAAAGTTACTATTTATTAAATTACTATAATTAAAATTATAAATATTAAACAAAATTTTTACCGTAAAACTTGGAACTGAACTACTTAACTAAATTTAATCACTCACACAATTGATCCCAGATGACAAGTATATTCCTACTGTTTCTAACTAAAGCAATCATCTAGTTTCTCTTCGAGTATAATTTGGAGGTCAAATGGCTTGGGCCTGAGTTACGCCAGATATATTAACCGAAGGTCATTCATTCAAAGAAATGTTATACAAGATTCAGAATATTTATGATGTCAACTATAACAGCCATTAAGAAATGTTTATGAGAAATAATTGTCAGCACATTGCTTTCTTCGACGCCGGGCCTCTTAAAATAGAATTATCATTTTGCATATTGTTAAAGATTTTAGTTGCGATTCCTTAGGTTAGTGTATCAAGTGCTTAATGTATCAAATTAAGGGTTTTATTCATTAAATTACTTATAATGCGAGTTTAATTATTAAAAAGTGCAATTTTGCAATTGTTATCATTGCAAAAAATTTCTATTAAATTCAACAAGATAGGATCACTAATTAGGAAAAGGCCGTTCCTTCCTTGCGGTTTAGGAGGCTAGGTCTAAAGACAGCTTAAACCTCAACATGTAATTCTACAGTATTCACCAAATAAATATCTAGAAATCGATAATAAAAATTATTAATATATTTAGTGCTTAACGAAGGGAAGGAGGAGTGGGGTAACATTTTTAAAATCTAATTTCTTGAAAGCTGACATCAAATTCTTGCTGATGAAGAGGGAAATTTGTTAAAAAAATCCGGCCACTCTACTGTATTCTAACCAAGATGTGTAATTTTCTATCTTTAATATTCTTTAGTCGTCTTTATACAAAAACCAGCCAAGTAAAAATTTTTGAGATCCAGGTGCACATTAAAAAATATAAAACAAAGCTTTTCATTATTAATATTGATCAATATTTTTGGCTCCCAAAAGTGTTTAAAGTGTAAAATGTGGAAAATTATCAGTAATATCAAACATAATTAACTTCTCAGTATTTGTATCCTTTCTTTATTTGCCTAACCTTCTTGAAGGATACAGACGTATAAACTCGTCAAGAAGGTTTATAAGAGGGTTTCTGACCAAGCACACAAGCCAGAAAATATATATCTAACAACCAACCAACCCGTCAAATTACTGTTTTTCCAGCAACACACAATTTTTAAATTTTTATAAATTTATTAATTTTATTAAATTCCAAAATTTGAAGCATGGCGGAGTCCACCAAGGTTTATAACCACCTACTACAGAATTCTTTAATTAAGAAATTAAATTTTCAGTTAAAATTTTAATTGAAATCTCAAGCAGTAAAAACAAGTTTACATTTCTACCAATTTGCTTTTTCAGAGGGGGTTAGCAAGATTAAAATATTCAAATTATATAATTGAAAATCTTACCGGCAGAATCTTTTAAATAATACTTCAAAATAAGCTCTTGGAGTATTTATAGCATTGTGCATTTTAACTTCATTTAGTTTAAAATAGATCAAATGGATGCATTTAATAAAGGAGTATATATGATGCTTCCCCCCTCCGATTCGGAATCAACTATCTCACAATTAAAAAAAACTGTTAACAACACTTCTAAGCGGGAAAATTGCTCGCATGCCATTGGTCAAAAAGAAATATTCAGGAGTCATCATTTAATGGAATTGTATATGCTATACAGACAGAAGGCAGATGCGAAAGTGTTTTGTTGAAAGTGTTTGAAAGTGATGGGTTGTTTATGAGTAATAAATGTCAGAAAGATTCGTTAGGCCTACGCGATATTCCATTATCTATGATCTTCTTTCTGTAATGTTTTTTATTAAGGATTTTGGTTACCATTTTTGATTCGTGAAGGTTGGGGGGGGGGGGAGATGATTATAAAGAACAAGTATTTGTTAAAGTGGCATCTTAGACAAAATAAACCATTTATATTGAAAATTTTCTAATTTTTTTCGACCCCCCCCCCCCCTAAAATTTCAATGACGCAGTCTGCGTCGCTGCCCCCCCCTGTAGGCACCCCTGGCCCTCGAGGAGAGTGTGACGATAATAGAAGAGATTAGCGGAGAACGTGCTAAGTGACATTTTCGATTATTTTTTTTAGATTTTCGTGTCAATAAAATATTATTCTATCCATTTAAGTTAGCAAGTTTCCCCCTTTTCATAAACTTAAACTTGAGTAGATAATTAACCGCTTTCAAGTTCCATATTCAACGGATTTAAAATACTAACTAAAAACTTTATAGCTCGTTTTCACCTTTTTGAAACTTACCACGTTCTTCCACTAGGCAGAGGCTAACCGCATAGGCACCGTTCACGCATTACTTGTACGCCCATACGGGTATTAACGCCCATGAACTCGATCGGGAACTTTGTTTTCTCTAAAAAAAACATCAATCTAGCCATTTACAATGCAAGTTCAAAAAATAGCAAGCATGTTTTGAACCCGAGACATTTTGAATACAAACCTCTTAAGCTACCACTAAGCTGCGGCATTCAAGGATGAATCCAACTAAAACTGTTAATAAGCCTTGATCCTGCGCAGTTATTACCCTTACGAGCAATGCTAGTACGGTGCCCATGCAAGTAGAAACTCCGTTTAAACTAACCTAACCAATTATTTCTCAATCAGTGTACGGCCACCTGCGGCACGAAGGGGTGCCGCAGCCGGCGCGTGCAGTGCGTGTGGCGAGACGGGGGGCCAGCGCCACCTAGCGCCTGCAAGGGAGTGCCGCCGCACGCCTCAGCCCCTTGCGGGAGGACGCCCTGCCCAAAAGGTAGGAATCTAAGGCCTGTTTTATAGCTTGTCCTAAGCACACAGAGTTAAGAAGGAAATGGCTATGTTTCACAAAAGAGGGATGGTCCGTCCCAGAGATCTAGTAGAATATCTGTCGAACTATACTTCTGTATCAATAGCATCATCTTTATTAAACAGGTCCTTCAAAGCTGGTAGACAATAAATTTTTAAACTTTATTTTAAATACTTATATTCTTCATACAAAGCATCCTTCCTTTCACAAACAAATCAATAGTCTTTTAGTAATATGTATAAGCAATTGTATGATAGTGTGAATCAATACATAGTCTGTACCCATGTTTTCCTATACTTGTTTTGAATCTCAACATTTACATTCAAATGTCAATATTTTTACTTGATAAATCCCATGAATAAAACAAATGATTTATTCTGACTTTGTACACTATATTTTAATTTCCCGAATTCACTTTTCCTCGTGAATTATAGAAAATGCAAGAAAAACGAGTGATTGCATACATTTTTTATTTTCTACACAATATTGGTTGTTCACATTTTTATGAAAAAACTAGCTGTTATACCCGACGTTGCACGGGTAGAGGTGAAAAAATATTTTAATTGTCAATGAAACTATTTTTTTTCTTTCATTTGAGTTACATAAGATATGAAGATTACCCAGTAATTTTCCATTTAATTACCCATCTTGGATAGAGTAATAATTAGCATTAATTTCAAAAATACCTTTGATAAGCTCAAATTAAAAAGAATACATTTTTAAATAAAAAAAAATCAGTAAGAATTAAAAATAAGCTACTCCAGAAAACAGCAAACGATTTGCATTTTTTATATAGGTCAGTTCAATTCATCTATAATTTAATCCGTTATAGAATAATAAGCTTATGTTGCTGTTACCGTTCGTTATTAAGTACAGAATCCCGCTACTTATATAACCTTAAAAATTCAAAATTTTAGAAACGCTATAAAACTCACCGATAAAGTCATCCTATAATTACCTGAAAATTTTTTGTTGTTGCTCATTTAGCAAATTTGGCTAGGAAAAGATCTAGCTACCAACACACCCATTCAGCTCTCGTGCGATAACCTTCACACAACCAGCTAATAAAAAAAAATGCTCATTTGGTACGTTTTTTGTAATAACTTGGCCAGTTTGGCATGAATCTCCAGTGCTATGGCCTTCAAAAGCCAACATAGTTCAGTATTAGCTTAACTATGCATTAAAAAAAATTCATAATTCAAATTAAATAAAAACAATAAATCCTAGAAAGGAGACTGGTTGGACTACGTCACTTGAAACGTATCAATTATTTTTCAAATTATGAATTTAGCAACAGAAAAAAAAATTCAATTTTGATTATTTTCGTTAAAAGTTTTATTTAATTTCTTCTGCTGAATAATGGCATCACGAAAGGGAAAAAATGATCGGATTTGAGCGAAAGTGGTGTATTTTTTCTAGAAAATGTTCGAAAACGATAGAAGGAATGGTCTGATTCAAAAAATTCTTAGCCTATGTTTGTTCCGGAGTTGAGATGAATTTTCGTGCCAAGTTTCGTGACGATCTGTTGCGTGGTTCTTTACATTTCGTGCCTTATACAAATAGACAAAAAGCAGTTGCCTTTTATGTATATAGATAAGTTTAGGTGATGTGTGAAGAGAAAGACTCAACTACGAAACATACAAACATTAATTTTATTTTATATGATCTATAAATTGCTTAAAAACGTTGACTAGATTAAAAATTTAGAAAAACTCTGTACAGCGTTTAAGATAAAAGAGGTGACATTTTATTAAAAACATAACTTTTTTTAAAGCAAATATGCGAACTCTAATTTGCTTATAATTTTTTTTACATAAGTACAAAACTCGTAAACATGATGTTGATACCTAGAGATTTATGAAACTGTAGTTACTTAGGTTAGGGTATCTGAAAAAAAAAAATTATAGGGAAAAACCACAGTTTGAAAATAAAAGAAAGATCAGCTCATGTAGCATACATCAAAGCAAGTACATAAAAGAAGTTGCATGAAGATAGTTTAGCTCATGTAGCATAATCATTAGACTGTTCCAATACAGTTACATTCTGAAATGCCATACATATGGCATCCAGCAAATAATGGGAAAAAATAATAAAGATATACTAAAATACTTGAAATTTTGTTCATATGTATTTACAGACAGCTATTTTATGTATTTACAGAAAAAGCTTTAAAAATTCATAAAAATGTTGGCTGCATGTTTGAAGATCTATTTCAGATAGAACAACCTGTATCCTAAAATCACAACTAAATAAGTTTACTGTTAAATCAGTCTACTTTGTTTTCTTCATTGACAGTGAACAAGAAACTAATTGCTGCCTTGTCAGAGACCTTCTGGGTGGCGAGTACTTAAGGTCTGCATTGACAGAAGTAGATTATTCATTAAAATCTTTCTAAAGAATAAATGTAGTATTTTTATATGTGAAATCAGTCTACCTTTTTCCTTGATTATTGTCAAAAAAGGAACCGACTGATGCCTCCTCATATTTATCTTTGATGGCAAAGCCTACACATTTACCTAAAACTCTCAACCTTCTATCTAGGTGAAGAACTTGATGAAGGCAATTGATGACCTGAACTGGAGAGGACTTCAGGTTTGCACTGACCCAAGTAGACAAACTGAAGTAGATTATTCATCATAAAAATATTTTTAAAGAAACAATTAAGTACTTTCATGTGTTAAATTAGTCTACGTTGTTTGCTTGGTGAACGAGAAACTGACCACTGTCTTGTCAGATTTCCCTTCAAAGGCACAGTCAAAGCCCTCAACCTCCTAGGTGAAGAAATCGCTAAGGATGACTTGATAATCTGTACTAGTTAGGAATTAAGGTTAGCAAGACAGAAGTAGATTATTCAATCATAAAAAATCTTTCTTAAGAATAAATTCAGTACTTTTATACGGTCAACTTTGTTTCCTCGATCAATGGCAAACAAGAAACCTTGTCAGATTTCCCTTCGATGGCACTGATGGAGTACTTGACCTTCTAGATGAAGACTTACTGAGGATGACTTGACGATTTGAGTGTATAAAGACTTCAATGATAGAAGTACATTATTCATCATAAAAATCTTTTTAAATTATAAATTAAGTACTTTGATGTATTGACAGTCTACATTGTTTCCTAGATTGAACGTTAACAAGAAGACGATTGCTCTTTGTTAGATTTTCCTTTGATGGCACGGTCGAAGCCTCAACCTCCTACATGAAGAAATCGCTGAGAACAGGTAGATAATCTGAACTGGTTAGGACTTAAGGTCTGCACTAACTGAATTAGATTATTCATCATGAAAAATCTTTCTCAAGGATAAATTTAGTACTTATATATGTTAAATCAATCTACTTTGTTTCCTTGATCGATGGCAAACAAGAAACAGACTTTTGCCTTGTTAGATTTCCCTTCGATGGCACAGACACTGATGAAACCCTTGACCTTCTCGGTGAAGAACTTGCTGAAGACGACTTCATGACCTGAACTGGTGAGGTCTTAATGTCTCCACTGACCGAAGTAGATTATTCATCTTAAAAAATCTTTTTAAAGTGTAAATTTCACACTTTTATACATTGAACCAGTCTACTTGATTGACCGCAAACAAGAAACCAACTGCTGCCTCGTCAGATTTCCCCTTGATGGCACAGACGACACTGATGAAGCCCTTGACCTTCTAGGCGAAGAAATTGAAGAGGACGACTTAGTGATCTGAACTGGTTCGGACTTAAGGTCTGCACTGACTAAAGTAGATTATTTACCATGAAAAATATAATTTAAGAAAAAATTTAGTACTTTTATAATTTAAATAAATCTACTTTGTTTCCTTGATCGATGGCGAACAAGAAACCGACTGCTGCCTCGTCAGATTACCCTTCGATGGCGCAGATGACACAGATGAAGCCCTTGACCTTCTAGGTGAAGAACTTGCTGAAGACGACTTGATGACCTGAACTGGGGAGGACTTAAGGTCTGCGCTGACAGAAGTTGAGGAACTAAGTCCCGAGGCCACCGAAGAAGGCAGCAGAGAAGTTGGTAGGTCGAAAGATCCGGAGAACCGCTGGTACATGCTGGTCTTCTTTTTATCTGTTTTCTTGGATTCAATTGCATTGAGGTTTTTCTTGGCACTGATAGCGGTGAGAATGAGGCGGTGGATGTTTTGGAAGGTTTCATGGCTTTTTTGCATGGATTTGACGGCACTGAAACAAAGGAAACATTATTCATGTTGTGTTAACCCTTTCAGTCCCAGTGATGCCATTTGGAATCATCACTTTCAATATTTTTTTCCAAATGTTTATGTCCCATTATGACATCCAAATACACATCATTTGATTCTTCACACTTTGTTCCATTAGACAATATTTTACATTAATCTCAATAGAAGTCAGAACTACTATTTTTTTATTTAGAAAATAGCTAACAAGCGTTTCACCTTATACTTGAAAAGTTCACTTCAGTTCCACATATTTAAAACAGAATTTAAATTATTTCGGTTAAAATAATTACTAAATTTTTTTTAATAATATGGTCAAATACCTTAAAATATATAACTCGAAGTGTTTTTAGGTAATATATATATATATATATTTTCAGTGGTAATTTCCTAAGACATTTTGCTTCAACACAAATAGTAGAATTTACTACTATTATAATAGTAAATTCTACTATTTGTTTTTTTGCAATTTTTGCCGTTTTTTTTTTTTTGTATACTCACAAAAAAACCCAGCAAAACTTGTTATTTACTTATAGCACATTAAAATTGAGTACTTTTACTGCTCAAACCCTCCAATTAAATTAAATTTATGTACCCCTCAGAAAATATTAAATGCTACTTTTTTCCCCTCAAAATCCCTGCCAAAACATACTTTTTAATAGATAATTACTTGAAAAATATGTTTATTTAAAGATTATAAGTTTTCATTTTTTCAGGAATGAAGATAGGTTAAGCTTTTTCTGAAAAATTAAGATAAGTACTGCACTTTAGGTCTGAGGCATTTTCTATGGTCTCATACACAAATCATGGAGTATAATACCACCTTCACTAGATACAAACACTAAATTACACAAGCTTTTAAGTGAAACAGAATTGTAATTCATACTTAATAGAATACTCCAAGTCATAGCATTTCCCCTGTAGCTCCCGGTGCATTTGGTTTACTTCAATCTAAAACATAAACAGGATTGGATTTTTACCAGTAAAAACTAGTTTTTACCAAGACATGGTAAAAACTTGGTATTTACTGGTAAATACCATGTTTTTACTGGGAAAAACCCTTTTTACTCCCTATGCTTAAAAACAAATATTTCACAATCTGTATATAATTTATGCTTATTATATGTCGACACATGTGTGTATAATTGGACAGGTGTTGTTCTTGATGTTTATAATTTTTTCTTCTTCCTATTGTGGTATGAATATTTTTGAAAAAAAAATATATATAGTAATTTGCATTAAATATTTATTCCACATCAATGCCATAATAAAAAGAAAACTATAATTCATCATCATCAACAAGAACATAAATTATTGATTTATCTGGGTTTTTTCATTTGGTAATAAATATGTTATTTCAGAAGAGATGGGAATAACATGCTTTTTACAAACAGTGGTAAAAACCATGGTAAAAACATGTTTTTACCAGGGCGGTAAAAACCATGGTAAATACTGGTAAAAACCTTATATGGTAAATACTGTGCCAACCCTGAACATAAATGGCTTGAGTAAACTTCTCTAATATTTTCTTTCATACCAATGAACAGAACAGATTTTAATAAAAACAAGTAAAAAACCAAAACCAGATTCCCAAAATCTCAATATAGAATTAAATGATAGTTAGAGTGAACCAATTGACAGATCCAAGTTGAGTTGAACTTAAGTAAGTTAAAATCAAGTTGAACCAAATTAGATGTAGCAAACCTTAAGTTATAGTGATTTTTTGTGCTTAAGTTGTATGAATTGTAATTTACACAGATCCTTAAATGATTATAAAGTTTGGTCTATTTTTATTTAAAAAATAATGAATTAATCAATATTATAAACCACAGGGACGTATTCATTTTTATATCTGCTAAAATATTTTAAATAATATTTAGGTCTTTTTTAGAAAATTAACCAATGTTTGAGAAAAATCTTTATAAAGACAGCTAATTATTTTATTGATTTTTAACATTTAGGTGGTCCAAAAAACGTTTAACTTTCGACTTCATTCTGTATTTCGCCTAATTACAATTGAGGCATTTGTTTCTGCACAGAAACATTTATTTTAGCAAGTTTTAAAAAGCACCCGACTCATTTAATTTTTTCAAAAACATTAAAAAAAATTAATATGTACTTCAAAGTTTAAATTATCTGTTATTATACCTTGTCTATTTACTTGGCGAACTTCAAAAACACTTTCTTCCCCCATCCCTTCGCTTGGGTTTCTAGGTAAGGGGGTAGCGTTGTTTCTCTAAACCTAACACATTTGAGGTTCTGTTGTGAGGTTGACAGTTCAAACCCAAGTAGGGTGGGAAAAAAATATGCTCAGGCCGTTTGAAAGAAAACCACATGCGGGGTGGGGGAGGAAAATGCTTTTGAAGCTTGCATTCAGGCTAGACAGGGTATAGAATTATCAACAGCAATATTTATATACAAGAGCAAATATAATAGTACAACATTTACAGTATAATGCTTTCAAGAATGAAATATTAGCAAAAAAGTTTGAACAGAAATTTATAAATTTCAGATAAATAAATTACCCTTTTCATAACAAGTTGTGGAAGGGACTTGTGAATATGCTCTTGAAGTCTATAGCAAGCCAATGAAGGTTCATTAGCAAAGATATGAAGATTTTCTGATATTTTTTCAGATGCTAAAATATCGAAGTTTATTACATATCGTTATATAGAAATTACACAACTTGACAATAAGTGTTTGTGATTAGATTTAAAATTTACAAGTTATAATAAAAAGTTAATACTTATTCAAGTTTAAAAATTATATTATAATTGTTTAGAACTAAAAATAAATAGTTTTTCAAATTTTAAAGGTCTTGAATGACCTTGAGGAAGATTCTTTTTTAAAGTGTTTTAAGATTTTTGAACATATAAAGTACATGGGTTGCTCTTGTGTTTATTCATTTTTTCCAGCACAAATCCAGGAGGGACAGTTTCGAGCCTAATTGCCTAAAGAAAGATTTAAGAATCGGAAAAGAAAAAAAAATCACAGAAAGAGGCAACGTTTGCAAATCACAAGATTTTCGGACTGTTGTTACGCCTAGGATTTCAAAGTAAGATTTGAATGAAGGTTAATAATAAACATTTACCTTTCTTGACTTTATTATCTAGTTCAGGATCTGAAGTTACAGCAGTTGTCCCAGCTGTTTGGCTGAGAGGTATTTGAAAAGAGTCTTTAAAAAAAAGGAAAGAATTGTTAGTTATTAAAATATAAGTATATAAAAAACTGTTGGTGCCATTTCTCATGCAATACCGACTGATCTCAGTAGCATTGCTAAGTCGATTGGATCTTTCAGATGCAACATAAGTGTAAACCGTACACTTACGGTTTAAACTGCAGCATTCAATTGGGTAGTGGCAATATAATTATGAGTTGCAATAAAAAGTGCAGAAAAATGTTACGTTGTACATTGCCACTGCAGCAACGTTTAACATTGTCACTACTTTTTTGTAAACCACAGGTTTCCGTACGTTACAGGTAAAACCATAAGTACGGTTTACAATATCGTCACACATGAAAGATCTAGTTGCTGACGTAACAACCATTTTGATCGTCCGTAAGTACAGCAAATATTAACAGAAACTATGCATATGAATTGAGCTTAAGGATGCAAGATTTTTTTTAAACAAAATTTACCCCTCTTTTCTACCAGGTTACAGATATGAAGTATGAATATCAATTACAACCCAAGTGCCACAAATCTTTTGATAGGTAAACAATATGTTAGTAAAAAAATAAGCTAACTATTATGACCATTTTATGTATGGCATAGAATGGATAATGAACAGTGTGGAGAGTTGAGTTACAGTCAACCCCAGATTAAGTATGCAGTTGTGCGCGCATTCGCGGAGGAAACATCCAGGAGTAAATAAACTTCACTATCCAACAGAGCTGGCGACGAAATTAGGCCTGTTCTGATTGGCTGCCCCTTTTGAGATATTCTGATATTCATGTGCCTTGTTACGTCAAAATTGAAAAAAAAAAAAATTAATAATATTACACTCTTGCTGAAAAAAAACTAACAAAACTAATACAAATATGTCTTGATATAACGAATAAAGTGGTTTATTGAGTGTGAAATATTTTTTATTCGATTCTCACTCGGAAATGAGAACTATTTACTCCTTTTTCTGTAAAACATTTGCATGCTGCAAACTTAATGCGAGTTTTACTGTAGTTGAAAAGGCTTGCAGACTGCAAGCCTTATCAACTAACTTTGCAGTCCAAGTGATCCTCATATTAAGAACATCAATAATGCAACCATATTCAATACACAGAATATACAGTAAAAATGCATAAAAAATATTTTGTGTAAGGAGTGCTTGTGTAATTTAAAGTGTCATGGAGCATTGGAGGATCAGATTTACTGAGGATCAGATTACCGGTCCCCCTTGGTGAAAATTTTTCAGATTGGAAGATAAATAATTTTTTATGTCAACCTATCTGACTTTGACTGATGATTCCAATTCAATGAAATATTGCCATATACAAAATTTTCTTTGAATAGTTTTTTTTTTAAAGTCGCCAAAATGCAGACTTTTGGCGTGATTTTGGAAAGTTCGCCAAGGGGGACCATACAGTAAATCTCTACCGCATTGGAAAACAAAATAATTGCCTAATATTCTGAGGCTATATGTAAAATTCCTATATTAAATTATATTGGTACAGCTATGATATAATGGAGGGTTTTGATTTGGCAAGTAGCTTTCATTATCAAATTATATCACTGCATATAGTGATCCTGATCACTATGAAATAATATTTTTAAGTAACATGTATTCTTAATTTCCTTGATAATTAAAATGTCAGAAATGTTTCACAAACTTAAAAAAAAAATTTGCAAAGCAGACATTGCCACTTAATCACAGTTCATTGAGGTCTCATTCTATAGTCTTTCTGATGAACCACAAACCTATGTTTAGTACAAAGAGTGCAAATCATGTTGGAAATAGTGTAACATGGGACAGTTTCATAACATTCCAGTGTAATTATTTAACATTATCTTATATGGAATCTGGTCACATCATGTGTCAGCTGATGTGAAAATTTTTCACAAGCAGTTTCCTATCAAACTATTTTTATGGGTAATATAAATGGTAATAATTATGTAATTAATAATGATGCGTAATATTGCTTATTTTACGGATTTTTCGAATCAAAGGAAATTTTAAAGGATAGTTAAACTGTTCAGAACATTTACTTTTAAAAAAAAATTCATCAATACAAATACTTTTTTTGAATTTAATAAAACGAAGAAGGAAGGAGGTTAAAATCTTGGAATGAGGGGAAAGTGTTCAATAACCAGAAGAATAAAATGAGATTGGGTAATTATTACACATATGAAAGATGGTAACTAAGTATTCAAAACATTAGTATCATACCCATCATCATTCATAAAATGAAAATAACCAACGACGACCAATTTCTCAGAAATTTGACAAAACAAAAACTATTTTAATCATTTCGATCGAACCAATGGACGACACCGATAGTGAATCGTTTCTGGTTGCCTATTTACGGCCTTCCGCAGGAGTCTAAACACAGTCAACCACGTTTTGCAGTGTTAATTTCCGATTTAGTGACGAAGTCATCAGCGCAGAACTGAGCCCAATTGTTGTATTTTGCATTTAAAGTGCTACATTATGAATAATATTGATACTTTCCACCTATAAATTATTTTTTAAACAAAAATATTTGAATCTGGACGTACGCGTTTTTTTTTTGCAACCAGACTCCAATTTTTTTAATGGCAATATGATTAGCATTAGCATAATTTTTAGTTTTAAAATTTAAAAAATAAAATAAAGTGTTTATTTTCTAAATACATCCTTAAAATTATCCTTCAGTTTAGATTTTTAAGGTAACAATCTTGTTTTAAGTGATATGTAGAAGTTATTAAAATTCGAAAACAGATATTTCGACACTTCAAATCTCTCTTGTATTTTTTTTTAATCATCAGACCACTTCTCCTGTTTATGGAACACCGTGACGTCTCTGGCGAAGATCACCACAGAAACATGGCAGAAGCTGCGGTGGAAAGTCCGGTCGCAAGATTTTACTGCCACCAATGCCTAACACAAATAAACCCAGTTTTACCCGTAAGTTAAACAATTAATAATAAAGCTTTCAACATGCATTGACATTTGTTTTTTACAAATTTTTCGGCATAATGTTCTTAAAGTTAGGCTTATTAGAAAATTTGAAGGAGTGTGTAATCGGCATATAAACACTGAAATTAGTCGTAAACAAGCAAATTATTACTAAATCGTTTAGTTTATATTAAAATTTACATGATTGAAGTGTAAGCAATCGAATAAAATAGGACGCCTTCCGGTGTTTCTAGAATGATCTTGATCGATTGCTATGTCCTTGTTTAGTATCAGCAAAATTGCGTTATTTGTAATAGCAGGGGTGGTGCATAAAATATAAAGAAATTGTCTTGTTTTTTGCGTTAAATACAGTATTATATGCTTTAGTAAAATCAATGACTCTGTGGTGGTATGAAAGCAAAGTATTATTTGTATTTGTTTTGTTTACTTGACAGGAATGAATTTGAATGTAATTTTTGTGTTTTTTTAAAATCTTGAATAGACTAAATACCCTGTTCAAAATTGTCCCTTAAGCTTTTTTTTTTGTTTGTCCTGTATCATGTTGAATAATTTTATCTGACATCCTATCTATTGTCCCAGCAGCAGAATATTTCCAAGGAACAAAATTTTACGAATGATTATTGTTTTGCAGAAAAAAATTGTGCTGTCCTCGCCTAGCAAAAATAAATATATTTTTTATAAAATTTCACAAAAAAGATGTAATGAAATGAACAAGGACGATTATCCATTGTTATATCATCATCATCATCTATAGCATCACTAGCTTCTTCTTCTGATTGGTTTGTAGATTCATCATCCAAAGAAACTTCTTCTAACAATTTTCACATGTTCCATCTTCTCGTTGTAGGACAAGTAGCTTGAGGATTTGTACTAGAATGAAGAAATGCTGGCACTAGCATGGGATCTATCACACTGCAAAAGCACAATTCTACTAAAACTGCTTTTGAAATGTGAAAGATAATCATTCCTTTCTTTAGTGGGTGTCCTTGAAGGCAGCTACTCAGGGTTTGACTAGGCTTACCAGGTCAAAAAAGTAAAAAACAGGACTCTTTCTTTTAAAAAGCAGGACACATTTAAAATTGAGACAAATACTTATTATTAGCACATTAAACATTATTACATTATACTATTTAAACATTATTATTAGCATATTTTTCTACAGAACCAATGCAGCTAACTAAATGCCTTGAATTAAAATACGTTTTGGAGTAAACTAAAAAAGTACATTTGTATTATGCTTTGAAATGTATACAAACTTCTTTAAAGATCTTCAAAATTAAATTTTTAAAAATACGGACATTTAGGGATTTTTAAAAAATAAATACGGACGGCAGGACAGAGCCTCTAAATACGGATGTGTCCTGCAAATCGAACGTTTGGTAACCCTAGGTTTGACCCATTTTAAAAAGTGAAAAGTTGGGGGAATTCCAAACGTGAATGTGTGTGGGGTCTGGTAGACCCCCTTGCGAGTGCTGCCGGGTTAAGCAAAGGGTTTGTGCCTTTACTGATAGATCGCCAGGCGAAACTTTGGAAAACGGAGGAGCCGGTACAAAGTTTATCTGTTGTGCTAAGCAGCTTAAACTTGCAAAATTGCTTCCTACTGCATTTGTGAACTTGCCTTCCAAGAAGCCCAGAATGCATTTTAAAACTTCCAAGTCTTTTGCTCATTAAATACACCAGTTATTATTTTATTTTAAACATCTGAAATATATATTTGCTGCTTTTCCCTGTGTCGTATTGAAGTAGTTAACATTTTGTATGTATAAAGTTGAATCTTTTATTTTATTTTGAAAAGATTTTTTATATTCATATATTTAAGAAATTAATTTTTTGTGAGTCATGTAAAGTTTTCTCTGTAAGCTGAATATAGAATTCAAATTTATAACTCGAGTAATAATTATTATAAAAAATTTGGATAGACTTGTATATGTTCTGCTCCCACCTTTTGAGAACTGCTCTATTTTCAAGATTGTTTAACTAAAAATGTATTTCCTTTTACCAGCATTATCATAGTTTACATTTTTTTAAACATAATTGCCTTTATTATGTTTAGAATACCCAGAATTTGAGTAACAACACATTATGTAACAGTTAATTTTTGGAGGCTAACTATTATATTTTTCCGAGAGAAACTGTTACGAGATTACACATTCTTTTCAGAAAGTGCTATACAATTCCTTCTTTATTTTACAAAGGCTTATTTATCTAATAATTTATGATTGCTATTTGTTTTTGCATCTGTGAATACCAGTTTTCTCTCTTAGGAATACACATGTCCAGAATGTCAAAGTGGCTTTGTTGAAGAAGTAGCTCAAGCCTCTGCTGAACCTAGGTTGGTTAAATATATGGTTTAAATGTCTACTTACTTTTATTAGGTCATGTAAGGCAATTGTTTGTAATGTTTTTTGTGTTAATCGTTCCAAACTGAAAATATTTTGTAAACATATTAAGAGTTTTACAGGGGAAAAAATAACATCTAAATCTCGATGTTGAGGCACCGTTTATCAGAGGCATAATTGTTATCTGTCATTTTAACTTACCTAAAACGTTTTAACTTAATTGGTAAAAACATACATTTTGTAGAGTCATCTCCATATTGATATGAATAAAATCTGTTACCATTTAAATGGCTACAGTATTTTTTTTTGTCTTGAATTGTGAAGAATCAGCAAAATACCTGAACCTCATATGTTAACTTTTGTTGCCAGATTAATCATAATTGTTGATCTATAGTTACAGAAAAATTATATCAATTTTAATGTTAAATGGGCTTTCCATACTTTAGATTAATTTCTCCATTAATCATATTCATGTACTTTAGCCTAGCCCTACTATATTTACTTTGGAAAAAAAAGAATTTAAACCTTTTTTTGTTGAAATGGATTCAGGCTTTTAAAAAAAAAAAAATAATGAAAAATGCCATACTGCCCCAACTTGAGTTAGTATGAATGTTTGGAGGAAGTGTGATTCATTGGATATATATAAATCTTGAATTTTTATTTTTAAAGATAGCTTCTTGTTTTTTCAGTGAAGAATCAGATAATGAAGAAAATGAAGATCTTGATGATTTTTCCCATTTTACGGAGGTAAGTCTTTAAAAAATGAGCGTTGTTTAAGAAACTTGACTGTTCTAATGTGTATTGAAATATTATAACTAACCCATTTTCTTTTGGCCTGTTGATAAATAATTTATGGATATTAACATGCTTTTATGAAACTGGGAGTTCGAACCAAAGATGTTGGGTTGCAAATTAGTGAGAGCTAGACAAAATATTTTATATTCACACCCATAAAATGTATGAGAAATCCATTAAAAATTTAAAATGAATGTCAAAGCCTTAAGAAAGTGTCATATTAAAAATACTTAGAAACTTTTATCTGCAACAACAACAGCCTTCAAAGCAAAATGTGCAAGAGAGCAAACTGGTCATCTTTCACTTATGCTAGAAAGAAGTTATTCGATTATGCAAGAAAAGTTATTCAATTATAGATTGATATTACTGTTGTACTTTATAGTAGTTTAAGTTCAATTTCCCATGTCAACCTTCTTTTTGTTCTGAGTGTTATAAGTTATAACTCTTGATCAGTTTAACTGTATACTTTAACCTTATTAATTTTGGATATAAAATGTCTGTGTTTGAAAAGGGGTGTGTGCTCTCTCTAAGACTAGATATGGTTTAGGCAACTGTTATGCCTTTATATAATTTGTTCTTTTATTTTTATCATGGCTGTTTTTTGTAAATAAACTTATTAAATTTAGACTTATTAGAAACTTATTAGAAAACAAAACTATTAATTTATCACATTAGCTTTGACCTTTGGTCACGTATGCCGAAGAAACGTGTTTGTTAGGGACTCTGAGATCATACCTTTCCAACAAAAAATAATTTTTAAGATCCGACTTATAGAAGTGATTTTGGGAGAGTGGCATACCGACGGACGGACGAAAGACATAGATGTCAATAATGCCTTCTCTTTTCATGTTTTAAAAATTCCTTCGAATTAAAAAAAAAAGTAAGCTAAAAAAATATTCTTTACCCAAATTATATGTTGACAAAAATAATGAATCAAAGATTTTCCCGTATGTGTTACAAAAAGTCCATGAAAATCTAAGAAGTATTAGCTCTGCAATTCAATTATAATAGATTTATATATTTTCCAAGAACCTAGTTCACTAGTGTGAGTCAAGGCTTCCATAAAATAAAAATTTGCCGCCAATCTCTCAACACAACCCTTTCTTCATAAATTAAGCATATTAAAATGATAATATCTTATTTAAATTATTAGAATCAAAGCAACGAGGAAAAAAACAGGGCATGATACTCCCTTGAGGAATTAAATTAATAATATCAAAATTATAAAAATTGCAAAACAAATGTTGCTTTAAATAAATTAATATGCAGTTATAGAGCATTTTTTCCAAATGAAATTATGCAATCAATTATTACTAATTTAAAAACGGTTTTTTGACAAACCTATTAAAATGCATAAAAATAATTTATATAAGTGTTTTTTTTTAAAATTTAATACGGTTTTTGACTATAGCAGTGAATTTCCTTAACTAGTAGTATCAATTTAGTAAATTATTAGCATGCATGCATGCATGCATACTTTAAAAATAGATATTAGCTGATTTATTATGTAATCAAGACCAAGTTGTGGTCACCCTATTTACTTTCATCTTGTGCCCCTAAAGCAGAAATTGTTTGACATTTAATTACATAATGTATGAGGTTCTCGTTTTGGGATAAATCAATGCTTTCGTTGTTATTTGTGGGTACGTTCCCAGAAAGAAAATAAAAAAGCATATCACAAAAACAAAAATTCTCCAACTCTCAACTCAACAATATGTTCAACGGACAACTTTAATGGAGTTAGATGTAATCTGCCATCTGCTATGGAAGTTGAGGTTGAAGAAACTGTCTTCAACTTTGTCAACTCGACGCAACTATATTGATCCAACCTAGTATTTGAGCCAATCAGATGCATAGTTTACTGCTTTTGTTGAAACAAAAAGATACTATACATCATTTTAAAGCATGTGTGGATTCAGACAACTCTAATGAGCAAATATAAATTTGTGACAAACATATAAAAGAAGTTCTTTTTATGACTAAAAATAGAATATTCCAGCAGCCATTTATTCAGTATTTCGCAACCCTGTGTCCAATTTAACAAAGTCAAATTTGAAATAAAATGTTAAAGACCAAGTTGTGGTGAATGACTGAGAGTCCACTTGATGTGCCCTTAAGTTTTATTGCTCAGCTCATTACAATGCTCAGTTGAAGAGCTTAGTGGAAAAACATGCTAAGTGACATTTTTGAAGTCCGGGCATCGCCAAAATAACTGCTGACCTATAAACGGTCCGTGCAGCCCAAAAATGTCCGGCGAATAATACACATTGTAGGGGAGTGCACGTTAAAGCCTTGGTTTCCTTGGAGTCTGTCACCAGAAAAATACGATCGCTATTAAACGTGGATGACGTCACTCTCCGAACTGCAAACCGGCCACGCTTCTTCGGAACGTTACGTTGACATGAAACTGGAAACCTAGCGAACTCACTCAACTTAACTCTGTTGTTGTTTTGATTTTTATCTTTGCATGTCGAAAATGGAAAATTTAGATTTGGCCCTTGCGATCATCAATCCCCTTGCAATCAATTAGCATTTCTTCCTCGGCAAGCGTAAAACAACTCTCGCCTTCCGTCATTTTCTCAAATTTTGAATTTTTGGCAAGCACACCACACAACAGACAGCAGCAAAAAACATGGTCATCAGGATTTCCCCAACGCACTCAACAGCAACTCAATCTGGCAGTCGTGTTGAGTTGTCCTGCAACTCTCCCTAGGAAACCACCCTAGCGTATTCAACATCAGTAGTTTGTATGACGTCACTCACCGCACTTGTCCGACTGCTTAAATCTCTTGACGGACTCTGAGGAAACCGAGGCTTAAATATGCTACCAAGTCCCAACACTGCATACGATGTCGCCCTTAACGGTTGGCTGCCAACTCGGGTGTCACTTTACTGTGGTTCTAAATTACGACGTCCGTTGAGAATAGCCGTAGTGTTGCTCTGGTGCAACGATAATTCAAACCTACCACTTCTAAGTTAATTATATTTTTTTATGTTTTACAAGTACCGTTCAACAGATCTGAGTGCAAACGAAAAACTTTAAAGCTTGTTTTTGCCTTTGTGTCACTTGGCACGTTTTTCCACTAAGCTCTTCAGTCGTGCTATTTCCTCCTTGATGTCTCTACCACGCTTACTTCCAGCTCTACCACATGCTGCACTTCATCCGACCCAACGATGCCAGCCAAAACCTCTTTGGGGCCACCAATTCCACTGGCCAGCCTAATGCGACCGATTCCAGGGAAGGGGGCGGGGCGGCCAGGTATTCGAGACCGGGACCATCCAGGAGAAACCGGTACGCCCGGTTTCAGGGGCGCCGGCCATTGCACGAAGCGCTGGCCCCTGGTGCAGATAGTACCAGGAGCAGAGCAGAATTGTGAGAATGGGTTTTGTATTGGATTCTGGATTGCATGTGGTTTTCATTTAAATAATTTAGAGAGAGAGGGTGTTAATATTGTGTCATATTCCATATCCGAACACCAAAGCCTTGTGGTAGATAGCAGGGCTCGAAAATTATATTGCCCGACATGCCCGGGGCATGTAAAAATTCTAATCGGGCATGTATTTTTTGGCCTCACATGCCCGACCGGGCATGTATACATATCATCAAAAATACGTTTCCATAAATTTACATAAACATTTTGCGTTTTAATAAATCCCCAACATATCCATTCGTTTCTTCTTGAAAATTGATAATTTTAATCTTAAATCGAAATTAGTTACTTTACAATGTTGTCATTATAGCATCAAATAGAAATTCTCCATCAGTAAAATTCTGGTGGGTGCCGGGAAATTTCACCACTTTCTATAAATTTCAAATTACTTGTTACTTTGGCAAGGTTTCTTTAGGTATAATAGTTTGATATATTTTTAATTAACATTGACAAAACCTGGAATTTTCTGTAAATTCTTTGGGAAAACCTGGAAAAGTCGAAGAATGTGGTTTCCCAACTTACACAATGTAACAGTTTATTTCGTGAATTAAGTACCTATACTGCTTAAAAAAAACGTGTCCAATTGCATTTTAGTTTAATCTTTTTTTATTTTTGCCAAACTAATGCCTGGATAAAGCTTTCTTTCCCCCCTTTCGCTCGGCCTGCGCTTGCTTGGGCTTGTAAAAGTTTTATTCGGGCATGTATTTCCAAGACTAACATGCCCGACAGGGCATGTAAAAGTTTTGAGATTTTTCTAGCCTTGGTATAGTAAATTTTATTTTAAAATTATTGGCCCATTTATGGTGTTAAAAATTGCTTAAATAGTATTAGATTATAAAATATAAGATTTATTGCATGCTAAGAAATATAAGACGAGTTAGTTAATTCGAATAGATTGTTATATAGATTTATTGTGTGATTGTTTGCAATGTGGACATTTCTGAACCTTTTTATGATTTTTTATTATTTTTGAAACCTATAACATTACTAGAAGTTAGCACTTTATATTACTAGAACTAAGCACAAGTATTTTTCTGCATATTTGTTGCCATCTTCCACCTTATAAATAAAAGCATTTGAAATAGTTTGCACCTGATCATTACTCAAAAGCAATGGAAAAACTCTTTAGTCTGTTGGGAAACAGAGTTAACGGATACCATAAAACCAAAAAATTTATCCATTTTATCAGGGATGCACCAAATATTCGGTTACTATTCGGTATTTGGCATATTCGGCCACTTTAGCCAAATATTCTGTTTGGCTGAATAGCTTTACTATTCGGCCGAATAGTAGAATAAAATTTTTTTCAAATTTCTTCATTTTATCATCTTCTGAAACATCAAAAAAATTTACAAACAGGACTTGTTTTCTTTTTTAATAGACTCAAATTGTTATTTATAATGTTAAATCAAGCTCTACTCATGTTGTATTAAATAAACAATAATTACTGTATCTATCACAATTGTTATTTTTCCACTTAAAGATAAAAATAATTAATATTGTAATTGTATAATAATATTGTAAGTCACAGTTTTATTATTATTTCTAATTTTCGTTCTACATCAGATCCACCTACTTCTGTTTTCGTGTTGTGATTTTACCAGTTGCACTTTAAGGTTTGTTTTAATAACAAACGAGTACTACTTTATTGTGTGTTGCTTTAATTAAAAATTTCTTAGCTATATTTTATTAAAATTATTGTGTGATTGTGTACTTACACACACAATATTAGATTGAAATTGATGAATTATAAATATACAACTTACTTGGATCTCACAAAAAAATAATTGGTTTAAGTAGGACGAATATTCGGATAACACTTTGGCCGAATATTCGGTATTCGGCCAAATTTGGTATTCGGTGCATCCCTACATTTTAGTATAATTGTGAGAGCATAGTCTTCTATGCACTGAATTTAGATTTAATTAAAAAAAATTCTGTGGTTGTATCTAAATGTTTTTCTTTCAACAGGGAAACACTGGGTACAAACCTAGCAGGGATAGGTAGCAGGGATCACCTGAATTTGTAAGTACAGCAGGTTTTGAATGCATCTTAAAAATCAGGGTTCCCACGGGTCCTTGAAAGTCCTTAAGAAGTCCTTGATTTTTATTTTCAATTCCAAGGACCCTTTTATACTCTTTGATTTTTACCAAAAATCGTAAAAAGTCCTTGATTGTTATTTTTGATTTCAGCTACCCCTTAGTACTCCTTAATTTTGACAAACAATCGCTGAAATGTCCTGGATTTTCTTCTTTCCTGACATTCAAATTTCAAAAAGTCATTTCTTAAACTAGTGCCAAGTTGGCACTAAAATAACCAAATTTGGTAACTCCTTGATTTTTATTTTGAAACAAGAGTAGAAACCTTGTAAATCCTAATAAAAAGTGGAGATTATTTTTAACCCTTTCAGTCCATATGACAATTTGGCATCATCATTTTTGAATTTTTTTCTGATCTACTATAGCCAATTATGATATCAAAAAGCAGATCATTCGATTCTTCAAACTTTTTTCTACAAAAATGTTTTTTATTAATCCCAATGGATATCAGTATTCTTCTTATTTTTTAAAATTATGATCAGAAATCTGACATTGCCAAATGGCATCACTGGGACTGAAAGAGTTAAGGACTTTTGACAAACTTATTTTTTTAGTCTCGATCTACTTGGGGATACAGTTGTTTTAAATATGTTTTTGGTTGGACAACTAGTATTTTTCAAGCAACACATAAGACTTGAAAAAAAGCCTTTGCTTTAAAAATTAAATTTTAAAGACATAAAAATTTTAGTTTTGGGCTTTTAAAATTTACTTATCTCATGCAGTGTCCTTTCTTTTATGTGTGTGTACTTGAGTACACTTGCAAAAGCTACAACCTTTATTATAAAAAAAAAAGCTCTTATGTTCAAAATTAGATATGATAATTTAAAAAATACACACTTGCATTTTTTTTACAAATAAAGATATTTTTGTTACACATAACACAAAAATGGTTTTAGTTTTAACAAAGTTTAAAATTCTTTGCCAGGGAGGAGCTCCCAGGTTTTATCATTAATTCACATTTAATTAAAAATTAATATTTATTAACTTGTGGTTTAGGTCCTGTGGCTTAGTTGTAGTGCTTCGCATTGCCACACCACAGGTCCAGGGATCGAAATCCAGATTGGGTGAGGTTGACCGTTGACCCATCCTTTCATCCCTTGAGTGGGTCAATAAAATGGGTACCGAGCATGCTTGGGAACTAACCACTGGGGGTTCCACGTTAGGTTGACCACCTTACCGGGACATATGCCTAGCACCCCAGAACCTTGGGTCACGATAGCTGAAATGGGCTGTTGCGCCAAGGAGTTTAGAGTTTATATTGCTACTACAATTACTTTTATTACTTATTTCTGTTATATTTTGCTCTTCCAAAAATTTTTATAAATTGGCTCTAGTTAAAATCCCCCTCTCCCCCTAACTCTGCTTTTAAAATAAAATGCTAAATTCACATTTTATTTGAATTAATATCTGATTACTTATAAATTAGTTTTTGTGTTATTTTAATGTTTTTTGTTATCTTCCAGGTTTATGCATCACCTAGTTAATACATTATCTGAAAATACAGGTACAAACTGTTACTTTATTCTGTACTTATTCTTTACTCTGTACATAATGATAAGATAATCGATCGATATTTATCAGTAGAATCCACGTTTTTCCTAACGTTTGTTGTTGATTGCTCTTTTGAAAATGTATAGGTATTTAAACCAATACATTCTTAACATTTTAAAACAAAATGTAGTCTATAGTGTTTTTTTAACTGAAATGCTGACTTAACTATTTTAGTATTAGTATATTTATTTTTAAAATATTCCTCCCACCCCCTTTTAATTTTTTTATTACTTTCAATTTGTCAACCTTGATTAAGTACAACACAACTTTATATAAATATATTTGTGATTAAAAATCCTTTTAATTGAAGTTGACAACTTTTTTAAAAGCAAACAAAAGCTTGTAAATTTGTTTACAATGTTATTTCATTGTGAGTTTAAAGAAACCTATGAATATCACTAGGAAAAGATAAAAATACTAAGAGGTGAATGGATTTAACTTAAAATATTAATTATAGTATGTGAAATAAAATTTTAATGAAACTAATCACCCTCAAATTGTACCGATTCATTTTATTATTGAAAAACCTGTCACTCGCATGCAGCATGATGATATTTTAATCAACTTTTCTTTTTTTAAAAATAATTTTCAATATTGGAAATTTAAAAGAATTTCATTCTCTAAAGTGTTAAAATTTAGATGAAATATTCTGATTTTTTAAAAAAAAGAACACACAATTTTTTTTGTTTGTTTTTAAGTCAAAGCTATTTGTGTTTAATATTAAACTCCAATTTTAATATTTTAGGAGTCGTCACAAATGCTACCTTTCCTGTGTAAGTATTCAAAAATATATAGTAGAATTCATTTTATTAGTACATAATTTTCCAATTAAGAAAGTTTCATAAATGGATGCAGCTAAAATTTAATTATTAATCAGTAAAAATAACCATTGCAAATGTTATTTGCTACAGAAATCATAAATATGTGTATTATATAAAAAAGTTAAGAGATTGAATTCTGCTTGAAAGAGGTTTAAGGTTTCTTGTTATTGTGCTAACATAATAAAGGGGTGAATGAGCTTCATTGATAGCAGTTCTCCAAGCCAAATTGCCTCTGTGTAAATCCATTGAATTAAATAAATTTATTGTCTCTGCCACATTTCTCCAGCTATATTGAATATTTTTACAAATTGGGTTTTATATATAATAATTGTAGCTGAATTAAAGATCTCTATTCGCCCTTAAGTATAAATCATTCAAATTTATGAATCTTTTACAATGTTTTTATGTGGAATAAAAAATTGGATTTGTAACTATAGCTTTTTTTAAAACTTGGATTTCTGATAATTTTGCAGGTCATGGATTTCCAATGGGAGAGAAAGCCATGAATTTTAAACTTTACATTTTAATTAATAATTTTTTATGCATTAATTTATTTTAAAAATGTATTTGTATACACGAAATATATTTCTTTGAAACTGTCCAGTAAATGTATTTGTTGTACATTTTAAATATTGATTATTTTTAAGTTTTGATCTCATTTGCAAAGACATAGTAAATGGGTTAAATGACTTGCAATGTAATATAAGAAGAATTTTGTGATAACTTATTTAACTTAGTGCATCAAAATACCGTTAAACAATTAATTAAAAGCATTTTATTTTACTGTAAGTGACTTATAATCTTTCTTTATGTTTACAAATTCAACTGATATTAAAATAAGAAAATGCTGATTAGCATTAATTACATACGTAAAAAAATATCTTTTTATTTATACAAATTGTTTTATTCACAAAATATTATTTTTAGGTTTCTAAATCTGCATAGTAATCCTGGTGACTATGCTTGGGGTAGAGGTGGATGGAATGCTATTATAACTCAAGTAAGCATGTCAGCACATATTGTATTTTTTTATGGCTTCCATATTAAATAAAGCTTTAATTATGTTCTATTCTCAATGCATTTAAATATAAGTTAGGGGGTATGGGACACTTTTAACTTTTTTCTTTAATATTGCAGATATCATTATAATTTTTTTTTTAATAAGTGTATACTAAATATACTAACACTTTCAGATAGTCAAAGGTTTTAAAAAATTATTAATTTTGTTTTAAAAAAATAAAATGTGTCAAAAAGTGACATTTCATATTTTTCTTATAAGTCAAAATTAATAAATAAAAAAACAAATTATTTACTACTAATCCCTAAAGACAAATTAAACATTTATGTTTGAAAAATATGTGTGGAAAATTTTAACACTGTATGTATGGGCAGTAGATTTTGAGTTGTAGCAATTTAAAGTAAAAAAAATCATTGAAAGCACTATCAAAAAGAAAAACAGCTTTGAAGTTTATAAACGTGGTTGGCCAACACAGATGTCATGACACAAGAAACTACACATCTCGCGTTCTATTGCAGATATAGAAAAAATTTTTGTTATAAATTATTCCAAAATATTTGTGCAATTTTTTAAGACACTAATCATTTTTTGGATTATTTTGAAGATTTTGTGTCTTATACCACCTAAAGCTGAATTAATTCTTGAGCAAAATCATAGTGCTATCTAAAATCAAAGTAACTATTTAAAAAAAAAACTTCACATATGATTGATTTCAAAATAAATGGTATTTATATCCATATTCTTATTTTGTTTCTTGATATCACAGTAAAAATAGGTATGTTATGTATATCTGATTGTGTAATTAAATATATATTTTTTAAAATATTTCAATAAACTAAATATATATTGGAAACAGAGTACAGATACCAAATAGGTTTCTACAAATCCACTTGTTTCCTTTTAACAATAATTGAGTCCTTTAAGATAATCATCTGTCTAATAAGCTTGTCCAGAAGAAATATTAAGTATAAAAGATTGTGTTTTGTAAAATTAGTTTGTATGTTTGAGGTGTTACAATATTTTCAGTTAATTAATCAATTGGATGGTACGGGTCCTCCACCAATGCCGAAAGAGAAGATAAAAGAAATTCCTACTGTGAATATATCTCAAGAACAAGTTGGTGAGTATATTTATTTTTTACTTGATCATCATAGTTGATTATTGCACAATGTGTTGGGAAAAAATGTGTACTACCAATAGTTTGTTAAAGTAGCTTGAAGTATTCTGACTTAGTAATAGAAGAACTCCCACTCAACTTGAAAAAACTACTATTTTTAAATGGGTTTAAGGCATAGAGATCATAGTTAAAGTATTTAGATTGTCGGATCACATGACCTCCAATGGTAACGACAGGACGAGCATGTAGAGCAGAATTGGAAGGTTATGGGGCCAGTGTTGCCAACACTTGAAAGAGAAAAGTGCTGCAAAAAAAATATTCTATAATTTAAAAAAATGCTATAAAATACTTGCTGCATTTTGGAATATTCTTAGTGACTTTTAAAGAACTTGAAATGCTTTTCTAGTATTTTATAATATTTTGCAATTTTAGAATTAAATTTTATTTTTTTGTAGCATTCTTTTTCTAAATGTGATGGCAACACTGGCAACTTGCCGCTGCCACATTAAGTAGAAGGATACTCCAAAAAATTAAATATAATTGTAAAAATTCAAACAAAATATTATGAAAATGTTCAAAATATTATGAAAGTTCTTTTTTTAAAGTCACTAAAAATATTCCAAAATGCAGCTAGTATTTTTATGGTATTTTTTTTCGATTTTAGAATTAAATTTTATTTTTTGCAGCACTTTTCTCTTTAAAGTGTTGGCAACACTGGCCCCATAACCATCCAATTTTGCTCTCCATGCTCATCCCGTCGTTAGCATTGTATGTCACGTGATCCACCACTCTAATCAGGCATGCTAGTTTCCCGCCTTTCGGCTGATTTCCCCTTTTTTTAATCTCATTTCGGCTGATCCTGAGATCGATGCAGGACCGTTGAGAAATTGTGACCCATGTATATATGAACGGGGTCCTAAGATCAAACGTGCGGACGAGATTTTACTCTGTCAGCAATGTTTTGATTCGACCTTCATTCAGATCAGTGAGATCAGTCAATCACTTTTTCTAAACGTGTCTCATAGGACAGTGACGCAATGAAGGAGGCGAGGCTATTTCTTACGTGGGCCAATAAGAATAGCGGATCTAACAGTTAGATTTGGCTGTGTTAAAAATGCGAAGTAGTTTTGGTTTGCTTGGCATCTTAGGGAATTTTAAGTGTCAATAATAGCTAATACATCAGAAAGAACTAAACTTTTTCTTCTTTTATTGAATTATTTATTTTCAAACGAAAGTTTCTATGGCCGACAGCAGAAAAAATTAGTCTGCACACGTTGTACTCAAAACGATACTCTATACAAAAACCGACCTTAAGATGAAAATGCAAGTTTGTTTAATTATTAGTATCAATGGAAAGTGTTTTAAACGGTGTATTTTGTGCATTTCATAACTTGTTGTTTCAAAAATCGCTTGGCGGTCTGGCACAATTGGCGTTATTTTGAAATCGAAAATTAAAATGAAAAGATCTTGGAAATAAGTGTGTGAATAAATATGTGTAACAAGTTTGCTCTGTAAACTGTATTTTTTATAATGCTTTCTTGATTTTTTTTTTTTTGTGAAATTAAAAAAATTTTAAGATTTGAATAATGCATTAATTATACCTTTTTTCATTTTTTTTTGTGTATTAATTTCGTAGTTTCGATTTATAAAATTGGTATTTAAATGCAATTTTTGGAATTCTACTGCTTTGGAATTGGACGGGAACTGCTTTAAAATTATTTTGCTTTGTTAATTTCCAGAAAAATGAGTCTTCTAATGATAGTGAAAAATGAGTGAACATATTTTTTTATTAAACATAATTTGATATGGCATTGATATACAGATTTAAAGTAAAACTAAATTAAGTTATTTATGTAGTTTTATATGTGTGCATTTTATAGTAACTAATATAACTAATTTTTTACGGGTTTGCACTAATACGTTGTTACGCCGATAGTGCGAAAAATTTCAATTCGAAGTTCAGCCTTTTTGGTTAATTTGCACTTTCATGCCTGTCTAATACTTTAACTATGATTTCTATCTAAAAAGCTACATTTACTCTAAGCACACCAAAACTCCCCATTTTTATATATAAATCCCTGAAATGGCACCTTGTATTGTTGGGTTTAATTTTTTAACATTTAGAGGTCATGATATAACTGGTTCTCTTGAAACAACGCTTATAAATAAAAAAAATAATTAAGAGGCTCAAAAACTCCTCAAAGGCCCTTACATTTTGCTCAGCATTTTTAGTGATAATCTTGAATTAAATGTCTTGGCTTAATTTGATAAAAATCTCTAAATACAAGTATATATTGCACTTAATGTCAATATTCACCGGATTTTGGGCATTCATCTTAAAACACATACACTATACAAAGAAAACTTTCATGTAACGATATTTGTTTTTGATACTTAAACTAAACAGTATTTAACCCTTTAAAAGCCACTGACTCAGCTGGGTATGTGTCAGGCTTAAGAGTAGAAGGAATAGTTTAGATTTGAGTGATTTTTATCACTAAGCACATTTTTGTGGACGAATCTATTTTGAGTGTTTTATTGTAGGCATGGTCTGCAGTTAAATAATAAACAAATTGTAATTTTTCCCTTTACAAGAGTTCGTGATGAATTAATGTCTAATTTAATTATTTCTCTTATCAGATAAAAATCTTCAGTGTACAGTCTGCATGGAAGATTTTATAAAAGATGAACCTGTTCGAAGATTAGCTTGTGATCACCATTTCCATAATGGGTGTATAACTCCATGGCTAGAATTGGTAAGTTGAGATTTGTGGAATTTTTTTAAAAAGTTTTTCTTGATTTTTAATTTATCTAATTTTAGCATCTGTCCATTTCCTAATTAGCCATCTTCTGACATAACCAGTACTTTTTTTTATTTCATGCCCATTAACTTTACGCGGGGTTTTCGCACACATGGAAAGTCACTTTAGGTCTGAATAGGGTTACTGGAATATCTGCGTATGAGGGTTGTGACATGATCCCCTCACCTGATTGCCTGGAGCATAGCCATGCTCCATAAATACGGAGCTGTTATTTCCCCCCCCGTAGTTATTACACGGTGACTCAGCGAAGCTCTACTAAATCGCATCTAAACGATATAATCAAAGGAACTTAACCACTTTTTGTTATTGATTTTGTTTTTAATTATCTATATTCTTCAATACTTATTCTTTTTTGGATTAAAATTTTTAACAGTAAAGCTGTAATCCATGTTTTAATACCGGCGTGTGTCATTGCTATGGAATACAAAAGTTGTTTAAACTCGGAAAAAGTGTATAAAGCTTTACTTTTTAATCTTTGTATTGTAAATTAAACATCATGTGGACTATTACATTTCTAAAAATAGTATTTATCATTATACTACCAGAAAATGCCCTTTTTAATGTCGAAGCTAGCATCTTTATTTGGCATGTCTTTGGCATACGTTGGCAGAACAATAGTTGGCGGGAAATCGTAACGTAAACAAACCGCAAATCAAAGTCATTGCTTACTGAAAGTTGAAAACATTCTTATTTCTTCCAAACTAAGCAACAACATAATGTTTATATGTGTAAAACTGAAATCAATAACTAGTTTCGTTTTATTGGCGAGTTTGGCTGAGCGATA
This sequence comes from Hylyphantes graminicola, assembly GCA_023701765.1. Lineage (NCBI taxonomy): Eukaryota > Metazoa > Arthropoda > Arachnida > Araneae > Linyphiidae > Hylyphantes > Hylyphantes graminicola. The sequence continues at coordinate 60,214,191 of CM043120.1, read as the reverse complement.
ACGATTCTAGCATGGCACACCTGTTAAGCTCCTTGTCGTTACCCTGTACAACACACAGTGTATTGAAGGTGCCCTAGGTCTGAAGTTGGTCATTGGGTAAATTTTGTCATGAAAAGTCATGATTTTGAGCAACAACAACAACAAAAATTTTGAAAATTGGTCTATATGTAAGGCTTTTTAAGCATTTCGGATTGCTGGAATTTTGCCATTTTATAATTGCCTGAGTTTCGGGACTTTAAAAGTTTTGCCATTTTCGTATAGCCGGAGTTTTGTGGTGTTCGACTGGTAGAATAATCTTAGTTAACAATTCTAAAAATGCTGAAATTTTTTGTTGTAAAGATGATTGTTAGTAGAGCTATTTTTTTTCATTTTAAGCTATTTTAATATTTTTTGTGTTCATAGTTTTGCTTGTATGACTTTTTGTAAATTTGGTTTAACTTGTGTTGGTCATGTTAATGTGTTAATGTTTTTTTTTTTAATTCAAGCATAATCGTTGTTATTAGAAGGAATATTTTTGCAATATTAAATACACATATTAGAGACAAGAAAAATATAATTATTCAAATAAAAAATTATGCATAATCATTATTATTCTACTTGCACATCCAATAAAGCTAATATGCAAATTCTCTATGCAAACAGAATAAATAATTTAATATGTTTACATTGTCAAATCAAATTTCATGTTGTCTTCATTTGAATTTTTTGAATTTGCAATGTCATTTATAGAATCATTTTGGATGTTATATTAATGTAGATTTCTAGCAACATAACCAAGGTGTTAATTTAAAATTGCTTTTATAAGTGTGATTTATCAACATTAGGATCTAAGGCAATTCAAGGGACCAAGCACTTATGATGTGTTAAACAAGGTTTTTGTATCAAAGTTTGACTGTATTGTTAAAATACTTTTCATTCTCTTCATGTGTGAAACAAAGCCCCCAAATTATCAAATATTTTATAAAATTATTACAGATTGACCCTGCTTCTAACATGGATGTCAGGTACCGGCTTTAAATAGTGCAGTTCAGTCTAATTAGCCTTTGTATAGCAAACATGACTCAGCCAAATGAAACTAATTAAGGGGGCTTGAATTTACGAAAACAAAACTTTTAACCCTTGAAGAAGGTGGATAGTTTTTCATGACTAGCATACCCAGTTTTTCATCGATTGTTTTCAAACTTGGTATGCTTAGATGGTATGCTTAGATGTTGATAAGCCCCATATTTATGTGTTGCAAAAACCTGGATATTGTTTTGGTAAATTAATTTTAGAAACTGTAAAACATATTTCATTGCTTATAAAAAAAACGTTTTTATTAAAGTAGAGACAATTTTAAAAGACACATATGTTGAGCTTATCAATGCCTATGAAAACCAACAAGTTTGGAAGCAATAGGTATAATCTTGTGGATGATAGTCACAAGGTTGCCACAATCCTTGAAAATTTTGAAAAGTGCTTGAAAAAAATAGACCCATTTTCAAGGCCTTGAAAGTGCTTGTAAAATATTATCAATCTTAAAATGTCCTTAATTTTTGGCTTAGAAATAACTTGGTTAAGTTTTCCTTAGTTGTGTCGTCAAATATCAACAGTAATCTTCAAATATTTCTGAAGTTGTGCAAATGTTAATTTTGGCTCCATTAAAAACACTTTCAATGTGAATCAGTTCCTATTTTAATTTTTGATTTATTGTTTATGTTTAATCCAGGAAGGCAGAGCAAGTGATTTTAGATGGATTTTTTTAATAACAAAATGGTTGTTTTATAACACTATTTCAGTTCATTTGAAGCTTAGAGAGATCTTATTCGTTTCTAAATAATTTTTTAAAAACTATTGTGAGATTTTAGCAGTTTCATGTTCGAATATGCAGTCCTTGAAAATGGAAAAATGTATCCTTGAAAAGTCCTTGATTTTTTTTACCAAAAAGTGTGGCAACCCTGTAGTCATTAAAAACTCGATTTAATTTCTCCATAGTATAATGGGGCTGGGGAGGTTAAGCACTCGCTTAGCATGTGGAAGGTCCCAGGTTCGGGTCCGGGCATCGTCAAAATTGCTGCCGGCCTATAAACGGCCCGTACAGCCAAAAAATTTTGATGAATAATACCCTGTATAAGGGAGTGCATGTTAAAATATCCTTCAAAGTCCTGACGCTGTGTACAATGTCACGGTTGCGTTGGGTGTCTATTCAGATGTTGGCTCGTCACCTGACTGTGGTTCTAAAATATGTCGCATGTCGAAAATAACTCTCGTGTAGCTCTAGTGCGACGATAATTCGAAACCTAACTTAACCTAACCTCCATACCATAGTATAATACTGCCGTGATAAGGTAAACTGCAGTAATCACCACAATTAGTTGCACCATTTTTGCTCTAAAATAAAAAAAAAGTTCCAGTATGTTTTCTTACCAGTTAAAATAATTGAGTGCATGCAACAAAGTTCCAAGTCACTATGGAAGATACTGCAGTTTACCTTATCACGGCAGAATATTAAAGGAGTTAGTTTAGTTTACCGATATCCATACCATTAAATAATTGTACATATACTTTACCATGGATACTAACTGATTCCATTTGATCTTTCAGCATGGCACATGCCCCATTTGCAGGAAACTCCTAAACGACAGTTCCAACAGCCAAGAGAATGTTTTCAATTCCGGCGGCATGGACAGCTCCTCACAAGATTTGGAAATGTCAGAATCCGAACCCCGCATTCGAACCCCAACCTACAACCCTAACACGGTCTACGAGTTCAACGACGAGTACGATTAGAACAACCCCCTATTCCTTGTACATATACAGAAGAGAATGTGCTATAGACTGTTTCAAGGATATTTTTGACTTTTTTAATTATTATTTTCGGCTCAGACGTTTAAATTATTGTGGAAACCGCAACAAACATTTTTTTGGAAGGAAAAAAAGAGGCAGTCACTTGAATTCTCGCTTGAAGTAGTCAATAATTAAGTTATTTGGCAGTTTGTTTCGTTTCTTTGTATTAAATTTTTTTTTCGAATGATGATTTCTGTGTTTTCTGGTTGTTTTTATACAAGTGGAATTGAAAGTGGCTTATTTGAGTTTTTCCGGATTGATATATTTCATATTAGAATCTTAATTTATTATACAATGCACCTGTGCATATATAAAATTTTCTTGTATGATATATCAAATAAAATTCACAATACACTTTTTCAAGTATTTTTCTAATACATAATGTTATCTGAGGTTCTTATTTTGATTGAGTTATTTGGTTGTAAATTTCTAAAGCTGGAAATGTACTTCTACTTAATTTTGAAGTTTATAAATGCCAACCAGAAATACAATGCCTCCTATATATATCTCGATTGTAACTATGCTATATATTTTACAAAAATCTAAACTTTTTGTAACTGTATTATAGGTTATAGTGCTAAAAAAAATCATTTCAAAGAGAAGCATTTTCAATGCAGATAATTTTAGAATTGTAATGTACGTAACTATAATCAAGCATCAGCAATTTGTTTTACATTTTGTTAAATTAAACAAGTTTAAATTGGAATACTAGGTTATTTGAAACAGATGATGAAAAAAAGTAAAATTAATAGAAGTTTTTTTTCACAAAGAAAGTTATCAACAAACTATATTTTACAGATTTTTAAATTTGTTTTTATATAATTCCCATTAAAAACAAATTATTATTTCACTACACTTATATGCTCAAGTAGTTTAATTTGGAAATGATTTTTACTTGATATGTGTTAATAGTTTTTAAGTTTAATTAAAATAAAGATATTGCTGTTTCAAATTGGATTTTTTTAAAAATCTTTTTCTTAAAACATATTTTAGTACTACATAAAACCTTAAATAATAATCAAACAGCTCATGTTTATCATTACTTTATTATATTTTTTTATAATTTTAAAAACTGTTGTTACGGAACTTATTTGGGTTTGTTATTTCAATGAACCTAAGTTCAATTTTATCCAATGTGTTGATCCATATTTTGAATATGAATTCTGGCTATAAACTTCTGGAAAAGAAATTCTATACAATATATTTTTTTTTCTAATAAAGTTCAGTAAAATGTGCTTATTATTGTAAGAAAAATATATTGAAAAAAAAGGATTTAAGTCACCGCTGTTGTGTTATATCTTTTACACAATTACCCAATGATTATAATGAAAAATACACTCTTAATAGAAAATGCTACTCTTCGAAGAAAGGTATAGCAATATCGGTTTTCACTGTTGAATGTGAACAAATGGGCTCTAATTTACTAGATACTAATTAATTCTATGTATATGAAGATTGCTATATACATTTATTATAGTATTCTTTTATTGAAAGTATTTTTATCAAACTAGAATTCAGGAACATAGTTCTTTACTAAACCTTTACCATTAAATTCAGAACCAGGAACAGTTTTTGCTCACGGTAGTCGAAACAACATTTTTGAATTATTAATGAGCCTTGATGGGAAATGGAGAAAAACGAGAGTCGCCTAGATGGTACAACAACAACAAAATGACTCGGTTCTGGGGAACATGCCGAGAGTGTAAAAGTTTATCCGCCAATTAACCCTCTAATGCTTAAATTTTTATTTTCATCCCAAAAAAATATATATGTATCTTCAATACTCACACATTATGGGAAAAATACTAAAAAAAATTTAGCTGCATTAGAATTTAAATAATCTCAATTTTTAAAAAAAATTTCCATATGACAAAAACCAACTGCAAAATTCCAATTTTGATAATAATGACTAGAAAACTACTAAAAATATTTGAAAATAACCCTTTTTAACTATGATTAATTTTTCAAAACAATTTATTAGTATTTAGTACTAATATTATTATTCTTTGAATAATGCCAAAAACGTAATTTCACAGAAGTTAATAACCTCACTCTTTAATTTTGAATACAATTTTACTACAGTCATCTATGAGGATTATTAGTAGCTAAAACTTTAAAATGAAATGTAATCGATGAAAAAAACAGATTTGACAGGAGGAGCTCTAATTGAATAGAATAAAGTGGATTATGTTACTTGTTACCAAACGGTAACAGTATGCATTAGATTAGAGCAGGGGTTCCCAACCTTTTTACACCTGCGTACCACTTGACATTTTGAGAAATTTTGGCGTACCACCAGACCTAAATATTTTAATAAACTTCCAATATTTACTCTTCTAAAAGTGTTAAAAGTTTTTTTGAGTTAAATTCCTGAGACAACTTCGTATTTAATGGTTAGATATCTGTTTATTTATTACATTCTTATGTATTAATTTATAGTTTTGTTTAGTGCCTATAGGTCTAAAAACATAAAAATAGTAGAAACTCAGCAAAATCCGATCCAGAAGTTCATCAACGATATCCTCTTTAAAATAATGTAAATGTTTAAAATAATGAGTAATAAGTTTGCGTGCTCACTGCATATATGCGTACAGAAGCTATTGATAGCGTCATGTTGCTCACATCACTCACGTGTACCACCTGAAATATTCCCGCGTACCACCAGTGGTACGCGTACCACCGGTTGGGAACCCCTGGATTAGAGGGTTAAGCAGCCACGTTGACAAAAAAAAACTTTTTTACAGCAAACTTTTTTTTTGTACTCTATGGCTGGGTGGAATTGATTTGAGCAACTGCTCACGCACGGCCAGCGTTCGAATCCCGGATTGACCAAGATTTTCTTCAGTTTTTCATCTCTTCGGTGGATCTATAAAATAAGAACCGAGCTCACATTAAGGGTTTTCTTTTCGGTGTAACCAATTTCTCCACGGTAAAGAAATTTCAAGGTAACCCTTTAAGACTTGCGCTCAGATGGCGCTGGTTTGTTTGTTGTCACCATCAATTCCAAGCAAATTACGATCATTTTCTTCGAACAGCGAATATATTTGGCAAAAGATAAAGAGCGTTAATTTAATTTTTATAACAACGCTAAAAAAAAGTTCACTTTTTTATATCATATTCATTCATAAATCGTTGCGAAAATGACACTTTACGTGCTTACATCACAGACAGTGCCGAAAGTGGGGGGATGCCTTCAATTAGAAAGCCATGTCCCATCCCCCCTCAATGGATTATGGATTGATATAAGAAGTGGGGGATGGATAGCCTTTTTTCTCTTGAAAAGTGGGGTGACGCCGTTCTACACCCACTTTCAGCACTGCATGAATATCTCCATGGAAACTCACTTATTTCTACTGGTTCATTACTTTTGCATTTTCTAATATCTCCATGGAAACTTCAGTACTAAAAAAATTATTAAATAAATATTACAACTTTTCTTTAACTCCTTTGCATTTTCAAATATCTCCATGGAAACTAAATGATGTCATGAAAATCACTCATTGGTAGAAATACTTTTTTGCAAGTTATTATAAAAAATATTGTAAGCAAGTACGTTCCAAATGATACTTTATTAAGCTCTTTTCATTATTTCACTCGACCTACGGTCGTGTGAAGTAAAAGCCACTCGCTTAAAAAAGTATTATTTTCGGCACTATTTGCTTAAATAACTATTGAAAAAACTATTAACAATAATAACCAATTATGGCTTAAAAAGCTTAAACTGTAACTAAATTCTATAATATCAATGTAAATAACTTGATAAAATATCCAAACTAATGCAAACAAAGCGCCCTCTAGCGGTAAAGGCATCTCCACACAAGCCCTTTGAAAGATCCCTTCTGGGTTGTTCCGCTTCCTTTAGTGGTGTCGTTCGACTAGGATTTTAACAGTTATCAATAAATACTTTTATATGATAATCCATTTTAGAATTTGTAAAAAAAATATAATTTTTAATTATTATTTTAACTACCAGATTTTCTAAACTAATACACATTATATAATATTATATATTGAATCTAATAGAGTGTGATTTTCTTCCACCATTCTGTCATACAGGACGTGAAAGGCGCAGCGCGCCTGGGTCGTCCGAAAGCTTCTAAACGTTTGTAGAGTGTAGTGATGGGCGGTCCAGTTCCTTTTGAGGACCCGTTCCGGTCCTCCTGTGGACCCGTTCCTCCGGACCGACACCCCCCCCCCCCCCCAAATTCCTCCCCCCGCTTTTCGAAAGTGGTTTTGACGACGCGCGAACGAAATCCTGACCGTTTTGTAATTTGATATGGGGGGGGGGGGGAATGGGGGTGTCGAGAATACCCCTTGGGAGAGTGGAATGTGACTATGTGAGTGTTCTTTTTGCTGATGTTGTTATTGTGTGGGGGTTGGGGGAGAATTTCTTGGAAATCCTTTTCTTTTTAGGGGAATAGTACATGTACTCGCATCCGCTCTCTCTAGACGACCGAAGGAAAAAGTATTTGGATTGTAGCAACTCTTTTCTCGTATGCTTCCGATTCCGAGGTTCAATGTTATGCGTATGGGAGAAGTCTTTTATATGTTGAAACTGTAATTCTCTGCTTGCGTAATAGTTATTTAGAATTATGTTTTGAAGCTTCTTAATTTTTGTTATGAAGAAATTCACAAACACTGTAAGTAAAAGACATTGCTTTCGTGTGAATTAAGAACTATTAAGTCTAGGGAAAAAAAGTTAAAATTTAAAATGGAATGTAAATTGATCGGAAAGAACAGGCGGTATGCTCGAGACTATTATTATTACTTGCTGAAAAGATTTGAAAAACGACAAAGAGATTATTTGAAATTGGGGTTTAAAAAAACTAAAGAATTGCAGAGTCGGACCGGACTGACATTCCTGGATTTTAAAATGAACCGTACCGGACCGAAAGGGTACTACTATTTAAAAACCATATTTAAAAAATACAGTAAGGTTGATTTAAATTATCATCGCTGAGCTTCACGAGGGAGTTATAATTAAGACTCACAGTCAAGTGACGAGATGGCGTTTGAGTAGGCACCTAATGCAACTTTTACGAGCGACATCGTACTTTGGCACTCACCGGAACTTTGGAACAATTATTGGGTGTTATTCGTCAAACTGCTGGTCTTTACAGACCTTTTATGGGTTAGCAGTTATTTTGGAAAAGCCCGGATCTGATCCTGGGAGCTTTCGCTAGTTAGGCATGCGCCTTACCGACTGGGCTCCAGCCTCCACATTTAATAGTCGGACCGATATTCCCTGATTTTTGAATAAATTTTCCAGCCCGAAAATATATCAATATGACAATCTTATCGAAATTCACGGATTTTTGAACCAGTCGGTCCGGTCACTCGTTTCAGACCAAAAGGGTACTACTATTTAAAATATAGTGAAAGTGCATCGAAAATATTAAATATTGTGCTGGAACGAGAAGATCGGAAACAAAGTTCAATCAAGTAAAAAGTAAAACATAAATTCAGCGGTTGGACCGATAGTCTCGGATTTTTGAACAAACCGGTCCGGTCATCTGTTCCGGACCGAATGGGTACTACTATTTAAAATACAGTAAAAGTGAACAGAAAATATACATTATATGCTGGAACGAGATGATCGGGAAATAATGTATGTAGCCTAGTGAAAAGTAATATACATTTAATAGTCGGACAGACATTACCTGATTTATGAACGATATCTTTCGGCTTCCGGACCGAAAAGATAAAAGTATATGACAGTCTGACCGACATGTTCGGATTTTGGAACGAACCGGTCCGGTCCTCCGTTCCGAACCGAAAGGGTACTACCATTGAAAGTAAAGTAAAAGTGCACCGAAAATATAAAATAATTTAGCAGTCGGACCGATAGTTTCGGATTTTGGAACGAACCGGTCCGGTCATCCGTTCCGGACCGATTGGTACTACATACTATTTAAAACACAGTAAAAGTGCACCGAAAATATAAAATAATTTAACAGTCGGACCGATAGTTTCGGATTTTAGAACGAACCGGTCCGGTCATCCATTCCGGAACGATTGGTACTACTATTTAAAACACAGTAAAAGTGCACCGAAAAATAAAATAATTTAGCAGTCGGACCGACAGTTTCGGATTTTGGAACGAATCGGTCCGGTTATCCGTTCCGGAACGATTGGCACTACAATTGAAAGTAAAGCAAAAGTGCACCGAAAATATAAAATAATTTAGCAGTCGGACCGATAGTTTCGGATATTGGAGCGAACTGGTCCGGTCATCCATTCCGGAACGATTGGTACTACTATTTAAAACACAGTAAAAGTGCACCGAAAAATAAAATAATTTAGCAGTCGGACCGACTATTTCGGATTTTGGAACGAACCGGTCCGGTTATCCGTTCCGGAACGATTGGCACTACAATTGAAAGTAAAGCAAAAGTGCACCGAAAATATAAAATAATTTAGCAGTCAGACCAACAGTTTCGGATTTTGGAACGAACCGGTCCGGTCATCCGTTCCGGAACGATTGGTACTACTATTCAAAACACAGTAAAAGTGCACCGAAAAATAAAATAATTTAGCAGTCGGACCGACAGTTTCGGATTTTGGAACGAACCGATCCGGTTATCCGTTCCGGAACGATTGGCACTACAATTAAAAGTAAAGCAAAAGTGCACCGAAAATATAAAATAATTTAGCAGTCGGGCCGATAGTTTCGGATATTGGAACGAACCGGTCCGGTCGTCCGTTCCGGACCGATTGGTACTACTATTTAAAAACACAGTAAAAGTGCACCGAAAATATAAAATAATTTAGCAGTCGGACCGATAGTTTTGGATTTTGGAACGAACCGGTCCGGTCATCCATTCCGGACCGATTGGTACTACTACTTAAAACACAGTAAAAGTGCACCGAAAATATAAACTAATTAAGCAGTCGGACCGACATTCGCGGATTTTCGAACGAATCGGTCCGATCATCGCCCTTTCTGACCGAAAGAGTTTTCGAAAAATACATATTATGTACTGAAGCTAGAATATGGGGATCCAATGTACAGGGCAGCCAAAAGTAATATAAAAGTAATATATGGCCGGATCGAATTCCCCTATTGTGGAACGATTTGGTCCGGATTCCGTACCGAAAAGATAGATATTAATATATGACAGTTAGACCGACATTTATGGATTTTGGAACGAACCGGTCCGGTTATCCGTTTCGGACCGAAAGGGTATTGCTATTTATTCTGGAACAAGACTGGAATAAGAAGATTATGACTCAATATTCTGGCCAGTCAAATATTATTACTTAACAATAGGGCAGACTCTCAAAACCCAGCATGTATCGTGTATTTACATTTAAAGCGGCAATATAGAGTTCTTTAATCCCATTTCAGGTAAAATTCCAAGTTTCATAATGTTTGTAAATTCTACATTTTTTGAAATTTAAAGAAAAAAAGTTCGCAAAAATTTCTAAATTATGCAGTTGGAACGATGGACCCGTTCCTTTTGAAACAGTGGACCGGACCGAGTCGTTCCATTTGAGGACCCGTTCTTTCGGACCCGTTCATTCCGGACCGACCCATCACTAGTAGAGTGTGATTTTGAGTTTTGACTGACTTTGTTTTTAATTCTAAGAAGGTACCTGCGTGCTTGCACGTGTGGTCGCTATATTTGACTTATTTTTATTGTTGATTGAATCGACTTATACTTTTTTAGTAGATTTTATTCCGTGTTTTGAATTGATTCTTGTCTCTCAATAACTTGGCCTTCCTTTAAACTTTGTTCATTTATTTTATATTGAACTACGCCGTGCTTGCATGTGCGAATACTGTTTTTATTGACTCGAATTTTTTATCCTGGATAGTTTAACTTTTACTGATCAAGCCGTGTTCACACGTGCTTTTATTGACATAGCGATAAATGATTTCTGATTCTTTTACTTATATATTGATTCATTTTATCATTTCTATAATGGCCAATTCGCAAATTGCTTTGGACCTTTGTGATCAAATCCTTAAAGCTGAAGAAAGCTATAGGATCACCCAAAAGTCACTCGACGACACGAGACTTGCTCTTAGTAGCAGTCACGATCACTTACCAGACAAGTATCAGGTTTCGGCCTCAATAATTTCAATGTATCATGAAAACATGGTAAAAGAAGTTATGATGTATCTTCAAAAACTAGGAAAATGCTCAATTCCTAACTGTGAAAAGCATAGTGTAATAAGTTGACTATGAAAATCTGGTACAACTTGAACATGACCCGATAAAAAAAAGGTCCAAACGTATTTTTGATCATACGTCAAACCCTAATTACGGTGAACCCACTATGACAAAAGCAAAGCGCTTAGCCAAAAGCCATTCATTTTCTTTATCAGACGATTTCCGGTCGGATTTAAACGGATTTCGGACGAACGAGGACAATGTGCAAGACAATGCACAGTCACATAATAGTGATGAGGTTTTCACTACCCCAAGGCATACTGTCAAAAAGTCGCATGATCAATATAAACCCACACAAATTGAAATCTATATACATAAAAGGCGACTTCTGTTTGTTTGTTTGTTTGTATAGGACGCAAAAACTTAAGAACCATGCAACAGATCGTCACGAAATTTGGCACAAAAATTCGTCTCATCTCCAGAACAAACATAGGCTAAGAATTTTTCGAATCAGACCATTCCTTCTATCGTTCCGATCATTTTTTCTCTTTCGTGATGCCATCAGGCAGAAAAATTTAAATTAAACTTTTTAGAAAACAATTGAAATTGAAAATGTTTAATTTATTTAATATTTGTTCATTGCCTTTAGAAACTAGATTAATAATTCGAAAAAATAATTGATATGTTTCAAAAGTGATGTAATCCGACCAGTCTCCATTCTATTATTTTATTGTGCCTATATGATTTTAATTATGAATTTTTTAAAAGCATAGTTAAGCTTATACTGAACTATGTTTTTTTTTTAAAAGTCATTGCACTACAGATGCATATTATGGTTTTATGTCTTATTTTTTTCGCCAAATACTTTGCCAAACTCGCCAAGTTATTACAAAAAACGTATAAAATGAGCAATTTTTTTTAAATGCTGGTTGTGCGAAGTTCATTGCACGAGAACTGAATGGGTGTGTTGTTAGCCATATCTTTTCCTCGCCAAATTCGCAAAAAAAAGTGCCAAATGAGCTAAAAACTATTTATTCGGGAAAATACGATGACTTCATCGGTGAATTTTCTAGCGTTTTTTAAATTTTGATTTTTTTAATGTAATATAAGTAGTTGGATTCTGTACTTTAATAACGAACGGTATCAGCAACATAAGCTTATTAGAAAGCAAATAAACTTATAAAAACATGCAAATCGTTTGCTGTTTGCTGGAGTAGCTTATTTTTAATTCTTGCTGATTATTTTTTACATAAATATGTATTCTCTTTACTTTGAGCTTCTTATCAAAGGTATTTTTGAAATTAATAATAACCTTTTCTATATCCAAGATGGGTAATTAAATTGAAAAAATTACTGGGTTATCTTCATATCTTATGTAACTCAAATGAAAGAATTAATAGTTAAATTGACTATTAAATTATTTTTTCATCTCTGCCCGTGCAACGTCGGGTATAACAGCTAGTCCAAAATAAATATGCACCCCTTCAAAATGACCTTCCAGATGCTATAGAAATAAACGAAATTTCTAACAATAAAAACGATTCCATATTTTTACCTGATCCTAAAGCTAGTTCAAAGCCACTCCAATAGTGATTTCAAATCCTAAAATTAACTGGCCAGAATTGGCAAAAGACCTGAAAAAGGCAGGTATTAGTAATTTTACGGGGAAGGCAAACCCGGAAACTCTGAATATAAGGATCCAGACGGAAATGGACTACAGAAGTGTTACCACCGTTCTAGACGAAAAGAAAATCTCTTTCAACTCGTATAAGCTTAAGAGTGAAAGAACTTTTAAAGTAGTTCTCAGAAATGTCCCTTCTGACCAGGGCCTGCTCTAGGAAAACCTGGACTAAAGGCACTAACCTATTTTGGGGGCCCCTTTACAGAATATGTTTTGTAGGATTTCCAAAATGATGGTGCAATATTGACCTGTGTATCAAATTTTGCTAGGTTTTATTGGCTGCCTTATAAATATCGATAATAAAATCCTGATAGGCCAATTTCTCATTTATAACCAAGAAAAAAAAGTGAAGTATCAGATTTTTTTTTAGTTTTCCGATATTTTGGGGAATTTACGACATTTACTACAATAGAAACTGAAATTTAGGGGCCACTAAAATTGGGGGCCCTAGGCCCGTGCCTGACAGGCCTTATGGAAGAGCAGGCCCTGCTTCTGACATTAATATAGAGACTATTAAAGACGAACTAAATTATTTAGGCTATCCTAAAGGTTTTACTGCCGAGGTCGTCCGCCACAGACTCAGCGATGCGTTTGACCACTTCATCACCTGTTTCCCCTCCGAGGAAGAGAATAGGCATTGGTCTACTGGCCACGGGCCGAGGCTCAGTGATAGCCGTCGGGACATCCGAGCTTCCCGCCGGGAATTGGGCATCCGAGGTTACAACCCCTGTCACCGGGACGGGCCGATCCGACGACAGTTGCATGGGCTCAGCTAGCTCACCGAATTTGTTAGAAACAGGGACGTTGGCTACGAGCCGGGGCTCAACGTCTGCCTCTAAGTCAGTGACTTCCGAGTCGGCGGCTACATCGAACTTTTCAGGGACATGGACGGTTTCCACGGGCCGGGGCTCACCGTTTGTCTTTACCTCCGAGTCAGTGACCTCCGGGCCGGCAGGTTTGACTTTTTTTGGCTCTTCTCCTAGCCGATTTTGACTTTTTAGAGGCAGTGACTTTGGCCACGGGCCGAGTCTCATTGTTTATCTCCGTAACAGCTCAGTCAGGGGTGAGTGGCCTCGGCTCGTGCTTTGGCCACGAGCCGAGGCCACTCACCTTCCGATTCCATAGGAATATTAACCACAACTTGTGGTTTAACATCCGTCTCCGCTTTTTCTCTTCTCTCCGGCGAAGACTTTCTCATAACCCTCATTAGCTTATCAAATCCACCAACGTTGCTGATCCTCCTCAGCGATTCACTTAATTCCATCTCATGACCAGGACGAGCCATGTTTACTCGACTGTAGCAGGAACACGGTGAATGTCTCATATATTATTATTATTATTGTTGTTGTTGTTGTTGTTGTTATTGTAGTTGTTATTGTTATTGTTATTGTTATTATTATTATTATTATTATTATTAATTATTAATTAATTAATTATTAATTGTTAATTATTAATTTTTAATTATTAATTATTAATTATTAATTTTTAATTTTTAATTAAAAATTATTAATTTTTAATTTTTAATTATTAATTATTAACTATTATTATTAATATTATTAATATTATTATTAATTATTATTATTATTATTTTTCAAATGAGTGTGGCTTAATTTTAAATCAGCGCCATCTGACCGATGGTCTAAAGGGTTAAATTAAATTCGCGGTAAATTTAAATAACTAAAAGCCTAATCTACATTGAAATAACATGCAAATTCAATGTTCATTAAATACGAGCAAATTAATACCAGTTCTTCGCACTGACTAAAAAATATCTAATCGATCCAAGTATGCATATCACTTATTCCGTTTTACGATAATAATCATATAATATGGTTCTAGCTGGCGATGAAGTATTTTTTTCACTTGATCATCATCAACGGTACAGATCAGACGTTCAGCATGTCGATCATTTTTAAAGACAAATCAGAACAGATTGAAACTAAAGTCGAGTTTCCACTTTCCACTTAACGTTAAGCAGTTCTTTATTGACAATACCAGTGACCTCTTCTACCAAGCTAAAGACTATACCACGGCGCGAGAACATCGTAAAAGTATTAGGGACTTTATGCCGGAATTATCAAAGAAATTCTTAAATGAAATTATCCATGATTCGGAATTTGAATGGTCAGACAAACTTTATAAAGACGTCGAAAACGACTTCCTCGGTGAGCCGATGAAGATTATTGAGCCTCGGCCCGTGGCCAATATCACAGTCTATAACAAATTTGATGTGCTTATTGAACCTGATACCAAAAAAGCCAAACCTAACCCGGCCACGGAGGTCCCTGACGCCATGACAAACGTCGAGCCCCGGCCCGTGGCCGATGTCCCTGTCAAAATACCAATTCCTATGCCCATTCTCTTCTCTGGTGGAGATTTGGGCCAGTCAATTTGCGAAAAAATCGCCCTTGCCGGCGGAGAGAGTATCAAGTACCGGCGGTACTTTAAGTTTCTCAAGATCTTCCCTCAAACAACATCTGAGGAAGATTTAGTCTTAAACATCCTAAAAGACACTAATTACGGCTACTTCCGACATAACAATCGGAAAGATAAAAACCTAAAACTTGTCGTCAGGGGGCTCCCTTGCGACACTTCGACTGACAGGATATCCGATGCGGTAAACGCCCTTGGATTTCTTACCACCAAAGTTGTGCAGCTCACCCGTGCTAAGACCAAAACCCACCTCCCTTACTTTTAAGTTTTGATTGTGAGGACGGGGCAGTTCAAAACGGCATTTTCCATCCGTCGCCTGCTTGATTACACGGTAACATTCGAGCCATACAGGAAAATTCCTCAATGCTACTCTTCCAACATTACGGACATACTGCTCACTTCTGCTAGATGGGCCCTCGGTGCCGTTTTTGTGGCCAAGGCCATGACACCCGCACCTGTCCCACCAAACAA
Organism: Hylyphantes graminicola; assembly: GCA_023701765.1. NCBI lineage: Eukaryota > Metazoa > Arthropoda > Arachnida > Araneae > Linyphiidae > Hylyphantes > Hylyphantes graminicola. Next base: position 60,198,663 of record CM043120.1, on the reverse strand, counting down.
GACACCACCATACGCCACTGCGCTAATCGCAAAGGAGTGCATTTTAGCTCTAGCTCTTCATGTCCCAATCGGCCAAGATTCACTAAGAGGGAGAAGCCTGCGAATGCCGCCAGGGAGCAGCATCTCTCGGACTCCCAAAAGTTTCAAGCTGAAACTGCCTCCCTATTGGACTCTCTTCGTGCAATTCGTGACGTCTTCGGCGATATTGAACTTTTTCGAAAGAAAGCGGCGGGTGCTCGCCACAAGCTTCACGGAGGCTGATAAGTTGTCGGCTCTCCTTGAACTTTTCTGCCATTAAATTCGCACAGCCTTTGCCTCGGCTGCCAGCTCATTTTCATTTCGCCATTCATTATTTCCTTGCTATACTAGGGGTGGAGGCAGCTTCGCTGCCAGGTCCCCTGAATTTGTTAAACGTCGTCTTTCGCAATAAAGTATAAGATCCCGTTAAATTAGAACTAGTCGAAGCCCCTGTCCTTCGAATTTATTTCTGAGGGGTTAAAGTAACGTTTTTAATTTAGTTATTATGTTAGTTCAAAACCGTGTTAAATTTCAAAAAAAAAAAAGAAGCAGCAGCAATTCTCTAACGTTTCAAGATGCAAGTGAACTGCTTTATCGAGAAAAGTAACGTGAATGTCGCGCAAATGGTTTATTGAGCGACGGTGGGAAATGTTACGAATGCTTTTCCTCCAACTGTCAACGGCAAGCAATTTTACATGGTATTTTTTGCGAACAGAAAATAGATTTGGCAAACGATGCAGAATATCAATATAATTTGTTAAAGACAATTAATAAAAATAGATAATTTTAGCTATAAAAAGTTAAATTATTACTAAGTGTTGTCCGTCGTTTTTTTCTTTGGTGTATAATACTTTGTAGAATCTGAATTTACGCAATTAAGTATCTTTTACCCATCTCAGTATGATTGCCTGAAGCGAATTTTTCTTATAAAAAAAAACACTAAAAAAAAACACTTATTAAAATTAACACAAAGTTTAATAAATTTTTAAGATATATAATGTTTTTCAACTTGAATTTGCAACAACAAAATTATTTTTCTATTTTTAAATAGAAATTCAGAATAGAGAATTACTTTGAATAAATAATTACAATTGTATACTAGTAAAAGAAAAACTATAAATCAAAAGCGCCCTTTATCGGTTAATGCATTTTCACACAAATCCATTAAAATTTTGCTGCGTTTATCCGCTTCCTTTAATGCTTTCGTTCTTCTAAGATCGTTTGGCAATGCCGCATAAAGTAATCAATAAAAAAAATAGTTATACGTATTATTTGAAAATCCATTTTCAAATATGTAAAGAAAAATGTTTTTTAATTATTATTTTAAATACCAGATTTTCTAAATTAATGCACGTTGAAAATATTTTATTGTATCAAATATTATATAAATGGAAATGGCTGGGCTGGAGCGGGTTGTTTTGTTATTTAAAAGACTGGGGCTAAAGAGCCCTGGCCTGAAATGAGAACATAAGCGTCTTGTAACATGTTTTAGGTCACTTTGAGGCAAAAAAAAATCAAACAAGGCTAATCCCAAATTTCATGTAAAAAATGTAAATTAGAAGATAATTTCTAAAAATTTCATTGGCGTTGAAATAACAAGAAAATTCTAGACCTAAAATAGAATTTATTGCGCATTGGCAGACCCGAGTTACGTGATTGCGACCACTTCGCGAAACTTTCTACAACGACTTAAACATATGAGGCTGACAATCTAGTAGTATAAAAAAAGATGTAAAGAAAGGAGCAAAGGATGAATCCCTATTTTGGCGTGGTTCTAAAATACGAAGCCCGTCGCCAATAGCCCTCGTGTAGTTCTAGTGCGAGATAATTCAAATCTAACCTAACCCTATTTTGGCGAAAAAATTTGAATATATTGGCAACAATCCATGTACGAAAACAAAACCTCAATTTTAATAAAGGCCACTAGTTTCTGGCACCATTTTAGCTTCCACACTACGTTTATAACGTAAAAAGTGGACGGTTTTAAAATCGTGCAGTCCGTCTGTCTGTCACCCACTCTCACAGAAAGAACCAAAAGTCTCACGAACAAGTGGGATACGTCATTTTGAAGCACAAAATCAGTTTAGGCTACATTCCAAATTTCATTAAAAATTTTTAATTAGAAGTTTATTTAAAATTAAATAACTAAAAATTCAATCTACATTGAAATTACGTGCAAATTCCTTTTTAATTCAATATTTTCAATGTTGCCATGACATCAAACTTACGAGAAACTTTATTTAATATAAAATTCTTGAAAAAAATATTTATTTTTGTGTAATGATTCAATTTGGATTGTTGTAATAGCACAATAAAGTTATTTTGAAGGTATATATGAATGAAGAAAGTTGCATAAAAAATATGCAAATTTCCGCTTTTATTTTTAAAGCAACAAGTTTCGCTTTTATTTTTAAAGCAACAATTTTACAAATTTATTTTTCGAAATGTAAACTTGTGACTGCAAAAAGATATTTAAAAGAAATCCATCACCATTCTTCTAAGTTCCAAAAATTAGCAAACGGTAAAGATTAATTATCAAATCTGCAAAAGAAGATTAAAGAAAATTATGAATATTTGCTTACATTACAATAAGAGTACCACAACTAAATATCTAGGAGTAATGTTGGACAACAAACTTGGCTTTAAAAATCATGTTAACTTTATTAAAGACAAGGTAGAAGAAAGATCAAAGATCCTTAAAAGACTAGCAGGAGCAAAATGGGGTTGTACTCAAGACACTCTAAACAAGACATACAATACTTATATTAAACCTGTTATCAAGTATGGAAGTGAGATGTTAATCCACACTTCCCAAGAAAATATGAACGTTCTTGAGAGAGCCCAAAACAAGGTCCTTAGAATAATAACTGGGGCAGTGAAAACAACTCCAATAGAAGCATTACAGCTATATACGAATAATAATTCCATCTTTTATGAAATCATGAAACACTCTGTGGGAATCCATGTCAAAATGAAATGCTCGAACCGCGCCAAATGGATGCATACTTATCAAAAGAGCACAATGAAGACACAGATCTCACCAATAGAAACTTGTGACCGTATACTCGAGGAACTAGACGTCTCAGTCAGCAACACCCTCTTCGACGGTCTTATCAACCCGTTAGACTTCATGGAGATAGAACACCATCTACCAGACGAAAATTATGGAAAGAAGGAAACTCCATGCGCTTTCCTAAAAGCCATGTCTCTTTGTGCTATAAATGAAAATTTCCCTACTTCTCAGTGGACTAAGGTCTACACTGATGGTTCACAAATAGGAAGTACATCAGGCGCCGGAGTTTACTGTGACCTCTTCTCCAGATCAGCTCCAGTGGGAAGTTACATGTCTAATTATGATGCCGAGATTGCGGCAATTGACTTGGCCCTGACCGCACTTTTAGATCATAAGGATTCTTTCTCGAAGGCTGTGATTTTAGTGGACTCAAGCTCCGCCATCCAGGGCGTTGTTGGAAATCAGAGTAAAGAGACTCCAACCATATCGAGGATAAGAAGCTCTATCCGAACCCTCTTCAGCTGGAAGAAAGTCATAGTGTTTCAGTGGGTTCCCTCACACGTGGGAATAGAGGGCAATGAGAATGCAGATGCCCTTGCCAAAATTGGCACTCAACTCCCACAGGAAAACTTACCGATTCCCACTGAGACCCTAAAGAAAGTTGCCCAGAGAAAAGTGCAGGAACTTCAAAATGACATTCACGTTGCTCGCTCTAGAGGAAAAACATGGGAAGGCATCCAAAATGATTGGCCTAAATTCTGCCAAAAACCAAGAAAGGAAGCGGTGGCTGCCCTTAGAATCAAAACAGGCCACGACTGGCTTGCAGAGCAACTACAAAGACTGGGTTTCCTCAACTCTAAAGACTGTCACATCTGCGGAGAAGGCACCTTGAATGCTGCCCACCTTATTTCATGTAAAGGACTAAACAAAGATGCCCAAATGAGGGGCGATGTGTGCCACCTATACTGGGAAGCCAGGACTCACCTCTCTGAGCTCCAGCATAATGCCCCTGCTTGAGACTTTGTTAATATTTTCTCTTGTATTCCCTTTTTGTGTTGTGTTAACCCAGACTCCTTTCTGCATGTATTTGCCATTTACTATGGATTAACATTTTTTTCCAATAAAGCCATAAAAAAAAAAAAAAAAAAAATGAATATTTGCTTATAAAAGTGTGAATTAGAACTAGCCAAAGTTGGCGAATTTCTTTTTGAGGTGTTAGTGTGTTCCTGTTGAGCGTAAAATGTTGTGTGGAAGCGGTGTAAGTGACAGATTCTGTAACAAACCAACTTGTTTAAGAAGTAGAATACGTTTTGAGAATAAATGTTTTGAAAATCACATATTGAGAATTTTTAAAGTGTGGAAATCAGTGAAGAATACAATGTCCTTGGTGTATGAAAATTGTAACTAGGTAGAAAATAAAGATACTGCAATAATTATATATTTTGTAAAGAATCGAAATTTTTATTTTTCATTTCATTGCTATAAAATTTTTTTACTGCTTTATCTTGAAAAGTTACGTGAATGTCGACAAATGGTTTATTGAGTGACGGTGGGCAATGTTACCACTGTTTTCCCTCCGACTGTCAACGGCGAGGAATTTTACCTAATTTTTCTACGAACACAGAATAGATTTTGCAAATAATAAAGAATATCAATATAATTTGTGAAAGACAATTATAAAAATAGTTAATTTTAGCTATAAAACGTTTAAATTATAACTCAGTGTTCGTTTCTGAGGTGTAAAATCTTGCGTAGAATCTCAAGTTGCGCAATTAAGTATCTTTTGCCCACCTCATTATGATTGCCTGAAGCAAATTTTTCTAATTTTTTTTTTTAAATCCACAAAGTTTCCTAAATTTCTCCAAGATATATTACATTTTTGAATAAAATATAGTACCTATATATAACAATAACATGACAGTTGTGACGGTTTGAATCTCAACAAAAATTTGCTTAATTTCAATCTATAGTATACACACCTTAATTTGAGCAAATAATGGAATATATATTGATATCTTTCTAATTAAAAGTATAAATAACTTATAAGTGAAAAAAAATGGCTAACCTGTGAAGTATCCCAGATCCCTTTTTGATTTTTGTTTAAATTTTATAAACTGCACAAAAAATAAACATCTAATAGAGGTAAAACGAATGGAAGCAAATATTTCTTATTGATTACAGAAGCAAAATGCTAATAATTATCGTCTTCAAAAAACTTAAGAGGTAACCTCTGGCAAAAACATTAAAAACGTAGTACATACGAAGGAATTGAGAGCGCTGCTGTCTTTGAAAATATTTTTGCTGTGGAAAATTTATAATTGAAAGCTTTTGAAGGGTGTGCCTGTAAGTATATTTTTTCTACCGGGTGATCCAAAAGTCACGACAAACTTTAAAATTGAATAATTTGAAAACAAATAAGGAAAAAAAGATGCGGTTTGCACCAAACGGACTGAAAAGAAGATGGGTTTTGTGTGGTTACAATAAAATAAGTATAATAAATAACCCGTGGCTGAATAAACCATCACCAGTAGCACTGAAAGATGCTGAATGTGTCTGCCATAACCCAAGAAATGCTACAAAGTGCTTTGAACGGTATGGTGACTCATCTTACAGCGGTACTTCTGAATGGTAGACATCATATTGAACATTTAATGTAAAAATGTAACTAATCGGTAATTTTTTTTCTAGATTATCCTTTGATGAAATAAAAAATAAAGGGCATTCTGTGGGTCGCCAGCAGAACTACGATTATTATTACTGTTATTATTTTTTATTATTATTTTGTAGCCACATAAAATCCGGCTTCTTTTCAGTCAGCTTGGTGCAAACCGGATCATTTTTTCTTTATTTGTTTTCGAATTATTCAATTTTAAAGTTTTTCCTAACTTTTGGATCACCCTGTACATCACATCCCTTAACTAACTTCCGGTATAATAGTATTGTGTTTAGTGAAAAAAATTCGAATTTATGAATAAATGATAATAAAAATTTGCAGATTTTGTGGAGTTTCATTAAGTAAGAGAATACATTATGCAATCTTAACAAATATTTCAAATAAAATCCAATTTTATTTTGGAACAATTTGAAAGTTGGAATGGGAATGTTTCTTTTGATGACACGCTCTCCATGCTGCTGAGATTTTATTGGTTGTTTTGTTTTCTTTCCGTACTACGTGAAACAAGCACATTTTAATATTTTTTGACGATTGCCCACAACCGTCAATTCGGATTTTTTCTTATCTAGTCAACAGATAAAATTTGCATTGATCGGTTGATTGTTGTGCTTGATCAACTACCATGAATTTTCCTATTAAATGAGGATCGTGGATTTTGAGACTTAAAATTGCAACACATTTTTTATACAAATTCAATAGAGGTATAATCTGAATAAACAATTCAATTCTATATTACAATATAATAGCGGTAGATTATAAAGAAACTTTGCCAACATCTGCGCTTCTAGGTGACGCTAGTGTCTATGGGAAACTCCAATGAGCCTCTTTACTCTTCTCCTTACTCTATTATTTAACTCGGAGATCGAAATAGCAATGCGAAGTATCGACGCGAAGCGTTCTTACTTCTCCGTCTAAGATACCCCAAAAAGGGAGAGCGTTTGTGTTTTCCAAAAGTAAACTATAAGTCCATATAATAATAATGTGGAAAACCCGTGGGAGAGACCCTAGGGCAAAGCGATAGGCTTGTCTAATAAAAAACAATGATGAAGATGAACACCAAAAAGGACAATGAACACATATCTTTAAACACTGGACATAACAATGCTATTCAAAGTGCTACTTGTTGTCAGGGTAAAAAGTAGTTAATGAAAAAACTTAACTGTCATAACTGTATTACCAAGAACCCAATACGCTACAATAAATTATCAACAACTTATATTAGTTTAAAAAATCTGGTAGTTAAATAATAAGTAATTTTTTTTTTACAATTTTGAAAAAGGATTTTCATATCCCTTACCGACTGGCTCACACGATCGCGCGGATGTTCAAGCTCTTCAAAAATATCGACACCGAAGCACCTGACTTCTACCATTCATTGTTTATGTAAAAAGGACTGTTTTTAAGGAGTTGCTATCTTTGATGCTGTTTAACGCATTTTTTTCGATAAAACTCCAAATTTAGGCTTGCAATTTCATACATTGCCACCTGACCGCCGGTTAAAAAGGATTAAAATATGTATAACTGGTTTTTATATTCATTACTGTGTGAGGAATTACCAAACAATCTTAGGTGAACGAAGTGGTTAAAGAAGGCGGATTAACGTAGTGGAATTTCCATGGGCTCGCGTTAAAATGCTTTAACCGATAGAGGACGCTTCTAATTTTAATAGTAAGGTAATTGTATATATTAAGCCATATACAGGGTGATTATAAAGAAACGTTGCCAAAATCTGCGCTTCTAGAGTCTGTTCCAAATAACCGATCGAGATGAAATTTTAAATAAAGTTATTTGGAGTTATACGCTCGAGATTCTGTGAATTTCATGACATTGGTGCTTACGGTTACGGTTATAGTGACAAACTCGAGAATTTCAAATGGCAACGCCTACTTTTTCCTGTCTCAAAATGTTCAGCGCATGCGAAAACCTTAATAAGCGTTGAAACGGCATCGATTTGTCCAAAAACCGGAGAGTTAAAAATAACCCTTTTAGACTTTCCATCAGATGGCGCTGATTAAGTTTATGGACTAACTGTTTTATCGAGAAAATATGCCTTAAACAGCAAATTAACTGAATACGCAAGTCAGTCATATGCAAATATACTGCGTACGCACAGATCGTGTTTTGTTGGCTGTTAAAACCAATTTTTTTTTCAATAAAACTCTTAACAGTTAATTTCATCATTTTAATCAGCGCCATCTGATGACAGGTCTTAAAGGGTTATTTATAACACGTTGGTTTTTGGACAAATCGATGCCGTTTCAACGCTAATTAGGGTTTTCGCATGGGCTGAACATTTTGAGATAGGAAAAAGTAGTCGTTGCCGTTTGAAATTTTCGAGTTTATGTTACTATAATCGTAACCGTGAGCACCACTGCCATTAAATTCACAGGCTTTCGAGCGCATAACTCCAAATAACTATATTTAAAATTTCATCTCGATCGGTTAACTCATTTCCTCATCTTTCCGACTGACGGTGTTGAGGTGAGAGGAATTCCTGAACAGCTCTCTCGCGCGAGACGCCTGCGAGTCCGATCCAACCCACCGCTCGCCCTTGCGGGAGCCCAGCCAGATATACCGTGCCCTTGTGGACGGCGAAGTATTCCCTAGTGAAGCTCTGATCCTGATCATTCCACTCGCCACCTAGACCCGGACTGCCGGTCTAGTGCGGGACATTGATCTTTGTGTAGATGGCAGTGCTGGGGTGAGAACGGTATTTGGGTTCTGTAAGTTGTGGCCCATTGCCGTTGCTTGGTGGGATTTTGGTGTTCCTACGGTTTCACGCACTGCTACGGTACCTTACGATGGCCTCGGCAAGTGATGCCCCTATTTTTGGCACGGACGAATGGTTTGCTCATATTAATGCGCTTTCTAATCTAGATCGTTGTGAGGTTATTACTTCCACCATAAGAAAGCTCGATGGATTCCTGGACCTTTCTAAAATGGCTATGCAACGAACTCCTATTGACGAAAATGATCACGCTGACAAGCTAAAAATTGCCGCGGATTTTAAAGCTTTTTCGGAATATGAGGAGAAGGTTCCTTCCTATCTCTTTCCCTGTAAAATTCCTAATTGTCATCATCTTCAACCTGTTAGTATCCCCGTCTCTAAAAAAGCTCGTGTTGAATCACGCAGCTCGACCCCACTTTCTGATGTTAATCTTGACTCCTATTCCGACTCTGACGTAAATCCTAAACGCGGCGACCTGTTTATCACCCCGCCGAAAAGATTAATTGCCAAAAAGGCTCCAATTAATACTCGTAAAATTAATACTGCGACCCAAAATCCTTTCGACGTCCTGAGCGACTCGACACAGGACCCAAAACTGTATCCCTCCGCCAATAAAACCCCGCCCCCAATTCCAAGAGGCTCCGCCTCCCCGATCTGATCTTAGCGTCCCGCCCATTATGGTGCGATGCGATGATAATCCTAAAAATTTCTGCGGTAAAATCTCCAGTTTAATTGCCTCGGAAGTCAACTTCAAAATTGTCAATGACTATATTAAAGTCACGGACATTTCCAAAGATGAGCAAAATGCTCTCATTACTGCTCTTCGCCGTGAAAATTTCCAATTCACAGCTCCTACCAGCCCATTTGACAAACCTCTTAAGGTCGTCTTCAAAGCATCTACAGAGGAATTGACTGCTAATGTCAAATTACCCTAACAGCCATGTGACGAGTATGTGACGAAAAAAAATCATAACACTTTGCTACACTTCAATAATCGACCAGGCAGTCGTAACTCATCCCCTGTTCCTAGCAGTGAAGTGCAAGAAGTACACCAGGACAGTTTGGATAATGTCCAATCGGTGGTGACAGCGTCAAGTTTTCTGACATCTGACTCGAAAACTGTACTTCTTGCTACAGCTATAGTTAACATAAATGACTCGAGAGGTACAAAAATACCATGTCGTGCACTAATTGATAATGGTTCGCAAGATCATTACTTAACAACATCTTGTGCGCAAATGCTGCGCTTATCGACTCAGAAAACTAATATATCGATTTCAACTCTGAATGGAACCAAATCGGCTGTGAAATCTAAGGCAACCGCATCCATTTCTAATAGTGCTTGTGACTACCAAAGATCTCTCGAATTCTTGGTTGTTCCTAAAATTACTAAACTCTGCCCTGCTCGTTGCTTGAACATTTCCAATTTGAAAATCCCTACCAACATCGACTTCGCCGATCCTCAATGGTTTGAACCTGCCAAAATTGATGTTCTTCTAGGGGCTGAAGTATTCTTCGAACTTTTGAAACTAAACAGAATAACTGTGCAAAATTCGGAATTAAATTTCCAAGATACCGTATTTGGATATATCGCTAGTGGCTCGGTTAACAACTGTTCTAATGAAAATGAAGTTTATTGTGGTCTTCAAAGAAATGAAGACCTTTTAAGTGAATATCGTGACCATCGTCGCAGTGTACTCCGCCCTGATCGTTCCTATGCTAAACAATTTCTTAATAGGACTAACTCTGCAATTCGTATTTCGAGTTATATTTCCAGGTTTACTGAGAATTCCAGGCACCCTCAAGGCAAGGGAACTGATCCTCGACTTGCATCGAAACTTCAGTCGGCTGAAAGAATGCTTGTTCCCCGGTTCCAGAAGCAAGACTTCCAAAGGGAAATGAGATACCTTGAGGTGAAGGGAACTGTTGACAGAAGGAGTAAACTACAATCTCTCCATCCCTTCTTTAACAATGATGGTTTGCTAAATTCAATAAAAATTTAAATTTCAATAAGAAATATTAAATAGTCAGATTTTCTAATTGTAAGCTTAACTACCCTAATTGTTAATTATTATCAACTAAATTTGCTTGTGGACAAATAAATAAGTTTAAAAATAAGTTTTGGCTATTAAATAAAATAATAAAAAAATCCCTCTTTGTTAATTGCAAAAAGAAGGAATACTTAATATATGTATTTTTTGATTGTGTAGTAAAAAAAAAAAAATTGCTGTGTTCAACATTTGGAAACACTACTTAATTATATTATCTGTATTTTGAATTGGCGTTTATGTTGTAAAAAATGCACTGATATATTTAAACATTGTCTTACATAATTAACTATCGAATTTATATTGCTGATAATTATAGTTGTATATTCTTTCATTTGTCTTTATTGCAAAGTGAACTGAACTGCTCAATTTCTTTATTGCTAACAAATTTTTACTGCTTAAATTCTTAATTGTAAAAAATATTGTTTGCATATTTTTCTTTATTGCAAAGAAATTAGAATTTATTGTTTTTTTTATTTCATCCAAACTTGTGTTTTGTAATTTTCTTTATTGTAAAGAAATTTAGTGCTTAGTGGATTCGTATTGTGCTATTGTGTGGATTTACGTATAATGCTTCAATTAATTATTTTATATAAATAACTTTATTGTATTCATATTGTTAATAATCGTAGAATTTATTTTTATTTCTTAATTGCTGGTAAAATTAATTGATATTGAAATTTATTTTAGAAATTTGATGCTGCTATTGCTTTAAATGCTATTAGAAATATTGTTTTAATAATTTTCTCTGAAAGAAATTTGATATTTCGTTATTCGTATTTTCTTTATTGTAAAGACATTTTTGTATTTCGTTTATTTTCTTAATTGCTAAGAAATATTATTTGTATAACTTTCTTAATTACTAAGAACTTTGAATTTCGTTAATTTTCTTTATTGTAAAGAAATTTTGTATTTCGTTTGTTTTCTTAATTGCTAAGAAATATTTTTTTTGCCTAACTTTCTTAATTGCTGAGAAGTTTTGTATTTCGTTTGTTTTCTTAATTGCTAAGAATTATTAATTGCCTAACTTTCTTAATTGCTAAGAAGTTTTGTGTTTCGTTTGTTTTCTAAATTGCATAACTTTCTTAATTGCTAAGAAGTTTTGTGTTTCGTTTGTTTTCTAAATTGCATAACTTTCTTAATTGCTAAGAAGTTTGAATTTCGTATTTTCTTTATTGCGAAGAAATTTTGTATTTTCATTATTGCAAAGAAATTTTTCGTATTTTCTTTAATGCAAAGAAATTTTAAATTTTCGTATTTTCTTTATTGCAAAGAAATTTTGTATTTCGTTTGTTTTCTTTATTGCAAAGAAATTTTAAATTTTCGTATTTTCTTTATTGCAAAGAAATTTTGTATTTCGTTTGTTTTCTTAATTGCTAAGAAATATTTTTTTGCATAACTTTCTTAATGGATAAGAAGTTTTGTGTTTCGTTTGTTTTCTTAATTGCTAAGAATTTTGAATTTCGTATTTTCTTTATTGCAAAGAAATTTTGTGTTTTCGTATTTTCTTTATTGCAAAGAAATTTTGTATTTTCGTATTTTCTTTATTGCAAAGAAATTTTGTATTTTCGTATTTTCTTTATTGCAAAGAAATTTTGTATTTTCGTATTTTCTTTATTGCAAAGAAATTTTGTATTTTCGTATTTTCTTTATTGCAAAGAAATTTTGAATTTTCGTATTTTCTTTATTGCAAAGACATTTTGTATTTTCGTATTTTCTTTATTGCAAAGAAATTTTGTATTTTCGTATTTTCTTTATTGCAAAGAAATTTTGAATTATCGTATTTTCTTTATTGTAAAGAAATTTTGTATTTCGTTTATTTTCTTAATTGCTAGGAAATATTGTTTGTATATAACTTTCTTAATTGCTAAGAAGTTTTGAATTACGTGTTTTCTTTATTGTAGAGAAATTTTTGCATTTCGTTTGTTTTCTTGATTGCTAAGAATTATTATTTGCATAACTTTCTTAATTGCTAAGAAGTTATGTATTTCGTTTGTTTTCTTGATTGCTAAGAAGTTATGTATTTCGTTTGTTTTCTTGATTGCTAAGAATTATTATTTGCATAACTTTCTTAATTGCTAAGAAGTTATGTATTTCGTTTGTTTTCTTTATTGCAAAGAAATATCGTATTTTGTTAATTTTCTTCTATGTAAAGTACTTTAAATAATTGTTACTTTAATTCATTTTGAATTTCTAAAATTGCTTAGAATTCTTTTGAATTTACTTTGTACCTTTTTACAGTCCTCTAAATATCGATGATTAATTTTGTTTAATAATTAAATTTTTTTTATAATTGTCAACATTTAAATTATTTGAATATGTTATTTTCATTTATTGATATGTACTGCACATTTATTGAATGTAATATTCATTGCATGCCTGCTTGTAATATTGGCATGGCAAGGCGGGCGGTATGTTCGGGACTCACCCGATTGCTTTTTCCCTCCTTGGCTCTTTCACTTTTGGGAGCTCGCCAACTTCTAGAGGAGAAAGCCGGCAACCCTGGCAGGTGTCGTATTATTGCAGTTGGAATTCGAAAATGTATCGTATCGTATGAAGAAATGATTTGAATTTTGTATTCGTAAAACGGTCATTGCGACCGCTCGTATTGGATTTTAATAAATTTAAACTTTCATTCAACAAAAGGTGTTTTTTGTGAAATTATGAAAAAAAGCGACCTCAGAACAGTCACATTGGGTCTTAACGTGATCTGGCTGACTATTGTGACAGAAATGTGAAATTAGCAACAAAATTCTCATGAGGGTGACACAGAATAACTCTGCCATGATAAAAAGTAGCTTAAAAGTATCTTCTTTGAAAACAATGCTATAACTGGCAATCGATAGTATTTTATATCAAAAATAGAGGCATGGGGAAGTTTTCATTTCGTTATAAGATTAAATTACCTTCAAACATTCGATTAGAGCCTACCGTAGAGATCGTCATCATCTTGGTTCTTTTTGATGGAAGGGAAACCTGAAGCTTTGATAAGTATCACTGCGTGAAGAGGCTGCCCCTTTACTTTCAACAAGAAATAAACTTTTTTAGTTCCTTTGTTATTTGAAGCTTTAAAAAACAGATTTGTAGCATAATAAGATGCAGATTAGAAACAACTTTGTTTGATAAAACTGCTGCTCTTTCTATTCCCTTCCTTAATTTTAATAAACAGTTTTTGCGATGAAAACTGTGTTGCTTGTTGTTCTGCTGCATCTCAGGGGATCACAGGCTTGTCACATTGGGACAATCGAATTTTGTCACAAGATCATGTTGCAGCCATATTGGTACAGGACGATAATGGGATATCACATACAAGTCACAACACAATACCACTGCAATATCACACTGCGATATCACTGGAATATCACATAAAAGTCACATTGTGACGGGGATTAAACCGACATCGCTGTGAAATCACATACATGTCACAATGTAATGTCACTACAAGAGCAAATTGCGATATCTGCGGGATATCCCCATTGTGACGGGGATTTAGATGACATCATTGAGATATTACACGCAAGTCACAATACGATGTCACTGCAAGATCGCATCGTGACATCCCTTTGATGTCGCATACCAGTCATATTGTGACGGCGGCTTACGCGATATCACTGCGATGCCACATACTTGTCACATTGCGACTGGGACCTAGAGTGACAAAAAAATTACGTTGCAGCGATGTAATTGTAACAAACCTGGCTGTTAGGGTAGAGATTGAAAAATTCGGTTTTAATGTTACCGATGTCACCCAAATGCGACGGCTTCGAAATCCGGAAAAACTCCAAATGTACTTAGTTACTATTCCTAAATCCGGCAACGTTGATGAAATTTACAATGTTAAGATCCTTTTCTCGATCTCCAGAGAGGTCGTCAAGAACGATCCTCCGGCGCGGGTTAACCAGTGCCACAATTGTCAGAAGTTCTTCCATGGCTCGGCAGTATGTTCCATGAAACCAGCATGCGTCAAGTGCGGCCGTGACCATAGAACTTCAGAGTGCACAAAACCGAGAGACGTCGACCCGACTTGCGTTAACTGCGGCGGTAATCACACTGCTAATTACCGTGGCTGTCCTCAATTTCCAAAATGGGCTAGAAAACTAACCCCATCGAAACGAGTTGCCAACAAAAGTCGTGCCAATTACCGACTTGTTCAGGAGCAAAATCTTGAAATGGAAATTGAAAACACTCAGCAAACCCAAAAACGCCCCTGGGAACTGCCAAGTCATGCCCCTGTTAATGCGGCCCCCCACCAAACCTTCATTAGAACTCAAACCAGCCAAAATCAAACTGCCCAAGCACCTAGCGGTCTCACTATTGAGACATTATTTGCCATGTTCCATAACTTAGCTGCGCAAATTGCTGATCTAACCAAATCTATTGCTTCGCTGCTTAATAGTACGTCAGCTTAACTTCGTCCCACTCCGGTCCCTTTCGGCCTGCCTGCTTCTTCCTGTTGTGTTTATTTTCTTATTAAAAAAAATGCAAAAAACTCAAAAATGTTTCCCCAAAAAAATGTATAAAATCGTTTGTCGCCTCCGGCGACAGTGGCTTCGCAATTGTGAATGAATCGAATCGGTTAACTGGAACAGACTCTAGAAGCGCAGATGTTGGCAAAGTTTCATTATAATCACCCTGTATATGGCTTAATATACAATTACCTAACTAGTGAAATTAGAAGCGTCCTCTATCGGTTAAAGCATTTTCACGCAAGCTCATTGAAAATCCACTGCATTTAATCCGCTTCGTTCACCTAAGAGAGTTTGATTATTCCTCATACAGTAATCAATATAAAAAACCAGTTATACACCTTTTTAACCGGCGCTCAGGTGGCGCTGATTTAAAATTGCAAGACTAAATTTGGAGTTTTATCGGAAAAAAAATGAGCTATACAGCATCATGCCAGCAACCACTTAAAAACAGTCTTTTTTTTTTTTACATAAACAATGAATGGTATAAGTCAGGTGCTTCGGTCTCGATATTTTTGAAGAGCTTGAACATCCGCGCGATCGTGTGAGCCCAGTCGGAAAGGGATATGAAAATCCTTTTACAAAATTGTAAAAAAAATAAAATACTTATTATTTAACTACCAGATTTTCTAAACTAAAAAAGTTGTTAAGAATTTATAGTATCAAATTAATATGACTTTTTGGTTGATCAAAAATACTTGACAGGCCAGGGCCAAGCAGCCCTGGCCTGATATTACAGAAGAGAACAATCCGCATTGCGTGTAAAGCTGGAAGGAGTTTTAAACGATCAGATTAGTTAGTATATCCGTCACCCACACTTTCATAGAGTGAAACGCAAGTCTCACAAACTAGTGGAATACGTCATTTTGAATTTTAAAAAAATCAAGCTAGGCTACATCCTAAATTTCATGTAAGAATGTAAATTAGAAGTAAATAACTGAAAATTGAATCTGCATTAAAATAACAAGAAAATTCCAGAGACATTAAATATAATATATTGGGGCATTGGCAGACCCGAGTCACATTTCGAGTTTTTCCAGAACGATTTGAACATATGGGGCTGACAATCTATAGGGGAATAAAAAAGATGTATTTAAAGGAACAAAGGATGAATCGTTATTTCGACGAAAAATTTTGCTAATTTTGGCAACAATGCATGTTCGAAAACAAAACAGCCAATGGAACCGTAGATCGGATCGCGTGACGTCATAAAAAAAATCCCCAATGAGCATGTTTCAAGTGGTAGGGAAAGAAAACAAAAAAAAAAAAAATGGAATCGCTAGAAGGAGAGCGAATTGTTATAGAAGGAAAACTGGTGTCAGGTGTATGATCCACTTATTTCCCACACCGATTTGAATTGAAGCTCAAAGTGAATATGGCGTGAATTTACCCCATTGCTATGTCCACACTACGACAATAAAAATGGCAAGAAATTGCACTCGCTTGGATATGCATATACAATTCGGTCAGGCATACGTGTGCACCTACCTCGAATGGTACAAATTTTGTATGCTTTTCCATGCGTGCGAAATTTCTTGTCAGTTTTACTGTCGTAGTGTGGACATAGCACATGGAAAATCTTCTCAGCTGAATTGCCACCACAATTTTAACGAAGGCCACTAGTTTCTGGCACCATTTTAAAGAACAAAAGAATTAGATTACGTTTTGATATATTTTTTTTTTTTTTTGAAAATCACATATTGAGAAAATTTAATAACTTTTTAAAGTTTGGGAATGAGTGAAGAATACAATGTCCTTGGTGTATGACGATTGTAACTCGGTAGAAAATAAAGATACTGCAATTATTATATATTTTGGAAAGAATCGAAATTTTTATTTTACATTTCATTGCTATATACAAATTTTAATTTGAATATTTGTATTTTTGAAAAAAAAAATGAGAAAAGTAAATACATTTATTTCTAATAGCGAATTATGACAACTCCTTATTTGATCAACTGTCAATTTGTTGCCAAGTCATTAGTGTCGTAATGTGATCTTCCAACGCTTGATTTGGTTACCAAAAAATAGTTTGGTCCTTAGGCTATTGGTGAATGTCCAGTGTCACAAAATATTCCTTCTGAATACTGTCAAAATCAAATAGTATTTTCGAATGTCAAAAGTACAGTTCAATGACTAGATCATGAGTATATTATATAAAGTATTAAATATTTCTTTAATTATTTGACCACTCTATATACGAAATAATGTGGGAAGACCAAACTAATTATGAATTATAAGTTAAAATTCAAATAGCAATTTATTTTTACAAGGGTGTATAATATACTCTCATTACCTACCCCAACCCCACCCCACGCGCCTCTTTAAGGAATTGTTTAGTATTTAAAGAAATGCACCGAGAAACAAACATTTACCGAAATTAAAATTTTTATAGATTTGAACATCTTGAATTATTTTTTTGAATTAAGATGGAATACAGTAGCGAATTTGCTCCATACAAACATTGCATACAGGGTAAATAGTCCCTTTTTTTTGCCCTATTGGCTCAAAAAGGTGTGCGTGCCCTTTCCGACCGAACTAACACGATCGTGTGGATGGTTTATTTATAAAAAAAATAACTATGTTTTTAAAGAGATGCTGGCATTGATGCTGTTTAACGCATTTTTTTCGATAAAACTCCAAATTTAGTCTCAAAATTTTAAATCATCTTCATTTGACCGCCGGCATAACCCTTTTCGACCGGTGGCCAGGTGGCGCTGATTTAAAATTATGAGACTAAATTTGGAGTTTTATAAAAAAAATGCGTTAAACAGCATCAATTCGAGCAACTCTTCAAAAATAAAGTCATTTTTTATACAAATAACGAATGTTCCATGTCAGTTCCTTCGCTATCGATATTTTTGACGAGCTTGAACATTCTCTTTTTTACCCGCACGATCGTGCGAGCGCGGTCGGAAAGGGTTAAAGGGTTAAGTGACAGATTCTGTTGCAAACCTATTTTTGGTCCAGCCTTATTTCAAATCGACCTCTTTTCTGGACATCATTATAAATGTTGTAATTTCGTTCTTATGTAAGTTCAAAACCGTGTTAAACTTCAAAACAACAAAAAAGAAGCAGCAGCAATTCTTTGACGTTCCAAGATGCACGTGAACTGCTTTATCGAGAAAAGTAACGTGAATGTCGCGCAAATGGTAAATTGAGTGACGGTGGGAAATTTTACGAATGTTTTCCCTCCAACTGTCAACGGCGAGCAATTTTACATGATATTTTTTACGAACAGAAATTAAGATTTGGCAAACGATGCAGAATATCAATATAATTTGTTAAAGTCAATTAATAAAAATAGGTAATTTTAGCTATAAAAAGTTAAATTATTACTAAGTGTTGTTCGTCGTTTTTTTCTGTGGTGTATAATCTTGTGTAGAATCTGAAGTTTCGCAATTAAGTATCCTTTACCCATCCCTTGCCTGGAGCGAATTTTTCTAAAAACCCAAAGTTTAATAAATTTCTAAGATATATATTTTTCAACTTGAATTTGCAACGACAAATTGTTATTATATTTTTTTAATAGAAATTCACAATAGAGAATTACTTTGAATAAACAATTACAATTGTATACTAAAAGAAAAACTATAAATCAGAAGCGTCCTCTATATATTAATGTTAATGCATTTTCACACAAACCCATTAAAATTTCGCCGCGTTTATCCGCTTCCTTTAGTGCTTTCGTTCTTCTAAGATCGTTTGGCAATGACGCAAAAAGTAATCAATAAAAAAAATAGTTACACGTATTTATTTGAAAATCCATTTTCAAATTTGTAAAGAAAAATGTTTTTTTAATTATTATTTTAAATACCAGATTTTTTAAATTATTGCACGTTATAAACGTTTTATTGTATCAAAAACAAAGCGTCAATTTTTATAAAGGCCACTAGTTTCTGGCACCATTTTTAAGAAGTAGAATACGTTTTGAGAACAAATTTTTTGAAAATCACATATTCAGAATTTTTATTATTTTTTTAAAGTTTGGAAATCAGTGAAGAATACAATGTCATTGGTGTATGACTATAGTAAATTGGTAGAAAATAAAAGATACTGCAATAATTATATATTTTGTAAAGAATCGTAATTTATATTTTATCATTTCATTGCTTTATACAATTTTTAATTTAAATATCATAAACTGCTTTATCGAGAAAAGTTACGTGAATGTCGCGTAAATGGTTAATTGAGTGACAGTGGGAAATGTTAAAATTGTTTTCCCTCCAACTGTCAACGGCGAGCAATTTTACGTAATTTTTCTACGAACAGAGAATAGATTTAGCAAATAATAAAGAATATCAATATAATTTGTGAAAGACAATTACTAAAAGTAGTTAATTTTAGCTATAAAACGCTTAAATTATTACTCAGTGTTCGTTTCTGAGGTGTAAAATCTTGCGTAGAATCTCAAGTGCGCAATTAAGTATCCTTTACCCACTCCAGTATGTTTGCCTGAAGCATATTTTTCTAATTAAAAAAACCCCCACAAAGTTTCCTAAATTTCTCCAAGATATATTAAATTTTTCAATGAAATATGGTACCTGGTGATGGGCGAACTGAGGCGGGCCCCACCTCAGTTCCTCGGCGTCCTGCCCGTACCGCCCGAGACCACCCAAAAGCCAGCTTCCCCAGGGTACCGCCAGGCGGCAGCACTATCCGTAGCCTTGCCTCCAGGAGGAACACCCTACCTCCTTATTGGCTGCCCTACGATCCGTAAAAGACGCCATTGCTGACGTCTTCGGAGACCTAGAGGCGTTCAAGCGAAATACTGCAGCACTCGCAGCCTGTTCCAGCAAGGAGGACAAGATGTTGGCACTGTACAGCATGCTCTCTCCTTAGTTGGTTCGTTTCTTGTTCTTAGACCAGCCTGCTCGCCTGGCTCTTTTGAACCCTACGAACGTTTCGCCCTTTCTTGGGACAACTTCGATGTGTGGAAAAGACGCTTCGCGTCGATGCCACAAGTGCTAATGTCGATCTCTGATATGGTACCTGGATATAACAATAACATGACAGTTGTGACGGTTTGAATCTCAACAATAAGTTGCTTAATTTCAATCTATAGTATACACTCCTTAATTTGAGCAATTAATGGAATATTTACTGCTATTTTTCTAAATAAAAGTATAAATAATTTATTAGGGAAAAAATTGGCTTACCTGTGAAGTATCCCAGATCCCTTTTTGATTTAACCTTACATTTTATTTCCTTTTTCGACCGGCGGTAAGGTGGCGCTGATTTAAAATTATGAGACTAAATTTGGAGTTTTAACGAAAGAAATGCGCTTAACAGCATCAATGCCAGCAACACCTTAAAAACATCCAAAGTCATTTTTTATACAAATAACGAATGGTACAAGTCAGCTACTTCGGTATCGATATTTTTGAAGAGCTTGAACATTCTCTTTAATACCCGCACGATCGAGCGAGCCCGGTTGGAAAGGGACAAACTGCACAAAAAATAAACATCTAATAGAGATAAAACGAATGGAAGCAAATATTTCTTATTGATCACAGAAGCAAAAAGCAATAATTATCGTCTTCGAAAAACTTAAGAGGTAACCTCTATGTCAAAAACATTAAAAACGTAGTACAAATAGAGGAATTAAGAGCGCTGCTGTCTTTGAAAATATTTATACTGTGGAAAATTTATAAATGAAAGCTTTTGGTGCTTGTACGTATATTTTATCTACCGGGTGATCCAAAAGTCAGGACAAATTTAAAATTGAATAATTCGAAAACAAATAAAGAAAAAAAGATGCGGTTTGCACTAAACGGACTGAAAAGAAGACGGATTTTGTGTGGTTACGAAAAAATAAGTATAAAAAAATAATCTGTGACTAAATAACTCATCACTAGGTGGTGAATGCTCTTTCACATCTTCGCAAAACCATGACGTCA
Source organism: Hylyphantes graminicola (assembly GCA_023701765.1). Lineage (NCBI taxonomy): Eukaryota > Metazoa > Arthropoda > Arachnida > Araneae > Linyphiidae > Hylyphantes > Hylyphantes graminicola. Next base: position 60,177,816 of record CM043120.1, on the reverse strand, counting down.
GAGTGGCATAAGCGAATAGCAAAAATTGTAGCGCCATCTAGGTTTTTAAAGGACAAACAAAATCCAGTTAACCTAAGTTAAACCCAAACTAATGAATATGTTTCCTCAGACAGGGGTGGTGGCAGCAGGAAGGCTCAGCTCTCCGGTCAGGCAAGGCAAGGCTAGCCGTCGGGATAAAACGAACTTATGATGCAGATGCAGGAAAAACATAATCCTTTTAAGTTATCCACCTACATTCGAGATCTATTTTTTGAAAACCATTTTTATTAGGCATATAAATATAATTTTAAAACGTATATGAATAAAATACAGAAAAAAAATCGAGAATACAAACTCCTCTTTAATTCATTTTTAGCTATTAAGTTGTTAAATTAGGGAGTAAAATCCTGTTAAAGCAAAATCTTAATTCATAAAAACTACTTACGACAACCAAATTTCCTTTTACTAACGTTACAGTGCTAATGCTGTTAAAGGCTATGAATTAAAATATAAGGGATATATTGAGAAGGGGAAAATTATTGTTAATTATTGTTGTATTTTATATAATATATGTATTATATACCATTTTATATAATTAATCATCAATATTCATAAATAGTAACATTTTATGTTTTTTTTCACCAACTTCAAGCTTGATATATATCCAGTTAAAAAAAAACTTAAATTTTAGCCTCATTGAAATTTTTCAGATTATTAAGTTTCATTTTAATTGTTACAATGCCATCAATTTATTGTTATTCCTTCCTTTTTTAAAGAAATTTTCTTTGTATCTTCATATTGTGCATATAATTATTTTATATTATTACTGTACTAACGAATCTATTGAAATATATGTATTTTTAGCCTACTTTTCTTTTTTTTTAATTCAAAGAATTAAAAAAATATATATAAAGTAGGTACTGACATGCGGTCGATGTCCGTCTGTCTGTCCGTCCGTCCGTCCGTCTGCCCGTACCCCCCTTCCAAAATCGGTTCTATCGATCCGATCTTAAAAAATCTTTTTTTGTTGGAAAGCTATGACCTCAGAGACCCAACTTTCATACTTTTTGTCCGTCTGTCTGTCAGACATAAATCTACTATTTGTTGACGAATTTCCCATTGAACTAGCATTGAAATTAATTTTCTAGTCATTTAAATCGATGCTGCAATCTACAAATGCTACGGAAAAGTGAGATACGTCAAAAAAATTCAGCGCATCAAAATGAGAATACATTGAAAATTTCGGAAAAGAATTTGAATTCTAAGTACTTCAATTATTTAAAAAAAACTGCAAAGTTTAATGCTCATTTAAAAAGCATATAGGAAACCATTTTTATTAGAATTAAATCACCATTGCCATCACAACAATCGCTCAAGAAACTTTAATTCTTTTAGAAAATAAATTTATTTTTGCGCCATCGATCAGTTTGAAATGACGTCAAATATATTTCACTTTGAGATTCTGTATGTTGGTATGCAATGTTTTCATTCTATTTAAAAGCGAGAACTATTACATATATATTCCTTGAAATATAATTTTTTGGAAACGATTTAAGTAATAAGTATTTAATTTTCGAAATAAAATAAATGAAACTAGCCGAATTTAGAGGGTAAATGTTTAATATAGAATTAATGCTGTGTTTGGTGCCTTTTTACCTGTAAAACACTACTGTTGTTTGGAAGCGGGTTAAGTGACAGATTTACAAACCTACTTGTTAATTTACACTTCCTATTTTAGGTGCATTTTGTAGTAGTTTTATGGTTTTTGTTCTGCGAATAATTAAATATTTATTTATAACTGCAAATCATCATGCGGACAAAAAATAATATTTATTTTATTGGCGATAGAAAATTAATGAAAATAATTGGCTTTAAGAAGTTGAAATTATAGCTGGATGCTGTGTTTAGTGAAATTTATTCTAATGTATATAAATTTAATGTAGAAACAGTAGTTGATGATGATGTCACTTGCTGTATAACGAACCTAGTTTTTCAAGATAACTTTTTTAGTAAGTATTTAAGTAACAGGAAAGTAGGCTATTTTAGTTCTTATAGAACTTCTTGTTCATGATCAGTTAATATTTTTTCATAAAGATCATGAAAATATTTTCATTGTAAAAAGTATAAAATTTGTTTTAAATTAAAGTTTTGTGTACCTTTTTTGCTTGAAAATTATCTGGCTTTTCAATCATTTAATAATTTATTTAGCTGTAGGATATAAAATGTATTACACTATGCGGGCACAAAGCTACTCAAATTTAATGAATCTTTTATAACTTCATTTTTTAGTACAATTTCCATTTTCCTATTTATAAAAAAGAAATTAAATAACTAAAATAAATTATTTTTTGTATATGCAAACTGTTTTATTCATTTTATTCCAAATAAATGGAAGAATTAAACAAAATATCGATTTCAAAGAGAAATTTGTAAAATGCTTCAAATTACTTTTAATATACTTTTAAGTAAAATCCTTCATTACATTATATTTTGATATATATGTATATTTTCTAAATATGTAATACAATAATTATTGATTGAAAACAAATCCCAGTATTTTATATAATACTTAGTTTAAAAATATTTTACTTAAAAAATATTTGCACAGTTTAATTTTTCTTAAATTAACCAATTCTGGAGAGTAGGTGTAAATAAAGGGATATATATTTCATTTAGATCGAACATTTTCAAATCGGTCTCTGCTTAAGTATCGATGAGCTAGATGGCGCTACGATTTTTGCAATTCGCTAATGCCTCTCTGACGTCATGGTTTTGCAAAGATGTGAAGGAGCATTCACCTCACTAGGTACAATGAAAGATTCTAAATGTGTCTGCCAACCCAATAAATGCTAAAAAGTGCTTTGAACGGTATAGTGACTCTTCTTACAGCGGTACTTCTGAATGGTAGACATCATATTGAACATTTAATGTAAAAATGTAACTAATCGGTAATTTTTTTTGTAAATTATCTTTTGATGAAATAATAAATAAAGGGCATTATGAAGGTCGCCAGTAAGAACTACGATTATTATTACTGTTATTATTTTTTATTATTTAGCCTACTTTTCTTTTTTTTTAATTCGAAGAATTAAAAAAAATGAAAAAGTAGGTATTGACATGCGGTCGATGTCCGTCCGTCTGTCTGTCCGTCTGTCCGTACCCCCCTTCCAAAATCAGTTCTATCAACCCGATCTTAAAAATTCTTTTTATATTAGAAAGGTATAACCTCAGACACCCAACTTTCATACTTTTTGTCCGTCTGTTTGTACGATAGGACGGACATAAATCTACTATTTGACGACGAATTTCCCATTGAATTAGCATTGAAATTCAATTTCGAGTGATTTAAATCGCTGAATTTAACTACAAATGCTACGGACAAGTGAGATACGTCAAAAAATCCAGCGCATCGAAATTAGAATACATTGAAAATTTCAGAAAAGAATTCGAATTTGAAGTACTTCAATTATTTAAAAAACTTCAAAATTTAATGCTCATTTAAAAAGCATAGGAAGCCATTTTTATTAGAATTAAATCACCATTGCCATCGCAACAATTGCTTGAGAAACTTTAATTCTTTTCGACAATAAATTAAAATAAATTTATTTTTGAGACATCGGTCAATTTCAGATGACGTCAAATATATATTTCACTACGAATTGTTTTCATTCTATTTAAAAGCGAGGAATATTACATATTTATTCTTTAAAATCTAAATTTTTGCAAACGATTTAAGTTATAATTATTTAATTTTCGAAATAAAATAAATGAAACTAGCCGAATTTAGCAAGTAAATGTTTATTGAGGAGTAGTTTTTTGGTTTTTATTCTACGAAAAATTAAATATTATTTATAACTGCAAATAAAGCTGTGTTTAGTTAGATGCTGCGTTTAGTGAAATTTATTTTAAATTGAATGTGGAAAAACGGTTATTGATGTCACTTACTGTTACGAACATAGTTTTTTCAAGATAAGAATTTTAGTAAGTATTTAAGTAACAGGAAAGTAGGCTATTTTAGTTCTTTAGGAACTGCTTGTTATTTTGTAGCCACATAAAAGGTTTCTTTTCAGTCAGTTTGGTGCAAACCGGATCATTTTTAGCCTACTTTTCTTTTTTTTTTTAAATTCGAAGAATTAAAAAAAAAAAAAGTGGGTATTGAGATGAGGTCGATGTCCGTCCGTCTGTCCGTACCCCCCTTCCAAAATCGGTTCTATCCATCCGATCTTAAAAATTCTTTTTTTGTTAGAAAGCTATGACCTCAGAGACGCGACTTTCATACTTTTTGTCCGTCTGTCTGTATGATCGGACTGACATAAATCTACTATTTGTCGACGAATTTCCCATTGAATTAGCAAAATAAATGAAACTAGCTGAATTTAGCTGGTAAATGTTTAATATAGAATTAATGCTGTGTTTGGCGCCTTTTTACGTGTTAAACACAACTGTTGTTTGGAAGCAGGTTAGGTCGGGTTAAGTGACAGATTCTGTTACAAACCTACTTGTTTATTTACATTTATTACTTTAAGTGCATTTTTTAATAGTTTTATGGGTTTTTTCTACGAATAATTAAATATTTATTTATAACTGCTGTAAGGGTCACGCTCGGACAAATAAATAATTGATAATTAATTAAGCACGTGCAGACGAGTGTGTATAAGCTTGTGTGCGATGGTGGCAGTCTGGTTGTAGTAGAAAATGGAAAATGCTTAGTTTGATGGAATTTGTGCCTTTTAAAGGTAAAGTTTGTTGTTCGAAATAAAGTAGTTAAGAAAAGAAATTTGTTGTTTGAAAGTTTGTTGAACCCAGTCATTCGGTCACTACATAATGTGCGGGGAAACCCCAATGGATTTCGAATTATTTTGAAGAACTGTGATGATTGAGAATATATCCAACGGCTTGATTGTGAGTTAATCGTTTTGGAATTTATATTCGAACCGTATTTATAGAAGTTAGTTAGTTATGAAAGTTTAGTTAACAAGGTTATTTTGAATAATTTGGAAGTTGTTTTAAGTTTTTGAGTTTAAAAGAAGTTATTTTGAAGAGTTGTGAATAAGAAATGTCGTTTTTAGCAAAAGCAAAGAAAGTAGATTTGAGGTGTTTGGCGGAAGAATTAGGTGAAAATGTGACGAAGGATATGAAAGTGGTTGAATTAAGAAATATTATTTTGAAGAGTGCCGAGTATGAGGAAGGATTTGTGAAGGACGTATTAGAAAGAATAGTTGGTGAGAGAGAGAGGAAGAAGAGATTAAGCGCCAAGAAGAGATTAAGCACCAAGAAGAAATTAAACGCCAAGAAAACGAGTTTTTATTGGAAAAATTGAGTAAAGAAAATGAGTTTGAATTAGAAAAGTTGAAGATTGAAGCATCGATGTCCAGAAGTGGTGATGGAAGAGAAATGATCTCTCAGAATGGAGGAATGCAAGAACAAGCTCAAGTTGGATTGCAAAAATTAATGCGTAAATTTGATCCTAAAGAAGGTGATATTAGTTTTTTCCTTATATTGTTTGAAAGACAAGCAAGAAGAGTGCATATTAAGGAACAGGATTGGGTGACAAATCTTGTTGGACTATTGCCGTTAGAAATGGCGAATTTGATTGCCAGGGAGCCAGAGGAAAAAGCCAATGATTATGATCATGTGAAGAATATGCTGTTAAAGAGATTTAAGTTGAGCCCGGAAGCGTTTAAAATAAAGTTTAAGAGGCACTGTAAGTCATCTGAAAACACTTGGCGAGATTTTGGATTTGAGTTGGCGAATTATTTTAATGCGTGGATTATGGGACTAAAAGTCAACGATTTTGAAAGTCTAAAACAACTGGTCATTACAGAGCAGATGAAGGAACAAGTATCAAGAGATATGCAGCAACATTTTATAGATGAATGGGGTAAAATTATTACAGTTGATGCTCTCTCTGAGAAATTAGATGAATATGAAAATGTGAGGCAATATAACCAGTCCGGTAAAGCTCCTCCATTTCAACCATACAGGAATGGCTATCAGGGTAAGCCAAGCATGTTCAATAACAGAAGTAATGCATCTTATGAAGGAAATAGATATGAACATAACAACCGTGGAGGATTTGATAAGAGAAATTCCTTCCAAAAGCCAGTGACATGTTTTAATTGTGGAAGATCAGGGAACTTAGCAAGGTTTTGCAGAGATAAGAATAAAGAAGGAAGCGAAAATCCTGAAGCTAAAGTTTCTGAAGTAAAGGTTGCAGAAGTCAAGGTCTCTGGAGTCAAAGTAGTTGAAGTAAAGGAGATCGAAGGAAAGGTGGTCATTGCTAAATGCAACAGTGAAGTTGCACTGGAGAATAAGAACGGGAATACAGTTCAACCGGAAATGTCTGATCTGAAAATAGTTAAAATTTCATATGGTGGAACAGAATATGAGGCAGTTGTAGATTCTGGTGCACAGATTAGTGTGTTTAAAAGCAGTGTAGTAGGGAAAGAAGTTGACTACAAAGGACATATTATGTTACAGCCTGCGTTTGGTGATTGTTTGAAAGCCGAACTAAAAGAAGTTGAAATTGGTTTGGTGACAAGTTCGTATATTACACCGGTAATTAAAACGGTTGTGGCAACTGTGGACGGGTTGAATGCGGACATCTTGTTGGACATGGAAACTTATGAAGCCTTATTGGAGCAGGAGAGAATCTATAGTCCTAACTTCACAGCTACTATGAAATTAAGATCGGATACTCAAAAGGAAGAGTTGAATGATAATGTGAATACTGAAACAGAAGAATATAAGCCAGCAATAAGAGAAAATGATGCTAAGGACGACGGGAGCAAACCAGAGAGTTTCAGGAAACAACAACAAACGTGCACTACTCTTCAGGAGGCATGGAAATTGGCCAAGCAAAATAAAGGAGGGTATGTTGTAGAAGAAAATATCCTTTACCATGAAGAGAATATATATGGAAGTAGAATAAGGCAGTTAGTGATTCCTGAAAGCAGAAGAAACAAAATATTGGAGATAGCTCATGAGTCAGTATTCGGAGCACATCTAGGAGCCCATAAGACGATTCAAAGAATCAAGTTTACGTTTTATTGGCCTGGAATGATCAAGGAGATTAAAGCATATTGTAGTTCTTGTCATGGGTGTCAGTGCAGAAAGGTAATTCGCTCTGTTGACAAGATCCCGATAACACCTGTGTCTCGCCCTGAACTACCATTTCAAGTGGTGAACGTAGATCTAATTGGCCCCATAGATCCGGTATCGTCACAAGGACATAGGTACATTCTGTGTTTGATGGATCAACATTCAAGATGGCCAGAAGCTGTCCCATTGAAATCTCTAACGGCTAAGAGTACATGTGAAGCATTGCTTGAAATATTCAGTAGGACAGGAGTACCAGAAGGTAATCGTGATGGACAATGCAACAAATTTTACAGCTAGTTTAACGCAAGAATTTCTGAAGATTTTAGGAGCTTGTCCACGATTTACAACACCGTATCATCCAGAAGGAAATGGTTTAATTGAGAGATGGAACCAAACTTTGAAAAATATGTTGAACCATATTATTAGAGAAGAGGGTAGAGGTTGGTACAGGCACATTCCTTTTTTATTGTGGGCTTATAGAGAAGTTCCAAATGCAACTACAGGCGTACCACCTTTTCTGCTGATGTATGGAAGAGAACGAAAGGGTCCATTGTCTATACTGAAATCAGTTTGGACGGGGGAAGTACTATTACCTCTGAATATGAAAGGTTCAGTGGAAAACTATTTGCAAGAACTAAGAGAGAAGTTAGAAGTAGCAACACGAAATGCCAAATTAACAAGTGAAGTACTGCAAAGTAATTACGCCAAGTACTATAATAGTAGAAGGAAACATCGAGAATTTGCACCAGGAGATCAAGTGCTTGTGTTAGTACCCGACTCAACTAATAAATTGTATGCTAGGTGGATAGGTCCGGTTAAAGTGGTAAGAAAGGCGAAACTAAATTCTTATTATCTGCAGATGCCTGATGGTAATTTAAGGTTACTTCATGTAAACAAGATGAGGGAATATAGAGCAAGAATTCAGACTGTTGGGGTAGCATATGAGAGTGATGAGGAATTTGACTAGCTGTATGAAACACCGATAAACCCTGTAGCTAAAAAGGACGATAAAATTGTAGAAAAGTGTGATTTTGCAAGACAGAAGGTTATAAATACTTAGGGCACGTTATCGGTGCAGGTAGGCATGCCCCAGATTGAGAAAGAATAGAAGCGTTTAGGAAGCTGGAAGCACCAAAGACAAAGTAGTTAAGTGCGTGACGATAGTAATTGTAATGTAAAGTGTGACCCTTTATATATTTTAACATATTAAATCTTTTGGATATAATATGATTTTAGGGGGGAGGTGTAAGGGTCACGCTCGGACAAATAAATAATTGATAATTAATTAAGCACGTGCAGACGAGTGTGTATAAGCTTGTGTGCGATGGTGGCAGTCTGGTTGTAGTAGAAAATGGAAAATGCTTAGTTTGATGGAATTTGTGCCTTTTAAAGGTAAAGTTTGTTGTTCGAAATAAAGTAGTTAAGAAAAGAAATTTGTTGTTTGAAAGTTTGTTGAACCCAGTCATTCGGTCACTACAACTGCAAATTAATCATGCGGACGATAAGTAATATTTATTTTATTGGCGATAGAAAATAAATGAAAACAATTGGCTTAGCGAAGTTGAAATTATAGCTGGATGCTGTGGTTAGTGAAATTTATTCCTTTGTATATAAATTTAATGTAGTAACGGTTGTTAAGGTCACTTACTGTAACGATCCTAGTTTTTTCAAGATAAGAATTTTAGTAAGTATTTAAGTTACAGGAAAGTAGGCTATTTTAGTTCTTTTAGAACTGCTTATTTCTTTATTTGTTTTCAAATTATTCCATTTTAAAGTTCGTCCTAACTTTTGGATCACCCTGTACATCACATCCCTTAACTAACTTCCGGTATAATAGTATTGTGTTTAGTGAAAAAAAAATCGAATTTATGCATTAATGATAATAAAAATTTGCAGACTTTGTGGAGTTTCATTAAGTAAGAGAATTCATTATGCAATCTTAACAAATATTTCAAATAAAATCCAATTTTATTTTGGAACAATTTGAAAGTTGGAATGGGAATGTTTCTTTTGATGACACGCTCTCCATGCTGTTGAGATTTTATTGGTTGTTTTGTTTTCTTTCGGTTCTACGTGAAACAAGCACATTGAAACATTTTTTGAGGATTGCCCACAACTGTCAATTCGGATTTTTTCTTATCTTAACAGAAAAAATACGCTACGCTACGCATTTTCAATGACGAAGAGCTAGCGGCGGAGCCGCTATCGTCTCCTTATCCAGAGAGAACTGTCGACTTAAAAGTGGTTAGCAGTGATGGAAAAAAACACAAAGTAGAAAATCAGAAAGCGATTAAATCGCGTAGTTTAAGCGGCGAAAAGCATCAACACATCGGCAATATCCCCACAGTTGGGAGTTCACCTGTCTGGTTGGGTATGGCACAGCTGTTCAGTGATCATTGGGAGGGGCAGTCAAGGGGGAAGATCAGTCTTGCATTGATCGGTTTATATATAAGAAGAATCTCGATAACTATTGAAAACTGGTAAGGAATTAGATATATTTTGGACCAACCTTGCTGGGCCTCTGGCCTGTTGTTGGTAGACAATTTTTGTATTTGTATTTGTATTTATTGTTGTGCTTCCTCAACTACCATGAATTTTCATATTAAGTGAGGATCGTGGATTTTGGGACTTAAAATTGCAACAAATTTTTTTTTATAGAAATTCAATAGAGGTATAATCTGAATAAACAATTACAATTATAATATTAGAGTATATACAGGGTGATTATAAAGAAACTTTGCCAACATCTGCTCTTCTAGAGTCCGTTCCAGTTAACCGATCGAGATGAAATTTTAAATATAGTTATTTGGAGGTATGCGCTCGAGATTCTGTGAATTTCATGACATTGGTGCTTACGGTTACGGTTATAGTGACATAAACTCGAAAATTGCAAAAGGCAACGCCTACTTTTTCCTATCTCAAAATATTCAGCGCATGCGAAAACCTTAATAGCGTTAAACCGTCATCGATTTGTCCAAAAACTGGCGAGTTAAAAATAACCCTTTAAGACTCTCCATTAGATGGCGCTGATTAAGTTTATGGACCAACTGTCAAGAGTTTATCGAAAAAATATGCCCAAAACAGCAAATTTACTGAATGCACAAGTTAGTTCATATGCAAATATACTGCGTTCGCACTGATCGTGTTTTGTTGGCTGTTTAAACCATTTTTTCCCAATAAAACTTTTAACAGTTAGTTTCATAATTTTAATCAACGCCATCTAAAGACAAGTCTTAAGGGGTTATTTATAACACGTTGGTTTTTGGACAAATCGATGCCGTTTCAACGCTAATTGAGGTTTTCGCATCCGCTGAACATTTTGAGACAGGAAAAAGTAGGCGTTGCCATTTGAAATTTTCGAGTTTATGTCACTATAACCGTAACCGTGAGCACCACTGTCATGAAATTCACAGAATCTGGAGCGCATACCTCCAAATAACTATATTCATATTTTCATCTTGATCGATTCACTGGAACGGACTCTAGAAACGCAGATGTAGGCAAAGTTTCTCTATAATCACCCTGTATATGGCTTAATATTAATTACTTAACTAGTGAAATTAGAAGCGTCCTCTATCGATTAAAGCATTTTCACGCAAGCCCATTGAAATTCCACTGCGTTAATCCGCCTCCTTTAACCGCTTCGCTCCAGTTATAGATATTTTAAACCTTTTTAAGCGGCGGTCAGGTGGCGCTGATTTAAAATTACAAGACTTAATTTGGGGTTTTATCAAAAAAACTGCGTTTAACAGCATCAATGCTAGCAACTCCTTAAAAAAAGTCTATTTTTTAACATAAACAACGAATGGTAGAAGTCAGATGCTTCGGTGTCGATATTTTTTGAAGAGCTTGAACATCCGCGCGATGTTGTGAGCCCAGTCGGAAAGGGATATGAAAATCCTTTTACAAAATTGTAAAAAAAATAAAATACTTATTATTTAACTACCAGATTTTCTAAACTAAAAAAGTTGTTAAGAATTTATAGTATCAAATTAATGTGTCATTTTGGTTGATCAAGAATACTTGACAGGCCAGGGCCAAGCAGCCCTGGCCTGATATTACAGAAGAGAACAATCCGCATTGCGTGTAAAGCTGGAAGGAGTTTTAAACGATCAGATTATTTAGTATGTCCGTCACCCTCACTTTCATAGAGTGAAACGCAAGTCTCACAAACTAGTGGAATACGTCATTTTGAATTTTAAAAAAATCAAGCTAGGCTACATCCTAAATTTCATGTAAGAATGTAAATTAGAAGTAAATAACTAAAAATTGAATCTGCATTGAAATAACAAGAAAATTCCAGAGACATTAAACATAAATATTGCGCATTGGCAGACCCGAGTCACGTGATTGCGACCATTTCGCGAGTTTTTCCACAGCGATTTGAACATATGAGGCTGACAATCTATATATAAGGGAATAAAAAAGATGTATTAAAGGAACAAAGGATGAATCGCTATTTCGGCGAAAAATTTTGCTAATTTTGGCAACAATGCATGTTCGAAAACAAAACAGCCAATGGAATCGTAGATCGGATCGCGTGACGTTATAAAAAAATTCCCAATGAGCATGAATCAAGTAGTAGGGAAAGAAAACAGAACAACCAATAAAATCGCTGGAAGTTGAGCGAATTGAGATAGAAGGAAAACTGGTGTCTGTGAGGTGTGTAATCCACTTAAGAGTTATAAAGCAGAATTTTACCTCTTGAAAATCATAATTGTATTTCTATTGCTATGTCCACACTACCATAATAAAAATGACAAGAAATTGCGCGCGCATGGAAATGCATATACAATTTGCTCAGGCATGTGCGCGCCCCTACCCCGAATGATACAAAGTTCGTATGCTTTTCCATGCGCGCGCAATTTCTTGTCAGTTTTACTGTCGTAGTGTGGACATGCATATGAAAAATCTTCTCAGCTGAATTGCCTCCACAATTTTAACGAAGGCCACTAGTTTCTGGCACCATTTTAAAGAACAAAAGAAGTAGATTACGTTTTGAGATTTTTTTTTCGAAAATCACATATTGAGAAAATTTAATAATTTTTTAAAGTTTGGAAATCAGTGAAGAATGCAATGTACTTAGTCTATGACGATTGTAACTCGGTAGAAAATAAAGATAGAACAATAATTATATATTTTGTAATCAATCGAAATTTTTATTCTTTATATCTTTGCTATATGCAAATTTTAGTTTAAATATTTGTATTTTTAAAAAAAATTGAGAAAAGTAACGCATTTTTTCTAATAGCTTATTATGGCAACTCTACATTTGGCGATCAACTGCCAATGTGTTGCCAAGACTATAAGTGTCGTAACGTGATCTTCCAACACCTGATTTGTTTACCAAAAAATATTTTGGTCCTTACACTCTCAGAAATAATGCGCTCACTTTTGACGATTCATGAATCCTCAAGCCTCATTTCGTTAATTTTGAGGATTATTTCGTCAAACTCTCACGTGACTTTTGAGTAAACGCGAATCCTCATTTTAATGATCGTGATTTGACGATTCTGTATCTTGATTTTGAGGAAACTGAATCTCATTGTTGTACTCTCATGCTCAAAAATGACAAAATATTTCTTTAGATTAGGCGAAATTCGAATCCTCATAAAAATGACGATTCAAATTTCCTCACTTTGAGGAAACGAAAACTCGGAGCATTTGCCAGCAAACGGCATCGTCAAAATTAAAAGAAAATTTCGTCGATTTTGAGTTTTCGTTTCTGAGAGTGTATAGTTAACCACAAATTAATTATGCAGTTGCGTGCGCATCCGCGGAGGAAACGTCGTTAGTAAATAAACCTCACTATCGAATCACAGCAGGCTGCAAAATTTCGCCTGCTATGATTGGCTGCTTCTTTGAGGTACTCTGATATTCGAGCACATTGTTTCGTCAAAATTGAAAGAAAAAATATTAATATTACACTCTAACTGTAATAAAACTAATACAAATATGTCTTGAAATAACGAGTAATGTGGTTTATTGAGTGTGAAATACCTAATTTTATTCGATTCTCTTATCTCCCACTCGGAAATGAGAACTATTTACCCCTTTTTCCGTAGAACATTTACATGCTGCCAACTTAATGTGAGTTTTACGTAGGCTATTGTGAAAGTCCAGTATCATAAAATATTCCTTCTGAATACTGTAAAAATCAAATAGTGTATTTTAGATTTTTAAAAGTACAGTTCAATGACTAGAATATGAATATATTATATAATGTATTAAATATTTATTTTATTATTTAACCTCTCGATAAACGAAGTAATGTGGGAATAATGTTGACTAAGAAAAGGACAAGGCATATTTTTTGCATACAATTCTGCTTAATTTTAATTTACATCTCTTATTTCTTAAAGTAGTACGGAGTAGTTTTTATTATATTTGTTATTCATAAATATTTAATTATTCATCGAACTACAAATAAATTGATCAAATGATAAATAAAATTTTGTGTAAGAATATTAAAAAAATTAGTTGATTTTGGGTTTTAGAAGTTTATATTATAGCTGCATGTTGTGTCTGGCGAATTTTTTCGAATCTGTATAAGTCTAGTGTAGCAACAATTGTTGATGATATTTACTGTTAGGAACCTAGTTTTTTCCCAATTAGAATTTTAGAGAGTATTTTAATAATAGTAAAATAAGCTTTTTTAGTTCTTTAAGAACTTCTTGTTTTTATTTTAAAATTAGGGAAAGGTGTATAAAAAATTCTAAAATAAACGTACCACATAAAAAATAACGTTTATTCCATGCAATTGATAACAATAAAATAATATTTAGTAAATCAAAGATCAGGCAAAAAACAGAGTGCAAAGTTAGTAATAAAGACACAAATCGTTATTAAAGTTAGCTAGTTGAGCTCAAAAAAATTTCATAAATTCACCACAATTAATTGAATATGTACTACAAAAGTATTTGGTAAAATAAATGATGGATCTAATGATTAGTTCCAGCCAAAAATAGTTTTTTAATTTATAACAAAAAACCTTTATCTAAATTAATAAAATATTTATATGAACAACAAATATCGTTATGAAGGAATGTCACCAAGCACATTGTTTATTTTTTTCACATAATGACATTAAAAAGAAAATGGTTAAAGTGTCCAACTAATATATTGGCTATGTAATACAAAAAAAAATATGTTTCATAAAAACACCTTTTATAAAAGAGCATTTCGAATTATGTTCCTTTTATTTCTTGAAAAATTGTATCGCGTTTTTCAAATCTAAATTTATCCAATTATCTCCTTTTTACATGGATGGTTTTTGTTTACTTGTATAGGGTGAGGCAAATAAAAGTGGCCCCAACGTAGAGCTAAGAATACAACAGAAATGTTGCCAAGTCAAAAGCCAATACAAAAACAGGTTTGGTAACTGAAGCTATTGATCGCTTCAAAATCCCAAACAAACGCTTGGTGACTTATTTGCCGGCAACTTCGCTATTTTTTGAGAAGCTGTTGAAATAAAATGTAAGAAAGAGGTTTGTAGAGCTGATCAAAAAAGTTCCCACTAGCGATTATTTCGGTCGTTATTTATCCTAGAAAATCGGACCTTTTGGTTATTGTTACAATACAATACAAAACATTCTAAATTGATTGCAAGACACAAAATTTGCGTTATGGGACGTCTTCATACAATACGAACTAAGATCTGAACTCGCCACAAATCTTTGAGTAGCTCTAATGTGAAGCTAATCCGATCCAACCAATGCAAAAACAATTTTCATGCGGCTTCAATTTTTTTTTCTCGCCAAGCATTTCAACGTATTCCTAACTCTAGACCGGGGCCACTTTTATTTGCCTCTCCCTGTATAAGTGTATACTTTAGTTTAAATCCTAAGAATTCACACAGAAGTAAGATTAATTAGAGAAGCTTACATAAGTGGATCCACATAATTTCCGAGTTCATAAGATTTTTTTTTTTAAAGCTATGACCTTAAAGGGGAATGGGCGATGGACCACGGGTCTCCAAAACAAAGTGTATCAGTGTTAATCCAATTTAGAATAAAGTATTTTCTCTGGTCGCACAACCCCACTTTTTGAAATTAGTTGGCATATATTTTTTTAATTTTCAATAAATAATTTTACACAAAATATTTGTAAGCAATTCCAAAAAGTGCGAAAATAGAGACATGGAAGTTATCTGCATTAATTAAAAAAACAAAAGAAAAAAGAACGTTTGTAAAAATAATTAATACAGCCGGAGAAATGTGGCAGAGAATTTTTTTTCCCATTGGATTAACGCTGAGGCACTTGAATTTGGAGTCGGTCGGTCTCCCGCGCCCATTCCCCATCAAAACTTTCTTAATTTTACTTCATTTCTGGGAAAAGGTCAAGTTTTGCTTTTTGAAATTTAAAGCTTTTCAGAATAAACCTAAACTTATTCATAGTTCGCGCCACGTATATTTGAAACACTTTAGGGATGGAAAATTGAAACAGTTTTTTTCTTTTTAGCCCCTCGGTTTTGGACCGAAAAGCCGGTTTTTTCATGAGGCCGGTCTAAACAGGACACCGGTTTTCTGCGGTAAAAAACGGAAATTGTTTTTTTTTTCAAAAACCACCATCCCTACCGTTTCTTATTTGTTTGGATGCGAGTATAGTTATTAATGGATACAAATATAATTGCTGAGTTAATAGAATTGAAAATTATGGAAATGAACGGTTTTTAACTAAATAATTAAATGAAAACCATCAATAAAATGAATATTTTTTTAAATAAAATTTTCAAAAACCCTAAAGAATAATAAATTGATGGTTCTTATCTTTAGGCTATTTTTTGCTTCAATAATGGGAAAGCATGCCTCAAATAAAATAAAGGCATTTTTATGCCTTTGAAACGTGATTTTTTTTTAAAAAAAGAAACGTTATCATACTACAAAACATGCCAATATATTCCGTATTATTAAAATCTATACCGGGTGATTATAAAGAAACTTTGCCAACATCTGCGCTTCTAGAGTCCGTTCCACTTAACCGTTCGAGATGAAATTTTAAATATAGTTATTTGGAGGTATGCGCTCGAGATTCTGTGAATTTCATGATGTTGGTGCTTACGGTTACGGTTATAGTGACATAAACTCAAAAATTTCGAATGACAACGCCTATTTTTTCCTGTCTCAAAATGTTCAGCGCATGCGAAAAACTTTATTACCGTTGAAACGGCATCGATTTGTCCAAAAACCGACGTGTTATAAATAACCCTTTAAGATCTGCCATCAGATGGCGCTGATCAAGTTTATGAGACTAACTGTTAAGATTTTTATCGAAAAAAATGCCTTAAACTGCCAACAACAGTATATTTGCATATGACTGAGGTGCGCACTCAGTAAATTTGCTGTTTAAGGCATTTTTTCCCATAAAACTCTAAAGAGTTAGTCCATAAACTTAATCAACGCCATCTCATGGAAGGTCTTAAAAGGTTATTTTTAACACGTCGGTTTTGGGGCCCGGATGGCCGAGTGGTAAGCATCGCAGGCCAGCAGTCTGCGTGCTGTAACGGGCGCGGGTTCGATTCCCGCCTTCGCCCTGGGTGTATTTCCTCTCTTTGTGACAGTAAAAAATCTTTCTGTGTCTGTCTTACTTGACGAAGACTTATAAGCGGCTCACTGGGCAAGCACACAAGTCGGAATATATATGTAAAATACCATACCCATACCATACCCACACGTCGGTTTTTAGACATATAGCTGCCATTCCAACGCTAGTTAAGGTTTTCGCATGCGCTAAACATTTTGAGATAGGAAAAAGTAGGCGTTGCCATTTGAAATTTTCCAGTTTCTGTAACTATAACCGTAACCGTGAGCACCACTGTCATGAAATTCACAGAATATCATGCGCATAGTTCCAAATAACTATATTTAAAATTTCATCTCGATCGGTTAACTGGAACGGACTCTAGAAGCGCAGATGTTGGCAAAGTTTCTTCATAATCACCCGGTATATATAATAGTTTTTATTAATAACTTCCCACATATTTAGATCGCTTTTTGCTTTGCAAAACATTAATAAAGAAAAAACTTTAAAGGGTACTATTTGATTACAGCACCATCCAGTGTAAGTTAAACATAGGTATTAGTTTACAATAAACTGAACGGTTTATAACACGATATAGCTATTCTTAGAATTAACAAAGACATCAAAACTTTCTCATTAGACATTAGACATTTGGGACACATATTTAGTGAATACGTTTGCTAACCTAATACAGTGCAACATCACAGAAAAAAAATCGTTTTACCCCGATGTAACCTCTTAACATTCGGTTAATTTTCAGGAAAACAGTCACAAGTGTACCTTTTTTTATACCTACAAATTTTACAAAAAAAATATATATGAGCAATACATAAATTATTTGATTTTAGCGTGAAATTTACAAAAAAGTTAATTATTCTTATTGGAGTTTTATATGTTTGATTTAAGAGTATTGACAGATTGCCACTGAACACTATACACATTGGCGTTTTAATTGGTGGATTTAGGTTACTTTTACTCTTAATGGCGCGTTACTACTGAACGCTCTATCCATTGGCATTTTAACTATCGGATTTAAGTTAGTTTTAACCCTCTAATGCATGAATTTTTATTTTCATCTAAAATATATATATATATACATATATATATATATATAATGACTTGAAAACTACTAAATATATTTCAAAATAACCCTTTTTAACAATTAATTTTTCAAAACAATAAATTTTTTATATAATACTAATATTATTATACTTTGAATACTGCCGAAAACGTAATTTCACTACAGTTAATAACCTCACTCTTTAATTTTGAATCTACTTTTACTACTGTCATCTATGAGGATTATTAGTAACTAAAACTTCAAAATGAAATGTAATAGATGAAAGAAACACAAATATGTCGAGAGGAAGCTCTACTTTAATAGAATAAAGGGGATTATGTTACTTGTTGCCAAACGGCAACAATATGCATTAGAGGGTTAATCTTATTGACGCGTTGCCACTGAACCTCCTACAAATTGGCGTTTTAATTGAGGGATTTAAGTTAGTTTTATCTTATAGGTCCGTTACTACTGATAAAGCTCCTTCTACACCAAGTTCGGACACTCCGTACATTCGACCGGAGCCAAAGTTTTTCCCACTAGAGGCGCTGCGATACGTTGGAGACCGAAAATGATTAAAAAGTGTTATGTTCTGGGATGCAAATCTGGATATAAAACTGAAAATAATTGTCGATTTTCCTTGTTTAAAGCAATTAATAATGAAGAGGATCTTAAATTATTGCAGAAAAATATCCCTAGGAATTAACTTTTTCTGAAAAGTACCACCAGGGTAATTTTTTTAAGGGGAAGTCAAACAACTCCCCTTCCTTTTCACTTCCCTTGTTAAGGGGGAATGGGACCGCAGCACCGGGGGTCTCCAAACTCAAGTGCCTCAATGTTAATCCAATGGGGAAAAATTATTTTCTTTGCCACATTTCTCCGGCTGTATTGAATATTTTTACAAGCGGATTTTTTTTATGTGATAAATGTAGCTGACTTACAGGTCTCTATCTTCCCACTTTTTGAAATTAGTTCGAATATTTTTTTTAATATTCAATAAATTATTTTACACAAAATATTCGAAGCAATTTCAAAAAGTGGGAAGATAGAGACCTGTAAGTCAGCTACATTTTCACATAAAAAAATCCGCTTGTAAAAATATTCAATACAGCCGGAGAAATGTGGCAAAGAAAATATTTTTTTCCCATTGGATTAACATTGAGGCACTTGAGTTTGGAGACCCTCGGTGCTGCGGTCCCATTCCTCCTTAAGCCTAAGGGACAGTTTTAAATGCACACTGACTTTTTCCCTCTAGAGGCGCTGTGATAAGTTCGAGGCCGAAAATACACCGAACCAGTTGAGCCACTCTCTCCCATAGACATCCCGCGTTATGTCCCATTTTGGTGTAGAAGGAGCTTTGCTACTGAACACTCCACCCCGGAAATATCACGAGAGCGAGAAAGAAGAGTTTAATTGATAGTAAACTATGCACCAAAAATTAAGAAAACGTGTTTTAACTTTTTAAGAAATCGCATTCATCATAATTCATTAACTATTTAAAATATTTAAATTTCGTGCATTTTCATGGAATGAACCATTAAGTCACAAACATCATTATTTCAAAGAAATTATTTCTTTACGTGTTTTGTTTTTTAGAAAAGCTCTCAATCATTAAAACCTAATTACTAAATACTTTAATTTCTATATATTCTGAATTTGTGAAACAGGCATTTTTTCAGAAAAATAACCATTATCTAATCTGCTATTTCAGTATTTAAATATACAAATCTTCACACTCGATTTTCTAACATGGCAGAATTGATGTGTTCGAAACTTTTTTTTAACTACCAAGTTTCATTTTCTATCGTATTAAACATAAAATGAAACATCATAAATGGGCAGTATAATTTATGAATTTCATTTGAAAATATTTTTTGCACTATGTATTTTATCCTGGTAATTTTACTCGTACAGTATAAAACATCAATTATAAAAAAAATTAAAGAATGACTTTCAAACCTGATTATGTTTCGGATGAATCTATTAGTATCAGCATGATTTACATTATTCAAATGGGGACTTTTATACGATATACTTGTTTATAATCTTTGTTTATTTCTATATCAAACTATATTACTTTGATTGTTTTACTGTTTTATCCATAGATCAATTTCTAAATTTTTTAAACTTCATGCACTAATACAGGCTGTCCCAAAAGTCTCAGTACTCTAATTTTGAAAGATAGTTGTGAAGTTAAATCGGAATTTTGGAATTTTATTTTCTGTGATATATTTATGCATTTTATGAATTATAGTTTATTCATTTTATGAATTATAATTTATTCATTTTATGAATTATAGTTTATTCATTTTATGAATTATAATTTATTCATTTTATGAATTATAGTTTATTAATTTTATGAATTATAATTTATTCATTTTATGAATTACAATTTATTCATTTTATGAATTATAAATTATTCATTTTATGAATTATAATTTATATTCATTTTAGAACTTGCACAATGATTTTTTCATACTTAGAGTAAGGAGACTTTTTTGGGGGGCCCTGTAATTTATTTACATTACGGATGGGTTTTACATTTCTCTTAGTTTTTATAAAGCTCCAAATCAGTTAAAAATTATCTTCGGAATATATTCGATTAA
This sequence comes from Hylyphantes graminicola, assembly GCA_023701765.1. Classification (NCBI taxonomy): domain Eukaryota; kingdom Metazoa; phylum Arthropoda; class Arachnida; order Araneae; family Linyphiidae; genus Hylyphantes; species Hylyphantes graminicola. The sequence continues at coordinate 60,157,551 of CM043120.1, read as the reverse complement.
ATTAAAACAGTTGTAAAATATCCACATTTAACATCACTACATTTTAGCACAATGTATGGTTTCCACACGTATAATAAAACACAAATGCAAATTAAAATCTACACTTATATTTACAAAGTTGTTTTACAATATATCAGTAGATACAAATTAAATATTAACAATTATAAATAAACTTAAGTATGGGGTGCGTTTAACACATGAACACAGTTTTACAACTACAAATACCATATAGTTCTAAATCTTACTTTGAGAAAAAGTTTCATTGACACCTATAACATCACATAAAATACAGTTAAAGTTGCAAAAAAAGGGTGAACAACACTTTTTACCCTTTTAACCTCAAACCACTATCTTTTTCTTTTCGACTTTAACTTCTATATTATCCATCAAAATTCTCCAAATAATCATACACACCTACTAATCCCGGTTAAAGATACCCAAAAATAGGTAGCTTAATTCAAATTTATACATTGTAAGAATTTATGATTAAAAACAGTTTTTTAGGGAATATTTCCTGTTAAAAAAACTCAAATTTACTGTAATATTATTATTTTTAAATAAATAAAATTTTAACCAATGATTAGATTGCAACTGAGAACAAATTGTTTCTGTTTTGATTAGAAGATATCAATTGTAATATACAAACTAATCAGATTAACTTATTCCGCAAATATTAGTTTCACATCTCTAATTGTTTCGAGATTTTCAATTTAAAACTGGAATAGTTACTCATGGTAGGGTAGACTAACCAGTGAATGAACGCTTAAGACGTCACGTCCGCCATTGAATGAACACCAGGATATAATGACCAGGACAACCAACCTTTGTCAGATAGCTTCCTTCTTCATGGGAGGAAGTCAGTGTTGCCAATCCATATAGTGGAATGATTTTCAATCCATATTTTTTTTAATTATATTTACTAAATGTTAATTCACTGGGGCCTGTTCACTTACTGGTCAGTCTACCCTACACCTTGAAATATATACATTATCCAGGCAGACTAAAAATGCCCAAACTTGCCTGAAGTATTCGTACACAATCTTATCTAATCTCAATTATAATATTCATACAATATTCTAATTCGAATAAAACACTCTCAATCACTTGCGGGTTTTAACTGCAAAATTCACAATATTTATCTCCAGTTTTGAGAACAGTCTCTCTGACAGAGCAAATACCTAATACTAGCCCTCGCGACCGAGTAAATACTTCGTCGCTGACATTTAGCACGCAAGAAGTTCCTGGATCGAAACCGAACTGGTCCGTACCTCTTTACTCCTTTATATTTTCAGTAAAACTTTGAAAGGCAAAAAAAAAAAAGTTTCTGAAATTTTTTTCAATGTATATCATAGCTGTCGGACTAAATTGAGAAAAATGTTACTTCTGCAGTTAGAACCCTCATTTACAATAATACAGTTGTCAGTCACACGACATGACGTCAACATATAACCCTAATCTTAGAGACTCTATAGAAGGTGAAGGGGAGGGACAAGATTTGGCGATGAAGCTCAGTCTTGGCACATGGGTCTGTTGACGTACCCAAGGAAGTTGAATTCGAGGAGTATGGATATGAGGAGGAATACGGCGTAGACGCTGAGGAGAATCATGCCAAGTCTCGGAGTGAGTTGCCACTTGCTGAAAGCTATGCCGCCGATCTAGAAAAATATTAAATTTATTGTTATAAATGTAAAAAAAGAGTTAGAAAGAATTTCGCAAAAAGTTCTTTTTTTCTCACTGACATATTGAAAGGAAGAAACGTACATCCAGAAAAAAACTTTTTTAAACAGCACAAGCATTGTGCAAAAATGTCAAAATTACAATGTCGTGCTTTTTTATACAAGAAATCTTAATACAGTTTCTGCATTTCCATCAACATGTCTTTACAGGTTGTTTTGCTACTATTGTTATACAGTGAAACCTCTAAGAGCGACCCCCCCCCCGTTCCCTCATAAATAGGTCGTAAATGGAGGTTGGTCGCTCCTAGAGTACAAAAGTACAAAAATTGGAATTAGCTAAAAAGTTGAAATATCATTTTACAACGCATTATTAACCATTAAAAAATTATAAAAATACATTTATAGTTACATTTATTTATTAATTCACTAATAGATATACACAAAATTATGCTAACTTACTTTTGAACAAATTGTAATACGTAGAAAATACTATATTAACTTATTTTAACAAACTAGTATTTACTAATGAAACCTTTCTTAAAGTAGAAAGAAATTTCTGACTGCTTAATTTTTTCGATTTTTTGCAAACCACCTCTTTTTTTAATTTTTTTAATCGGAAATTTTAATGTCCATTTATCTTGTTATCTTTTGTGCTATCGAGTAAATTGACATAATAAAGATATTTTTTTATGAAATGGGATTTGAAACTAGTCGTTTGAGGAAAGAGATCTGGTCTCTCCCAGAGTGTTTTTTAACGTTGAACACATTGAGGGAAAAATCGGTACCCTGAAAAATTGGTCGTAAGTCGAGGTGATTGTTTAATGGAGGTGGTCGGTCGTAGAGTTTTCACTGTATTACAGCAGAGAAAACAATTCCAGGATGAAGTAAAGTAAGAAAATCGTTATCTGTACATGTTGTTTTGCTACTATTGTTATATTATAGCAAAGAAAACTATTCCACGATGAATGAAAGTACGAAAATAGTTTTTTCCATGTTGTTTTTCTACCATTGCAAAATTGTAACAGAGAAAACGATTTATTGTGAATAAATGTGAGAAAATCGTTTTTTGTATAAGTTGATTTGTTACTGTTTTTATAGCATAGCAGAACAATTACTAGAATGAATAATTTTTTAAAAAAAATCGATTTCTGAAATTTGAATCAGCATGTTATTCTGTGCATGTTGTTTTGATACTGACTTATACAAAACATTAATTTCAATTTAAATTCTTTTGTTGTTAAAAATAGTTAGTTTTAGGTAGTTTAAACTTATAGTAGTAGGTAGGTAGGTAGTTTAACTGATAGTAGTAGACTTAGGTAATTTAAACGATTTCTGACTCTAATAAAAGCTATAATTGCTATGCATCTTTCTTACCTATGAAGAAAATTCCTACCGTCTTGTATAAACTTAAGTTAGAATGAGTGTTTATTTAATCCCGACCCAAATTGCACCATCTTGAATGATCACTAATAAAATACCTTTATTTTGAAATATTAATATAGAGCGCGATATTAATATAGATATTATAATATAGAGCGCGAAGTATATTTAATTTAAATGCAAAAACTAATGCTACTTTAGTTCTAGTAATTGTGAAAACTCATGGAATTATTTTTCAATAAATTCTAACCATTCATTGGTAGGATATGGTGAAAGTTTTATATTTGTATAAAAGTTTCCCCAAGCAATACTAAATGACCCTTATTTATTATTGTTATATTTTCAAACGGTAGGTAAAGAACTTTGCGAGTTTTTATAAAAAAATATTATCGAATTAAAATTGCTTTGCCAAATATTATTTATGCACTAGGGGTTTTGGAGCTAAATATTATTTAACCGTTAGTGTAAAAATAGCAAATTGTTTTGCACACATACAACTAATATCTTATGTACTGACGACATCCTATTACTCAAACAGACTTTTTTTTAATGCTGCAAGCGAGAACTGTGAACATAACAAGTTATTTAATATTTTTAGGAAACGAAACCATATTCTTCAACGACTAATCTCGTAACATTGACATAATAGCCTATAGTTTTACCTTTTAAAAATCTACTTTTATCGCAGTTTTTTTTTTGTATCCACAGTGTAGAACATCAACCAAAACATTTATAACAGCGGACTAAAACTATAATGAAACTATACTCACCGTTATGAGGATGGTTAAAAATAACAATACCACTGAGTACACCATGCCTCTGCTATTTATTAATGCCTGCAATTTACAATAAAACGCATTAAAAATAAAATGAAGACCAAATGACGTTTATCCATAGAGATAAGAGGAAGATAGAAATGCCCATAGAGATAGAAAAACCGTGCGCTATGGCACACTATCTGGAGGGGAAATGGAGGGACAAAATCAGTTTCCTTTAAACGTCTAAACATGGCTGCCAGTTGCGTAGAAAATGACTACTAAAATTGCACTTTTTTTTAGAAGCTGTTATCCTGCAGCTGGTGGCTCTTTGAAATATTTTGTAGACGTTGATTGTACTTTTATGATTCATGAATCGGGATCATTTTTTGGGTAGTTCTATTTCTATCCAGTGAAATAGATTTCATGTCAGACTCAATTTTGAATGACATTTTAGGATTGGTTAGGCTTAACGATGAATATGAAATCATTAATTCCAAATTATCAATAAACAACTATGCAAATTTTCGGTTACTTAATAATATTATTTTCGACACTTAAAAAGGGAAATTCGAAATATCTGCAGTTATCAACTAGAATCAACTCAACAATCATGATTCTAAAAAAAGCACAATTTTTGTGCTGAATTTTTTCTACGCCAAACGTCGCCACGTTGAGGTGATGCTTCAGCACAAAATTCTCTCTGGTTTTACCATTACGTTTCTCCTTTATATATAGTTGGTGATAGAGCACGGTTTTTCGATCTCTATGGCCGGACTATGAAAAAACTAATTTGCCAAATGAAGCCTTCGATCGCCTTGTACGTAAGCCCAAGCAAACGTTCTTATTTGGCGGATAAGGGAATTATTTGGTGCTATTATCAGGGTTGCCACAGTCCTTGAAAATCTTGAAAAGTGCTGAAAAAAAACATTTATTTTCAGGGTCTTGAAAGCGCTTGAAAAACATTATCATTCTTGAAAATTATTTAATTTTTTGTCTGTTGTCTTTTGAAGTTGTTCGTTTCTAAATTTAGCTTAAAACCCTTTTTTCAAAACCCTTTAAAATACCCTTTAATCCAAAAGTAAAATAGGAACATATTCACACTGTGAATATGTTCCTATTTTACTTTTGGATTAACAAAACGGTTATTTTAAAGCACATATTTATGTTAGAGAGCTCTTATTCGTATTCAAAATGAATTAAAAAAAATATCGTGAAATTTAGGTGTTGCATGTTCGAATATACAGTTCTTGAAAATGGAGAAATATATCCATGAAAAGTATTTAAATAGTCCTTAAGGTAGGCGAATACCCAAAATTCTAAAATTTTTACTATTGCTTTAATCTTTTCCAAATTTGGCATACTGATTTCAAATATAATGAATAATACTATATAGGCATTTTTTAAAATTTAAATATAATTTATTTATTTTAAACGGTGTTTTTCTACTAAAAAAGGAGGTTTACGCTAACAAGTCTACCACATTAAATTTTCATCCTATAAACATTAATTATATGTTAAATTCTTCGTTTTGAACTGTTGCATGCAATGACCCTCTAGAGTTACATACAAATGACAAGAAAAGAAGTTATTAAGAAAAATGTTATAAATTAACCACAAAAAAAAAAGGATTTTTTTCGATTAACTTACACTTGGACATTTTTTTAAAAAAAACTTATAGATTTACACCGGATGTTAGAGGTTCATGGCACAGATATATATTGAAATAGCATCTGTAAAAAATTTCAGGTAAATTAATGTGAAACTTTTTATACTAGAAGTGTTGGCTCAAACCCCTTTTTTTAGTTGAAAAGCACCGTTTAAAATAAATCAATTATATTTAAATAAAAGAAATTGCCCAAAAAGCATTGCTCATTATATTTGAAATCACTATGCCAAATTTGGAAAAGATTAAAGTAATAGTAAAAATTTTAGAATTTTGGGTATTCGCCTACCTTAATTTTCTTTCAACGAAAAGTGTGGCAACCCTGTATTATACACTGGAGTTAGTTTAGGTTGCTGCAAAGAATTGGCGCTTTATGATTCTCTAATAAAAGCTATAATGACTATGCATCTTTCTTACCTGTTAAGAAAATTACTACCATTTTTATATAAATTCAGATCTTGTGCTACAGTCTACAACTCTGCAAATAGTATTTTTTATATTTTTTATTGACGCTTATCGAGGAAACAAATTATGGGTTTCAGCATGAACTAACATTGAGTGACCGGTTTGTTTGGGTTTACTAGAGTTGCTTGGCGACTTTTTGGCCGCCTCACTTTGTTTCTTTAACAAGTATCTCTATATTTTCTTAACTCTGCTCGTTTATCACTGCAATTTTTAAATGTTATGGACGAATGAGCCGGACGATCGACCGCTGGTCTTCAAACCAAAGTGTCTCTGTGTTAATCAAATGGAGAAATAAATATATTCTATGGCCACATTTCTCGGGCTGTATGGAATATTTTTACAAATGTTAGTTTTTATGTGATAAATGTGGCTAACTAACAGGCCCCAACAATCCCACTTTTTAAAATGGATGAGAAAAAAAAAATTAAAAATATTCAAAACAGCCGGAAAAATGTGTCTTAGAAAATATCCCCCCCCCCCATTGGATTGACCCACTAGTGCATACTGCTGTCATATGGCAACAAATAACATAATCTACTTTAAGCTATTAAAGTAAAGCTCCCTCTCGACAAATCCGTGTTTTTCATCTATCACATTCCATTTTGAAGATTTAGTTACTAATGACCCTCGTAGAACACTTTGACGCTGTTTAAGGCAATTTTTCGATAAAACTCTAAAATGTAGTTTCCTAAACTTAAATTAGCGCCATCTAATGGCCGGTATTAAAGGGTTAACACTGAGGTATTTTGGTTTGGTGCCCCCAGTCGACCAGGCTCATTCACTATCTAATAATTCACTTACGGTTGATCCAGGCTCAATGATTGCTGTCTGTATAAACCAAGGGAAAGCCAAGCCAATGAGAATGTCGAATATGTTACTTCCGAGACTGTTGGATACTGCCATGTCTCCTTGACCTGCAATAAAAAGGAAGAGTTACTGCAATGGGAATGTTACAGATGACGTAACGATCTTCTTTTTCTGCGTACTACTATTTCATTGTTTGCTTCGATTTCACTCTTGCAAAGAACGATATAGATAAAAAGAAACTTTTCTTCCTATGCAAGCTTTCCTTAACAAATGTTTGGAGCAACCAAATGCACAGCAAGAAGTTGGCATTGAAAAATTTTAGTAAGTAAAATATTCATAGAAAACTTATTTTCGAATACCAAAAGCAAAAGTAGTATCTTGCAACAAATGAAAACTATCCGTTGGAGCTGTTGTCGAATTAAATCGAATTCAAACCGATGAAATTTTACAAATTCCATTAATACAAACATGTTACACTTAAAGAGCTGTAAAATAGAACACAACAGACGCAAAAACGGACATTGAGAGTGAAACCGAAACAAAACCCAAAATAGTACAAATGAAAGAATTAAAACTGGAAAGAGTTACGTCATCTGAAAAAAGACAAAAATTTAATGACCATCTATGATGGGAAGGTTTCACATTATGTAATGCTTTTGTTTTCATTATTCTCTCCCACGTGATTTCATTGGTTGCTTCGGTTTCAGTTTCAAAACAACCGATATAGATGAAAAAACATTTTCTTTCTATGACAGCTTTACAAATGCTTAGAACAACCAACAGCACATAAAGAAAATGGCGTTTAAAAAAATTCAGCAAGTAAAAAATTCTTAAAAAACTCATTTTCGAACACCAAAACAAAATAAATTCCAGACAACAAATGAAAACAAACCGTTGGAGCTGTTGCCATCCGCGACTTAAGCAACCATATTTCATTACTTACCCTGCCTGGCGACGATGAGACTGGCGAATGCGTCCGGCACGCTTGTTCCGGCTGCCAAGAATGTGATGCCCATGATACTGTCCGGGATACCCAAAGTGTAACCCACCAACGTCACCTACAAGAGAAGCTTGGTATAGGGTACTTGAATAAAATATTTTTTTTGCTTAAAATATTCTTATGCCAAAAATATTAGACAAATATTTTTTTCGTTTTAGCTTCCACAATACGTTTATAACGTAAAAAGTGGAAGGTTTTATTATCGTTCAGTCCGTCTGTCTGTCCGTCTGTCTGTCACCCACTTTCACAGAACGAACCGCAAGTCTCACAAACAAGTGGGATACGTCATTTTGAAGCAAAAAATCAGTTTAGGCTACATTCCAAATTTCATTAAAAAATTCAAATTAGAAGTTAATTTAAAATTTAAATAACTAAAAATTTAATCTACATTGAAACAACATACGAATTCCATTTTTATTCAATATTTTCACTGTTGCCATGACATCAAACGTAAGAGAAACTTTATTAAAATTAAGAATAAAATTCTTGAAAAAATATTTATTTTTGTGGTATAATTCAATTTGGATTGTTTTAATTGCACAATAAAGTTATTTTGAAGGTTCATTATATATGAATGAAGAAAGATGCATAAAAAATTCTAAATTTGCATAAAAATATGCAAAGTTTTGCTTTTATTTTAAAGCAACAATTTCACAAATTTATTTTTCGAAATGTAAACTTGTGGCTGCAAAAAAGTAGTTATTTATAAAATATATCATTATCCTTCGAACTTCTAAAAAAATTAGCAAACGATAAAGATTAATTATCAAATCTGCAGAAAAAGATAGAAAATTATTAATTTTATAAAAGTTTGAATTAGAACTAGCTTAAGACCCTGCTTGGCGAATTTGTTTCTGAGGTGTTGTTAGCGTGTTTCCTGTTGTGCGGAAATGTTGTGTGGAAGCGGTGTAAGTGACAGATTCTGTAACAAGCCAACTTGTTTTATTTCAAATACCCCATAAAAAGGAGAAAGCTGAATTTTAAAATTAGGACGAAAAATCACTCCCGAAAACTCTTTCTGGCTGTCACGTGGTATCTGTAATGTCACTAGTAACTATAAACAAACTTCGAAATACCACCGCATTTTTTAACGTGACGATCACGAGAAAAAAATGCTGCCTTTTTAAAATGGCTTTTTTAAAGATTCAAAGATTTATTTCCCAATAAATAGATACACATTTGTTATTTTCGACTTTCAATTATAATTTAAAATTGGAAGGCATTTTAGTGATACAGTCAAGCAAGTCCTAATGTAGCGATTCACTTCATGCTCAACCGCAGCGTATATCCGCACTAGATGGCGCTGATTTAGCATTGCGTTCCTACAAATAATCCAGTTAACAACGAAAATAGCGCATAACCCTTTTACTTCTAAATGGTCCCATTCAACTAAGGTATCGATAATGATATTCCTATCACATATTTCGCGGAAACAAACATCATGCGTAGCGAAAGTGTTAAAAAGCCGAAGTAACTCTTCTTCATCTTGGGGATCCTTTTGATGGACAGTGCATTACTGTGATTACTTTACAGGAGGACCATGTGTCTGAAACTAGTGAGTGATTACTTTACAGGAGGACCATTTGTCTGAAACTAGTGAGTGATTACTTTACAGGAGGACCATGCGTCTGAAACTAGTGAGTGATTACTTTACAAGAGAAACATGTGCCTGAAACTAGTGAGTGATTACTTTACAGGAGGACCATGTGTCTGAAACTAGTGAGTGATTACTTTACAGGAGGACCATGTGTCTGAAACTAGTGACTTTACAGGAGGACCATTTGTCTGAAACTAGTGAGTGATTACTTTACAGGAGGACCATGTGTCTGAAACTAGTGAGTGATTACTTTACAAGAGGACCATGTGCCTGAAACTAGTGAGTGATTACTTTACAGGAGGACCATGTGTCTGAAACTAGTGAGTGATTGCTTTACAGGAGGACCATGTGTCTGAAACTAGTGAGTGATTACTTTACAGGAGGACCATGTGTCTGAAACTAGTGAGCGATTACTTTACAAGAGGACCATGTGCCTGAAACTAGTGAGTGATTACTTTACAGGGGGACCATGTGTCTGAAACTAGTGAGTGATTACTTTACAGGAGGACCATGTGTCTGAAACTAGTGAGTGATTACTTTACAGGAGGACTATGTGTCTGAAACTAGTGAACTATAGCCAAGCACCATTACAATGACATCGACGAGTATTTTTTTTATCGCCAGTGTTTGACTTGACATGTCATCATATGATCCCTTATTGGCCAAAATCAGCTTTTGAAATTACTTACAGAAATTTAGGAAAAATCTGTGCAACAAAAAAAACTCTTCGGCGTAACAGCCCGTTAGTGGGCCAAGGCCTGCCGTGCCCACTTCAGCTTCCTTGGTAAAGGGTTCTTGGGGCTAAGCATGTGTGCTGGTTAGGTGGTCCATCTCACTAGTTTAGTTCCCAAGCATGTTTGGTCCTCAATTTTTCGACCCACATGGGATGAAAGGTTGAGTGAACCTCGTCCAATCGGGTATTTGAACTCCGGACCTATGGAATAACAATGCGAAGCACTCTACCTCTACCCCACTGGGCCTCTAGCAACTAATCACCTCTAATCTGGAATACTAGTAGTAAATTAAAATTCTACGCAATAATGCACATGACCTGGGAACACTTTTTTAATTATTAAAACACAAATCTTTAACAGGGTGTCTACTGGATTCCCAAAATCAAATTCCATTACTTTTCCATGACTTTTTGGGATTCCATACAAAAAATCCATGACCACGAAAGAATACCAAATTTATGAAATCGTTAATTCACGAACGGGAAATTTCACAACTTTTTGATGAAAACTAAGTTAATATACAGGTCCAACCACTAAGTGACCTTCTAACACTGTTTATGTTTAGAAGAATATAAATAATTTCACCTTTTCATAATACTTTGAATCTTTTTTCCAAAATAAATTTTCCTCTACCAAGTTATCAATTAAAAATATAAAGCTAATACCACCACTCCGTATACATCCATTTATTTAATTTATATGGCATAATTTTTTTCTTACACTTACAAAATCATCATCTTCAATTTGAATCTAATGTTTCAAAAAAGTTATATTAGTACTTAGAGCATTGCGGAAAAATAATATAAAGTAAAAAAAAAAGTTTCTTTGATTTATTAGAGCATTGCTGTTTTAATCCTTTTCTATAAAACCTCAATTAGTTTTTGCAAAATGCCTAACGAAAAAGTTTAAGCAACACTTTCGAAACATTTTTGATTTTACAAAGGATGGAAAATCGAAAACGGTACAACCGGTTTTTAACCGGTTAAACTGTCACACAAAAACCGGTATAACCGGTTTCTTGCGCCGATAAACAAAAACCGGTTCTTAATATAATAACAAATTGGTTGTTAAGCTGTTTATCCTACTTGAAGGAACATTAAATGCTGAAAAACGAAATTTAGAAAAAAAAGATACTCCGCATTCCAATTAAGTTTCTGTTTGAAATAAAATAAAACTAAACCTTCATTCGTTTTTCGGTGAAGGAACAACAGTTAAAATATTAATTATCTAAACCTCACAGCCCTATTCTTTTTATCCTAACTGTGCTGTGATTGGCTCTTCATTTAGAACAATGAAGTGATTAATTGCACCGAAGTCACGTGATCCACGCTAGGCAAAGGCGTTTTTTAAACTTTGGTTTCCATGCTAAAAGCCTTTTATAACCGATTTCGGTTTAACTGGTTTTTAACCGAACGAAAACCTGTTTAACCTAAGCCAAACAACCGGTTTCGGTTTATCATACCTACGTTTTAGAATCGGTTTTTCTATTATTTATGGCGAGGATCCGACCATACGACAAGGCCGAATTAACCCGCACAAAAATCGTTTTTTTTCCCACAAATTGGAAAAATCAAGGACTTTCCAGACTTTTTTAAGATTGGGTTATTTTCAAACGATTTTTTTTAAAAAAATTCGCGACCCTAGTATCGATTTCGTTACTTTTTCGGTACTTTCGTGACCGATTTCTGATTTCGCTACTTTTTCGGGACTTCCGTGACTTTCGGGACCTGTAGACACCCTGTTTAACCTATGGTTTGCGATCCTAAAACCTCCAACTAAGTGATTTTAAGATCGCTGGAGTTGGGTGCTTATAGAATAACCGGAAATTCGCCATTTTATAAAATCACAAGTTTTGCAGATTTAGGATAACTAGAGTTCCAAAATTTAAGAAATCACAGCTTATTTGCACCCATGGTTTCTGAATATTAGGGTTGCCTGATATTTTTAAGTTTTGAGGTCTTCATAGTTTCTACACTTAACAATTTCCCCAATTTGGGGATTTTGCAACAACCGTGATTTGGGGATTTTGCGAATGTAGTCGTAGTTTCCCAATTTATATCGCTTTAGATGTTTGATTTTAGGACTGCTTATTTTTTTTACCGATTTGTCTAGTTTATAAGAAATATGTATTTCATTTATTCCTCATATTGTCAAATTGGAAACCACGTTGGCTTCTTCACGATTACGAAAACTTTCTACTGTATATTGCTTGAACTGTTCAGACCATGACGTAGGAGAATGCGGCCGTCTACGTAATGGAAGATAAGAATGTGAGATTATTGTTATTCACTTTCGTGTTGTATTTTAGTAAGACATTTAAAATAAAACAACTTCTATTAAGTTTAAAGCCATTTTGAATTTATGCACGAAGACTTATGATCAATAGCATTAAGGGGATCCGATAAATCAGACAATTTTTTATTTTTATTTTTGTACTTACACATTCCAAATTTTTTTCGATTGCTAAGTATGTATTAAAAATACAATTCAGCTAATCAAATTTTATATAAGTCTGTTGGGTTTTTTTTAAATTAAATTTTTGCTAAATTTTTAACAATTTTCAAATCCCTACTCCTTTTTTTATTTTTCAATATTTTTAAACACAAATTTTTATACAACATTTGGAAGATAACTCAAACCCAATTATGCATTTATATTTCGATTAAAATGGACAACTTTTTGAAAAAAAATATTTGTAGCAATTTTGCCAATAAAATGCAGGGAAAAAAAGGAAATTTCAACTACATAAATTCATCATGCATCCAGAAGGAAATGGTAAAAAACAGAGGGAAAATCTTAGTTTTTAAAACTAAAATTTAAGGGGGAAAATTCGAATCATAACTTTTGAGTAAAATTTAACAATAAATTTTTTAAAAAAATATTTATAAGAAAAGGTAAATTCAATTTTAAAATATATAAGGAATGCAAGCGTGAAGAAAATTTCAAGGAATTATTTGGTAGTGAATTTTTATTTTACCACGTTTTCATATTTTCATTTAATCAAAATAAACATTATTTAATTCTACAAGAGACATGATTCTGCCATCTAACAATACATAAGTGCGAGCTTAACTTAGTGAGAGAAAAATAGAAAGCTGATGATTCCAAATTGAATCATTGGGGGTAAAAGGATATAAACCATATGGGTTCTCCTAATTGAAGAGCTTAGTGGAAGAACGTGCTAAGTCACAAAAAGATTAAAAGGAAACGGAAAACTTTAAAGTTTTCCGTTTGCACTTAGATACGTTATAACAGTACTCGCGAACGATTAAAAACATACTTAATTTAAAGTTTATGATAAACGTGATACTTTTAATCTTTGAAGAACGGAATAATGAAAAATAAATCTATTTTTTTCTCCAAAATGTCACTTGACACGTTCTTTCACTAAGCTGTCAGTTGTTTTAAGCAGTGTACAACCAATACCACCTAGATTAGAAGGCCGAGGAACTAAGCTACACAACGTCACACTAGTAGACCAATTTCGATTTGTTGACCAATAACGCCGTATCTTAAGATGACGTCGCACCTTGATTCATCCTACCTTAAAAATTTATTCAAATGCAAGATCTAGTCACGAATGATCATTGGTCAAAACCACAGAATCTGTCCACTAATATGACGTCAAGCATTTAGTTCGCCGGCCTTCTAACCTACGTGGCATTGCTTGAACTCACCATCCAGACCATGACGTAGGAGAATGCGGCCGTCCACGTGATGGAGGATAGGAAGGTGAGGAGGAAGAACCTCTTCCACTTGTCCTTGCGGCAGTCCGGGATGGTGTAGTGCAGGGTCGCCAGCAGGGGAGCCTGGATGATCCACTTCACCAGGCGACACACGCCCTCCTCTGGGGAGAACAAAGTTAAAAGTACAAAATCCATTAGAATAGAAACATTTTTTGATACAGAGTGGCCCAAAAGTATCATAACAGTTGGTTAGGTATACGGTTATTTATACAGAAACAATTATTTTAATACAGGTTAAGTTTACTTTGGTTGAATTATCGTAGTACTAGAGCTACAAGAGGGTTATTGGCGACAGGCATCGTATTTAAGAGCCAAAAAAGTCAAGTGACAGCTTTATTTACATACACATATTTACATTCTTAATCCCGAAGGAGATCAAATTGTCTACCTCCAACATTGATGCATTCCTGCAACCTATCCTACATTTGTATATTTCTAGAGCATCAAACAAATATTCCGGGATAGCCTGAATAGCCTGGTCGGTAAAGTCTAATAAACTGAAGATATATCGAAACTAAACCAATCGAAGTCCACGAATTGCTATTCTTTGGATAAGATACTCTGTAGTACGACTTTATTTTAGCCAACCAACAAAACTAAGCACGACTATGTCAAATACCTGTTCTAAATACCCCAAAGTTCTTACCAATGGTACAACATTAACTGTTAGGTAGTTTTTGGACCACCCTGTATAGGAAGCAGGTTCTGATTTACTAAAACTCAAACTTTAGACACAATCAATTTTGGGGGCTTCTTTAAGGAAAATGTTGCGTATGATATCCTGTAATGATGGTGCTGGTTGACCTATGTATCAATTTTTTTAACAATTTTACTAGCATCCTTGTAAACATTGATAAAAACAATAACGATAGGTAAATATCTTAGTCGAGCAAAAAAAAAAAAAAAAGTGGAGCATCAGATTTTTTCTTAAAATTACTCATATTTTAAGGATTTACAGCATTTAGCATAATATTAAACTTAATTAGGAGCCCTAGGTCCGGGCCTAACGAGCCTACGGAAGATCAGGTCCTGATCGGAAGAGAGTAGATTCAAAATTCACATTCTCAAAAGTATAACCAATAACTCATCTCATATGTGAAGAAAATTAGCCACGTGAAATGAGCCGTCTGCCCAAGTTTAAGTAAGGTAAGAAAATGCATTGTCCTGAATAATTAATATCGGACTAATTTAGTTACATGAAGAACGAATTAAAAAATAACCCTTAAAATTTTTATACAGAAATGAAGTTGTTAATGGATTAATATGGTATGTTCGTTGGTCCCTTTTGATGGTAGTAAACTCAATTTTACAAAAGGGCCGAGGATCTCAGTCGATTACACATTCGCCTTGCATGGGGAAGGTCCCAGCTTCGGGTCCGAGTATAGCCAAAATTATCCCCTACCTATAAACGGCCCATGCAGCCAAAAATGTCCGATGAATAATACCCGTGTAGAAGGAGTGCACGTTAAGTATGCTACTAAGTCCCAACGTTGCGTACGTTTTTGCCCTTAACAGTTGCGTTGGGTGCCTACTTAGATGTCTGCTCGTCACTTGACTGTGAATCTAAATAATAACGCTGGCCTTTGGAAATAACCTTCGTGTAGTTCTATGCGACGATAATTCAAGCAAACCTAACAAACTAATTTTACTGAGTCTCAAATGAAGAGGCCGGCTCCTATATCTTAGTTATGCATTGGAGAATGTGAGTTCTGAAACTACAACCTTCTGCAATCGCTGTGGTTACATTATAAGAAGGAAATTGTCGACATACCCCTGGTGGGAAAATTCTTCCAATTGGATTCGGCGGTCAAGCCCATACTCGAACTGGAACCATAAAACAAAATTACATAAACCAATACAAAAAAAACCCTTATCATATATGGTGTTCAACAAAACTAATAACCAATAAGAGTTGAAATACGTATAACTATTTTCTTTACAAACAAGATTTATCTATTTATTCCTTATTTGGATTAACCCATTCAGTTCCAGTGATGCCATTTGGCATCTTCATGTTTCTGATCACTTTGAAAAAAATAATATGGCTGACATCTATTGGAATTAATAAAAAAATATTTTCGAATTGAAAAAGTTTGAAGAATCGAATGAAGTGCTTCTTGATATCCTAAATGGCTATATATCAGAATTTCTTTTCCTAAAAAGCTGATGCCAAATTGGCATTGGGACTGAACGGGGTTAATTTAAAAGATGGGTATTTTCTTATATGGATTTATAGAGATTTAGCGCAAATTTATTTTTCTAACAATAAATGAAATTAAATTTTATATTGTTTTTTTACGAATCTAAAAATAGCATTTTTTATTGCGAAAAGTAGTCTCGTATTCACAACTTTGCACTTTGGACTTGGGAAAATCTTTTTTGGAACAAAGCAAAAAAATAAATTCCAAATCCAGAACGTGCCATATCGAATATTTCAGGGCTGAATATGAATTATGCAAATCTTTATTATGCGGAAAGATAGCGCAAGAAAACACAAATGAAGCTAGATTTTTGAAGTATAATATCTTTTATGTAAATATATTTACTCATAAGACAAAGGTCAGATGTCCTACATTATATGACTGGACAAATGCCTTTTTTGTATGACACAGATGAATATGCAAGCTTATTTTACCTAATACTCTTGGGTTTCAATTTCTGTCCACTGTCTTGAGATTCTATGGAGACTTGTCCCTGCATTTTGGCGGTATCTTTTTGAAGGCGCCGTTGCTATGGTGATAAGAGATGATTTGATTAGGATATGTTTAAAGGATTCTTCAAAGTTTACAATTTTGAATAGAATATGTATAGACTGAAATCTATTCATACCTAGTTAATATAAACATGTTTTAAGATCTTTTTATTTTTATTTACCTAATCCGAAGTAAAACGTAATGAAGATCTCTTTTTTTTTCTTCAATAAAGCTGCAATATTGGCGGTCAAGCCTTTGGCAGACTCGGCACATTCCCCAGAACTGAGAGCCATTTCTTTTGTGGCTCCATCTAGAGCATCCAGGCGACTCTCGCTACCAATTTTGACGCGCAGATTACGATGAATCTGAACTATATGTGGATGTTAAAGTATGCCGAGGTTTTAATTTCCCAGGGCTTGAAAAGGATCGTTTACTTGCCACATAATCATAGAACATGCGTACCCAAGATTTTCCCATCCAGAAAATCCGACGACTCAACCTGCGATCTTGAGCTAACGAGGCGAACGCGCTTAACCTCTCAGCCACTGAGCCGCTTAATGAAGATATCTCGATGGCGTTGAAAATCCGAAATGGAGATAATGTGCTTTCTAGTGGTCGACTTGGAGGGTCATGCTTCCGAAAAAATGACATTTGAACATGGATCCGTCAGTCAGTATACCACTCTACAGCTCGAAGTAAAAGTGTTATAGACCATAATGTTATAACACGAGTTTAACATGTCGTAACAACACGAGTTTAACATAACGTTCGACAATGTCGTAAATCATAATGAGGTTTTCGAGAAAATTACGCATGCGCAAAGGGTGGCTGTCATAGAACTTTATTATTGTTAAATATATATGACTGAAAAGTAAAGGAGCTACGGACTTTAAATTTAGAAGGCAGACAAATTACTAGTTCTTGTGGGACATATTAAGGTTTTTGAAAAAAAATCGCCTGCACATAGGAGAATTTGAAAGGCATTGCCAAAAATAATTATTTATTACTTAAAAAGTTACAAAATTTTGGCATGCAGTGCTGGACTTCTACAGGGTTCGTACGCCTCCTGAAATTCCTGAAAATCTCCTGAAGTTCAATTTTTTCTTAAAAGGGCCCTTATAACTCCTGAAATTTGTGTCACATCTCCTGATATTTCCCCCCTCCCCCCCCCCCTCTGCAGAAAAAATGGATGACTTTACTTTATTCGGAACAAGTCTACTGAGCGTGCAGTGACGTCACTAGACTTTACGATAATAAACAAACATTAAATTTTATTCCTTATTATACCTCTTGAATTCACATTGCTGCACTCCCAGAAAAACTCCTTAGAAACTTCTCAATTTCACTATTATAGATAGAGTATGGCTTAAACTAAAGAATTGTGGCCGGCAATTTTACGTCAAATCTGGTAACCCCGAAAATTTTTTATCATGGCACCCTTTGGCGAAATTAGCAATTGCATTGACAATTTTGAATTGTTAATCTATTTAAAATATAAAATGCACATAATTTATTCTGAAATTTGCTTATACTAATCTTTTTTTAATTATATGCTCAAAGATTTAAAATAAATATTTCTTTTTTTTAATCAATTCTTCGGTATTTAAAGGCTCCACTTTTTAAAAATAAATATGATCTGCAATGAATTTTTCAGTTGTTTTAAGTCGGCCATTTTAAAATTAGATGGTAGTTTTGGTCATTTCGAGATGGCAACCATTTCGGCAAGTGCCGAGGTGTGTTATCATTTTGAATTGGCGAAATTTCCAAAAAGCCGCCAAATCCGGCCACGATTCTTTAATTTAACCAGAGTATGAATCCTGCTGCTAAGAATATGATGTTACTTAATATATCATTTCTATATCGCCCTCACTTCTATAATGATCCGTACTCCAGCTGATTTGAAGCGCCTGATAGGTCGGAACTGTCTTCTCATCATGAACACCAGGGCAGCATCGTAGATGGACAAACTGAAAAAGAACCATTTTAGTAAAAATTTATACTTAAGGTAGGCGAATACCCAAAATTCTAAAATGTTTACTATTACTTTAATCTTTTCCAAATTTGGCATAGTGATTTCAAATATAATGAGCGATGCTTTTGGGGTAATTTTTTTATTTAAATACAATTGATTTATTTTAAACGGTGTTTTTCAACTAAAAAAAGGGATTTACGCTAACACTTCTAGCATAAAAAGTTTTACATTAATTTACCCGAAATTTTTTGCAGATGCTATTTCAATATATATATCTGTGCCATGAACCTCTAACATCTGGAGTAAATATATAAGTTTTTTTAAAAAATGTCCAAGTGTAAGTTAATCGAAAAAAATCTTATTTTTTGTGTGGTTAATTTATAACAGTTTTCTTAATAACTTCTTTTCTTGTAATTTGTATGTAACTCTAGAGGGTCATTGCATGCATCAGTTCAAAACGAAGAATTTAACACATAATAAATGTTCATAGGATGAAAATTCAATGTGGTAGACTTGTTGGCGTATACCTTTTTTTTTAGGTGAAAACACCGTTTAAAATAAATAAATTATATTTAAATAAAAAAAAGCCTAAATAGTATTATTCATTACATTTGAAATCACTATGCCAAATTTGGAAAAGATTAAAGCAATAGTAAAAATTTTAGAATTTTGGGAAATTTCGGGTATTCGCCTAAATTAACATACATACATAATCGGAACGGGTCCGATGTTTGACGCATCTACGTAACCCTTTCCGACCGGGGTCACACGGCCACATCTGGAAAATGCTATTCAGTTTTGGTCCCCCTTCCTCAGAAAAGATATTGAAATGCTTGAAAAAGTTCAGCATAGGGCTACAAGAATGATTAAGGGTTTATCGGGTATTGATTATGGTAATGAATTAAGATCGTTAAACATGTATTCACTTTAAAATAGGAGAACAAGGGGTGATTTAATTCAGTTGTTCAAGTTCATTAAACAGGAAGACATGGAGGGCTTAGGTTTTACCTTAAATAGCCGGACCAATGGCCATGGTCAGAAATTGAATGAATCATGCTTTAGAAGGGAGGTAAGAAAACATTTTTTTTATAATAGAGCCGTCAATGAGTGGAATGCTTTACCAGAATATGTGGTGTATTCGAAGAGAGTGAAAGATTTTAAGAAGAATCTCGATAACTATTGGAAACTGGTAAGGAATTAGATATATTTTGGACCAACCTTGCTGGGCCTCTGGCCTGTTGTTGGTCGACAATTTTTGTATTTGTATTTGAGTGTTAAAGAGAACGTTCAAGCTCTTCAAAAATATCGGTACCAAAGCAGCTGACTTGTTCCATTCGTTATTTGTAAAAAAAAAGACTTTGTTTTTAAGGAGTTGCTGGCATCGCTGCTAGTTAACGCATTTTTTCCGATAAAACTCCAAATTTAGTATCATAATTTTAAACCAGCGCCATCTGACCGCCGTTCGAAAAGGAGAAAAGGGTGCGCTGGACCGCGGGTCTCCAAACTCAAGTGCCTTCAGTGTTAATCCAATGTGAAAAAAACTATTTTCTCTGCCCCATTTAACCAGCTGTGTTGAATATTTTTACAAACGTTTTTTTTTTTTTAAAGAACAAATGAAGATAACTTACAGGCCTCTATATTCCCACTTTTTGAAATTGATACGAATATTTTGTGTAAAATTATTTATAGAAATTTAAAAAAAAATATTCGAACCAACTTCGAAAAGTGGGAAAGTCGGGACCTGTAAGTCAGTTACATTTATCATATAAAAAATCAACTTTTAAAAATATTCAATACAGCCGGAGAAATGTGGCTGACAAAATATTTGTTTTCTCTCCATTGGATTAACACTGATGCGCTTTGCTTTGGAGAACCCCGGTCCACCGCGCCCATTCCCCCTTAACGGGAAACAATGATCGACGTAGGTGCCTGCGACGATAGACGAGTAGTTCTATTTTAGATGATTTAGCTGTCGAGTGATTTGTTTGCAAGGTATAAGTTATAAGACAACATTTGACGTAACTATGAAATCAACATAGACGGGGCTGTTCCAGTTGTTCAATGCTCATTAACGTTCGCTTGTGGCACCTTTACGTTTAGCCCCTAATTAACATTTTAAGACTTTTAAATTATCATGACTCTCCCCAGCTGGCAAAATATTCGTTGAAAAGAATCCAAGTTATCTTTGTCAAACATTATCTTTTAATAAAAATTTTATTTAAAAAATGAAGTTAATATCTTAAAGAAGTTAAATATTATAAAACTTACAGTTTTGGCGATCGTTTGATGCTCTCATCTGCCGGGATATTCTTCACGCTGAAATGAGCAGTAGCCGGCATCGAGACGCACTCGTCTATTTCATTGTTGAATGGAACTGCAAGAAATTATAAAAGATCTAAAATAGCTTACATTTGTTTTTGTAATATTCGCTGAAATTCTTTTAGTGGGATCCCATAATAGTAAAACCTAGTATGCGTTCCGGCGACATTTGGCGCGATGGAAAATGTCGCCAATGCATTGAATGACGCAAATGCATTGAATTAAATTGAATCGCAATGCATTGAACAAAACATGAAACAACTCCTAATAGTATATTAATAGATGAAAAATGTAAATTAAAATTAACCAGGTTTTCATGCAAAAAGAGAATGCCTTGCCGCTTTCTTAGTTAAACAAATCAATATCCGAAGAATCCTATTGCGCTACATTTTATGATGTCATTCCAAACTAATTTATGCGGAAAAATAAACCCTCCTTCAAATAATGATTTTTATTAGAAGTTTCTCATGCTATTGTTGACGTGGCATGCAAGACTAATTAAATGATTAAAAATTAAATTTCTAAACTAATTAAATGAGTAGTTCATCGACTGACAGACAGATGTCTCTCCGGATATGTAGACAAAAGACAAAATAATAATAAAAAAATAGAGCTCTGACGTCATAACTTTAAAAAAAAAAGTTTTAAAATTGGAATGTCAAAACGGAAGTTGAAGGTTGGGTACAAATGGGCCGACGGACCAAAATTTCCGCAATGCCAGTTTCTTTTCACTTTTAAATCTTTGGGAAAAGAGAGAATGTTTTGAAATCTTAATTTAAAGTTTTCTGGAAGATATAATTTTAGAAATAGCATAGCAACTTAAACTGTCAAAAATATAATCGCACTGTCAAAAGCTCGGGTTTAAATCGCGTATGAATAATTGATATTAGTTTTGTCTAGTGTACATGCGAAGAACGTAATCTTTATAGTACTGTAAGGTTGAAAGTCTAGTGGACGGTCTTAAAGCAGTTACTATGGGATCTGATGGTCTGGAGAAAAAATACTTCTCCCCTCCAGCGACGTGCCTAAATGGAGGAGCCCTCTCGTAGCAGAAGTCGGACTTTCACCCTCACGGTGCTGAAAGCCTTGTGATAATAGAAGCTACTTAACCCCTCCTGCATTACACGCTATGCACTATATAACAACAGCAAAGACATAACTAAAGTTTCGATGCGAAATAGCTGAACATTAATTGTTTGAAAATTTCACTTGAATATTCCCGGACAAACATATTTATTTTATAAGGAGCAACGGGAAACTAAGTTATGGAGCAAAAGTATATCGATGAATAGAGCTTAATTAATCTCGCATTTAGGAGGAATGTACCATTTTGAATATTTTTGTGATAAACACCTAATCAGACATCCTTTTTCAAGCTTTAGTTTCTTGCGTAATGAATATGTTACTCTATTATTTCATTACGTGTAAATGTCTTTTCAAAAGTCACAACTACATTTGACATTTCCAAATGTATTTTAAAAAAAATCTAAACACATAATATATATTGTCTAGCAGATAACTTCTACAAAACCACACAGTTAATTTAAATTACCATTAATTTTAGCTCTGAAATATCTATATTATAATTAGTTTGAATTATTGAATAGTGAAGAGATAATTACCGACACATAAACATCTCTAACTATATGTTTTGCTTCGCAAAATGTCTAGACTGATAATTTGACACCTATGACGAAAACATATATGGAAATTACCATGTGCTGTTTGTTGTGAAAGGCAAACTTTGTCTAGCAATAACTACCAATTAGTACCAATGCGTGCCTAAATATATATTTGGTGGATCTGAAGTTAAAATGGTACAAGCAATTTAAACTTTTTTTTTTGCTCTTGATTTGTAAAGGTTTTTCGTTGCAATTTAGCAGGAAACATGGGAAAACTATCATCTGCCAATTTGGAGTAAGATTGTTTTAAATAAAACATTTCTTAACTACATGTTCGTTTAAAATTATAGCTATTAAAATTGATTGATGTAGATAGCTTCAATCCTCGAAAATCTAATTTTTTTTATTTCAACCACTACATTCTTTGGGAAATTAATCGTTTTAGGTTGTCTATTTTTACCCTCCGTTAAAGATTGCTTGGTTGATACATATATATTTCGATTTGTGTGCTTGATCAGTGACTTGATCATAAACTTTCGTCAAGTAAGACGGATACAGACAGAATTTTTAATGACACCCAGGGCGAAGACGGGAACTATTTAAACATCTGTTTCACATAAAATAAAGTTTTAAAGAAAAATTTTGAAATCTTTTTTCATAAGAAGCACTTTATTTCAGAAGGAGGACGGGGATATAATTATATGCAACAATTTCTGCATTATTAGTCTCCTATATTTTACAGATCTTTTCGTAATGGGACTTCGTAACAAGCAAAAGTGCGACCTTGACCAATTAGAGGATAGCAGCTACCTGGACGAGCACCAAAAGATCCAGAACTAGACTAAACAGTTTCGATTACTCTCATTCCCTCTTTTTTAGAAGACCTAAGCGAATGGCTAGTTAGACCTTTTGGACAAGGGAAATGAAACCGTTGGTATTCCTTTTAATAAATTATTTAACCTGGATAAATTTTACATTTTTCTTTCCAAATATTTTTTTTAAAATTATAAAACTATGCTTTTTTTCAGATTTCAGCAGAGGGTGCAACGCGTGACGTAATTTTAGAGGAAAGGGTTCGATCAAACGTGACGCATTGCGACTTGTGGGAGGAAGAGGTCAAAACAGTCAACATTTTGCGTGATATAATTTATGTACGTCCTTATAGTTAGTTATGCATACAGTTATCTATACAGCAACAGTTATTTTTAAAAAGTAGCCTGGTTGTTAAGTCAGTTGCTGCACATTATCTCACAGAGCTGTAATCTTCGGTCGGGATCGTTCTCAAGAAGGACATGCTGTCACATGGTCTTGGGCAGTTAGGCTTAAGGGGGAATGGGGGTGCAGGACCGGGGGTCTCCAAACTCAAGTGTCTCAATGTTAATCCAAAGGGAAAAAATTATTTTCGTTGCCACATTTCTCCGGCTGTATTGAATATTTTTACAAGCGGATTTTTTTAATGTGATAAATGTAGCTGACTTACAGGTCTCTATCTTCCCACTTTTTGAAATTAGTACGAATATTTTTTTTAATATTCAATAACTTATTTTACACAAAATATTCGAAGCAATTTCAAAAAGTAGGAAGATAGAGACCTGTAAGTCAGCTACAATTATCACATAAAAAAATCCGCTTGTAAAAATATTAAATACAGCCGGAGAAATGTTACAGCGAAAATAATTTTTTCCCATTGGATTAATATTGAGGCACTTGAGTTTGGAGACCCCCGGTCCTGCACGCCCATTCCCCCTTAAGGTGTGGCATTCTGACTCCGAAAGTCGGGTTGACTTTTCCAACGACATTTCTCTGGGTAACTAGTTAACCTTGTTAGATTGCGTGCATCATTAGTTTCAATTTCCTTTCTTTTAAACCTTTCAGTCCCAAAAAATTACTACACTACAATAACATCTGATATTCACAAAATAAGCTTATTTTAAGTCAAAAATAAGAGTTTCATAAGGAAAAAAAATCATTTTAATTTTTTATATGGTTTTTGAAATAATGCCAAAATTTTTTAACTGTGGAAAAAAACAAAATAAAAAATATATATTATCTAAAAACACTTCAAGCTATATATTTTAAGGTATCTGAACATATTATTAAAAAAAATTAGTAATTATTTTAACCGAAATAGTTCAAATTGTGTTTTAAATATGTGGAACTGAAGTGAACTTTAAACAAATTAGGTGAAACGCTTGTTAGCTATTTTTTAAATAAAAAATAGTAGTTCTGACTTCTATTGAGATCAATGTAAAATATTGTCCATGAGGACAAAGTGTGAAGAATCGAATGATGAATGTTTGGATGTCATAACGGGACATAAACATTTTGAAAACAATATTGAAAGTGATGGTTCCAAATGGCATCACTGGAACTGAAAGGGTTAAAAATGTACACGATTGCCAGAAAAAAAAAAACACCTTTTAGAAAATATGCACGGTTTTTTTTAATTCGTTGACGGACCACGAAGTAGGATTTAACCTGGACGAGCACTTACCATATGAGCTGTAGGTCTTTTTGTCCCCCTGGGCAAGGATACCCACATTCTGTCCGGTCTCATCCTCGATGCCAAGTCGCCGAGACACCCAAAAGTGAACATCGTTATTGAACCTATTTTTGGATAAACAAGAAATCAAATTACTTAAAAATAAACAAAGTAACTTACAATAGAAATTAAATGCGCTAAATATCCACTTAACAATTTATGGTGCCTGCACAGAAAACAATCAGTTGAACGTTATTCCGTAAACATGATGGTAACACTGCAAGCTTAACGTGTTAAAGCAGCTCATCACCCCCATACCCCGTCCTCCTTCGATCGGTCTTGCTAATGGTGAGTCGATTTGGAAAAATGGTTTTTATTAAAAAAAAAAGCAATGAAACTATAGGAATATTTTGTTCTTTTTTTTAATTCTTAAAACTCCAATAAAATTGTGCTTTTAGTGGTTATTTTTTTAAAAACGTTATTTACTTTTTTTAAATTAGTTTCTTTAAGTAAAATTAGTTTCTTTAAGTAAAATTGGTTTCTTTAAGTTTAAATTTTTCATTTTAAGCTATCAATATAGCTTCCAAACAAATTTCTAAAGTTACCGAACGTCCAACATGTTTTGAAACCGTCAAATGGGCTAAAGTGGGAGTTGCCAAATGGAAACAGTATGCTTTAGAGGATAAACATAGATATCATGTGCTTTTAGAGGTTATTTTTTTAAAAACGTTATTTACTTTTTTTAAAATTAGTTTCTTTAAGTAAAATTAGTTTCTTTAAGTAAAATTGGTTTCTTTAAGTTTAAATTTTTCATTTTAAGCTATCAATATAGCTTCCAAACAAATTTCTAAAGTTACCGAACGTCCAACATGTTTTGAAACCGTCAAATGGGCTAAAGTGGGAGTTGCCAAATGAAAACAGTATGCTTTAGAGGATAAACATAGATATCTTCAAATAATTTTACAGAAACTTACTTCATCAGTACAATGTAAACCACATAGATCACCATCATTATTACCGATTCGTACCATGTAACCTCACTATCATAAATTATCTGCAAAAAATAAATATCGTAAATTATCTGCAAAAATAAACATCGTAAATTATCTGCAAAAAATAAATATCGTAAATTATCTGCAAAAAATAAATATCGTAAATGATAAAAGAATAATACGCTATTATAAAACAACACCTATAAAAGTATGAAACGGCTAATATTCTATCACATACTTAACCTCTTAAGAATCGAGCAAAATCCGTCACGTATATTCTTATATAATCTAAGCATACTTTTCATAAAAATCTATCCCTTTTCGACCGGCGGTCAGGTGGCGCTGATTTAAAATTAGGAGACAAAATATGGAGTTTTATCGAAAAAAATGTGTTAAACAGCATCAATGCCAGCAACTCCTTAAGAACAAAGTCGTTTATTATACAAATAACGAATGGTACACGTCAGCTACTTCAGTATCGATATATTTGAAGAGCTTGATCATTCTCTTTAACACCCGCACGATCGTGCGAGCCCGGTCGGAAAGGGATATGCTAAAAAGTGTTTTCCAAAGAATTTTTTTTTTTCAAAAATTATGTTTATAGCTACTTAGGGAAACTTCTTAAACTCTAAAAAAAAAAATTGTGCTATAAATACAACAAAAAAAAAGGCTGTATCACTTTTTTGTAGTTAACAGATTATTTTAACATTGTTTTTAATGAAAATTTTTTAATTAAAATTAACTACTAAAAGAACTTTTTTGAGAAGTTTGAATAAAAAATTAAATATTTTTTTTAACTCTCACATCGTATTGACCCTCATTCAGCTTCATTTTATTGTAGAGATAATTGACTGATGCCAGTAATCAAAGGTTGAAAACTAATATTTGGATCTTCTTCTATCGGACACAATGTCAACTTCGGAACGAACAAAGTGTTAATTGTTTGTGGGGAGGTTTTAAAAAATTTCCCCAACTAGGGATGTCAAGTCGCAAGAGGTCAATTTGATTTGAAATAAAAGGCAACTTTTCAAATTTTAATTCAAATAAATCCTTAAATATAAATGTTTCAACTCATTTGAAGTATTCAATTATTTGCAAACAGACACCCATAAATAAAGACTAACTTTTCAAGAAAGGAATGGAATAACTTTTCATTAAAAAAAATCTTTAAAAAACCTTACGTTTAAAATTTAAAGTATATTGCGCAAACAGGTAAATTGCGCAGGCGCATTGCAGGAATTGCGTAGCAATTCCCAGGGGTTGTCGAGCGGTAGCGAGCAGGGGGCTTTTCCCCCTAGTGGAGTACATAAACACCATTCAATAAAAAAATTTAAATTTAGGAAGATTTAATTATTTCTGTCTTTATTGAAGACGTATTGAGTTCTATAACTATACACTCTCAGAAATAACACTTTCATTTTTGACGATTCATGAATCCTCAAGCCTCATTTCGTTAATTTTGAGGACTGTTTCGTCAAACTCCCACGTGACTCTTGAGTAAACGCTAATCCTCACTTTTACGATCGTGATTTGATGATTCTGTATCTTAATTTTGAGGAAACTGAATCTCATTAATGTACTCACATGCTAAAAAATGACGAAATATTTCTTTAGAATAGACGACACTCAAATCCTCATAAAAATGACGATTCAAATTTCCTCACTTTGAGGAAACGAAAACTCGGAGCATTTGCCAGTAACGGATTCGTCAAAATTAAGGAAAATTTCGTCGTTTTTGAGCATTCATTTTTTAGAGTATAGACATTGTCTTACCGAAATCAGAATGATAACAGTGCAAGAGTAGAATATGGAATCTCGAAATAAGGGCCACCATGTCAATTCGACAATCTATAAAAAAAATTAACAATATATGAAAACATAACATCTATTGTGAATACTACAAAGAGAGGACCACTATTTTGGCCTAATATGAGCAAAGAAAAGTTGTTTTTAATTTATCATTATTTGGTGTAATACGCATCAGTCACCGTTATTTAAATGTTAAGCGAACGTTTACAATGTTCAAGCTTAGAACTTGACTTAAAAAAGGAACTTAAGGCGGGATCGTACCGAACAGGCAACTCAATGTGGCCGAGGGCGACATCTGGTGAAGATATCGGAACTGCTATAGAGGGAGGTTCAGAGAATTCGGAAACTAGCAAATCAAAATGCCTAATTCATTGATTGACGTTTTCATCTTATTTTTCAATCCTTCTATAAATAGCTGTTTGGTCAGTTTTAAACTACCTTTCCTAAGCTCCTCCCCTTGTCAACGAATCTCACACCTCCTTCGAGAAATTCCCGCCGTCGCCCTGGGTGCAATTCCTCTCTATCTGTGTCCCAGTAAAAAATCTGTCTATGGCTGTCTTACTTGACGAGGTTTATAGGTGGGTATCTGATCAAGCACACAACCCGGAAATACATGTACCAACCAACCATTTTCCCTATGAGAAGACGGGATGACTCACTTTGCAGGTTAATTGAATAACGTCGCACGAAAGCTACGCCTGATCTTTAAACTCACCACGTAAATTCTAGTTTCGGTCGTAATCAGCCCAATCAAATCCAAGCTATAAAGTATCGTTTGGCAAGTTGAGTTACAAGCTTTTGTAATTTTTTTTCAATTTATGTTAAAATTTGTAGGTTTCTTTTAGAAGTGATTGATAAATATACAAACAGTTACTACACTATACTATACGCATTAAAAAAATATAATTTGCATAAATAACATGAGACTACAAAAAGGGGAAGCAGTTACAGTTAGTACAAAAGTTTATTATGTGACACCATAAACATTTATACCTGCCTACCTATTGTTGTAATCTCTGCTGGGTGTCATGCCTAGTAATTTTTTGGTTGGTACAAAAATATTATCAGGTATGACATCCAACAAAGACAAACATTACCAGGTGGGTCGGATGCAATTTTTTTTCCGACATTCGGATAATCATTCATGCTTCGGATAATTGAAGTTCTACTGTACGCGGTTTTAGAATTTATATTAGAAGTTATTTAAACATTGTGTTATATCTATCTGTGGAATTTTGTCGACGTGCCTCGTAATTTTAAAATGCCGTCAGAAAGACGATGCTTGTATCTGACTGGGAACCAATTCGTAATATTGTGCAAGACTATGAAACATTGCACCGCAATGGATTTAATGTGCACAAACCCTACGGTAGATATTTGAATAATATTATGATTTATAGAAGGATTACATTCGATCCTGGCATCGGATCTCTGGGATTGCAGGTCAACTTGTTTACAGCTATACCTGCGAGAAGAATGTATTTTATACTAATCTTGGTTTATTTGATGCTTTAATGAAATATGCACTTGCATGGCACTTTTTTTGCTTAATCCAAATTGTATAGTGGTGTTTGGAATTGGTTCAGTTTGATCGGTGAAATGGTTGTTTGTTGTGCTTGGAATCGAAGAACACTTTAATGCCTTATTTTTTCTTCTCAAAAATATTCCACACAATTTTCTTTAAAAACTTACATTTTATTACGATGTATATTTACATAAATTATCATACGATTATTTTTTAGAACAAAAAAAATTATATGTTTGACAAAAGTGTAATTTTTAAAATTCATTCGTATCCTTTTTTATAAAATTATAACAAATGTTATTGATAGATTAAAAAACCACATCATAAAAGTAATATTGAAAGATCATTGAAAGTAAATATATTGAATATGCTTCAAAATATTAAATTTTTCGATAAGGGGACGTACATAAATTACGGCACGCTCAGAGGGGGAGGGAAGGGTAAGCGCCAACATGAGGATCGAGACGTAACGATTAAAAAATTTCCAATTTTGCAAAGAAAAACTGTCTTAAATAAAATGAAGTTTTTGAAAAAAAATTAAAATCTTTTTTAAATAAGAGGCACTATTATAGGGGTTGTGTAGTGTTTTTCTGAAGAAGACGAGCCGAAACTTGTATAATTTGTACAGCAACAAATAAACTATTTGCGCCAATAACGTGGTTTCTTTAGTGAATCCTCTCATGCTTGTTTCAAACTCAAAATGGAAGACACTTTAGAATAAATTCCCATTACTAAATATCTGCGATTTTTATCGAGCATTTAGAGTAAAATTGAAACAACCAATAAAATCACGATGGACAAAAATGAAAACTGGAACTTGTATAATTTAAAACAATTAAATTGCAATTTTCTTTGAAAATAATTCGGCAATCTGGATTTGAAGGATGCTACCTCGAATAATTAGCTATCTTCTAGGAAGGGAAAATTTAATCTAAATGAAACTAATAAGATTTAATGCTGTTGTTGTGATCATGGATATCCTATGGAAGAATGTTACCAGAGCGTCCGGAGAGGATGGACATCTTTTTACACAAATTAAGACCAACATGTAGACAATTAACATTGTATTGAACGCTGAGTACGATGTCGCCCTTAGCGGTTGCGTTGGGTGCCTATTCAGGTGATGGCTCGTCACCTGACTGTGGTTCCAAAATACGATGCCCGTTCTCCAATAGCCCTCGTGTAGCTCTAGTGCGACGATAATTCAAACCTTACCTAACCTAACATTGTATTGACAAGTCAATCATCCAAGCGCTTACCAACCGGGATTCGAACGCGGAAACTACTGGTTGGGATTTATACGGGATATTCGGTATGCCGAGTATGCAGCGATAAAGGTTTAATAAATTACAGGAATAAGAACATGATGCACATAAAGAAGACAGAACAGATCAGTCGGTTAAGGCATTTTTTTGCCTTAAATGTGAAAGGTCCCAGGTTCTGTCCGGACAACCCCAAATCAAATGCCGCCTATAAATCGTCCGTGAAGAAAAATGTCAGACGAATAATACCCCTTGCATTGAGAATGCACGCTAAATATTCTTATTAGTCCCAATACTGCGTACGATGGCTCCTTGAACAGTTTCATTGGGTGCATACCCTGATGTCGACTCGTTACTTGACTGCGGTTGTAAACTACGACGCCCGTCGCCAATAGCCATCATATAGCTCTAGTGCGAAGATATTTCAAACTAACTTTACTAAACTATATTAGAGGGGCTGGGGAGCCCAGTCGGTTGAGCACACGCTTAGCATACGGAAGGTCCCAGGTTCGGGTCCGGGCATCGCCAAAAAGTAGCTGCCGACGGTAAACGGCCCGTGCAGCAAAAAATGTCCGACGAATAATACCCCGTGTAAGGGAGTGCACGTTAAATATCCTTCAAAGTCCTAACGCTGCGTACGATGTCGCCTCTAACGGTTGCGTTGGGTGCCTACTCAGGTGCTGGTTCGTCACCTGACTGTGGTTCTAAAATACGACGCCCGTCGCCAATAGCACTCGTGCGATCTAGTGCGACGATCATTCAAACCTAAAACTAAACTATATTAGAACACAACGGACGGAACACAACAAGACCTCGCGTTGAGAGTGGAACCGAATCATTAATTAAAATCGCGGAAGTTCAAAAATGAAAAACTGAAAAAAGTTACCTAATATAAAACACGCCAATACAGCTACCTAATGCCAAAACAGATTTAAAACGATATGCAAAAATCCTTTTTGAAAGAAATGGTAAATTATACAACAAAAACTTCAAGAAGTACATGTTTTTCGGATTTTAACTTAAATTAATATTTCAACACAAATATATAAGTCCAAATTTGTGCAATTGTTCAAGCTTTGTAATGCCTTTTTCTGAACTTCAAGTCCTCAAAGCATATTTCAAACTCTTTCAAATAAATCATTTGGAAGAAATTAAAAAAGATTTTTTTTGCTAATTAAGAATTAGAATCCAATAGAATGAATCAATGCCACTTAATTTTTTTAAAGCTTTTAAACTGGACGCTATAGTAAAAAATCCATTTGTATTTTCGAAATCGGCGTCCAAAAACACACAATGAATTGAAACTTTAGCTTACGGAGCAGAAGTTAAAATTTGCAGACTCTTGAAATTGAACTACACGTACCTTATCTTATCTGAGTTTCAGCATCTTTAACTAAAAGGGGCGGAGCTAACTTTAGGGGGAGGAGCTTAATTTCTACTCCTAGAGGGCGCTACTTCCTGGATAAGACTGGATATTGAAAATTTCATAATTTCGCTGCCACTTTTCTACCCTAAAAATGCAAATAATTGCGAACTTTTTTTTTTCAAAATTAATGAAATTAAAAGTTGTACGTCCCTATAATCGCGGTTTTTCAAATTTCGTCCTAGTTCATATTGTAAAACTGTTTATTAATAATCAAAAAATTATTTTTATGAATTTCAAAAAAATTGGATTATACGGACCTGCAAATCAGCTGCATGCGTCATATAAAAAAACCGCTTGTAAAAATATTAATTAGAGCCGGAGAAATGTGGCAGACTTTTTATTTTTTTCCCATAGGATTAACACAGAGAGAAGCCTTCGTTTGAGAAGCCGATTCTCGGTACTATTCCCCCTTAACTGTTTATTTGCTCTATTTACTAGAGTATAAAATAAAATATGATATTACTTAACACTATGACTGCGGCGATAGATATTAAAAATTGGCATCGATAGAGGCTGATGTGAAGTAGAAGAATATCCTGTTTCTTAAACCAGTTCGTTACAATAGAAATGAACTATCTGTTCTTCATTTACAATGAAATAAAAATCTTAGTTGAGGTCGGAAAAGTACAAGGTTAGATTGAATTAAGTCGCTAACTAAAGCTACACGACAGCTAGTCGTAAAAATACGATTAAATGATCCTGGCCTTTTCCGATCGGATAACTCATCAACTGTCACAATCATTGAATTGAAAGCCAATAACCAGATTAGTTTAAGTGATTAACTTAGTATGAAATCCTCAATAAATTTACATAATTCATATTTTTTTGGTTGTTTTTGTTTAAAAAAACTACAACAAATAAAACAGAGACTATTTGCAATTTTTAATAGCTAGATAGTTCAATAAAAAACTAAACCGCACTGCGAAATGCAGTATGTCGGGTCGCCCTTTACTTCAAATGAAAGATTTAATTTCCTCGTAATTTGAATTTGAATGTACTCTTTCAAATCCTCAAGTATTATTCCAAGCACAGTGGGATCGGTTGCAAAAGTGTAAAATATAATATTCTACTTCCTAATCTTCAAATTGATCATCAAATAACCTTAAATTTGCTTGCGGTGAACCCGGGAAAGGGCGCGCAAGGGTACAACGTACTCGATGATTTTTTTTGGAACTAATATTCTTATGTTACTTATGTTTTTCAAAGTTCTAAAAACGTTTAGAATTGGTTAGAAAGTCACTCGATCAACTTACGTTCTGAATTTATCTACTGCAGAGATACCCCTAAAAAATAATCACCATCAAAATGTGTCGTCAATAGTCAGCGCCTGCTCAAAGGTTCACATAATTCAAATAGGTGACAAATAACACAAAAACTGCATAAGTTTTAAACTCTATGAATGGAAATCCATCACATCTGGGATTACTAGGTGTCAATTGAATATCATACAAAAGGGTAAATGAAAGAGCTAAATCGTGTAGTTTGTGTAACCACTAGACCATCACGTTTATCAAGTTTACAAACGAACTTGAACTCTTAAGAACGGTTGGCAAAATGGTTCTATGAATTTTGTCAGAATGTGCTGTTATCGATGAATCGGAAAAACAGGACGCGCTGGCGCGTCCTCAGCAGCCGAAGTGTTAAGGGGATACGGTACCCAAAAATTGGTCAAAAAGAAAGATTTTTCAGTTTTTACTTTTTATTATTTTCAATATTTTCCTGAACATTTACTGAAGGTTTTATAATGATATCTTTTGTAGAAAAAAGAATTTTGTAGAAATTGAATATTTTCTGGAGTCATTCCTATAAGTTTGAATGCGTATTTCGTCTGCTTCCAACCTTTTTTCTCGGTTTCGCGTTTTTCAATTCTTGCTTTTAATAAATCCCAAAGTCTTTTGTTTTGCTAATAAAGTTAGAATTTTTAACCTCTTGGTGCACAAAATTGTGCATGGAATGAGGTCTACTATCTAAAGTTGTTTTTTAAAAATGTTGAATTCAATAATTTTTAATTTTCTTGTGACTTTCAGTATAAATGCATGTTAATTTTTAACTGTAGCTCACATTTTAAAATCCATGCACAGTTCTTGAACAATACTACATACTAACAACAAACTATAAACATGGTGGAGTCATTCTCAAAATTGAAAAAGGGGTAGCGTTTTAAAAAAGTTAAAAATTTTTACTTTTTTTAAAATAATTGAAAAACTTCTTGTAAATATTTGTTTTTATTGCTAGAAAATGCTTATTTAGAGTGAATATTATATAAAAATATTTTAATTTACAAGTTTATGTTTTTTTGTAGAAATAATGTTTTGGGTACCGTATCCCCTTAACCCTTTCAGTCCCAAAAATTTACTACACTACAGAAACATTTGATATTCACAAAATACACTGCTCAAAACAATTAGTGGAGCACTTTGCTTACTTTTGTTAACCCTTTCAAGTTTCAGCGCTTTGTTTTTCATTCTAAAAATCTAAAATTGGCGAAATAGATTCTTCTTATTCATAGAATGAAATGGTAAAAAACAGGTAGAAAAATATTAATTTTTTAAACTAAAATTTAAGGGGGGAAAATTGGAATAAAAAATAAAGAATAAATTATAACAATAATTTTTTTAAATTTTTATTTGCAAAAAAGAGGTAAAATCAATTTTTAAACATCTGAGAATGCAAGAGTGACGAATTTAGGGTCAATTTATTTCATAAATTTTTTTTGGGAGTAAATTTTATTTTACCATGTTTTCATCTTTTCATTTGAT
Organism: Hylyphantes graminicola; assembly: GCA_023701765.1. Lineage (NCBI taxonomy): Eukaryota > Metazoa > Arthropoda > Arachnida > Araneae > Linyphiidae > Hylyphantes > Hylyphantes graminicola. Next base: position 60,122,864 of record CM043120.1, on the reverse strand, counting down.
TTAAACAAACATTATTTACATCCTCAAAACACATGATTCTTCCATCTAACGATAAATTAGTGCAATCTCAACTTAGTGAGAAGAAAATCGCAAGCTCATGATTCCAAATGGAAACTTTGGGGTTGAAAGAGTTTAAACCATGCGCTCCCCTAATTGTTGTGAGCAGTGTAAGCTTATTTTAGGTCAAAAATAAAAGTTCCATGAGAGAAAAAAAATCATTTTATTTTTTATATGGTTTTTGAAACAATGCCAAAATTTTTTAACTGTGGAAAACAACAAAATAAAAATATATAAATAAATTAAAAACACTTGTAGTTACATATTTTAAGGTATCTGACCATATTATTAAAAAATAGTAATTATTTTAAACGAAATAGTTTAAATTGTGTTTTAAATATGTGGAACTGAAGTGAACTTTCCAAAAATCAAGAGAAAGCTTGTTAGCTATTTTCAAAATTAAAAAAAAATGGTAGTTCTGTCTTTTATTGAGATTAATGTAAAGTATTTTCTAATCGAACAAAGTTTGAAGAATCGAATTATGCGTGCTTGTATGTCATAACGGGTTATAAACATTTGGAAAAAAAAAATTGAAAGTGATGATTCAAAATGGCATCACTGGGACTAAAAGAGTTAAACGAAAATATTATGTGATAAATTTTCAGTTTATATCGTATTTGTATATTTCAGGCTCAAATCGGCCCTATTTATGCTTTTCAAAATTAACGTATATTTCACACATACTCTTCCGGAGAAAATCCCACAGATTCCAATGACGAATAAAACGTTGAAAACAGCAGAGCCAACTATGGTACCGGTACCAACGTCTCCTTTGGCGACCAACACACCTAAAAAAATCACAAACATTTAAAATTTTAACACATGAAGGTTGGTTGGTTGATAAACATATATTTTCTGGCTTGTGTGCTTGCTCAGAGAGCCGCTTATAAACCTTCGTCAAGTAAGAGAGTCACAACACACTCACACTCACATGCACACATATACGTGACAGATGCTACCATCAATCACTCGCCACCTCCACAATTGAGACATGTCCCTGAAGGGGAGGGAAATATCTCCAGGAACCTGTACCCGAGGGAAACTGCGCAATGACCGCCCACAGGACTTTCGGACCCAACAGATTTAACGAGCACGCACTCCGCATATACTCGGTGAGTTTTCAGCGACCAGGTTTCGATCGCGGGACCTTTCGATCCGTAGATCAAGACACTGGCCACAGGGCGCCTCACATCCCTAATACATGTAGAAAAATTGTGAAACTCGTGCGAAAGCCTTTTTAAATATCAATACATCCCACAACTTTTATTTTTAAATTTTGCAGAAAAAAATATATTTAAAAAAGACAATTTTCTTTATTTTTACGTAAAACATGCTCTTTAAAGTAAGATTAGGTTTTTTTCTGAATTTTAACTGCGTAAAGAGTACTAGACTATTAATGAACAAGTTGTTTGTTAAAGACTGTGTGAATAATAATAGTCTGGAGAGTGTTGGTCTGTTTATCTAAAGATTCGTGATTCGATCCTGCCACGGCGATTTATTGTTCTTTGTTAATGTATTGTAATCAGTATCCCCTCCGGTAACAAGGGTAACCAGAGGTTCGATTTCCCTTATTGGAGTATGGAAGGTGTTTTTTTCTTTACTACTATTTGGGAAAAAACACTGCTTTTGATTTGAAATTACAAATTGTTCGGATAAAAAAACATATTTATGTAACTGATACGGTATTTTTCTAATCCACCAGGCGATATTTTTTTCTGTAAAAACAGTACTTTTAGGGGGAAGTTCTTTAAATGGACTTGAGCTTCTTTTTTTTACGTTGGAATAGACATTTAGCAATAAAAAAATCCATTATAAAGAAAACTTCCACTTTTTTGCATGTTTAATAACTTGAGGGAAACACATTATAAACTGGTAACACCTATTACCTATTACTTAAGAATTATATATTAAAAAAAATATACATTTATTAATTTTAAAGTATTTAGTACTTAGTAGTCTTTTAAAATCTATTATTACAAAAATAAAATTTAAAAAATAATTTAAAAAAAATTAAGGACTCAAATCATATTAACACCGCTTTCGATATCTATTTTTTTCTCATCATCCAAACCTGCACTTATCGCCCTCTTGCGGTCTCAGTCTGAATTTTTCGGACACAAATTTCTTTGAAAATCTTGTTCATCATGATATGACAGCCCAGGAAGTTAACTTTGTAAACGACCTTACACCCTGTATCCCTTTTCGACTGGCGAGGTGGCGCTGATTTAAAATTATGAAACTAAATCTGGAGTTTTATATAAAAAAAATGCGCTAAATAGCATCAATCCCTAAAAACAAAGTCATTTTTTATACAAATAACGAATGGTACAAGTCAGCTGCTTTGGTATCGATATTTTTGAAAAGCTTGAACATTCTCTTTAATACCCGCACAATCGTGCGAACCCGGTCAGAAAGGGATATACTATCACGTATCTAAATTGCAATCTTGTGTTCCAAAAATTGTGTTGACACCATACTTACTTAAATGTATGCATTTCATTATAAAAATAAAACACCGAAAAAAATGTTTATCGCCGCAGATGTTTTTAACTGTTATGGCTCATTTCTACTGAAAACTCCTTATATAAAATTAATTCTTTTTTAGTAACACAAAGTGGAGGCACATTAAATTTTAAATGATTAACATAAAAAAAACCAGTTGGTAAACATAAAAAAAATCTGCTTTAAAAATTCAGCTGATTGGTTCAGTCGAAATTTTACGAATTGAATAAGAATTCAATCTTAATATATTACTTTCAAGGAAATGAATATTAATTATTTATAACCAACTTACTTTGGGTGCTCATAACTATTCAAATTAGAATCCCATTCATATAGATAAAAGCAAAGAATCAAGTCCACTATGAAGGTTTCCACAAGCACTTATTGTTTTAGTTAAGTGTGGAAAGCAAAGAGAGTGAAGGGAAAATCTCCGACAAAATTGATCCCATTTACATTTAACGATACATATTTTCTTCAGAAGCGTAGACACAATTTCATATGAGAATCGCAAAACTCAAATATTTTGAAAGAAAATTTACTGCTTTCTTTGCATTTATTCTGAGCTGAGAGAATAATAAGAGTTTCTAGAGTGAAAGACTTATTAAAAATAAATTATTCATATTGTAAAATCTTGGCGAGAAATCCTAGGATCTGTTATCTTATTCAGCATTCAAGAACTGAGTAAAGGATATTAATTTAATATTTATAAATATTGAAAATGCGTTAATTCTAAAACCCAAAAATTTAACTGTATAGAATTTTTCTTGTAGGTGGAATACGATGCATATATATTTTTTCAATTATAGCTAGCATTAAAATTCATTGAAAAATATGTAATTTGATTAATTGTTAGGAATCTAACATATCAACCTAATAAAATAAAACGAGTCATAAAACAATATTAATTAACCTCTGAATTTTTTTGTATTGTACGACGTGGACCAAATATTTTTTTTATAACGACGTGCAAAAAAGTTCCCTTTTTTATATCATATTCATTTATAAATCGTTTCGAAAATGACACTTTACGTGCTTACGTTACAGACAGTGGCGAAAATGGGACTTTCGGCACTAGTGCGGTAAAGTATATAAGAGTATCTGATTGGTAGAAAAACAAAATGATGTCATGAATATCTCCATGGAAACTAAATGGTCATGAATCTCACTTATTTCTTTTGGATCATTACTTTTGCATTTTCTGATATCTCCATGGAAACTACAAGTTCTACAAAAATTATTAAAGGAAATTAAATAAGACAAATGTAAGAACACAAATTTCACGCTTTTGCACGTTATCATAAAAAATATTGTAAGCAAGCATGTGCCAAATAATACTTTATTAAGCTCTTGTCATTATTTCACTCGCTTAATAAAGTGTTATTTTCGACACTAGTTGCTTAAATAACTATTTTTGTTTCGGACGAAAGTAGGCTACGACAACGTGATGGTTGATTGGCTTGTTTCACGTGACGTAAAATCATTCCAGCTATCATTCCTGGATTCCATTGATGGTAATGACACGGTAAGCGCTGCCCGTGCCCAATACATTGATTGGCCAATCGGGACCTTATTTTCATTCCTGTGAAACTATTGCCATGACGTATACCTGAGAGTCCGCCAATAGCTAACTCTAAATATTTAACGTGAACAACCTCTTTTATATGGAAGGTTTTTAATTTGGATATTTAATTACAGAGATTCTGTTAATATACTCTTAAAACAAAGCAGTGAAATCCACTCCAGTAGGAGAAGTGCAGTTTCGACAATGGAAAGGAGTGAATATTAACTCAGACGTAAGTAAGTGTGTAAGAAGGGAGTATTAAAGACTATATTTTTCTGTGTATAAATGAAGTCTTACACTCTTAAAACAAACGAGTGATTTTAACTCAGTCTGAGTTAATTTTCACTCCTTTCGGTGTCGAAAATGCACTTCCCATATACAAGTGGATTTCGCTCTATTGTTTTGTAAAAAAAAAACTCCAACAATCTTAACAACAAACCAGATAATTTAAGGCGATTAGGAGCGATCTAGGGCGATTACGAGCGATTTAGGAGTTAATTTCACTCCTTTCCAGTGTCAAAAATGCACTTCTAATATAGGAGTGGATTTCACTATTTTGTTTTAGGAGTGTAGTTCCTTACCAGCTGAATGGATAAACTTCGTATGGTCAATTTACATTTTAAAGAGCATGCCTAAGATACAAAAGGCATGTATTCATCGCGCCTTTCATTACAAGGCATACAGAAAAAGTACCTCCGATATTAGAGAAAAACTTGGAGGTTCATCGAAATCAATGGTACCTGTACGCAGCAAATTTGTTAGAAGGCACCAAGTCAGATTTTTGTCTATGAACAATCTAGTCAAGCCAAAAAAAGGGGCAAGAAATGAAATTAAATTAATCATCATTTCCAGAACGTTCATTTTAATATCAAAGGTATTTCATAAATGAATATTTCATTAAGGAAAATAATAACCAAGACACTGCGTATCTTTTATAATAAAACCAAAAGCATTGTCTGCTTCCTAATATTTAAGGGCAAAAATTCAAATAAATCATTTATGTTGAAGGTACTTTTTTTAAGAGTGTAGAAAAAACACTTACCCAAAATTGCTGTGAATAGCTCCGGTGCGGAACTACCAGCTGCCATGAAAGTTGCACCAGCTACATCTTCGCTTAAATTCAATCTCTGAAAGCAAACAATACATTTTAGCAATCGTAAAAAATCCCAATCAATGAGAAATCTTACAATCTTGTTTTCACATTTCTTGATATTCTACCAGCCCTTCAAAACATTCAAGAAAAAAAATACTAAACTCCCCAACGCAACAGCCCATTACTGGGCCTAGGAAAACCATGCCCATTTCAGCTTTCGTGACCTAGGGCTCTGGGGTGCTTGGCATCTGTCCCGGTAAGGTGGTCAGCCTCACGCGGAATCCCAAGTGTTTAGTTCCCAAGCGTTCTTGGTGCTCAAAACATTCAAGACCATACACAAAGGGAGCTGTTCTTTCATATCATCCCTATAAAATTAGGGTAGGATAAGGTTTACTTATCCTTGCAATAGAACAAAACGGAAGCTATTGGCGACGGGCGTCATAATTTAGACCAACAGTCAAGTGACGAACCGACTCTTGACATTATCAGATGCTGCCCTGTTCTGAACAGCACCTCAGAAGCCTTTGTTCGATTCCTCACAATGTTAGTAAGGAGGCATTTAGTCGACTGCACTGAGCAACTCCACTGGCCTGAGGAAAAGAACAGATCGTTCTTTTTATTCGTTGTTCGCTTAAACAGTATCCGCATGTATTTAATCTCCATTTTAAGATGACGAAAAAAACAAATAATTAGAATTTAACTATTTTCTTTTTTTTTATTCTTCTTAAAAGTTTCGAAGATCAAATATAAAAAAAAAAAAAACATTAAGAAAAACGGCACTGAACGTTTTTTTTTTTACTTCGGAGAAAACCACAAGATCTCACATGATTCGTCACTTTTAATCCAATGAAGGAGGAGGCAAGTGTAGGATGATTCATAACGTCATAAAAACGGACGCGTTCAAATTATTTAATATTTCTTAGAAATCATAATGGTTTAATCAAACCTAAATTCCATTAATTACAATTACTTTTTATTTATAAAAAATCTTGTAAATATTTTTGTATCAAGAAATTCTGAAAATTTGATTGTAAAATAACAGTATTCTAAAAAGAACTGGAAGATTTTTGTCCACTGTATGAGCCGTGCAGTTGACTTGTGCCCCAGAACACTAACCGTTACACTACTAGGGCACAACCCAACTCAGACGAAAGAATCGCTTATTCCAAATGGCAGCGGTATAACAGTTATTCCTGTATTCTAGGAAAACGCTCTTTTGACCATAATCAATTACGTTTTTCCAGTTATATACATGGAGAAAAATTAAATTTTTTGCTAAGCTTTTTTTCTTAATAGGCTACCAATTTAAAATTGCTTTTATATATATTCCGAATTTACGCATCAAAATGCGAAACAAAACACTGATCGTGAGTTCCTTTAAGATGGTATTTAAAATATGGTTTGGCCCATTTCATATTAGGATGCGTACATATATGTAAGCAAGCTCAAATCAATTTCTTCTTAATAAGAGCATACATTGCTCAACCTTTTCTTCATTAAGTGATTAAAATACTTAAATTATTGAACTTATAGAAAATAATTTGCAAATGATTGATACGCATTGTCAAATCCACAGGTTTTCTTATCTTACAACAAAAGTAGTGATGAGCTATGTGCTTTTAACTATTCTCTAACTTTGAATTTTAGGAAATGTACTTTTTTAAAATGAAAAAACACGCAATTTAGCGTGAGTAACAGGACATTCCTACAAATCAGCGAAATCCAAAAACCCCTCACTCAATTTACATTCAATGATGCATGTATATAAACGTTTTTTACAGTTCTTGTTCTTTTTTAAATATTATGTTTGAGGTTGATGTATGAGGTTTAGAAAAGGTTTAGTATAATAATAGGTTTGAAATACTAGAAAAGGTTTTTCTCAAAATTAATCCACTAGTAATTTTCTTGTACTGTTTAATCGAAAAATACAAAAGGTTTATTAGAACGCTGGGCTTTAATTAATTATTTAATGAACAAAAACTTGATAAAAAATTTTTTAAAAATTAAAAACCTTAAATGAATTATTTATTTGAAAAATTCCAACGATTTATATTAGAAAAGTTGTGCTTCAATTTTAATGGAAAAAGAATTACCTCAAGTTTAGGAAAAAAAACGTAAATGAATTATTTTATTTAAAAACAAAGAGCAAAAATTTAATGTAATTATTTTGCAAAATTAAAAAGTTCAACACTTCGTTTTTTAAATTTTAATTTGGTATTATACAAAAGCCATAATTTAAAGCATTGCAAACGATCAAATTACTGAAAACTGAACATTGCATTTTACTTTTAAAATGCAATTATTTTCCTTTTAAGGGGGTATGCTGTATATCGGTAATGTTAAATTGGCCAATTGCAATGTACCTTTTCACAATAACTACTGATCAGATCATCTTAAAATTTTCTGTGTGAGTTATACCAACCTTATATATTGATCTGAGGTTAAAAGTTTTTTTTTTAAATAACTGTTAGATTTTTTTAAATAAAAATAAGTTTTAAAGTACCCAAAAAAATCATGAAAATTTTCACTTTTTTGCCCCATGAATTTTTTTTCACTTAAGTTTTATTAAAATTTATAACCTCAGGTTAATCTATACTATGTATTAATATATCATATAAAAAAGTTTACAAGAAAACATAGCATAATTTTTCAGAAAAGGTACATCGAAGTTCAAAAAATCAAGTTCTGAGAAAAACGCTTTTAAAGTTTTTATTGTTAACCCGTTTCCGTAAGGAAATGGTTAAATAAAATGGCTTTTAATGCCAAAAATATTTTTCCAATCGTCTTGATACTTTGTGACATTATTAATAAAGTTTGTAATAGTATTTTAAGCCAATAATTTTTCATTTTTCACCTATTTTGGGGTACTGAACCCCCTTAAGTGGTTTTGCTATGATTACATTAAAATAAGTATTTTTAAATTTTTAGTTAATAGTAAAGACATTGCCTTCAGAATCTACATAAATTAATTGAATCAATAAGAGAATTGTTTAAATTAAAAAAAAATATTAGTCTGGCTTTATTCTTAATCAATTTGGCTTAATTTTTAATCAATTAATATTTACCCTCCTCCGACCGTAGCAAAATCTTACTTTTTATTTAAACATATTTTTAAAAATAGGTTTTGAAAACTATTCAAATAAATAACAAAAATTTACAATTGTATAGTAGTTTTTGTAGAGTGGAGAGATTTCCATTATAATGAATGTTTGGGTCATAAACGCATAAACACTCTTCAATTAAAAACTCTCCTTCAGGGACATGTCTAAATTGTGGAGGTGGCACGCGGTAGATGGCAGCATATGTCGCGTATGTGTCTCTCTTTGTGTTGTGTCTGTCTTACTTGACGAAGGTTCATAAGCGGGTCTTTGACCAAGCACACAAGCCTGAAAATATATGTCTACCAACCAACCAAACAATTAACAAAAGATATCAAATATCGAGAAGTTGATTATAATTTTTTTTAAGCTTTTGTGTGGTATTAGGATAAAACTGTGTGTATTTTTTTGTTGCATTCCGTTTAAACTCAAGCGTTTACAAGCAAAACCTAGGGGGCTGGGGAGCCCAGTCGGTTAAGCACTCTCTTAGCATGCGGAAGATCCCAGGTTCGGTCGGGGCATCGCCGAATAGCTACCGACATATAAACGGTCCGTGCAGCCAAAAATGTCCGACGAATAATACCCCGTGTAAGGGAGTGCACGTTAAATATCCTTCAAAGTCATAACACTGCGTACGATGTCGCCCTTAACGGTTGCGTTGGGTGCCTATTCAGGTGTTGGCTCGTCACCTGACTGTGGTTCTAAAATACGACGCCCGTTGCCAATAGCCCTCGTGTAGCTCTAGTGCGACGTTAATTCAAAAAAAAAACACAAACAAAATCTAAATGTCTTCAAAAGTGTTTAATTTGAACCTATATTTAGGCCGATGATAAGCTAAAAAGTTAAGTTATTTGAATAATCGTCGAGTAGAGCTACTGGCTATGGGAATATTTCTTATGATGTCACGCACTCTAAACTGAGATTTCATTGGTTGTTTCGTTCTCTAAGCAAATATGTTGAAACACCTCATTGGTTCAAAAAAAAAAAAAGGTCACGTGCTCCGAACTGCGATTTAATTGGGTTTTTTTCTTTGACAAAGCGTTGAAACAGCCTCATTGGCAAAAGGAAATCGCAAAAAAAGTCATCCATTGAAATGAAAAAAAAAATGGAAAATTCTTTGAAACAAATGTCAGTCTTCAGGAGGCTAAATAAATTCTAAATTTTCAAAATTAAAGTGACATCTATTATGTACCCGATTGCGCTTGCGGCAATTTTTTTTTTAAAAAAAGGTACTCCATTAAAAAAGTCACGAAGAATTAAAAATGAGACTATTAATGAATTTTCAAGTTATTTTAGCCATTTTTATTATCAGAAATTAAATTAAGTGATGATTAATTTTTTAAGGCAACCAAAACACCCGATTATACGCTATTAGAATGAATAAACGAGTATTCACATCCAATTTGCATTAGAGAAAGCAGAATATCATTAATCAGAGTACCCGTTTTTTCTTGATATTAAAATTAGATAAATTATCTCGATTTGAATAAAATGTTATGCACGGAAAAAAAAATATTTGATCAATGGCCCGACAGGCTTAATTAAAAAGTTTTTGATAGCTAGATATTATATGCAATTTTGAAACCATCTTTTTATAGCAGATAATTAAAAAATATATTAGTATTTTATCTATAAAAGGTTTAGCTTGATGTAAATAAAAGATCTTTTTTAATATTTGTAGACATAATAAAATATCATTTTTCCCCATCGTATTGAAATACATTTCTATCGAATCGCATTCAAAGATTTAAAAAAAAAAATATGTATTTCCTTCTTCGCTTCTTGGAAATTCAATTTTGTTTATCAGTTTTAAGAATTCGAAATGATAACCTACCTTCAAAATAAATTCATATACGGAATGGAAAAAAGTTTTTAATGCTACAGACATTTAATAACTTACACTCCAGAAATAACACTTTCATTTTTGACGATTCATGAATTCTCAGGTCTCATTTCGTTAATTTTGAGGATTGCTTCGTCAAACTATCCCGTGACTTTTGAGTAAACGCGAATCCTCACTTTTACGATCGTGATTTGACGATTCTGTATCTTGATTTTGAGGAAACTGATTCTCATTGTTGTAATCTCATGCTCAAAAATGACGAAATATTTATTTTGATTTGACGACATTCAAATTCTCATAAAAATGACAATTCATATTTCCTCACTTTGAGGAAACGAAAACTCAGAGCATTTGCCAGTAAACGGAATCGTCAAATTTAAGGAAAATTTCGTTGTTTTTGAGCATTCATTTTTGAGAGTGTAAAACAAATCTAAGTCTTCTTATAGATAATTTTACTATTACTTGAACCAAACTTATATTTATAAATATTCGTGCTTTCTAAGAAATTAGATTAAATTTTCCTCAGAACAATTACAACAACAAAACTATTAAAAAAAATTATAATTTTTATAAAGACTATTTTTGAATAAATTAGCCTTTTTCTCTCTTAGTCTTCCCAATATTAATAAAAATAATTGTTTTTATACAGTAAATTACTCGATTAAATTTATTAAAAAATTGCTAAACATTATTTAATACACGTACTTATAAATTTTAAATAAGAATTAATGCATAAGACATTCATTACCAGCTTTTAATGCTCTTAAGTATTAAGATTTTTTTTATTATTATCAAGACGTCCTAAATCAAATTATTTATAATTTATTGAGGTAATTTGCTTGTGAAGTTATGTTAAACTAAGAGATTTTTTCTTTTTAATTTCTTTTAGCTAATCATGGAAAAGGAAAGCGTCTTTTTTTTAAAGTATAAACAGATTACTCGAGTCGAAAAGCTGTTTCTGTAATTTTAATTCTCAATCAGAAATTGCTCTCTCTGTTTTGTGAAAGTACTTTAATTATTGCATTTTTTAGTTTATCAAATTAATGTTTATGTTTTTAACATAATCATTTTAAACTAAACTGAAATTATGGCATTGGAAATATCAAAATAAAAAATTCTGTATATTTTTTTGGCTATGTATGCCTTGGAATTTAAAGAGCAGTAGTTTAATTTCATTTACAATGATTTAAAGGAAAAAGAATTGAAATATTAGCAGCAAAAATTTTGTAACTTGATGCATTAAATATTATTTTCAAATATGCACAAATATTTTTCTCTATATTATGAAAAAATATTTACACTTTTTTCAACTAAGAGATACATTGCACGTTTATCATGTACATGATTCATTTGTATATTGATATGAAACCTTTTTTGTTTAACTTTTGATCTTTATAAAGCTCTAGATTTTTTTAAACCAATGTTTATCATTTCAAAAAAATGAACGCCTTGGAATTTAAGGAGCAGTAGTTTAATTTCATTTACATTGATTTAAAGGTAACAGAATTGAATAATCAACACCAAACATTTTGTAACTTGATGCATTAAATATTATTGTCAAATATGCACAAATATTTTTTTTTAATATTATGGAAAAATATTTACACTTTTCAACTAAAAGAGATACATTGAAATAAAGGTCAGATACTGGAAAGCTGTTGCGCAGAAGGAGAGACTGGGCAAGTCTCCTTGAGAAAGCCAGGGTCCAACCAGGACTGTCGAGCTATTGATGATGATGATACATTGAAAGAAAGTTTATAATGTACTTAAAGCCTTTGAACTTTATAAAACTCTAGATTTTTTAAAACAATGTTTAGCATTTAAAAAAATAAACCGAAATATATTTTTGCCAAAGTATTGATTATTTTTGTCAAATTTGAGTAACTATACCTTATAGTAAAAAAATTTAATTAATTATCTTTAAAATGAATCGCACAAAAAACCAATAGAATAAACACCCTTTTTTAGAAGGAAATTCAAAAATATTCTTATTAGCTTATACGTTCTTCTTTTGTGTCCAAGAGAGAAAAAATATTTCGGAGGTTTTGAAAAAAATATTTTCCAGTGGGTAAGTTATTTTGAACTTAGGGTAAAAACCAGGGTAAAAATTGTTTATTAATCCCAAAATAATGACATAACTTGTTTGTTTACTTGTAGCGCACCAAAAATTTATTTTTTTAAAACGACAAATCCCTAAATTCCACCGAATTAACGTGACCCTCAGCAAATGATAAACGCAAATTAAAAAAAAACTTGTAAAACATACTTCTTAATGCATAATTATTTTAAAACTGTTTAAAGAAAGGTTTTTAGGAATTAAGAAGTTCAATTTGGCAATTTTCTATTCTTAAGGAATCTTTTAAATCCATTTGGTTCATTTAAATTTCGCTAAACCATCTGAAGGCACGCTAGAATCTATTTTATCATATATTCGATTCTCAATTAGAGTCCATTTGATGATATTGACTCTTCGATTGCTCCAAATCGTTTAGTTATCCTTTGAATTGGGCCTGGAGTGCAAATAAAGTTCTTTAAAAGGGTAAATGAATTGCATGGTAAATATTAGCTTTTTTTTGCTTAGTAAACAACCTCGTATTTTAACTTTAAGGAGGTCCGATACCTTGAAAACTTTTTCTTTAATTTTACAGGTAGACTTTTAAAATTCTTTCCTTCTTTTGTTAAGTACACAAATTAAAAACCATTCAATATTAGAAAATATAAAAATTCTTACTAATTTTGATTAAATTTTTTGCTTATTTTTAAACATTTTAAAAATCCCTACTAGTTTTTTTCTTTTGCATATTTTTAACAAAATTTCGAATATAACATCTTTGATATTATTTAAAGAAATGTATGCATTCAGACTTAAATTTAATTAAGCAATTTTCAAAAAAAAATGAAGGAAAAATTGACGCAAAAAATGCATGAAAAAAGTGAATTTTCAACTTTAAAGGTCATTTGTAAAAATTTTGTTGAAAAAAATAAAAATCGGAATGCATACATCTATTCAGCATATATTTGTAATAATAAAAACATAATTTTTACCCTAAGTATAATATTAAAAAAAGCCTTAGAAATTTGAATGTTCTCAAAATACAAAAACGACGAACAGACATATGAGCTTTTAAAGTTTTGGATCATGGAAGATCAGGATATAAAATTAATTGCCGCATCCCTTTCAAAAATTCATAACTAAAGAAGTAATGGGAATTTCCTAAAATCGTTTTCTGATAATTGCTAAGAAAAGTTTGAATATTATTTTAAATATATTTTGAGATTTTTGGGTGATGGAACCCCAGAAGAGAGAGCATTTCCTTACTTATTAAATTCATCTAAAAACTAGGGGATTTATGCCCAAAACTTTTTGTATCTAAATATTTAATAAATTAGATAATTAAAAGGGGAAGTTGGTTATACATCTAAAATAAGTATTAAAAGATAAAAGTTTTTAAGATCCAAAAAAAATAACTATTTAGCATAGTTATTCCTAAATTCACGTTATGTATAGTGAGTTGAAAAGCTATCTACTTTCGAAAGATACTACCTTAGCGCACGAGTAGACGTGATTTAATAGCAGATATTCCAAACATTTTTTTTGTATCTTCATTAGTAAACACTTTCGTTGTACCCTTATTTAAGAGACAGTTATTACCCATCACTTAAGGGGGGGAGGATGGGCGCGTTGGACCACGGGTCTCCAAACTCAAGTGCCTCAGTGTTAATCCAATGGCGAAAAAACTATTTTCTCTGCCACATTTCTCCGGCAGTATTGAATAATTTTTAAACGTTTTTTTATTATTAAAAAATGTAGATAACTTACAGGTCTCTAACTTTAAAATTTATGAAATTGTTTCGAATATTTTGTGTAAAACTATTTATTGAAAATTTAAAAAATATTTGAACCAATTTCAAAAGGTGGCAAGGTCGGGACCTGCAAGTCAGTTACATTTATTGCATAAAAAAATCTGCTTGTAAAAATATTCAATACAGCCGGAGAAATGTGGCAGAGAAATTTTTTTTTCTCCATAGGATTTGCTCTGGAGCGCACTTATTTCCCCTTAATAGCAGGCATTCCTATAATATTTTTGTCTTCATTAACAAGCAATTTCGTTGTCCGCTTGTTTAAGAGACAGTTATTACCCGTCACTTAACGGGAGAGGTGAGACATTTCTCAAATAACGGAAATATCCCAGCATTACTGGAATCAGAAATAAGCACGTGTATTGAAGAAAATATTTCTTGTATTGTACCTACATTTTGTCAATGCTTCGTAAAGTTTTTTTTTTGTGAGGAATGACAATGTTAATATATTTAAGCTGATATATAAATATTCCATGCGTTTTTTAAACAAACATTTTTTTCAAACAATTATGTATTAAGAAGTATTTTTTACAGGTAATTTTTTTTTTTTAAATGCGTTTATCATTTGCAGAAGGTCGCGTCAGTACTGTAGAATTTAGTGGTTTCGTGTGTTAAAATTTTTTTTTGGTGTGCTACGAGTAAACAAACAAGTTATGTCAGTATTTATGGATTAAAAGACAATTTTAATTCATGTTTTTACTCAAAATTCCCAATAACTTACCCACTGGAAAACTTTTTTCCCCAAAAAATGAGTAATATTTTTTCCCTACTGAACACATAAGAAAAATATAAGGTATGGCATGGTAGGTACATATATATTCCAGCTTGTGTGCTTGTTCAGAGCACCGCTTATAAGCTTTCATCAAGTGGGGCAGACACAGAAATAATTTTTACAGTCACAAAGAAAGGAATAACACGAAGTCAAATAACAACATTTATTGATGGTCGCAAACATCCATGCCTGGCTGGGATTCTAACCCTACCCCAGTAGCTCCATAGGCCAGCATCCTAACAATTGAGCCATCGGGGCGGCAAGAATATATAATTTTTCATTTCTGTGAATGATTCTATTGGTTTTTTTTTCACTTCATTTTGTCAATGCTCCGTAAAGCCTTTATTAAGTGAGGAATGACTTTGCTAATATATTTTTATTATCACAATACTGTTAATAAAAGACCTGCTTATCTTATAAAAATTTTACATTCTTCAATTAAACTATTTTTCAATTAAGCCTCTTGTGCATACGGTTGCCATTTGGCAAAGTACATTTTTAATTTTTATACAGTTTATGACTTCAAAATGTGGTTAATAATCGACAACTTCAGCAAATTGTCGTCTATTAAAAGCGATATTGATATATTTTTGAATGAAAAAGTTAACTATTAAAAGAAAAAAATATGTTGTATGCAATTAAAAAGGTACAATTCATCGAAATTTAATGCATCATACGCAATCTTGAGTCTAAGGGATTGTCAATGTTTTAAAAATTTAATCAATTTAGTTAAGTGCAAATAAATATTATTAAATTATTTTTCTTTGATGTACGACCATCAAAGATAAAAATACATTAAATATATTGCAGAAAAATATAAAAAATCGTTCATTAGAGGGTTAAGTTATTGTCTTATTTATAAAAATGTCCAAACTTTTAGTTTCTCGTTATAATTTTTTTTTAAAATTCCTTTTTAAATAGATTAAAAAACAAAGGGACCACTCTTCCCCATTGTAATTAGCGATCTGAATGACAAAAAGAAAGCCTCATAAAACGTAATGAAGTCATAAAACTATCGTAAAAGCGCCCATAAATTTCCGGTTTCGTTTCTTGCACCAACTAAAATAACTTTATGCCCATTTGATAATTCTCTTGGGTGGTAAAAGGAGAAAAAATTTAATCGAGATAAATTTCTGATTGTTTAATAATGGGGTTGTTTCACGTCGTGAGTGGCAACAGCTCCGCAGACTTGTTTTCATTTTTATGGAATTATTTTTATTTAGTATTCGAATGTCAGTTTTCTAAGAATATTGTAGTTATTATTTTTGCTTATTCTTAACTCTTTTGTTTTTACTCTTAACTTTTTGCTGCTGGTTCTTCAAATCATTTATTAAAGAAAGATTGCATAGAAAGAAAAATTTCTTTTCATCTCTTTCCGCCTTCTGATATTAGATAAAAACAAGTTGCATTTTGTAAAGAACTCAGCAGGAGAAGAAAAGAACGTTCATTTTGAGAATAAATTTGGAACAACCAATGAAATCGTAGTACGCAGAAAAATGAAAACAAAAGCGTTACATCATATGAAACATTCTCATTGTGCATTAATGACTTTAACTTTCCTCGCGAGAAACAAACAAAAAAAGCATTTTACCTATCATAAACAACATTAAATTTTATTCTCAATGGTGGTTAAAGGAGAATGAATCGATATTAATTTCTGGCTGTTTAATAATCGTACATTTAAGATTTTTAATTTTCCTCGGAAAAAAACAAAATGTTTTACATTTCATAAACAAAATTACTCAAGTTAGAGAAAATATATTATGTAATGATAAACACAGTGAACTAAAAAAATAAGTTTTTTAATTATATTTTATAAATTATATTTTTAAGGAAAAAATCTGTCAAACAGTACCTTTCAACGGCTCTTATAATTTACGTACATTAAGTTAAAATAATTTATGCGGAAATAGTTTTTTACGTACAATTTAACTTTAAAAAAAAGTTATGAGATATTTTACTTATACGCTTGTGTTCCCCAAAAAGTTACTTAAAGGGAATCACCAGATCCTGGTGCGTTTTTGGAATGACAAAATGATTCAAAGTAATTGACTTAGAATTTTTTTTAAGCTTCTACCTGGTATAGAAGAAGTATGACTTCAAAACAAAATATATATATCGGATATATTTAAACATGAACGATTTATTTTTTAAAATGTTTAAATTTAACATGAGTCAATAAAATAAGGCAAAAGTTATTAATATTTAAGTAACCAGATCCCTTTTTTCATTCAAATTTGGTTTGTCACTAACAACCACAGAGATGTTAATTAAAGAATTAGATTGGAGGATCACGTGACCTCCAATACTAACGACGCGACGACGGTATGAGCTGGAGGCCGCCATCATAGAGATGGGGACCAAAATTGGTATAGCATGGGGAAAGTGTTGCGAACACTTTAAGTAGAAAAGTGCTCAGAAAAAAATTTAATTTAATTCTAAAATATTAAAAAAATACCATAAAAATACTAGTTGCATTTTGGAAATTTTTTTAGTGACTTTAAGAGAACTTGAATCGCTTTTCTAGTATTTTTATAATATTTATTTTGTAACTTTAAAATTAAATTTATTTTTTCGTAGCATTCTTTTTCTTTATGTGATGGCAACACCGGCTACTTGCCGCCACCGCTGTCACATTAAGAAGAAGAATACTCGGAAAAATTAAATATAATTCTAAAATTACAAAAAATAAAATATTATTAAATACTAGAAAAGCGCTTCAAGTTCTTTTAAAGTCACTAAAAATATTCCAAAATGCAGCTAGTATTTTTATGGTATTTTTTTATATTTTAGAATTAAATTTTATTTTTTTTTCTGCGCACTTTTCTACTTAAAGTGTTGGCAACACTTTCCTCTCTATGATGGCGACCTCCATGCTCGTCCCGTCGTTAGCATTGGAAGTCACGTGACCCTCCACTCTAAATATTTTAATTAAGATCTCTATGCTAACAGCTCATTATCGACAATTTCTTATACTCTCCATGAATAAATTCGTTCCTCACGCACATAGGGTCAAGTGGGGTAAGTGTGATAAACAGCTCTTGTAACTTTGGAAATCATTCTAAAAATCTGAAAGTTTGCAATATATAACATTAGACGACTTATAATTGAACTAAAAAGAAATATCGACCTTATTTTTTGTTTAAAGGAAGTTTTGAGCTTTTGAATTTAAGTGCAATTGTCTTCTTTTTATGTGGGTCTTTCTATGTGGGGTAAGTGTGATAAAACAGCAATGGATTTTGAAATGCAAATTTTGTACACTTAAAATTGGAATTCAAGCATATAATTTTTTTCTACATATGTATGTTTCTTATAATAATTCACTACCAATTTTAGGATTTGGAATTTACTTGAAGCAGAGAACGAATTTTCTTAATGAAAAATGCAGAAACCCTATCACAATTACGCCACTTGACCCTACGTCTAAATTTTTATGAAGAAATCGTTAGTCTCATAAAGCAAATAAATTTTCGAAATTACAAACTTCATGAAAGTATTTTTTAGAATTTTTTTCCACTAGGTATACCAGTAGCAAAACTGAAACACAAATTAAATTTGTGCAATATTTAATTAATAAATATTTTTTTTTATAAATGGTTAAATTTTGGACTAGTGTCAACATATGTCAATAAATATGAGAAGAGTGATTAATAATTTATAATCAGAGAGACTTTTCCTTTAAATTTGTTTGGCTGTTTCTAAACCATTAACTACAGTTGCCAAGAAATCTGCCAAGGTGAAAATGAGTTTTCTACTTCAGTTTATCTAAATAATCAAAATATAAGATAAATGAAAGCCGTAGTACCGAATAATTTATGTCGGACAAATTAATATACGCAAAAACTAATTAGTAAAATAACGTTTTATCCGGTAATGAAGGTGTTAATGGTGTTTGTTCACAAATGAGTCGTCAAATCATCAAAGATGACTTTGTGAATACCATTAACACCTTATTTCCGAAAAATAAAAACCTTTTAAGTTCTTTTAACGATTCGTTTTCCATATAACAGATTTTTCCGACGTACATTGTTATAGACTATGGTCTTCATTTATATTATGTTGTGTATTAGATAAACTTGGGCAGAAAGCTCATTTCCGCACGGAAAATTTCTTTAAAAAAACTTCATGAATCATTAGTCCCATAAATCAAGTACATAATAATTGTAATGGCAATATTTTAAAGTGAAGGCATTTTCATATGATAAGCTTAAGATTAACCCATCGACGACTTATACTTTAGTATACAGCTCATTTTGATATTCCAAATTTTCTTGCTACTAATCATCGCATATTACCAAGGTATGATCTTCCATAAAGGCCAGAGCCCGAAAATTTTTGGTGCCCCTAAATTTAAGTTTCTTTACTACTTCATGGTGTAGACTTCGAAAATTTCAGTAAATTTTATAAATATTTAGGCCCCACTTTGTTTTTAGCTTGACCTTGACTTAAGGGGACGCATTATCCAAAAATTGGTCAAAATGTCGATTTTTCAGTTTTTACTTTTTATTATTTACAACATCTTTCTGAACATTTGCTGAAAGTTTCATAATGATAACTTGTGTAAGAAAAAAGTTATTAAATATTTTCTGGAGTCATTCCTATACGTTTGAATACGTATTTCGTCTGCTGGGACGCAGTGCTCAAAAATTGGTCGAAATATAAATTTTTCAGTTTTTACTTCTTATTATTTACAATATATTTCTGAACATTTACTGAAAGTTTCATAATGATATATTTTGTAGAAAAAAAGTTATTAAATATTTTCTGGAGTCATTCACATAAGTTTGAATACTTATTTCTTCTGCTTTCAACTTTTTTTTCTCTGTTTCACGTTTTTCAATTCTGGTGTTAAATAAATCCCTAAGGCTTTTTTGCTAATTAAGTTATACCTGTGTTCTTACATATATTATGCACAAAATTATGCATGGAATAAGTTCTTCTATGCATAGTTATTTTTTTAAAAAAAATTGAATTCAATAATTTGTATTTTTTGTGATTTTCACTGTAAATGCATATTACTTTTTAACTATCGCTCACATTTTAAAATCCATGCACAATTCTTGAACAAATAGTACTAAAAAGAAACCATAAAAGTTTGGTGAAGTTATTCTTAAAATTGAAAGAGGAGTTAGGTTTTAAAAAAAGTTCAAAATTTTGACCTTTTTTTTTGAATAAATGAAAAACTACTTGTAAATATTCATTTTTATTGCTATAAATGTTTTATTTAGAGTGAACATTATATAAAACCAATATAATTTACAGTTTATGTTATTATTTCTAGAAATAATATTATTTTTGTAATGCGTCCCCTTAAAAAGATTGGCATGTTTTTGTTGTGTGCCACCACGGCCATTGATAGTCATTTACAACAGGACTCTAAGTTTATAAAATTTAAAGAAGTTTAAGTTTCCCCCCATTAAAAAATTAAATTTTAATCTCAAATGCAATGAAAACATTCTCACACTACAGTCAATTTACTTATCCTTCATAGGGCTATACCAATACCACCTAGATTAGAAGGCCGGCGAATTAAATGCTTGACGTCAAATTAGTGGACCGATTCTGTGGTTTTGACCAATGATCATTCGTGACTAGATCTTGTATTTGAATAAATTTTTAAGATAAGATGAATCAAGATACGACGTCATCTTAAGATACGACGTTATGGGTCAACAAATCGAAATTGGTCTACTAGTGTGACGTTGTGTTGCTTAGTTCTTCGGCCTTCTAATCTAGGTGGTATTGGCTATATTAAGGTTAGATTAGTGTTACTCACCGAGCAGCATTCCTCCAGGGAGGCAATGAAGTAGTCATCGCAAACCACGGCCACAGCGTAGAACATGTACACGATGACGGCAATGTGGATGACCACGGCACCGTGACTGCGCTGACGCTCGCTGAACAGGTCAGGGGGGAACTCGTGGTATGCTGGGGAACGAGACACAATGAGAGTACACTGTAAAAATTCTGCTAATTTTACAGAGAAAAAAAACATACGATTACAGAAAAATATATTGTAGCACATATATTATTTCGTCACTTAAGTTCGCACATGTGCAATCTAATTGTTGTGAAAGGATCAGATTTACTCTACGGTAACCCTTGGCGCGATGTTTTCGGATTTGGCGATACATATTTTTTTGTGGCATCCTTCTGACTTCGACTGATGATTCGAATTCTTTGACTTCGAAACGATGACGTTTTCCGAACAGCCGGTGTTAAACGAACAAACACGTTTTTCGGCTCTCCCTCGTGCAGCTCTAATGCGACGATAATTCAAACCTATTATTTCGGTTGGGTTTTCGGCCGACTTTTGGTGTGATTTCGGAAAATTCGCTAAAGGTTACCGTTCAATAAATTTCTACCGTTTTGCAAAGTTAGATAGCACATGTGGGAACTTAAGTGACGATTTGCAAGTGCAAATGATGTCATCAAAACACTTCATATTTTTATGCAGATCATAAATATTATAACATCCCGGAAGGTGAAAAGCTCAAGCTGTTTAGTTTGAATTGCAAAGTGTATCTTTGTCAGTTCAGGACTTGTCGCATTTAAATCATGTTTGCTTGTTTCAGATGACGTACCGAGATGACGTTCAGATGACGAATGTTTACTATTCGCTTCCGTGATTTCATTGGTTGTCGCAGTTTCACTCTCAAAGAGTAGGTTAGGCTCGGCTTGAATTATCGTCGCACTAGAGCTACACGAGGGCTATTGGCGTCGTATTTTAGAGCCACAGTCAAGTGACGAGCCGGCACCTGAATGGGAACCCAACGTAACTGTTAAGGGCGATATCCTCAAAGATTAACTTTACTTGCTGTGTGCTATTTTAGAGTTCTCTTCTATTTTTTCGTGCTATTTATAAAACTTTAAAGCAATTGTTAGCAAGTAGTTTTTTTTTTTTAATTTTCAAAACCTATAAAAATGTTAACGAAACTAGCAATTCTTCACCTGTTACATTTCATTGATATTATATAAAGTTTGACGAAGAAAGGAGATGTATTAATTTTTTCTAAAAAAATCTGATTTTTTTATCATGATGAATGTTTTAAAATTATGCAAATAAAAGCAAACATTTAAAAATCAAAGTTAAAATAATCCTCAATTTTATAATTATATGTTAACGGCTATAACCGAAACAAATGCAATTACAGAGAATCAAAATATGAAGAATTCTGCTGTAACCATTTCCGACCGAGCTATCATGATCGTGCGGGTTTAAAAGAGAATGTTCAAGCTCTTCAAAAATATCGATACCAAAGCATCTTGACTAGTACCATTAGTTATTTGTATGAAAAATGACTTTGTTTTTAAGAAGTTGCTGGCATTGATACTGTTTAACGCATTTGTTTCGATAAAACTCCAAATTCGGTCTCATAATTTAATTCAGTGCCATCTGACAGCCGCGCCAGTCAAAGGGATATCTGTTGCTACTCAAGACGTAAAACATGCCCATTCTACTCCCCAAATTATCAACAACAAAAAAGTTAAAATATTCTACTCGAATAAACTGTCGCTGTTAAAATGATTCAAATTAAATATACTAATTACTCTGACTAGAGAAAATGATGTATTTAAAAACGCCATTAATAAATGACTAAAACTAAGAAGACTAAGAAGTCTTTGTGTGCTGCAGATTCCATTTTAAGACCGTAAAAAACCATTTGCGAACAAAAATTGAAGGAAAGGTAGTCTGCTGCTCAGACTTTCGTATCATTTTCCGCCTCCCCGAACGTAATCAGTTCAGGAACGCAGAATTTCGAATGAATAACTCATTCGATTTTGAGTCGACAAAATTTCCGCTTCGCTGGCGATTGATTAGGATATACATCGATCGGGTTAAAGTGAGCCGGATCAGATTGAGGACAGGTCTTCGCGGTTTTTGGAATTTATACTTTAATGGTGTAAACTGACAGACTGATTAGGATGTGTATGGGCAGTTCTAAAAGATTTTTTTTTATTTCAGGTATACAAAACTTCCGAATTAATATATCTAAGTCACTTTAAATGTGTGTAAAAATATGCTTAAAAGGGCTTTAGAATTAATAAAAAAAATCCAGCAAGGCTTTTTTCTAAAAAAAATAATAATAATAAGAGGTTTCCGGATTTTTTTAAAAAACAGAAATCAAAAAAACCAGTTTAAACAATCTTTACAAAATAACTAATTTTTAATGAAACCAAAGTCACCAAAAAATCGGTTTGCCTCAAAACCGGGCTTCGGTTTTCCATCCTTAGATCATGCGGACGGAAAGGAAAAGGAAGGTAAGGAAATTCATTAAGTTTTCCGTTTTTTTTTAATTAGTTGGAACTAACTCCAGTTTAACGGAAATAGATTTTTTCTACTCATTTTACTCACTTAAAATATTTATTGGGAAAAAAATTCAACCATATCTTCAAAAATATACCTAAAGCAATAAAGCCACGCAGCTTATTTTAATAAGATTTTTAAAATTTTAGGCTAGTTGGTAAGTTTCGAGAAAAAATTCGGCTTCTAACTCAAATGTGAGTTTTTCTGCAATCCAGTTTTCCTGATAGAAGAATTACCATAGATCCATCCAGTGTCTCTCTTCAAGACTTTGACAATGAGACCAGTGAATGTACAAAAACCCCAGGGACAAAGTTAAAAGAAGAAAAATCCATATTGTAAATATTAAAAGCCAAAAATTTATGGAAGAAATTTGTTAAGATATGGTAACAGATCAAATTTAAAATTCAAATGAATGTAATTTTTAGGTAAAAATGTGTTAGCCTGAGCACTAAACTAAAAATTTGACAAAAGGGATAGTAGACGGTAAGGAATTCTCGGCAATGTTTGGTGTTCTAAATTTTTTTTTTGAGTGTCTTTGTTTTAAAATAGCTAAAGATAATTATTTAAGGACAAGTCTGTTATATATCATAATATGAAAAAATGAAAACTAAATATTTTTTTATAAGCTATGCAGAAGGGACATAAAATTAAAAATTATGGTAGAATTTCCCATGTATCCAATCAGGTACAAAATACTACTACTTAAGGTAGGCGAATACCCAAAATTTCCCAAAATTCTAAAATTTTTACTATTGCTTTAATCTTTTCCAAATTTGGCATAGTGATTTCAAACATAATGAATAATACTATTTAGGCTTTTGTTTTTATTTAAATATAATTTATTTATTTTAAACGGTGTTTTTCTACTGAAAAAAGAGGTTTACGCCAACAAGTCTACCACATTGAATTTTCATCCTATGAACATTTATTATGTGTTAAATTCTTCGTTTTGAACTGATACATGCAATGACCCTCTAGAATTACATACAAATTACAAGAAAAAAGTTATTAAGAAAAATGTTATAAATTAACCACAAAACAAGGATTTTTTTCCGTTAACTTACACTTGGACATTTTTTTTAAAAAACTTGTATACTTACACCAGATGTTAGAGGTTCATGGCACAGATATATATTGAAATAGCATCTGTGAAAAATTTCAGATAAATTAATATAAAACTTTTTATGCTAGAAGTGCTGGCGTAAACCCCTTTTTTTAGTTGAAAAACACCGTTTAAAAAAAAAAATTATATTAAAATAAAAAACTAGCCCAAAAAGCATTGTTCATTATATTTGAAATCATTATGCCAAATTTGGAAAAGATTAAAGTAATAGTAAAAATTTAAGAATTTTGGGTATTCGCCTACCTTAAATTATAACTTAGCTACATAACGTCACAATAGTATGCCATTTTTGCCGATTGATTATTGATAAAAACTATAAAAAGAGGTCCTCTAATATAACGTCAGGCACCTTAGATTACCTTCCTTCTAATTTAGATGGTGTTGGTTAAAATCGGGCATATCAGACTTAGGACATATCTTCGTGGTTTTTTGGATTGTAGACTTTAATGGTGTAAACTAATGGATTGATTAGGATGTACACTTTTAAAACAAAGGAGTGAAATCCACTCTAGTTGGAAAAGTGCATTTTCGACACCGTAAAGGCATGCATATTTACTCAGACTGAGTTAAAATCACTCGTTTGGAGTGATCTTGTCGGAGGTTTAACACACAAAGGATCCACTCCAAAAGGAGAAGTGCATTTTCCAGTCTGGAGGAGTGAAATCAACTCAGACTGAGTTAAATTAGGAGTGCTTGTTTTAAGAGTGTATATATCGATCTCGGATTAAAGTGAGACATATCAGATTGAGGACATATCTTTTATTTTATTTTATTTTTGGACTTAAATGTAGTAAATTATCAACTAAAACTTTTAATATAGTATTACCAACTACTTAACAGAAATCGATAGGCGGTTAGTATAGTCGAAAACCATGGTTAACATGAATTCATAAATCGGGAATTTTATAATAAGGTGAGAGAGAGAGAACTGAAAGCATATTTTCTTTGCGGTTAACAATGGACTTATCGTAAATAGCTTTAAAAATAATCATAAACTGTTGCTTATTTATTAAATATTGTTCAAAAACTATGAATAACACAGCGATATTTAAGTTTTTATACTTTGATTCATAGCTTTGAATTTGTGTAAAAAAACTATCATTGCTTCAAAATAGTCGTGTGAAATTCAATATACATAAATTTGTCGATTATAACTGAAGTGTGTAGTTTGAAAACTCACATATATATACTGTGAAGAATGCGAGTTTTGCAAATACATTCCCCACCAACTAAACATTTCAGAATGAATAGCAAACAAATTCAGATTTTACCAATTTAACAAAATAAATTTCTTAAAAACCCGGTCTACGTAACAGAATTAAACCTAACCAAAGATCATATGGAGCTGATTTAAAATTAAGAGACTAAATTTGAAGTTTGATGGGAAAAAATGCGTTAAACAGCATCAATGCCAGCAACTCCTTAAAAAAAAGTCATTTTTTTATACAAATAACAAAAGGTAAAGGTCAGCTACTTGAATATCGATATTTTTGAAGAGCTTGAACATTATCTTTCACATCCGCACACGATCGTGATTGCTCGGCCGAAAAGGGTTAATGGGCAGTTTTGCAAATGAATTGAAAACCATAAAGGGTAAACTCTCAAAATTTTACCACCAAAATTAAATCTTTAGGTTGTGAAATAAAGTATTCCTTAATCATAAATTCTTTCTGTTTACTCCTGAAAAATCCATTTAAACTTTCTTTCCCTTCTTAAGCTTTACCTCGTTTCTCACCTATAAATAATAAACAAGTCTCTTTCAACTTTTTCGCCATTAAGGATTCCCCAGGAGAAATTTCCTTTTCGGAAACTTTACACGAAATTTTTTCTTTTTTACGTTTCTTGTGCTTGTTGCTTAAGTTTTCTTTTTGTTCTATAAAATTGTCTGCTCCGAAATCAAACAAGTCTTTTGCAAAATTTTACCTTTGTAATCTTTAAACATGCAAGTGCGCTTAATAAAAAAATTTTACTTGGATTAAATTGTAAAAAAGAAATGCTTTTGATAAGTTTACAAAACAAAAAGCTGTCGAAAGCTTCCTTTCACGCAGGAAGTAAAAATCAAAAATAATGGGTTTATAAGGCAATATTAAAACTTATTAATTACAAAAAATTTATTTTTTCCTTTTTTAATTAAACTGGGACTCCACTTGTTTCATTATTCTAGGTATTTATATAATATCTTGTAATTACTTTTAATGTATAATTTAAAATAGGTATTAAATATTTTTTGTTTTTCATTGTAAATTGAGAACATGATTTTTAAAAAAATATTTTATCAATTATTTTTTTTTTTTTTGGCTTTCTTTAAATAGTTTAGTTAGAACTTCAAATCTTGAAAAACGAAAATCGCGTATTTGTTTTTCAGGACAAATTAGGGCATCTTCGATCGGAACATTGGTAAAAGGGAATTAAAATCAAAAGAAACTGTAGAAGAACCTGCAAATCTTTAAAATGATAAAGTTACGTTACAAATTAAGATGAATATTTAATGGTTAAAGGGTTACAGATAAAAAGACATGAAAAATCGAAACCAAATATTTTGCACCTATCTTTCATATAATAAATACATCCTTCTATAATCTTGCAACTTTTGAATTAAATATTAAAGTTGTTGAAAATAAATGCATTTTTTTATTGTTGCACTAATATGCGTTTAATAACAAAATATTTAAACGAAAAAAAAACATTTTAAACACACAATTTCGGACTACGAAGTGAGATATTTAAAAAACTGCAAAGGTTTTTCTGATTATCTTCTAAAACTGTTAACAAGCTGGTTAAGTTTATAGTTTCAAAGATAATTTTACGCTTACTTAACCTCTTTAATTTAATGCTCTGATGATATTTTCATTAAAATTTTGGGGCAAAAATATTGTTTTAGCTTTACTTTTTGCAATTATTATCATTATGTATTACATAAGGTTAGTAAAATCTTGCTTTTAATTAATACTTTTAAATAAGCATTTTATCTTTCAAAATTGCTTATATATTAATCAAAAACTACTTAGAACTATTTAGTAAGTATTTTGAGGTTTATTGTTTATATTGGTAAAATATTATGATGTAAAGAAATTATTTTAAACTGAGCTGAATTTTTGGCTAAAAGCATTTTGCTGACTCAGAAAATTGTTAAGGACAGTGAGCAATTTTCCTCGCCAATTTCAGCGTGAACCCAAGCCAAATGGGTACTCAAGGGATCATTTACATGCTACATAACCATATGATATGCATGTCGACGATTTTACCATCCAGAAATCTGTACTCAGTTTAAGCTCGAACCTGCGATCTTGGGCTTAAAAGGGCCAAGAAGCCGATCTATTGAGGATTTACAAACAAAAGTGCTTCTGTGTTAATCGAATGGGAATAATTTCTTTCTAAGCCACATTTCTCCAACTGTATAGAATACTTTTACAAACGTTTTATATTTGCTAAATGTATCTGACTTATAGGTATCTATTATCTCCCATTTTGAAATTGGTTCAAATATTTTGTATAAAATTGTTTATTGATTATTAAAAAAAGTATTTAAGCCCATTAAAAACAGTTCCGAATATTCGGTGGCTTCCCCCCTATGGCTGTGCATACCACTAGAATAGCATTATTTCTTCACAAAATATGTACTTTCACAGAATGAATTAATTAACATCAAAAACTCAATTTTGATAAAATTGTGACCTTTAAGGTTTCTGAAAAAATTGCTTTAATTATAAATAACACTTTGAAAAAACATTCGTTTCGCAATATTTTTCTATACATTCATTTCGCAATATTTTTCTATACATTCATTTCGCAATATTTTTCTACGCATTAATATATTTTGTGAAAGGTCCCCTCAGAGTAGGATCCTAACTAAATCTTCTTAAAAGGGCACAAGACCCATTTTCCTTATCCTTAGCCATTTTGCCCAAAGCATACAAATGCATTCCGAGTGGGTGTTTCTTTTTATGGGGTAAATCGGTAGATATTTAATGGTTGCAAAATATTCTCATTAAATAGGTCATTGATATGCTTATATCCTTTTGCAAGGGATAAAGTATTACGCATTTTTCAGTCTGGCTTCGGATTTCAATGCTAATAAATTATTTCTTATTTTTTCCAACAGAGTTGCTTAAGAAAGATATTTAAAGTTTTCCTGCCAAAGAAAAGATGAGGATATTGGGTAACGAGTACAGGGATTGGCACCCTCACAGTTATTGGCACCGTCACAGTGATTGGCACCCTCACAGTGATTTGCCCCAGGTTCAATATTGAAAATAATAAGATGTTAAAAGCAACAAATAGGTGTGACAAAGGTTTTTAAAATTTTCTCCATTAACGTTTGTCATGTTGGCAGCAGGGCACCAACAATCGGAAAAGCAATATGGCCGCTAAAGACGGGGGGCCAATCACTGTTTTATGGGTGCCAATCACTGTACTTGTTACCCTAATGAAACAGGCTAACATATCCACAATTGAAAAAGGAGTTTTGAAGATAAGAATAAGATGGACTGGCCATGTACTCCATTGATCTAGAGGTAAGACTGGAGTGATGCATCAGCGAGCCGAAACCTGAGCGATCAAGAAAAGAAAAGATGAGGATATAGGGTAACGAGTACAGTGATTGGCCTCTTAATTCATTATTGAAAATAATAAGATGTCAAAACCCAAAATAGGTGTGACAAAGGTTTTTAAAATTCATGCCATTAACGTTTGCCATGTTGGCAGCAGTGCACCAACAATCGGAAAAGCAATATGGCCGCTAAAGACGGGGGCCATTCACTGTCTTATGGGTGCCAATCACTGTACTTGTTACCCTAATGAAACAGGCTAACATATCCACAATTGAAAAAAGGAGTTTCTCTATATAATATAAAATTGTAATTGTCATACGCTTGAAAGCCACTTGACTTACGCAGCTTCAGCCAATCAGAAACGTCAGAAACGCTGAAAGTAAGTGTAATGGGTGTGCTTGTTTTGTACAGGGGCTGCTTCAGGTTGCGTCCCGTGGCTTTGGTAGCGATCGTTGCTTAGCGCTAGAGCTACGTGATGTCCTGGAGCAGTCCCACAGAAACTAGCTTATTTTTCAACTATTGGCATCGGTCTTAAATTTTCCAGCCACGCATCGTAAAAACATATGTATGGATAAGATTTTTTTTTAAAGTGTTTAGCGTGTAGTTATTTATCTTTAGAGACGTATTGAATGCAAATTATTTCAGTTGAAGTTTTAAAATGGATTCTTATATACCGCATTTTTGTTACAAATCTCATTTACACATAAAATGCGCCATTTTTTTTTAGTGCCACAAAGTATTTTTTTTTTAATTTTCCGTATTAAATTTAATTTTTTATGACAAAACTTTTATTCTCTGACTGAAGAATAAAATTGTTTTCCCTGGAAAAGATTGAAATTTAAATATCTCTATACAATATAAAATTGTAATTGTCGGATGCTTGAAAGCTATGTGACTTACGCGGCTTCAGCCAATCAGAAACGCTGGAAGTAAGTGTGGCGGCGTGCTTGTTTTGTGCCGGGGCTGCTTCAGGTTGCGTTCCGTGGCTTTGGTAGAGATCGTTGCTTAGCACTAGAGCTACGTGATGCTTGGAGCAGTCCCATGGAAACTAGCTTATTTTCAACTGTTGGCACCGGTCTTGAGTTTCCGGCCACGGATCGTAAAAACCATAGAGTTAGGAAAGATAATAGAGCAGTCTATATATGTATGTGTGCAGTAACGCACAAAATAAGCAGGCTAGAGAGGTGCATCTTGGGATACTCAGTGACAGTTTCAATAGTTTCGGCTACTGTGTTATGCGTGGTAGCTGAAAAACTGCTAAAGTGGTGCATTTTGGGATACCTCAGTGACAGTTTCCATAGTTTCGGCTACTATGTTATGCGCGGTAGCTGAAAATACTGCAAAAGCGGTGCATCTTGGGCTACCTCAGTGCCGGTTTGTTATGAGCAGTAGCTCGAAAAACCTGACAGCCCTGCTTCAATAAATTTGAACTGATAGACCCAAAGACATTAAATAGAATGGACTGCGCTTAATAGTAAAGCAGCTTAGGGACGGAAAACTTAAACCGTTTTTTTTTAAACCGTTTTTTTTTAAACCGGTGTTTTGGCTCCGGTTTTGACAAAAAGAAAACGGTTTTTAAGAGGCCGGTCAGAACCAAAAACCAGTTTTTTAGGGAAAAAACCGCCATCGCTTGCAAATTAGCATTGTGTCCTAAACATCACAAATCGCCAAGAGGCGAAAAGTTGCTACATATGGCATTTCAACGCTACCATTTCATTACGAACTATTCCAAATTGTCGCCAGACCTGAATATCAGCTGGCAAGCCGAAGTGGGGACTTGCATCTATTTCCAAGTCACGTGGGTTTCTACCAATCACAGCCGCTTGGTGTTTTTTTTTAATGTTTTTGCAGACGGATTTTTTGCACATAGTTGTTATTTTTCTCTTATGGCTTTTATAATAAATATTTAATTACTTTCTTTTAATCTCTGAGCATGTTAACAATCGTGAATGTTATGATCTTAATCCAGTAACGCTTTGTGCAATATGCTAAATGCTTGAAAACTCTAAATTGTAAAGAGAGGTATAAAAAATTTTTTGTCGCACTTCACAGGTAAAATGTATTTAGTTCTGCATACTTTTAGTAAATGTGTTCTTTGTAAACTATACTTTCTATCAACGGAATTTATTCTAAAATCTCTTTTATACTGAAGAATCATATTCATTATTAAGTCAACGTTGTTAGAGTTCTAATTATAATAAATATTTTGGGCCAAGTCAATTAAATTAATGGTCTGAAAATTGACAGCTTAGAAGTACAATTTTTGGTACAATTTGGTAAAAAATACCCTGTTTTTGCAATAGTAGTTTTTGAGTTATTTATATTTAAAAAGCCGAACATTCGTTGAATTTGGAATATATTGGTGCGCTTTAGAAAGCTGGTTTATTCCAGGTGAAATGAAGGAAAAAAGCAATATTTCAAAAAGTCTTATTTGATTTTTTTTAATCGGACCATTAGAACGAAAGTTATAGAGAAGGATGAAAATATTCACCATGTCCAATCATCAACTTATATTACAGCAACACTTTACAAAAACTTACTTAATGTTCTTTTAAATTAATTTATAATAAAGAGTCCACGTAATTCAATTGTTCAAGTAATCTTAAATAGACGTACAAAAGGAAAGGAATAATTTGATATCCAGGGCTCGACTTACAACTTTAAGGGCCCAGGGCACGAGCAAATTTGGGGCAACGAAACATACGTCGATAAAATATTTGCGTGTGTTTTAATATCTTACAGTGTTAAAAAAAATAGCCGAAGTATTAGATTGGAAATCATGCTTAATTAAACCCCCCCCCCCCAAAAAAAAAAATTATTATTATTATTTGTGAATTGATCAATTCAGAGTTTAAACACAATTTAATAGTAAACTTTTGTTCTTGAGTTTAATTTTTTTTGTTTACTCCAGATTAAAAAATTTGGGGCAGTTGTATTGAGCATAATGATAAATGTTCATGGAGAAACAGTGGGGGCCCTTTAAGGGGGCCCTGCTATTATCTATCAAGAAGATCTTAAAAAACTAGCGATTCATCCTTGTTTCTTTCCAAGCTTCTTTATCATACCATTAGCCTCATGTGTTCAGGTCATTGTGGAAAAACTCGCTAAATGGTAAACTCACCATACATGCGAGCCAAACTCGACACAGTCATGTGACTGTGTAAGTTAGATGATGAGGACACTTTAGGTTTGCCAATGCGCAGTCCATTCTATTTAATGTCTCCGGATGGACCTTTCTGCTCCTCCTTCCTAACTCTATGGTAAAAACAGCCGAAGCCGATGCATCTTACCTATTTCGTCTTGCGCACTTTTCCCGCTGGTCGGAACCTTTTAACTAAAATATCTTCCTGATTGTTCGAATTAATTTTTGCAGTATGAAATTAAAAATATTGAATTAGTAAACAGTGAATAAATCACTAATTCAGTTCTTCAAGTGTTTTTTGTGTATTTTTGTGAAGATTAAACGCACTGAGCCAAAGGTGGTAACTTAATAAGCTTAAGAGTTTGACGTCATCGCATCGACCAATCAAATCGTTTTCACTGATGATGAATAATTTATGTTTAATGAGCAGGAAGCATGTTTATTCAATGCAGATTGTATAGATGAGCATTCCTGCATTGGCAGTACCCACTTATTAGTCTTGAATGTTTGTTTTTGGGGCAAACAAAGAGGAATTGCGTAGCAATTCTAGGGGGGTTGGCGAGCGGTCGATAGCAGGGGCGAAGCCCCCTACCGGCCGCGAAGCGACTAATGGAATTGCGCAGCGATATCGGGGGTTGGCGAGCGATAGCGAGCAGGGGGCGGAGCCCCCTAGTTGAAGATAAGATTAAGATGGACTGGCCCTGCACTCAGGATGCCCAGGAAGAAGCCAATAAACATCTCGCTCTCTTGGGGTCATGGTGTAAAACGAAAAAGAGGAAGACCCAGAATGACGTATCAAAGACAATTGCAAAAAGACCTAAATAATTTTAAATCATCCAGTTTGGAAGACGCCACAACCCATGCCGGAAATCGTGAGGCTTGGAGAAATAAGGCAGTATACCTAACGCGCCATCGAGGCGTGAAGAGCTTACACTCCGCGACAACCTAACTTGGTTAAAAACAAAGAGTAAAGATACAGAGGGAAAAGCGCGGTTGGTCCGTAAGTTGGAAACTCTTGCAAGGTAATATTGACATACGAAATGATCTGAACACAATTTAACCAAAATACACTTTTTATTCTGATAAAAGTAAAATTCAAATCTATTGGACCTTAAACGAAATTAATATTTTAAACATGTTTTCTGAATGGATATACAAATAATTTATGGAACTCTTTACATCCGTGGAAGGATCTTCTCCATAGCATATTTCTATTTACCCAATTTATGTTGGCAAGGAAGGAGTGTAGTAAGTAAATTCAATGTTTGGACTTTTGTTCAACTCGAATTAAATTTATCAGTAAAAAGGTTTAAAAATATTTCTATGTGTTTGCAAATACTCTAGTACCCATGCTTTGAAAAAAAAATAAGCTAATATAAGTTGGTGGAACAACTTATATCGGGAAAAATAAAGGTTTTAAGGCTGCTATTAAAGTGTAAAAGTTCTGTCTCTAATTAGCTCTCGTTTCAGTGTTGTCTAAGTGCAGATGATTGGTCCTAGTAACGGTTTACTCATGTTGAGTCAGACTATGAATAAACATGTTTCACGGCTTGAGTGACAAACGTTCAACATGAATCAAAATAAGTTTTTTTTTATTTATTAATGTATGTGTACATTTTTAAGCCACTAATTATACGTTTAGATTGTTTTCGGGTTTGTATTTAGGTTTTTAAATTACCAAATAACCGACACTGCCAATGAAATCCACACGAAACAAGCCAACTTGAGTCCTCATTATGTCATAACTCAAAAACTGTAAAATATGCGTAATTCACTGTAGTTTGTGTGAAGATTCAATTGTCTTTTTAAGTTTTAAAAAAGGAGCGATAATTTTCTTAACCTGTTTCAGATAAATAAAATTTTTACGCAACATTTAGAAATAAAAAGTTTTAAATCCGATCCTTACCTGGTGGGGTACAGTCTTCCTCAATCGGTACAACGGTAGCTTCGCTGTCGGTCGAACCCTCAGTAGATGTCATGGATGGGCGCGGTGCAAGTTTTTCTTTAGAACTAAGCTTATTATGCAAAAGATTTGGACTATTCGGGTCTTTTCTTGGCCTTGCAGTTGTACCGGGAACTGCTTGGTGATTACCAACTGCCTCTTCACCTTTGCTTTTGGAATCTTCTTTAGATTCTTTGTTTTCAGAACTTTCTTTGGATTCTGTGTGGACTTCTCCAGAAGAGCCATTTTCGTTAATTTGTGTCCCTATTTCCTTGCTGTCTTCCTCTTTGGAATCTTTGTCTTTGGTCTTGGAAGTTTTGTCTCTATCGTCATCAGGTCCTTTAGCAATCTTGTCTTCAGTTTTCGAAACTGTCACGTTTTCTTCAGCAGGAACTTTAGTTCCGATTTTCGGAACTTTGCCGTTCTCGCCATCAGGAGATTCAGAGATTTTGCCTTCGGTCTTCGGAATTGTGCCGACTTCATTGTTTTTATTTAAATGAAGTTTACGGATTCCTTCTGAACTTGTTGATTTAGGTACAGGCGACTCAGTAGGTTCATCAGCGTTACCTTCTTCTGTAACGGGTGTTACTAGATGGACTTTGGTAAGTTTAGGTCGAACTGGCAGAACGTTGTCTTTAGCGCCTTTATTGATGGTGGGAAGACCAGTTGGTACTTGGTGCTGTCTTTCATTGTCATCCACTAGCAAACGTCTTCGTTTTAAGCTGGATTCAGATTCCTTTTGAGTTGATTTAAGATCTGAAAGAAAAGGAGAAAATGATAATTTAGTAACGAAAGTTGTCATACATGTTTTCTAAATAAAAGGGCAAACACTATATTAACCCTTTCAGTCCTAATAAGAATTTGGCATCGTCATTTTAGATTTCTTTTTCCCGATCGTCTATACACTCTTAAAACAAAAGAGTGAAATCCACTCCAGTTGGAGAAGTGCATTTTCGACACTGGAAAGGATTGAATATTAGCTCGGGCTGAGTTGAAATCACTCGTTTGGAGTGATCCTGTCGTTGGTTTAACACACAAAGAATCCACTCCTTCCGGGTAAGTGCATTTTCCAGTCTGGAGGAGTGAAATCCACTCAGACTGAGTTCAAATCCACTCTCTTGTTTTAAGAGTGTAGCCATTTATATCAAAAAGCACATCATTCGACTTTTCAAACTTTTTTTTCCATTAGAATTTATTTTTTTATTTATCCCAATAGATGTCTGTCCTATTATTTTTTTTTTATTATGATCAGAAACATGATGATGCCAAATGGCATCACTGGGACTGAAAGGGATAAACAAGAAAATCTGAAAGAATAGCATTCCTTCTTTTTATCTTTATGCTCATTGTAGTTCTTATGGTGTAGATAGAGTGATAGACTAAGAAAAATTTTAAGTTAATACCTGATGCCATATCTTTTAACCGACCGAGTGGCGAAGCCCATATAACATTCCTAAAGCTTCTGACCTACCCAAAATCCCCCCTTCGTTCAAAAAGATTCAACCCTTTGAGTGAGAAATATACAAAGGGCTCGTTGGTTTTTCAGCCCTCCCCTCGAGGGGAGTGTCGAGGTGTCACAACTTGAAATGGACCACACTTCGTGAAAGGGTTGCTTTTTGTCCGCTTGCCAATAAACAGAATGTAGCCGTGTTTATATTTTCTTTCAGGAAAAATAGCAAAATAAGTTTTTAATGAAAACAAGAATTAATTCTATTTTTATTTTTATTAATATGATGCATTTAAAGTTTTAAGAATAATTAAGTAAAATGCATGCATTTTTTGTTTAACTATGAATTATTCATAAATCTATACTCATTTTGGGAAATTGTTTTTTCAGGTATTAACAAAAAAACATAATTACAGCTCGTTTCCTTGTTATTTTCATTTGAGTTAAGTTTTTGTTTCTAACTGTTAATTGAAATTAAATTAAAGTTGCTTCTTCATTTTTGAGTAATGTTCATCGTTATTTTATTTATTATTAATTTTGGTTTTTCATATTTCATGTAAACTTATTTTAATGCACACAAAAGTATGAATGAACACTCTTAAAACGAACGAGCGATTTTAACTCACTCTGAGTTAATTTCAATCCTCCAGTCTGGAAAATGCACTTACCCGGAAGAGTTAATTTTTTGTAGGTTAAGCTTCCGACAGGATCACTCTAAACGAGTGATTTTAACTCAGCCTGATGTAATATTCAATCCTTTCCAGTGTCGAAAAAGCACTTCTCCAACTGGAGTGGATTTCACTTTTTTGCTTTAAGAGTGAACCACTACCACAGATGATTATTAGATTGAAAGCGAAATTAGGTTAAAATATTTTTTAATAAATGGGACGATAAGATTCTTAATGAACGATGGACGCTTTAGAAAGGTCGTATATATATATCCCTCGGCCCTCTCACAAAATCAGGGGTGTCCATAAACATTTGAGCAGTCATGTCAAAGCGTTTGGGAACAAAGATACAGAATTGGAGGTGCTGACATTTTGCAAAGGGAACAATTTCAACGTCTTGACAACGTGACAATTTATTCCAACGTCGTGAATAAGTAATTGTACACCTCAGCGAAAGGTAAATAAAGAATTTTAGTTTTTACCAAGATCTTTGCATTCAAAAGTGAAGAATGACTTCTTTATATAAATACAAAAACTTTCGACTAACAATAGGCCAGAGACCTGTGCATGCTTGTCGATTTGTGTTCCCTTATTACTTTATCAACAGTTTAAGCCTTTAAATGTCGAGACTGTTCATCAATGTCAGTCGATCTAAAATGAATACCATCCTCTTTTGGCGACATTCTTAACTTATTGCCATGCCAAAAGTCAACTCTTTTTCACACAACGGCTAAGTCCAGAGGGGTGTAATTACCCTCTCTCAGTGAATGCTTCCCTCAACCATTCATCTATTGTAAAGCGTTTCACCGAAGAAGAAAGCAGGTGCAAGGGTACGCTCTCAGTGGGAGCAGGTCAGGAGGGTCGAACTACTCAAACATGCGTGCTCAGCAAAAATTGTTAAGAATAGTCAAACGCCTTTTATCGTGGCAGAGCAAATATAGTATGGAAGTGTTGAACGTTTCATGGCGACATCGTCCACTTTCAGTACAGAATACTTTGACTTCTAGAAGCGGCCTGGCCACTCGGTCGGTTTAAACAAAAAAAGAAGACATTTTAAAAGCGGTCTGCTAAAACTGAAGTAATAACTGATCGTCTTATAAATTACAAATGAACAGAAAGACGAATAGAGTACAGACATACAAAAAGTTTTAATGATAGGTTTTTGACGTCTAAACCCTTTTCGACCAGCGGCAGGAGGCGCTGATTTAAATTTATGAGACTAAATTTGAAGTTTTATTGAAAAAAGTGCGTTAGACAGCATCAATGCTAGCGACTCCATAAAAACAAAGTCATATTTTAATACAAATAAACGAATGGTACAAGTCAGCTGCTTCGATATTTTTGAAGAGCTTGAACATTTTATTTTTTACCCGCACGATAGAGATAGTTTGGTCGGAAAGGGTTAAGTTTCTAATAAAAATAATTTGTAAAATGCGATGGTCGAATAAGAATTATATGTATAAAGGACAGATTATTATAACTTTAATTCCTTCGAATAAAATTGCATTTTCCATGAAGTTATTTCGAAAATAATGCATTTTTTGAAATTTCAGTAACCTATAAGAAATACAATTTACATTTCAATCAGCCATTACTTCAGGATTATTTTTTAATTTTGATTCATTAAAAAAATCAAAAAAAACCTTGTTTATTTAATGAAAGACCAAGTTGTCCATTTTTATTACATCGGAGTTTTCTAAGGAATTTGTCAAACTCCTTAAAATGAAAGTATTACAACTCTTGCTTCCATAGAAACTGAAAATATTTTCATTTTCATTTGTTTTATCGGACATTCTTGCCAAAAACTACACTAATAAAACCCCTGAAAAACACGACAGTTTCTCATTTTTCTCCTCTAAATATTCCACTAGTTAACTTGAATTTTCTATCAACGAAAATTAAAGTCATGTTAAACATACAAAACTAACACGAACATAATTTAAAAAACAAATGACAAACTCTAAAAGTTTAATCCTAGTTCCAGGTATGTTGACGAAGAATTACGTATGCAAAATTCAATTTGCAAACTTATTCATTTTATTTACTGGTACGCTGTAGTATACGTTTTTATGTTTCAAGAAAAGAAATTTCTGCATATCTACAGATAAAATAAAAGATATACTTTTCTATTCGAGAAGGAAATATTGCCAAACAGAATCTTGGGCGACTAACTGAATTTTGGTCGCAAAACACAGTATACAAGTTAAAAGGACCATTAGACACAATTTTTTTTACGTGTCTATGACGTTGCCGACATGTGAATGTAAGTTCAATGAAACCATGTGTTTTGATAATCGCGTCTTCAATTTTTTTGGATATTAATGTCATAAAGATCTATTAATGATGGCAGAACTACAACGTCTCTCAAATTGGCACTCATTGCCGGGGCATTCAAAAATGTGGTTTGGTGTAAACTGCGTATCTGGGGCAGTTGTCGCAGTTTCTATACACCTTCCTACCCTCTTTGTCTATTTTCATGAAGCTGTATTGGTTCTTAGTCTGGCAATAGTTTTTGTGTGGGTCTATCTGCATTTAAATTACAAAGAAGGTACTTCATTTGAACTGATTTTTCTCTTAATTTGCATCGTTCTCTTTGCACTTGCAACGTGTCGATAAACTTTATTATTATTTCAGTTGAGATTTCTGACTTCCTTGGCTAATCTATCATTATACACAATTAAAGGTTAACACTGGAAATCCTCCGTTCGGTGGTTGTACAATTTTGACGAATTCATCACTTTTCGCGAATTTATCATCTCTGTGCCTGCGCATTGGAAAAGCTTCTAAAAAACTTCAAGTAGCTTGAAATTCTTCAACATAAAGCTAAAAACACGATTCAGGGATATTTAAACTCGTATGATAAAAATAAATTCAAAACACTGAGAGTATACATTTCATTATAGATCTATTGATTTTGGAATTGTTTAAGTAGACATGGCCAAGACAACAATGGTCGTATCACAGCCCTCTCACCAAAGTATTTATTTTGGCGAACGTACGGAAGGATTAATTTTGCCATACACTATAAAACTTCTGCAATAAACTATAAAAAATTTCTTTAAAATTACAGTACATTTTTCGATTTTTTTTTTATATCACGCTGTTGAAATGTTTTCTTGGCGTTGATCTGAACAACCCCATCCAATACAGAGAAAGGTAGTGCACCACTGGCAGTGAAGCAAACGTTAAAATTTAATATGTAGGAGATACATGTAAACTATAGATGTGCAATTCCTTAAAAAGGTCAACTTTGAGAATTTCAAATAGTAGGAAATCGTTCTCGATACGCGTTTGAAAACAATTTCACATGGGAATAAATGTATATAATGTAATATAATATCTTATAAGTATTCTAGATAATGAAAATATAGATTAAAATGTATTACTTTACACCACTTTTAACTTAATATATCTTTATAAAACTTTTAGTCATTCCGTCACGTCAAATGACAGATAATAGCTTAAACCATGTTCCAGGTAGGTTGCTCTAAATTATAATTTTATATTGTTTAAATATTATATTTAAGATATGAACTAGTTTAAAAACTCCATGCATTGTTAATTCACAGAAATTTCTATTTTTGGGTTGCAGGATGCAGTCATGGTTGCAAAAATGTCATTCCGTCACACAAAAAGAAGTTAATCAAAACTGAAAAAGTAAAATATTTTTTTTAAATGTCAACTTTTCTTATCATCTCTAATCATTGTATTAACTCAAAGCAATGTATTAACTGAAAAGTAAATGTTCCTTTGAAAATAGCTTCGTGATAATCGTTTTACTTCAATTCTACATTTGTTTCTTTCTATGTTATATTTCTTAACAAATGTTTTGAACAGCCAACAGCACAGCAAGGAGTTGGCATTTAAAAAATTTAATACGAAAAATATTCTTAAGAAACTCCTTTTTGAATAACATAACAAAAATAATTCGAGACAAAAAAATGAAAACAAGCCTTTAGAGCTGTTTGCATCTACGATGTTAAAGAACCTCACACAGTTAAAAATTTTGTGCTTGGTTTCAGCTGAATAATGCTTCCTAGTAGCTGCAACGGCTGAGTGGTGAAATGCTTCACAATATATTTTCAGTATTCAGTCTTTTAAAAATTCAGGTTTTGGAATCAAAAGCCTGAGAAATGGTTCCAGCGAACACCTAAAATGTGGTGAAGCATTTCACCACTCAGCCGTTGCAGCTACTAGGAACCATTATTCAGCTGAAACCAAGCACAAAATTTTTTTAACAGTGCACATGTGGAGCAATTTTTTAAAGTATGTTTATTTCAAAACCATAGATATAGATAACTTAAAAAACTTTTAAGCTTGATTGGGGAACGGTAAATGCGCAACAATGCTAATAGCCACGAACCTTGCGAATTAAACTTCGGTGAAGGGGTGAAGTTGACACCTGAGTAGGCACCTTATTCATTATTCCTATTATTAATAAAGAATTCACCATGCAGAAAAAAATACACGACAAAGGGAAATGGAATATGAATCGTAATCAGTTTCCCATCACAAAGAATGGAACATCTTTTTTTTTCTCTCCTAATCCTCCAGTCAATAACTCTCCTTGGACAAAGCAAATGACTTTTTTTTCGTTCTATTTCTGTACAAAAGAGAAGACAGATATTTCCCCGAGACCAAAAAAAGGTAGAATATTCTTGTTCTATCTCATGTGTGAAAATGTCATTCATGATTAATGCGTGATTGAATGAATGGGAGATGTTCTGGATCTGTTTAGACAAGACTAAAGGTCTAATTTATCAACATGAAATGCTGGTTGACGAATGTTTCATTAGTTGGTTAGAAATATTCATGAACTTTGAGATGTGATGATCCCCTGGCTAAGGTTATGGAGTGTGACCCAAGTAAAATGATAGCAAAAGTTTTGGGGTATTTCGGGTCGAAAATACATGCAGCCCAATCATTCCTGCTCTATTCTATTCTATTTTTTAATGTTAAAAAAAGATTAATATTAAAATTAATAATCGCTCTAGCCACGCTATGATAGCCACGCTATGAAATCATTTTGTTTTTTAAAACTTGAGGGAACTAATACAATCATAAAAAATTTATTTTAAAAATATATTTCTTTGTACTAAAACAAAATATGTTCAAAGAAAATTCACAGTACTTACTTCATAATTAAAAACACTTAAAAGGATAGAATATTTTTTCAATATTCTTTTTTCGTTTATACCCAAACTTCTATTCCGTTATTTTATTCACCTCGTCCTTCCTAACAAACGGTGCAAAAAATAATGAACTTTGCATAATTTCTTGTAGTATTAGAATTATTTCAAAATAATTGACGCTATTCTAACTTTAAAAGCTGCTTCATGCAATTAGCTTTAAACACGATGGCGCACTTTATAAGCGGTAAACTAATAAAGTGAAGTTATTAGCATAAGCCTTTTATCCCTTCCCTAACAATGTTCCTATACCTACGCTTAGAGTTAAGAAGAAGATGTAGATGCTGTTAGGCAGAAAGCAATGGAAAACCGGTTTGCCAAGTGAAGCCATCAATCGCTTTGTAGTAAGCCCAAACCAACACTCTCAGCGAAGTATTTGGCGCTATTCTGCACTGGAAGTTGTATAGAGCAATACCACCTAGATTAGAAGGCCGGCGAACTAAATGCTTGACGTCAAATTAGTGGACCGATTCTGTGGTTTTGACCAATGATCATTCGTGACTAGATCTTGTATTTGAATAAATTTTTAAGATAAGATGAATCAAGATGTGACGTCCTCTTAAGATCTGACGTTATGGTCAACAAATCGAAATTGGTCTACTAGTGTGACGTTGTGTTGCTTAGTTCTTCGGCCTTCTAATCTAGGTGGTATTGTATAGAGTGACTCTTTCTACATCGACTTGGCGAGATCTGAATCTGACTCTCTAATAAAAACTATAATTATAACGAATTTTTCTTACATGTGAAGGAAATTTCTTGTGTAAGTTCAGGTTTTGTACTATAATCAACAACTGTGCAAAAATAATTTTTGATCTTTAATTAACACTTTTTAAGGAATAAAAGGATGCGTTTCAGCATGAACTAACATTGAGTGAGCAGTTTGAGCTTTCTAGGGTTTTGGACAGCTTCAGTTTGTTTCTAGCCAAGCATCTTCTTCTTATTGCTTTACTCTAAGCTGCCAATAGAAATAAGAACTTGGAGATGCTTGGCGAGAAACAAACTGAAGCCGTGGGAAAGTAGCCAAAAAATCTAGTAAGCCCAAAAAAGCCACTCATTCAGGGTAAGTTCATGCTGATCATCATTTTATTCCTTAACAAGAGTTAATTAATGGTCAAGGAATGACTATATGCGCAGTTGTATTGGCTGTTGCACGAAATCTGAATTTACACAGGATGGTAATGATTTCCTTCACAGTAAGAAAAATGCGTTGTAACTTATCTTTTTTATTAGAGACTAGCAAATTTATACCCGTACTTCGCACGGATTAAAAAAATATCAAATATATCCAAGTATGTGTACCATATAACCTGTTAAACGATCATAAACTTAAGTTATTCTTTCCGCTTGTTATCAAGTATAATATCCCGGTTCACACACACACATTGCCCTATTATTCTGAAATCAAAAATACGCTGTAAAATGCACTCATAAATGTCCATCACAATTCCCTCATAAATACATAAAACCTTTGAACTCTTTTGGGAAAATAATTTGGCGAGAAAATAGATATAGCTACAAACCCAAGCTCTAACACAATGACCTTAGCACAACCAACCAGCTTATAAATTATTTTTAAAAACATTTTGCCCATTTGGAGAGTTTTAATAAATAATTTGGCGAGATTGGCAATATATTTGGCGAAAAAATAAACCCTGATATGCAGTTCTAGTGCGATGGCCTTTATTAACCACTATAGTTCAGTAATAGCCTAAGAAACATTTTGCCCATTTGGCGAGTTTTAATTAATAATTTGGCGAGATTGGCAGCATATTTTGCGAAAAAATAACGACATAGAACCCTAATATGCAGCTCTAATGCGATGGCCCTTGTTAACCATCATAGTTCAGTAATAGCTTAACAAACATTTTGCCTATTTGGCTAATTTTTATTAATAATTTGGCGAGATTCGCAACATATTTGGCGAAAAAGAAAGACATAAAACCTTTATATGCAGCTCTAATGCGATGGCATTTATTAACCATCACAGTTCAGTAATAGCTTAGCTATACATTTATTGCTTAAATATGCATATTTGCAATCAACGGAATTATCAAAGAAAAAATCATCAACTAAACCCACAATAAATCCTGGAATGAAGACTGGTAAGAAATACGTCACTTGAAACATATCAATTATTTTCAAGGAATGAATTTAGTTTCTGAAAGTAATGGCAACACAAAGATAAACATTTTCAATTTTATTTATTTTCGCTGAAAGTTTTATTTAATTTTTTAAGCAGATGGCATCAGGAAAGTAGAAAAATGATCTGATTTGAGCCAAAGTGGTGTAGTTTTTCCAGAAAATTCGAATGTTCTCTAAAAATAGAACCTTTTGAGCTCTGAAAGTTCTTATTTTGTAACATAAGCATGAAATAAGCATTTGTGCCAAGTTACGAGTCAAACAAATTTGCGAGTTTCTGAGAGACATGCATACATACAAACCTCATTTTTATTATTATAGATTCAGAAATCTCCAAGTCTATGTTGTAAGTCTATACAAACTCCACCTTAGAATCGCGCCAAAAGACTCGTGGAATGCTTTCTTTTAGGCTTACTATAAAGCAATCGATGGCTTCACTTAACAGACTTGTTTTTGTATTGTTTTTTTGCCTACATTCCTTGCCAACCTAACTTCTGTAAATAGAAATATGCTATGGAGAAGATTCTTCCGCGCATGCAAAGAGTTCCATAAATTATTGGTGAATCCATCCAGAAAACATGTTTAAAACATTAATTTCATTTAAGGTCTAACAGATTTGAATATTATTTGGGAAAATTTGGCTATTTTATCACAATGAAAAGTGTATTTTGATTAAATTGTATTCAGATAATTTTGTATGTAAATTTTACCTTACAAGAGTTTCCAACTAACGGACCAACCGCCCTTTTCCCTCTGCCGTTTTATTCTTAAAAATAGCTCCCCCTTGTACATTT
Source organism: Hylyphantes graminicola (assembly GCA_023701765.1). Lineage (NCBI taxonomy): Eukaryota > Metazoa > Arthropoda > Arachnida > Araneae > Linyphiidae > Hylyphantes > Hylyphantes graminicola. Next base: position 60,078,775 of record CM043120.1, on the reverse strand, counting down.
TACAAAACGTTCGCATTAAAACCTCTATACATGATAATGAAGTAGCGATGCTGGTGTTGAAATAATGGAATTCTGTTTTAAAAGCATTTTATAATGGTTTCTTAAAAAACCATATTATCATATTATAAATATTTGTTTCAATAGCTACATGAAGTAAAGACTTTTTCAAGAATGTCTACGAGTATTCCATTTTAAATAAAGAGTGGGATTTGGGTAGCCCAGTAAGTAAGGAGCTTAATTGTGTATTATTTATCAATGAAAATACACCTTTTTCTGGAATATAGTTCGAATAAAATAAATATTTTGGTGAACTTTATCTCACAATTATTGATTCTAAAAAGTAATTGCTTTTGCTGTTTAACATATAAAAATCGGTTAAAACTTAAAAAGTACATATTTTGAATCACATACTTTACTAAGAATCTTCATATTAAAATTGTCACGAAATTTTATTTTATTTACACGTTCAATTTAATTTATAGTTTCAGATATTTTCTTTTGAAAATGGGACATTGCATCAAGAATTGATGAATTGAATGTATCTACACACCAATTTGAATATGTCTTTATGTTAACTTCAATATATCTTTATGTTAGCTTCAATATATCTTTATGTTAACTTTATTTAGAAACACCCCATTTCACCAATAAATTGGGCTTGATCAAAGGGCGAATTGATTTAAAGACTTACCTTCATCTAATAAATTCCCAAACCTCCTCTACGTAATTAGATAATGAAATCATGCCATGGAACAGGACAAAGGGGGATCAAGGGACATTGCATTTACTTCACTTTTTGGCTATTTTTACTTCATTTTCTCACCAGGCAAAATTAGATTTGAAAGGGTATTGTCGTGGAAAAAAGTTTCAAGTTTGTCTTTATATTTTAACAAATTCGGAAATATTGAAATTGGAACGGTTTTGAAGAGATAAATGTCCTTAGATATTGAATTTATTAACGTTGGTTAATTTAAGGGGCTGTAAATTGGCACCTCGGCCGATGAAAGGAAGTTTCCTCCAAAACTATAAGGGAAATGCACTTACCTAGGGCTACCGTGTACATAAGTCACTTAACTTTATTTGGTATTATTAAGTTTAACTATTAAGGAATTATACGATATTAGACAGCGCCCAATTGCTTCAATTCTACATCATTAATAATTTTGTGCTTGGTTTCACAATAAAATTGTTTTCTAGTAGCTAAGCTTAGTTCCATATAATATTATTCCATCCATAATATTAGTTCCTAGGTTGTGTGGTGAAATGTTTCACCATATTTTTGGCAATCGGTTGAACCATTTCTCTGCACTGTCCGTTTATGCACGGTAAAAAAGAGTTTTATATTTATAGAAAAGAAGTCAGCTGGGTGTGCCAGAAAAATACAAGAAAATTTACTGAACAAAATCCGTTTATTTTTACGAACAATTTGTAATTTAAAAACAAAATCTCTTTTTACTGACAAATTGTAGAGAAAAGCAAAAAAGCTGCCGACTCAGCGAGTAATCGAACCCCGGCCCGGTCTATTGCGTCACATGTGGGGAGAGGATGCTGTCACATAACTGTCAACTAAGAAATAAAGAATATCGAAATCCGGCACCGAACCACAGAACGTTACACTCTTAAAACGAAAGAGCGATTTTAACTCAGTCTGAGTTAATTTCACTCCTCCAGTCTGGCACTTACCCGGAAGGAGCGGAATCCTTGTGTGTTAAGCCTCCGACAGGATCAATCCAAACGAGTGATTTTAACTCAGTCCGAGTTAATATTCAATCCTTTCCAGTGTCGAAAATGTACTTCTCCAACTGGAGTGGATTTCGCTCTTTTGTTTTAAGAGTGCAGATCTACAGTTTAACTCTCTCACAACTGGGCTATTTCGATACCCAGAGTTATAACAAATAGTTCAAATTTGTTGTTGGACTTCAGTCAAGTAGGATTTTTATGATTAAATATAGAAAAAAAATGTTTTTACTTTTAATATTTTTTACAACGAGAAAGACGGTTAATAAAAATAACAGTATTTATTTGTTTATATGTTTTTTCTGTAAAATTAACAGATTTTTGTGCAGTGTAGGATGATTGTATAAGCCCAGGTTCTAGAAAGTAAACTCAACGGTGTTCGTAACATCTCAACCAAACGATCCACTGAAGAATTTTTGATTACCGTAGATTAATCTGTTCTGCATTATAAAACCATTGTCTGTTAATCTTTTAGATATTTATTTTTACTGACATCAATATCATTAATAATAATAATTTTGAAAATTATTGTCTGCCAATAGTAATCCGAAGTTTTTTCCAACTATTCTGCTTTTAAAGAAATTTTACAGCTCATATTTTTTTAATGTTTTCTTTAAAGAAGTTTGCCGATTTCAAACCCACTTTTCTTGTCTGTTCCCATAGTTACTAACAGCTTGTTTTTCTGAATTTAGCAACAATGATAAATGAATTTCTTGTCAAAACTGTTGGGTTCCGAAATATGGAGTTTAAATTATTTCTTGATATATTTAGAATATTTCCTGGGTCAAAAATCTTTTGGAGAAAGTAACAATAAAAATGTCGACGCGAAGTATTTATATATACTTCATAAACAAACTAGTTTATCATTATTTTTTATTTCAAGAGCAAAAACTTCTGTTTAACTGTCGATTTGACAAAAAAAAAATAAAGTTTTGAAAGCTTTAACTTCAGAATTCTTACTAGCAATTGTATGTCTTCATCTATCATTCCCGCCAATTATAACCATAAAACTTACATTGTTATTGTGCAAAATTTTCCGAACTAATTTTCTAAGCATTAACTTGTTAAACGTGGTTGAAAATTAATGATCTGGTTGCACGGTAGTGCAACCGCCAAGTTCAGGGCACTACCCAACCTTTTCTGGAAGGGTTTCGGCGTGTTTTCGGACCCTCCGTTCTTTGGTTCTATGCATCACAGAAATGAGTTTAGAAATTTTTATTGGTCAATAGGAGCTCGATAAAGAGTAAAAAAAAAAGTCAGCGTTCGATCTCTTTTTATCCCTGAGAAAATTGAATTGGAAAATGACCACTTTTGGGGCTCACTCACTCACTCACCGATCATCAAAATGTTCTATGACACCCACTTGTTCTAGAATCCCGAAAATTGGAACACTGGTAGATTTTGTCATGCAACCAACATAAAAAATCCGAAAATCGAATATTTTGCACGGGTTTGTTCTTAAATGGCTTGGCGCCATTTTTCAAAAACAGTTACAATCCTCTGACATACGCCGATATGCCAGCGGCGATTAATTGAATCGCCAACAATTCAAATAGCTATTTACCTTCAGATGATACGATAAAGGTTTTTCAAGTGTGGAATTTAGCACACGATATTACTAATGGAAAGTTTCAATCATCATTTTGATTAAGTTTAATGGTTTTCAAGTGCAGCACCTGAGCTAGCAACGAGCTCCATGTTTTATAATGAGTTATGGTTGTTTGGTTGTAGGATGAGTTACATTGCTAAAGGTCTATAAAGCATGAGCAATGGTTGGCTGGAACCAATGATTTACAATAGGCAAATGATTTTTTTTGTTTTGTTTTAGTTGGAATAACATCGCACTAGAGCGACACAAGGGTAATCAATTCTTCCCTATTGTTTAAAATTTTTAAAAAAGATACCAGAGTCCAAACACACAAATCATGAAATTATATTGATAACAATTGGAACTTATTCTACGCTTTGACATTTTGTATAAAAGCAACTATTCGGGTTTCAAACTGTAATTGGGGTCAACAACAATTGTTTTCGCCAAGGGTCATATTAGCATTTTGATCGCAAAATGACCCTTAGGCCGTATACAGCGCGTCTCAAAAGTTTATGGACAACTTTTTTTTTTTACTTTAGGAAACAACTAAACGAGTAAAAATCTTATACTATAATACGAGGAATTGGACCCAAGTCGAAAATCGCCCCAGAATTAATAAACTCCGGTAAACTTAGGGGTCTGGGGTTTTTGGCCACGACGAATTGATTGGCACAGGTTTTGAAGCGCTACGGTCAAGCAGTTCGGAGTTACAGATAGGATATTTTCAAACTTCATTAGTTCGCCATAATGGCTACTTTCGTGATGGCATCTGCTAGAGCTATAAGCCTCTGCTTAAGCTATAAATGTTTAGTTAAGATTTTAAATTTTTTAAATTTAAATAAATTTAACCTTGCTTTAAACTTTATTGAGTTTTACAGAAATGGTAACATGAATATTTTTTTAGTTCCAATCAGCAGACGATTTTAGTTCTATTCTGTTCATTGGCGATTTTTGGCGACCTTGAAAATTTAACGTATGGTTGCTATACCTATCGAGTTGAATGAAGTATGAAATGGAATGTTTACCACATTTCGACATTTTTGTTGCTTTTCAACGAAACGCCAATTATCAATTACATTTCATTTCCTATGACTTTTAAAACTTTACCTTTGTATCGAATAGTTCCCTTTCCAAACTCTAACTTTGTTTACAATGGTGCACTTTAACTAATGTGACCAGACGTCCCGCTTTTGGCTGGACAGTCCCGCTTTTTTGTAAAAGTCCCGCAAAGTCTCGAAAAACGAGGAAATTGTAAATAAAATAGACTTTTTTTTATGAATAATCGTTGTAAAACGCTATGACGTCTTTAGAAATTGTTAAATGAAGCTAAAGTCATCAACAAATTGGTGGAGTATGGTTTCTGTTTGCCTGGAGCCACTGCTGCTGCTGAACGCGCCTTCCTTATCTTTCTTATATCAAGTGTGTCATTGTGTGAAGGGACTATTATGTGCTTAAAAAAATACTTAAAAAATACACCGGGGGGGGGAGGGGGGTGATGGAGTGTCCCACTTTTTGATTTTGAAAATCTGGTCACATTAACTTTAACCGGTTATCTTTTCACCAATGGTTTCACAAATTTTCTTATTGTATGATTGTTTTGATAAATCACAATTGAAAATTTAAATCTTCGATACCTATTTTCTCCGAGCAGAGCTCGGTCACCTGCTGGTACGATATAAATTATGCATGCATCTAGTGCGGTAATACAAATAATAAAACACTCAAACAAGTTAAAGCTGCTATAAATTTAATACGATAAAATGATAAAGAAAAATAGCTGTCCCAAAAGTATATGAAAAAAAAAAGGTTTTAAAAGGTGTTCATTATTGACGAAGTACCCATGATTTTAAGTAGCGATAATTTATCTATAATAATAAAAGAAAGAGTCTGTGTATGTCTGTGGATCGCAAAATACCTACTTAGACTGCTCTAAAAATTCGAAATTTTTATTATAGATTCCTTTTAATACCTACGTGTGCATCTGAGACTTAGTTTTTTCATATTTAAATGTGTTTTTTAATTAATAAAATTAGTTTTAAAAAACGTCATCCACGTGGGAGTGCGGGACCATAACAGGGCTTGAAAATAAATGGACCGGGCCGAAACGGGGGCTTGACGCCATCCTCTATTAGTGTTTGATTTTTAAGTGCGCATGCGAAAACACGAATTTTATTTTTGTTTTGATTTTGAGTGTATTTTAATAAGTAGGCAGACCATAACATGGCCTCAAAACACAACGACCGGGCGGTAACTGGGGCTTGACACCATTCTTTGTTATAATTTGCCTTTTTCTTGCGCATGCGCCAACACGAATTGAATTTAGTTTAGATATTGAGTGTATGGGGAACATTCATGTGATGTCACGCGGTTGAAGCTCAGGTGGATATGGCCCTGAATGTCCCCCATTTTCTCAAGTAAGCATGCCTCTAAAAGGAAGCAATGCGAAGTTAACGGGTTCCCAATAAGGCGGGACCATACTGCTAGTTTAAAATATGTACAAAATGTACTTGTGTCAACAAGCAGTACAGAACGAGCAGTATAATGAAACAGTACAAGATTATAAAAAAATGTACGTACATTCGTCAAATAGTTTTTATTTTATATATCATGTTTACTTAAACACGTTGATTGTCCTCTAAAAAAGTTAGTATACTATTTATAAAACAATTGAAAGTGTCATATTTAAAAATAACATGTTTTTTTTATTTAAGAACTTATTTAAATTATTTTATTTAGTATACCTACAAAAAGAAGTGAAATCCAAACAAAAACCTCTCAGTAAAAGAAGGCCAAGTTCTTTTTAAAAAAATTGGCCTGGCCTTAAAAAGAAGTGAAATCCTGAAAAAGGTACCAAGTTCATTATAAGTTACTGATGTGTTATTGAACACCAAAACATTTTAGTCTTTGATCATTCTTATGTTTACCACATTCAAGCAAACTCGCACTTGTGTTTGTGTAACTTGGCCATTACGCATTTTTGAATAAAATAAACAAGCCATTAAAGGTATTATGATACATGATTATTTATTACTGTACAACTCGATTCCAACGGTCCCACGATATTGCGACCGCCACTAAAAGTAGTGAGGTGTGGAGAATTCGAAGTAATCTGGAATTGAGAAAGCTATACAAGGAAAGGCATACTGCGGATATAATAAAAATAAAAAGGCTCCAATGGCTTGGACATCTTGAGCGAATGGGTGATGAGAGACCAACAAGGAAAATATTTAAAGGAAAGCCAGAGGGAAGGAGGAGAGCTGGACGTCCTAGGAAGAGATGGTTGGACGAGGCGGAAGAGGGTAGGGTAGGGTATTTTTTACATATATATTCCGACTTGTGTGCTTGCTCAGTGAGCCGCTTATAAGTCTTCGTCAAGTAAGACAGACACAAAGATTTTTTACTGTCACAAAGAGAGGAAATACACCCAGGGCGAAGGCGGGAATCGAACCCGCGCCCGTTACAGCACGCAGACTGCTGGCCTGCGATGCTTACCACTCGGCCATCCGGGCCCCAAGGCGGAAGAAGATCTGAAAAGGATTAAAGTTAAAAATTGGAGGGTCAAAGCCAAGGACAGGAAAAAGTGGCGCTGTGGTCCTTCATGGACTGTAGTGCCGAGGAGTAAGTAAGTAAGTACTAAAAGTAGTAACTATTTTATCACAAGTTCAATATAATGGTAGTTTAGAAATTCGTTTACGACATTTATAAAAAAAAACGTATAAAATACCGATACTGAAAAAAAGTTATATCAATGTTCAAATATTCATTGACAATTTTTTCGAGGAAAAAAAAAAGAGAAGGCCAAGATTACTCTGTTTGACCACTAGGCAGAAAACAAAGCTTATAAAAACAAAAAAAATTCCGTTGGGCCTCTTTTTTGTATGGCTTGAAACACTTAAAACACTTTACCTTCAGGAATACTTTCATCTCAATGTTCAATAATTTATTGGTTACACCCATCCCCAGTGCAAAAGGTTCAACATCCCATAGTGCAAAAGGTTCAACAAAATTTTCACAATGCGTAATGGCCAAGTTACACAAACACAAGTGCGAGTTTGCTTGAATGTGGTAAACATAAGAATGATCAAAGACTAAAATGTTTTGGTGTTCAATAACACATCAGTAACTTATAATGAACTTGGTACCTTTTTCAGGATTTCACTTCTTTTTAAGGCCAGGCCAATTTTTTTAAAAAGAACTTGGCCTTCTTTTACTGAGAGGTTTTTGTTTGGATTTACTTTTACAAAACTAAACTATGTAACAATGTAACTAGTTCACTAAGTTTATTTAAAGCTTACCTATGAAATTTGCAGGAAAAAATCTGTTGTTAAAAATATTGTTACTTCACTGTATATTTTTATGGTTTGGTAATTAAAATAAGTAAACTGCCATTATGTTACAAAATGCGCTTATTAAAGTGAGTTTAAAATAAATTCAAAATGCGTTAGTTTTTTTTTTAAATTCAAATTGCGTTAGTTTTTTTAAATCCAAAATGTGCTTTAAAGTTATATGATAAAGAAAAAAAAAAGAGATAATCAAACAATAACTGTTGCATAAAAAGTTATATTCAACTCTAGGTCGCACTGAACACGGAAAACTGTATTTCTTTCACTTCAGAAAAGTCACTTCACGTAGTATATACAATGTGACACCGTGATTAACTCTTTCTTTTCAGGTATTAGACAACCTGCCTTCAGCTAGTGACATCCTTCCCATTACTAGGCAGTCAATCATCGGTATCGGTTTCCATGGAAACGGACATGACACCATCCATAATTCCGTGAAAGAGGACAATGGAGTTTAATTGAGAAAAGACTTCGAAAATGGGGATGGAGCTATTTGATACCCTGCTCGGAAGATCGTAATTAGGGTTCGTGAAAGCACCGTGGATAATGAAGCAATTAGGAATTCTTTCTTTGACAAATTATCTCTGACTATTTTTATTTTTGTCTTTTTGATCATTCGGATTTCCGATATCGCAATAAAAGCGGATATTTCTTTGTTCTATTTGAGGAAATTGATTTTTGGTTTTTTGGTTGTATTTTTTTAATAATGAAGGGTTTTTTATAATTAAAATTATCGCTGTAGGTATCATTATAAAAAATTTCAGGTTTTAACTTAGTTAAGTAATCATATAATTTTTAACATTTAAGTGCTTCTTTGGCGAATCAATAATTTTTAGTTATCTCTGAAAATTTACGGCTCCAATTTCTGAATATGTCCTCTGGCCCAGATATTTAAGGTAAAACCTAAGCCCTCCAAGTTTAATGAACATGAATAACTGGATAAATCACCTCTTGTTCTCCTATTTTCCAGGGAATACATGTTTAAAGATCTTAATCTATAAGATATATTTAAAGATCTTAATCTATTAACGATCTATTATCATAATCAATATTCGATAAACCCATAGTCGTTTTTGTAGCCCTATGCAGAACGTTTTCTAGCAACTCTATACCTTTTCTGAGGAAGAGAGACCAAAACTGAACAGCATATTCCAGTTGTGGCCTTATCAATCCCCTACACAATAGTAAAACAATCTCCTTAGCTTTAGAAGTGATACTTTTTCTAATATATCCCAACATTCGATTGGCTTTCTTACTTGCTTCAACACATTGTCAACACATAAATAGAAACATTGCCGATTTGGCTCGGCTCAACCCAAGCGTGAGTGCCTAGTTACAGCTTTGACAAACTTTCCACACAAAATCTCAAATAGAACTAATGCCTATAAGGTTCCAATCTTGATATTCCTTTCCAATTTAACTCAACGGACTCAGCGGCCATTTCTATTCCAGAATGACTTTAGTAAAGATCTGCGATTGGAACCCGAGCAATTTCTTTGCCTATTCAATTAGACTTGAGATATTTAGGAAATAAAATTGTGACCTTGATAATAAAGTTTTATTTGGTTTAGTTAGTCTATTTCCATTTCATTTTGAAGATTAAAGTAAGGAAAGTGTTAGGTAAATTGCCAACGAAAAGAATTAATTTTTTATCAAATAGACAGGCGAAAAAATAGAAATTAATATTTCTGAAAAAATTATAAGTCTCTTATTACGATTTATTTGGATATTATCCATTTTAAACATTTTAGTTTTTCAGCCATAATTCATGAAGTATGAAGCATATGAAATTTAAGCAAGATCTTAATCTTTAAAATAGGTGTAACTCGCTTGTGTGGTTGAAGATCCCATACCGATTCGTGGGAAGGAGAGGCATTGGTAGATACTGGACATGACTTGCAAATTAGCTGCACCTGATTAAAGCTACGAAAATCGTTTATTGATTTGAAATAATTAATTATTTGTCAACTTTACTTCATGAAAACTATTTACAATTTTGGTATTTTGGGGGAAAAAAGAAGGGAGGGAAGGTCTCTGCAGGAGCTCATTTGAACTCGTCCTCTATATGCCCGGCAATCTTGGTGACAATTCTGCAAATCAGTGACTCCTTCTTAGGATTTTTATTATTATTTATTCGAATTATATTCATTCAAATTCTTATTCATTCAAATTCTTATTTATTCAAATTATAATTTATCCAAATTATAATTTATTCAAATTATTATTTATCCAAATTATTATTTATCCAAATTATTATTTATTCAAATTATTATTTATCCAAATTATCATTTATTCAAATTATTATTTATTCAAGTTATTATTTATTCAAATTAATATTATTATCAAATTATTATAATTGTCAAATTATTACTTAACCTATCCTAGTCACGATCCAGTAATTCCAGACATGCCTTAAATCCTCCAGAATGCCATTTCATGGTAAATCACCGCAACTCCCCCGGTCTGTAATTAGGCTCTTCCAACTAATACATCACATAGTTCATTTAGATAGGGAGTTTATTCGTTAAACTCTAAGGATCAAAGTTGGATATATGTTAATTTGGAATTGATAGAGTTAATTAAATTTGAGATGTAGCTGTGAGAAGGAATGTGTTGTTTAATTTCGCAAAGTTTCTTCTGTATTTGATTCACAGTTTTATTTGTTGTGTTAATCAATCGACAAAACGAACTGAATGTCAGATAGTTGGTTTTCTAGTTTCATTGATTTTTAGTTTTCTTATTATTTAATTTCCATTCGCCCATTTAAAAACCATTGCAGTTCGAATGATTAGTACGGTGTAAGACTTTATCTAGTTGCATTTCTTTAGTTAATAGAACTTCGGATATGTAACTCCTTTAACAGTGAATACTTAACAAAGGGGTCGAGAAGTGGAAAAAGCAATATTTGATCATTTGGAGTTCTGCTGTAAAAGATGCAAAAGTTTTTAAAAAAATGTTTTATGCGAAAAAGAATGACAACGTGGTCCACACTGAAAATTTTTGTCCACGTGTCCTTCTTTTTGGTGTATACGCATGCCTAGTTCTTTCATAAAGCCAACACACGGTATTGAAATGCCATCTGTCGGTTAAATTGAACATTATAAAGTGTAATAACGTAATAAACATAACTAATATAATAAAGTGTTCCATATCAAATTCCAGACGTGCCTCATTCGTTTTCTGAAAGAATTGTGTTAATATCTCTATCCATTTCTTTTTTATTAACTTTTAAAAACAAGTACTATTTTGGGACACCCTGTATTTAAGGGGTCACAGGAGTCTTAAAAATGTGCAAAGAAGGTACTACAAAATATAGTTTAATCTTTCATGTCACTTTTTAACTACTCCACATATAAGTATAATTTTTTATATGTAATTCTACAAGATTTATTTAATATGAAACAAATTTTAAAATTTATGAAACGTTAGCCAAAAATAAAATTAATGATATTAAACATAAAGCTATTTGGACACATTTGGATTAGGCTTGAGCGGCAAATTTTGAGGTCAAAATTGAAAAAATGACCAATAAAATGACTGTATATTGTACAAATATGTACAAACAAAGACTTATACCTAAATTCTCAGCTCAATTTTAATTAGAAATTATTTTTTTAAAAATTTTAAATCAAAATTTTAAAATTTTTATTAATTTTTTAAGAAAAAAGTTCCTAAAATAATTAATAATTAAAATTGAGCTGAGAATTTAGGTATAAACCTTTGTTTGTACATATTTGTACAATACAAAGTCATTTTCTTGGTCATTTTTTCAATTTTGACCTCAAAATTTGCCGCGCAAGCCTAATCCCAATGTGTTCAAATAGCTTTATGTTTAATATCATTTCTTTTAGGTTTGGCTAAAGTTTCATAAATTTTAAAATTTGTTTTATATTAAATAAATCTTGTAGAATTACATATAAAAAATTATGCTTATATGTTGAGTAGTTAAAAAATGACATGAAAGATCAAACTATGCTTTGTAGTACCTTCTTTGCACATTTTCAAGACTCCTATGACCCCTTAAACCAGTAAAGATCTATGGCAGCTACTCTTTGCGGGCGCGCTATTTTCTCGAAAACGTTATTATGACTTCTGACAGGTACTAGAAACTCGCGTACGAAATTTGAATCTGCACTCTTCAAAAAACAAGTGGCAAACACAAAATCTCTTTTTCTGATTTTTGACCCCATCGCAATACTTTCATGACCCAGTATTTCATATTAAGCAATTGAAAGTAAAAAAACGCTACTACCATCTGAAGTTATAATGTGTCGTCTTGATACAGCATATTTATCAAATTATTTAACTGTAAATTATTCTAATTAAAAATAAATTATTATAGTTAAAAATAAATTATTATAATTTTAAAAAAATTATTATAATTAAAAATACATTATTGAAATTAAAAAATATTATTAATAAAAATTATTTTATAATTGAAAATAAATTATTATAATTAAAAATTATTATAATTGAAAACAAATTATTATAATTGAATATAAATAATAATAATTTTAAAAAAATATTATAATTTTTAAATTGTTACTTAACCTAGCCTATTCATGTTCCAGTTATTCTAGACATTCCTAAAATAAAGGAATGTGCATGCCATTCTTTGTTAAATCGCCGCAACTACTCTGGACTCTAATTAGGCGCATCCAACTAATATATCAGATTGTTCATTTAGATAGGGAGCTTATTCGTTAACGCAATGGATAAAAGTTGAATTGATGTTAATTTGGAATTGATAAAGTTAATTAAATTTGAGATGCAGTTGTTAGAAGGAATGTGTTGTGGGATTTCGCAAAGTTTCTTTTATACCCTGTCAATTGTTGTATTCGTTTTATTTTCATCAATCAACGAAATTAACGATCTGTTGCAGAGTTGCTTTTTAGTTTCTTAATTTAAAATTTAATGAAAATTAGAGTTAACTAGGGCCTACGCGACAGTTGGAAAGCACGTAGATGGACTTTATCTAATTTTATTTAATAGGCACGAATTCAAAATTTTCTTTTGTTAATAGTACTTCGGAGAGGTTACTCCTTTTTACTTACTATATAGTGTGTTACTATATACTTACTATATAGTGTGTGTACAAACAATTGTCAAGTTTCAAGTGTTCTGTGGCAACATGATTACTGTATGAAAATAAATTATTTTTTGTGACTCGTGCAGAAACAGAGCACCAATCGGAGCGCTGATCAGAGGAATGCAAGTTTGAAAATCTGCAAGAAATACGTTACCTGAAACAAGCCAAATAAAGGAAACTGTTCTAGAATATTAAAAAATATGCACTGTGGGAAACTCATAATTCGTTCAGACGGTCTAATCCTTTAACAGATTGTAAAATAATTCTACATACATAGAAAATAAGTCAAATAAATAATGTAACAACTAATTGGATTTATTATCATTAAAAGTAATTTCAAATACTGGAGCTAATGCAGCCTTCACCTAGAAAAAAGATTATTCAACAACGAAAACAAGTTAAGAATTTCATTAAAAATTCTAATTTAAAACTTCATCTGCTTAATATTTGATAATCAAACACAGTTTCAACGAGAACATTTGTAACCTTCTGAACGGCCTGGAAACGGGTAAAATGTATGGTTGCTTCCTCAGCATAAATTTAAAACAAATTCTTAAAGAGGTTTTAAAAATCATTTCCACTTGACCAAAAAATCAAATATTAATAAGAATGTCTCTTCGCTAAAATTTTAACGTTTAAATTTATTGCTTGAAAAACTGGTGCATGAAATATAGAAAAAGCCTAGTCTAACGTTCAGAAGTTTGAACTGCCTTAACGCAGATTATTTTCGTCAGATATGAAACATCCCAAATACTAATACAATATTTACCACATTAAAATTGATGTACGGCTCTCACCAATACCAGACATGTCTGATTCATTCCCAAATAAATATCTACCAATTCAACCCATTACTCCAAGTCTATAATTAAGCAAGTCCACCTATTCAATTAGACAGCGGGAAGAGATTTCGTTAACTCGATGAATAAAACTCCTCATCAGATAATGTTAATTTGACTTTAAAATGGAATAAAATTGAATCAAGGAATGTCGTTAGACAGGGATTTGCTGGAAAGTTTCTGTGTTTTTAAATAATTTATTGAGAATTTAAATTTCCTATTGTATTTCATTTTTTTCCAATCGCATTTCATCATAAACAAAAAGTTCTGAAAAAAACTCAAATAAGCCTACTTTTGTGTTACTAAAATACTTACTAAAACTCTTATAGGGAAATAACTAGGTTCGTAACAGTAAGTGTCATCTATACAACCGTTTCTACATTAAATTTTTACACATTAGGAATAAATTTCACTAAACATAGCATCCAGCTATAATTTAAACTTCTTAAAGCCAAAATAAACTATTTTCGTTAATTTTCTATCGCAAATAAAAAAATTTTAATTATCGTCTGCATGATTTATTTGCAGTTATAAATAAATATTTAATTATTGGTAGAACACAAATCATAAAACTACACCAAGATGCGCTTAAAATAGGATATGTAAATTAAAACAAATCAGGATTATACGCAAAAAATATGCCTTGCCACTTACTTAGTAAACAAATAATAAACCATCAAATAATCACATTCCCGAAGTCTTTCTAAAACTGGTTTATAACCAAAATAAATTTTCCTTCAAATAATATTATTTTAAATGAATAAAGTTTTTCATGCCACTGTTGGGTTGACAACAGCGATTCAAATAACTCCAAAATTGAATTTCAATGCTAATACAATGGCAAATTCGTCGACAAATTGTAGGTTTATGTCCGTCCTATCGTACAGACAGACGGACAAAAAGTATTAAAGTTGGGTGTCTGAGGTGGGTCATTCTCAAAAAATGTTACAAATGGTGTCCCACAGCTTTCATTGCTTGTAGTATTTTTAATTTTATTGTTACGGAATTTTCACTTGAACTGCATAAAAGAACGCACTTTTAAGTTAGTGGACCTATATTTTAAAAGTAGAAAAATACTAAAATAAAAGTTGGAGACTTCATTGAAAGGAGCATAGTCGGTAAAATTCACATATTTCATGACCAAAAATTAAGGAACCAGAGAAGATAATTATAACTTAAAATAAATATTTCTTAATTATTGATGCTTATAAAGATTAAGAAACATCTTAGCTATCAAATAAGCTTTTAACCACTTCTTAATTACAAAAAAGTTTTGTTTTGTAGCTTAATATATGGTGTCCCACAGAATCGAAGAATTTTCTTTTGTCGACTCTGTTACCAAAATTTCACGATAAAAATTGCAAAAAATTTAAGTTTTTTGCTGAAATAAGTACCACCATAGACACTTATTTCTGAAATTTATGACAATTTTTTCTTAAAATTTTAGTTTATGGAGGAAAAATACAAAAGTTTGAAAAATTAATGGAGAGTGTGATTATTCAATGACTACTATGTTACCGTATTTTTATTAAACTGGAGCCTATTTAAGAATAAAGTAATAGTGCAGTTTAAAGCCCTTCAGAATCTGATAACGATAAGCTAAAAACAAATTTCAAATTAAATAAACTTCATGGCAAAAAGCTATGTTAAAGTTTAAAATGTCCACTCTGCTGAGCAGTGCCCCCAATTCTTAACTACGAACTAATATGGCATAAAAGTTTTGATTGTTGCTTGACATATACAGAATTTTAGATGACATGGGTACTTATTCGTTACTATCAACAATTGCGGGTCAAATATTATTGAATATTCGATTAAACAGAGGAATTTTTTTATCATATAGCATTTTTTTTAAACATTGTCGGAGTCTACAATTATTACAATCACTGCTCTTAATCATAATTTCTAAGACACGTAATCACACAACACAGACAAAATGTTCTTTTTGTAGTATAAAACGCGCCCGAATTATTATTATTATTATTTTGCTGATAGCATTTGCTGTTCGCTTTAACTGATTTTTGTTTTAAAACTCTTTCGCTGCATCGGTTTTTGTCGCCGCGTTACACGTAATCGACATAATATTATTGGATCTTAAGTTATTGATGCTTTTAGCGACTATTCACAGCGAAGTATTGATATGCAAAACATTGATGCTTTTTATTTCTTTTGATAGATAGGAAAGCCTGCGCGGATAAACGAATCGAGCTAGTAGTTGAGGATTCGGTTTATAATAATGATGGGAAAATAACATAAATTAGCTATTAAAAGGAGAGTAATTAATATTACGTAAATTAAGGCGTGTGTATTGTTTATGACGAATTCGTTTTAACTTAACAACTGAATGCAATGAAAACATTTTGAAATATTTAATCCTTAATGTAAAATTAATTTGCATAAGAAGATGCATTTCGCAGAAAATATTTAATGAAATTTTTATCTTGGTAACAGCGAAATCATTTATTATAAAATAAGGAAAAAAAAATCTTCTGTCCATTTAGAACTTTTTAAAAAGTAGCCGAATATATTTAGTACTATCAAAAGTAGAAATATTAATTTTTTAAAAAGTAAAGCTATAAAATTATTTTTTGGAAACACTAAAAATAAAAATAATCTAATTTTATATTATTAATTATATAAGAATATAGTTATTAACACAGGTTTCAATGAAGCGATTCATTTTGTATAAAAAAGGAAAAAAAATCGTTTGCTATTTCCCATTGTCACTGCCGCATTTTCTTTTCATCGAATGAAAAACACAAATATGAAATTTACGTTAATATTTCGAATGTAAATTTCGACAACAACCTAAACTACTCCAACTACATTCGTTTAAAAAACTAAACCAATTAATTCCATCTTGCAAAGAACCAAGCAATAAGAAGCGTTGTCGTTGAACGAAGTTCAAACTAAGAAATCAGGAGCGCTGCTATCTTTGAAAATATTTTGCTGAAGAAAATTTATGGTTGAGAGCAATTCGAGTGTGGTGTCTATAGGGGAAGATGGGTTACCTTGGACCTATTTTGACTTTTCAATTTTTAATTTCTTAATTACTTGCAAAAAGTGAATAAAAATATTTTTAATAAATACTTTATGTTGTTATATACAACATATATTTATTTTAACATGTTATTTAAATAATTTCAACTATTTAAAAAATAAATACAGAAAGTTGTAATTAGGACTGAGGTGAGGGGACCGGTGTGTTGTTGGAGAGGGAATAAGTTGAGGGATCAGAAGGTTTTTAAGACATTTTATAAAACGACCACAGCACTAAACTACATAACAGATAGCAAGTAAAATTGCATCAAAATGACACAGGTCCTTTTGGACTGAGAGATGGAGCAAAAGTGATGTCTTGTTCGGTTCGAATCTCACTGGGAATGAATTTGTCCCGCCTTTATTGTGCAGGGATTGGTTAAAAGAATATATAAGAATTTATACTATTGGGTGAGAAAATTGATTGACAGAACTTTAGTTTTAGTTCGCACTTTTGAAGGATTCGGGTGCAAAGAAAAGTACCGTGTGCAAAGGTTTTACTTCCCAAAATGGGGCTAAAAATGGGGTGTCGAAACTAAGAAGGTTAATAGAAATTAAGTTAAATAAGATTCACCACAGGACCAAGGTACACCACCGGCGGTGTACCTTGGTCCAACCGGTAGTGTACCTTGGACCAATTATTAACTGGTAGAGAGACTCGATTTACAGTCCGAAAACCAATATTTATTAGCCACATGAAATTCAAAAATACATTTCACAACCTACTCTAATTTCTTTCCAAGATTGTAGTAATTGGTTATGTTAGGTCAATTGGCTTAGTAAGGGGTTTTATTGCCTTAGTTCTTTTTTAGTGCTTTTTTGGCTTTTTCAGCTGCAATGCTATCTTTCTCAGGTGTATCCGTTAAAATGCAGCATAAAATGAAACTGTTATTTCATGCCATAGCAAACATTTTACTATCTTTCTGTCTTAAATTTGAAAAAAAAAACTCAAATATTTCCCCCATGTTTATACAACTAGACCTAAACGTAGAAGGGATGTTCTGCTTAGATATTTATTATAAAGAATATCTTTTTAGATGAGCATGCAATAATTATTTTCTATATTATATCAATACGGTTAAAGTTTTATAGGCTTCCATAAATCTAAATAATTAACTACAGAAAAAGTATTTATCACACCATATAAAAATTTCTTACAAATTTCCATTCTTCTAGATTTACAAATCAGGGTTGCATATTAATAGCTTAAAATACTTAATTTTTCAAAAGGAAAAATTTACTTGAATTTTAAAAAGGGTTTTCAACAATCTGAAGCATGTAAGACCTAAAGTAGTGTACCTTGGACCAGTCCAAGGTACACCACTTGTATTAGGTTCGAGGTACACCACTTAGAAATTAAAAACAAAATAGTTAATCACCAAGTTAAGGTTAGACTTAACTTAATTTCAAGCACACTGTTTTATAGCTAAAACTTTGCTTTATATTACATAACCATCGTTTCTGAATAAACACTACATGTTTGAGTATAAAAATACACTAAAGAATCTGACAAAAATTTACTTTTGAACTGTGAATTCAGTTTTTCGAAACCTCTTTAATAAATTGACCTTTTAAACAAACGGATAGAGCTTTACTGAAATCCCTGGTAGCAAATACATTAACTGCGTGTGGTGTTGTTTCGATATCTAAGCTAATCGAGCTAGAATCGGCTTAGGTTCGAGGTACACATATGTCCAAGGTACACCACTTACCCCTACGTATATTTTATCACGTCCGTTTCAAAACTCTCGGTATAATAGCATTGCGGTAAGTGAAAAGTTTGAATTAAAGCATAAATTATTTTAAAAATACACAGATTTTGTGTAGTTTCAATAGATAGGTAAATTCTTAATGCAATAGTAACAATTATTTTAAATAAAATCGAACTTTATTTTTTTAACATTGGAAGTTGGAATTGTAACATTTTTTGAGAATGACCCAGGTCATACCTTTCCAATAAAAAAAAGAATTTTTAAGATCGGATTGATCGAACCTATTTTGGAAGGGGATCGAACGGACATAGACCGCATATCAATACCTACTTTTTAATTTTTTTTTAATTCTTCCGAATTAAAAAAAAACAGAAAAAGTAGGCCAAAAAACTAGGGCTACACAGCTTTCAATTATTTCATAAATCAATACATTTAAGGGCAATCATTCCTTGTCAGGTAATTTCAATATTATTAAAACCAAATAACTTATTTCATATTTTTTTTTTTTTTGTAATTAATCGAAATGAATAAATTTAGACAATTTATAACATTATGAAATAGACCGATTAAAATATAACATATGGTCTTCTAATGAATGTTACTCAAAGTATTAGAAATATATCTTATACTATAATACGAGGAATTGGACCCAAATCGAAAATCGCCCCAGAATTAATAAACTCCGGTAAACTAAGGGGTCTGGGGTTTTTGACCACGACGAATCGATTGGCACAGGTTTTGAAGCGCTACGGTCAAGCAGTTCGGAGTTACAGATAGGATATTTTCAAACTTCATTAGTTCGCCATAATGGCTACTTTCGTGATGCCATCTGCTAAAGCTATAAGCCTCTGCTTAAGCTATAAATGTTTAGTTAAGATTTTAATTTTTCAAATTTAAATAAATTCAACCTTGCTTTAAACTTTATTGAGTTTTACAGAAAATGGTAACATGAATATTTTTTTAGTTCCAATCAGCAGACGATTTTAGTTATATTCTGTTCATTGGCGATTTTTGGCGATCTTGAAAATTTAACATATGGTTGCTATACCTATCGAGTTGAATGAAGTATGAAATGGAATGTTTACCACATTTCGACATTTTTGTTGCTTTTCAGCGAAACGCCAATTATCAATTACATTTCATGATTTCATTTCCTATGACTTTTAAAACTTTACCTTTGAAAAGAATAGTTCCCTTTCCAAACTCTAACTATACTATAATACGAGGAATTGGTGCCAAGTCGAAAATCGCCCCAGAATTAATAAACTCCGGTAAACTTGGGAGTCTGGGGGTTTTGGCCACGACGAATCGATTGGCACAGGTTTTGAAGCGCTACGGTCAAGCAGTTCGGAGTTACAGATTGGACGTATGGTTGCTATACCTATCGAGTTGAATGAAGTATGAAATGGAATGTTTACCACATTTCGACATTTTTGTTGCTTTTCAACGAAAAGCCAATTATCAATTACATTTCATTTCCTATGACTTTTAAAACTTTACCTTTGTGTAGAATAGTTCCCTTTCCAAACTCTAGCTTTGTTTACAATGGTGCACTTTAACTAATGTGACCAGACGTCCCGCTTTTGGCTGGACAGTCCCTCTTTTTTGTAAAAGTCCCGCAAAGTCCCGAAAAACGAGGAAATTGTAAATAAAATCGACTTTTTTTTTATGAATAATCGTTGTAAAACGCTATGACGTCATTAGAAATTGTTAAATGAAGCTAAAGTCATCAACAAATTGGTGGAGTAGGGTTTCTGTTTGCCTGGAGCCACTGCTGCTGTTGAACGCGCCTTCCTTATCTTTCTTATACCAAGTGTGTCATTGTGTGAAGGGACTATTATGTGCTTAAAAAAACACTTGAAAAATACACCGGGGGGGGGGGGGGTGATGGAGTGTCCCACTTTTTGATTTTGAAAATCTGGCCGCATTAACTTTAACGGTTATCTTTTCACCAATGGTTTCACAAATTTTCTTATGGTATGATTGTTTTGATAAATCACAATTGAAAATTTAAATCTTCGAGTTAGCTTCGATACCTATTTTCTCCGAGCAGAGCTCGGTCACCCGCTGGTCTTATACTATAATACGAGGAATTGGACCCAAATCGAAAATCGCCCCAGAATTAATAAACTCCGGTAAACTTAGGGGTCTGGGGTTTTTGGCCACGACGATTCGATTGGCACAGGCTTTGAAGCGCTACGGTCAAGCAGTTCGGAGTTACAGATAGGATATTTTCAAACTTCATTAGTTCGCCATAATGGCTACTTTCGTGATGCCATCTGCTAAAGCTATAAGCCTCTGCTTAGGCTATAAATGTTTAGTTAAGATTTTAATTTTTCAAATTTAAATAAATTCAACCTTGCTTTAAACTTTATTGAGTTTTACAGAAAATGGTAACATGAATATTTTTTTAGTTCCAATCAGCAGACGATTTTAGTTCTATTCTGTTCATTGGCGATTTTTGGCGATCTTGAAAATTTAACATATGGTTGCTATACCTATCGAGTTGAATGAAGTATGAAATGGAATGTTTACCACATTTCGACATTTTCGTTGCTTTTCAGCGAAACGCCAATTATCAATTACATTTCATGATTTCATTTCCAATGACTTTTAAAACTTTACCTTTGTATAGAATACAGTTCCCTTTCCAAACTCTAACTAAACTATAATACGAGGAATTGGTGCCAAGTCGAAAATCGCCCCTGAATTAATAAAATCCGGTAAACTTGGGGGTCTGGGGTTTTTGGCCACGACGAATCGATTGGCACAGGTTTTGAAGCGCTACGGTCAAGCAGTTCGGAGTTACAGATAGGATATTTTCAAACTTTATTAGTTCGCCATAATGGCTACTTGCCTGATGTCATCTGCTAAAGCTATAAGCCTCTGCTTAAGCTATAAATGTTTAGTTAAGATTTCAATTTTTCAAATTTAAATAAATTCAACCTTGCTTTAAACTTATTGAGTTTTACAGATATGGTAACATGAATATTTTTTTAGTTCCAATCAGCAGACGATTTAAGTTATATTCTGTTCATTGGCGATTTTTGGCGATCGTGAAAATTTAACGTATGGTTGCTTTACCTATCGAGTTGAATGAAGTATGAAATGGAATGTTTACCACATTTCGACATTTTCGTTGCTTTTCAACGAAACGCCAATTATCAATTACATTTCATTTCCTATGACTTTTAAAACTTTACCTTTGTATAGAATAGTTCCCTTTCCAAGCTCTAACTTTGTTTACTATGGTGCACTTTAACTAATGCGACCAGACGTCCCGCTTTTGGCGCGACAGTCCCGCTTTTTGTGTTACTGTCCCGCGGGCCGAATGTCCCACCAAAACGTCCCGCTTTTTTGTAAAAGTCCCGCAATGTCCCGAAAAACGAGGAAATTGTAAATAAAATAGACTTTTTTTATGAATAATCGTTGTAAAACGCTATGACATCTTTAGAAATTGTTAAATGAAGTTAGTCATCAACAAATTGGTGGAGTATGGTTTCTGTTTGCCTGGAACTACTGCTGCTGTTGAACGCGCCTTCCTTAACTTTCTTATACCAAGTGTGCAATTGTGTTAAGGGACTATTATGTGCATAAATAAATACTTAAAAAATACACCGGGGGGGGGGGGTGATGGAGTGTCCCACTGTTTGATTTTGAAAATCTGGTCACTTAACTTTAACCGGTTATCTTTTCACCAATGGTTTCACAAATTTTCTTATGGTATGTATTGTTTTGATAAATCACAATTGAAAATTTAAATATTCGAGTTAGCTTCGATACCTGTTTTCTCCGAGCAGAGCTCGGTCACCCGCTGGTTACTTTAAATAAGGAATAAACTTAGAATTAATATCTTAATATTTTTCTTCAAGTGTTTTAACAAAAATAAATCCCAAAGAAGAAAACGGTCATCAGACACTCAAAATCCATACAAAGTCAAATTCTTTGATTTGTGAACTATTTTTACATTCGCAATAAGTGAAACAAAACCTGTTTTCATCCATTAGCCATTAACGTCGCGTTTACCTTCATCAAGTTACCATGGAAACAGCGTATGACGTCACAACATCTACAAGAGCATGATGAAACGGAATCTTCACAAATCTGAGATCTGGATACTGACAACTTCGAATCCCTTTTATTGAATTCTTTATTCCTTTCGGCATTATATGACAGAAATCTTTTCGGATTTTTTTTTTATTCCAGGTTTTGGATAAAATATACTTTTTTTTATTCGGTTGAAATATAGTCGCACGTAAACTGGTATATTTCACGCATTGAGTAGCAAAAGATCTAGTTGTATTGTTTTCATTCTAGGTCCTTCTCACAGATATCATAGTTAAAGTATTAGAATGGAGGATCGCATGACCTACAATGCTAACGATGGGACGAGCATGGAGGCCGCCATATTGTCAAAGATTAAAAGGTTATGGAGCCAGTGTTGCCATCTCTTTAAGGAGAGAAAATACTACTAAAAAATAAAATTTAATTCTAAAATAACCAAAAAATACCATAAAAATAATGGCTGCGTTTTGGATAATTTTGTGGCTTTTAAAAAAAGTTAAAAAGGTTTTATGGTATTACAAAAAAAAATTACAAAAAATATATATAATCGGTTACAATTCTTATAATACAATTCGTCCTAAATATTCTAACCTAAATTTTATTTAATTCAAATAATCTCGTATGTATAGCTCATAAAAAAGAAGAACGGTACAATTTATCATTTAATGCCTTATTTTTTTTACCTACATTTCTCCATATCAATAAAGAATAAGCTAAGGAGCCCAGTGGGTTAGGCAAGGCATCCGCCTTCGATGTGGAAGGTCTGAGGTTCGGGTCCGGGCATCGCCGAATTAACTACCGACCTATAAACGGATTAAACGGCCAGTGCAGAAAAAAACGTCCGACAAATAATACCCCGTGTCCAGAGGGAGTGTTAAATATGCTCCAAAGTCCCATCGCTGCCCACGATGTCGCCCTTAACGGTTGCGTTGGATGCCTACCCAGGTTTCAGCTCG
Organism: Hylyphantes graminicola; assembly: GCA_023701765.1. Lineage (NCBI taxonomy): Eukaryota > Metazoa > Arthropoda > Arachnida > Araneae > Linyphiidae > Hylyphantes > Hylyphantes graminicola. Next base: position 60,055,404 of record CM043120.1, on the reverse strand, counting down.
TCACTTGACTGCGGCGCCCGTCGCCAATCAAAGAGTTCTATAGTAGGTTAGAGACTGAAACTACCAACCGCCACAAAGACCAACACGGAGACAATATAGAGAGGCATGTGGGGCCCGATGACCGAGTGGTTTGGATTACAGGTCATAACGCTAGCAGTAAGAGCGCTGAAACGGATGCGGGTTCGATTTTCGCCTTTGCCCTGGGTGTACTTCCTTTCTCAATATCAAAATTATAAAATAACTAGCACTTATTAGGCTTAACTGCCCCTCTATTCTCACATGGCTCCGTAGTGAGCCATGGCTACCGATGGCAGATCAGTACGAGACGTTCCTCTACCCTACTATAGAACTCTTTGTCGCCAATAGCCCTCATGTAGCTCTAGAGCGACGATAATTCAAACTAAAACCACATCAATAAAGCCATTAAAATACTATTATACTACTACATCCCATGCATAAAGAGTGCCAAAAATAAAATTTACTGGTTACCCCTCGAAATGCATTTTTTCTCGTTTTTATTTCAACGACACCTTTAACTATTCATGGAATGTCTCCAAAAGGAAGGATTAAGTTACAGCAGCATGAATATCCCCCAGGATATCTCACGTATCTAGAATATCCTGAAATATCCCAGCACTTGATTCCACGTATATCTCTGTTTGGGAAAATAAATCCCTTTTTATTATCCGCCCGGGAAAGAAAATCCGGTAAAGAAATTCGAAAAATTCGTGTCTTCGAGGTGAATATTATTTATGTACTTTTCACTTTCAATTACCTATTCTCCTCGCCAACCTAAGTGGGTTAAATAGAAATATGCTACGAAGAAGATGCTAAAAAAAATATCTGTAAAAGAACCTAACTTTTGCTACGAAGGTTAAGAAAGTCGTGGAAAAGAAACCTGATATTTCAGTGAGCCAAATCGTCTAAAAAATTGAAGATATCTAAAGCGTATATGCATAAAATCAAAAAGAAGATTTAAATTTAAAAGCTTTCAAGAAAAAAAAATGGTTCCGATATTCTTAAAAGATTAAAAAAAAACGAATAAAGAACTGTTTAAACATTTATCGGAAATTGATTCCATCTGGATCAAAACTGAATCTCGTCATTGATGACGAGTATTATTTCACATATGATCCCAATGTTGCTGGTGGAAGTAAGTACTACTAGTCTGCTTCATTTGATACTGCTCCCGTAGAATATAGAATCAAACTTAAAGAGAAATTTGCCGGGAAATTGCCCGGGAAAGAAAATCCGGTAAAGAAATTTGAAAACTTCGTGTCTTCGAGGTGAATATTATTTAAGTAGTTTTCACTTTCAATTACCAATTCTAATCGCCAACCTAAGTTGGGTACATAGAAATATGCTATGGAGAAGATCCTTCCGCGGACATAAAGAGTTCCATAAATTATTTGTGAATCCATCCAGAAAACATGTTTAAAACATAAATTTTGTTTAAGGTCTAACAGATTTGAATATTATTTGAGAAAATTTCGCAATTTTATCAGAATGAAAAGTGTATTTTGGTTAATTGTATTAAGATCATTTTTATGTAAATATTACCTTATAAGATTTTCCAACTGACGGACCAATGGCGCTTTCCTCCCTGCCTTTTTTCTATTTGTTTTTACCCAAATTAGGTTGGCACGGAGTGTATGAAATATAAGGTAATTAAAGTATTGCAATGGGGTCGAAAATCCAAAATGGAGATTTCTGTATTTTCTATAAGTTTTGGAAGAAGATGATTCTAAAAAACTGAATGATTTTATATTTACATCGTAATAACACTTTTTGTAATTTAAAAGTAAAGCTAGACGTTTAAATGAAATTTATCATATCCCTTTTCCCCATAAAGAAATTTTTCGAAAACATTTTTCATATTTAGCCCCAAAAGTATTCACCAAACTACCTATTGAACTTCAAAGTATCCCCTTCTTGGTGTAAAAATTCTTTATTTAAATTTATACTGTCAATTGAGGATATTGATGTGTTTCTTAATTTATAGAAGCGAAATGTTTTCTGTATATATATTCCCCGCTGGACCAGAATTTTGGGCATTTGTTTTTATTATATAGCACTAGCAATGCTACATTTTTGTTTTCTTTTGTGTATATTTATGTATTTACATTTATTATTTTTTGTGTTTTTTTATTAACTTATAATTTGACTTATTATTGTGTCGTATAGATTATAATTATTATTATTTTCCAGACGAACAAAAATAATTCAGTAATGTTTGTGCCAACTGTAACTATCTGTTACCAACCTAAATTGTAAGTGTGTGAAATATTCTATTATATTCAAATTCTACTACATTCAAATTCTATTATAAACTAGAATTCGCTATATCTTCAACAGAAAGAATTTCGGAAATACTTATTTAAATATTTAAAAAAAATTGCAAAACTTTTAATTCCCACTCCTGAATGTAACCCCAAGCTATCCCACGCTTCTAGAAGTTCCCCGTAATATCCACTTGAGCCCCCATATATCTCTTTTCAAATAAAACAAAACCCTTTTTATTCGTGCGTGAAAGGAAGTCTGGGGCAAGAAATAGAGATATTTCATATCCTCTGAGGACAAAAGTCTTTGGAGTTGGTGTAATAAAATCATCTCTATTCCTCAGGCCGAAGGGGCAAAGTATCCACTGTGGAATAAAATAAAGACTTTTGGGTAGTTGTACTGGAGGCTGGGCCTTTAGGAAAGGAAATTTGCTGTGTAAGTTTTTTTAAAAGTCTTTTTTGAATTTTATTTAAAATAAGAAGCTCTAAAAGAACTAAAATTGACTACTTTTCTGTTACTTTAATATTCGCTGTTATTCGTATAAAAAACAAGTAGGTTTGAAACAATAGCTGTCGCTTAGAATTAACTTTCTAATAATTATTTATTGCAGAAAAGAATATAACAGACATTAATTTGAAGGAAAAACAAATACAAAAGTAATAATACAGTAGACAGAACACCAAGGGACACAAGGAGCATATTGGCAAACTTAAAAAGTATGTGATTTAAATATACAAAGTATGTGTGAGTAAAAATGAAAAGAGCCGAAATTGGTTAATTTCATTCATTTTTTTGTAAATTCAATAAATAGTCTTTATCCTTTGCCAAATTTATTTGTAATTCAAAGAATATTGTAAAATTATTGATTATTATAAATTGAATTACGTAAAATTGTTTGGGTCAAATCCTTCCACATTTTTGGCGCCACTCTTTTTTTTACTCATTTTTAGGGAGTTACTTTACTCCGTTTCTTATGCAAACATTTGCAATTTTTGTGATATAAGCTAACTTCTTTTTAGTGCAAGTTTACTCCAACTTTTTGGTACAAAATTGCTCCATGAAGCTTTAGGCAGCACTCCTCCAGTTATATGAAGTAACGTTACATCAAGTTTTGCGGTATATTTTCTGCCTTATAATTTAATAATTTTCACTGTTAAAAGATATTAATAATGCAAACAAAACTTAAATTTGCAGTGCACTGTTACATGACTTAATAAAAGTGCTCAAAAGATATCAGAAGAAAACGAATAAACAAAAAACAATTGAAGAGCTTAGTGGAAGAACGTGCTAAGTGACATTTTGGAGAAAAAAAATGATACTTTTGTGTCCAATGACATACTATTAAATTCTTAAAAGATGTAAGACTTCACATTTTAAGAACCAAAGATCAGCCATTAAACGCACGTGGTGAAGTGGAGAGGAGAATTGTTGTTTTGGAGAATTGAAAGTTAATTAAAAGTGTACCTTGTTTTTCACTTTTGAAGTATCGAATCAAAACTTTCTATGAATTAAACTACAGTTTTAGATAGATGAAATATCCTAGATTAAGATAGTATATGTCAAATATCGTGGTGAAATACAAGTGCTTCTGTGTTGGGTCATTTATAAAAAACAACACTGTGGGGTCCAATTTGACAGAGACAGTGGGGTCTAATGGGACACGAATAAACCTAGCTTTGTGTGCTTCTCTCGAAGAATCTATATAAATCTCTAATATCGTATTCAGTCAAGTTCGCAAAAACTTTTTTAAACTTTAATTTTAAACTTTTTGATTTTTTTATCGTATAATAAGTGAAAGTTCAAGTAGCTTTATTGATGACATATTTCCCCCTGCAATTTCATTAATTACATCTGAACAGAGCTTGGTGAAGATAAATAAATTGTTGCTGGTAAATTTTGCTAGGAAGCAAGCTATTTTTTATTCGTTTTATTGATTTCTGGAAAAGAAGTCGATTAACTGAAAATGTTCGTTAAAATTATATGAAAAAGGCGAACGATGGTAAGCTATTTGAAGGTACTGTGAAAAAGAGGACAAGTTTGGGATAAATTTTAGCAGATTTAGTTATACAAACTAAAGATTTTGTTATAAAACTATCATTTCCAGTGATTAAACAAAAATTATGGGAGCATCTTCGATTTTGAGTTTGAACGTTGATATTTCATCTTTCAATGGGAAATAATTGTTTTAAAAAATAAAATTTCGTTATGTATACATTATGTAAATGGTATTTGCTTTAAAATTTTATTTTATGGTTATTTCCTCATTCATTTTCCCTTTTCTTAATATTTTATTAAGGCAACATTCAGCATGTCCCATTAGCCCTGCACCCTGTCCCATTAGCCCCCACATATGGGGGCTAACGGGACATTTACATGTTTGTTTAAAATGCTCCGCAACCGAAATATGGTAATGTTTCAGCATTTGTTGACTGACTTTTTAAGTAAATGAATGTTCAGTTTATGAGCTTGTAAAAAAAGAGATTAAAATTCTTTTATTTTTGCTGAAATACAGAGGCTGAAAAAAATTTGTCCCAATAGCCCCCACCCTCCCCTACTGTTTTTAATAGACTTAAGTGCAAACTAAAAACTTTCCAGCTCATTTTCCCGTTTTCCCCTTTTTTGTCACTTAGCACGTTCTTCCATTAAGCTCTGCAATTGGCATTTTAATTTAAATTGTTATTCAAAACAAAAATGAAGCTTAAAAAAATCTTTTTAAAAAAACTAGAATTATCTTTTCATTACTCCAGTTTTCAACCGTGAATCACGCAACCATCAGCGCATATACGCAACCATCACCTCAAAATATAGCAAATAAAATACAATACGTAACTATTTTCATTTACAAATATTTTAAACATAAATATACACTCAACAAAAACATAAAAACAATTGACAGGGCAACTAACATTTTGTCATTTCAAAAATAAAGAAAAAAATAACTTTCATCAAACAAATAGCTTTATTTACTTAATCCTTCGCAATCCATTAAAACAAGTTAAAACAAAAACACCAAAATCCAATTTACAATCAAGTGGATTTAGAATCTCTTAAACAAACACAAAACGATGATTAACGCTTCAGCAATTGCTTTTTTTTTAAACCAAATATTTTTAAAATTCCAGCCACATTTATAATCCGAAAGCAAACCCATCTGTAAAATAAGAATTAAAGAAGCTTTTTAAAATCCCACGAATTCTATAAATAGTATTCTGTGCTATATCTATTTTGACAAAAGTGTAAACACCTTTTTTGCTCGAAACGAGCTTTATCCTTAGAGATGGTAAAGCCAAAAGCCATGAGCTATCGCGCTCTTTCTAGGGGTGAAATATAATGAAGGACCAAGAAGGAAAATTGTTCAAAAACCTAGAATTTTTTTTTTAAATGTATAATGTAATAATAGTAACTACTAATACATTGTGCCCTTTATATAAATATTTATAATAAATAACACCAAATTATATTTTTATTTATTTAGGAGCTATTTATATATAATTAATGTTTGACGGGTTAGTTTCAAAAGAGGACGGGTAAAATTTCTGAGATTTTTCGAGCCCTGTGGTAACCCTTTTCCCTTTGGGTTTTCTAAACCAAGTCGTTTCCTTAGTAATTCGCCGTTTAGTTTGGTAATAAATGTATACCAAGAACTTTTTGGTGTATCGAAGGTGACTAAGGGCAATGAAAGCATTTTATTTTTGTAGTTTTGAATCAACCCATGTTGTCAGAAAAGTTTTAAAAGAATCGGAAGAAGTTAGTACAATATCAGAATTAGGAAATAGAGCTGATCTTTTGAAACAACGTGTAAATGATGACCAAGAGAATCTTTCGTTATTCTAAAAGGGACCCACAATATATAAATGAGTGTCAGAAAAGGGTCCTAAGGGGTCCCAACTTTTTTTTAGCTTATTTCTCTTTTTCTTGATTAGAAAGAATATTAAAAAAATGAAAAATAGGTATTATCATAACGATGTCCATCTGTCCGTATCCCCCTTTCAAAAAACGATTATCTTCGTCTGATCGCAAACAATTTTTTATGAAAGGTGATCCAACTTTCACACTTTTTGTCTGCCTGTCTGTACGTCCGGACGGATATAAGTCTACTATCCCACAGTGAATTTTTCCAATGAATTATCATTGAAATTCAATTTTGAGTTAATTAAATCGTTGTTGCTAAATCAACAACAGCATGAGAAACTATATTTATTTAAAAATATTTGAAGCAAAATTTAATTTTGTCATGAAATAGTTTGGAATGGCGTCATAAAATTTAACATTATGTGATTCTTTGATTGTTCATTAATTGTTTACTAATAAATTAACAAGGCATTATATTTTTTGCATACAATTCTGCTCAATTAAAAAATTAATAAGTATGAAATATCTGTTAAATGTAAACATCCTAAATACTAATTATCCGTGGGTTTTTTTACCTCTCACGTAGAGTGAACCCGAACAACCAATGAAATCGTGGAGAAACAAGAATGAAAACTGGAAATTGCGTCATCTGAAACAACCCAAAGGGGTGGTTTCAAGTACAACACAATAGAGTTGTTTCAAGTACAACACAATAGAGTTGTTTCAAGTACAAACCAATGGAGTTGTTTCAAGCACAACCCAATGGAGTTGTTTCAAGTACAACCCAATAGGGTTGTTCCAAGTACAACCCGATGGGTTTGTTTCAGGTACAACCCAACGGAGTTGTTTCAAGTACAACCCATTGGGGTTGTTTCAAGTACAACCCAATGGGGTTGTTTCAAGTGCAACCCAATGAAGTTATTTCAAGTCGTGGATGACAACAGCTCTAACGGTTTGTGATAATTTGCTATATGAATGGAATTTCCTGGAATTTCCTACATTTTGGTATTCGAAAATGAGTTTTCTAAGAATATTTTACTTATTAAACTTTTCAAATGCCAACTTCTTGTTGTACTGATGGTTGTTAAAGAAATTTTGCATAGAAATATTTTTTTTTTCATCTATATCGGTCATTTTGAGAGTGAAACCGAAGAAACCAATGACATGCAGTACGCAGAAAAAAAAGAGAAAAAAGAGCGCTACCTCATCTGAAACTTCCCATTCACGTGAAATTCGGTTTACAGCTCTATCCAACGGACGCCTCGTATTGATCGGCTTTCCTTGTGTAGGTTTTGTGTTGGGCGAAATGGCAACGCCGATTCCGAAACTTAGGCACTCAGACTTCCTATTAAATTCCTGGAATCTCCCGGATTTTCGAAGCAACAGGAGGTTGTCTTGACAGCGAGCGGATTATTTTCTCGACGCTGACGCGTTATTTGGAAAGAAGATTTCTCTCAATAAAATGAATTTATATGTATTGAAAAATGCTATATTGATTGTTTAATAAATAACTCAGAAAGCTATGTTAACATCTTTACCATCCTTTTTACATTTAAAAAACGAAATTATTGAGAAATATTCTTCTTTAATAGACGTCGTATTTGGAAAAGAGATATTTTTAAAAACAAAACTATTAGGAAATATTTCTTTAATAGACGTGGTATTTGTAGGAAGTGTATACACTCTCAAAGCAAACGAGGGATTTTAACTCAGTCTGAGTTAATTTTCACTCCTTTCCAGTGTCGAAAAGGCACTTTCTCAATAGGAGTGGATTTCACTCTTTTGTTTTAAGAGTGTAGGTATTGAAAAATGCTATATCGCCTGCTTAATTAATAAATAATAAGATATGAATAACATCTTTACCAGAAAGATATATTTGGAAATGGCTTTTTGAAAATAAAATTACTAAGAAATATTTTTCTTTAATGGACGTGGTATTTGTAAGAAGATTTCTCTCAATAAAATGAGTGTATGTGTACTGAAAACTACTATATCGGCTGTTTGATGAATAAAAAATAAAGTTAGTTGTAACATCTTTGCCAGAAAGATTTGGAAATGCCTTTTTAGAAACAAAATTAATAAGAAATATTTTCTTTAATATACGTGGTATTTGTATAAGAAGATTTCTCTCCAAATAATAGGATAACATTTTACCAGAAAGATATATTTGGAAATGGCTTTTTATAAACAAAATTATTAGGATATATTTTTCTTTGATAGATTTGGCATTTCGAAAGAATATTTCTCTCAATAAATGAGTGTTCAGATATTGGAAACTGCTATATTGACTGTTTAAGGAATTAATAATAAAGTTATGAATAAATATCTTTACCTGAGACAGTTATAAAAGATTTTGGAAAATAAAATTATTTGAAACATCCTTCTACAATTTCCATTTTAAAGCACTTAAACAACAAAAAAAAGCACAATGAGACTTACATTAAGAACCTTCATTAAAAAAAATAATGAACCAATTTTTAGTAATGTTACCGCCCCTTTTAGAAGTTTTTTATCGGTAAATGTAAGCTAAGATCACTCAATTTGAAATCCGGTAGAAATTTCTTCAACTTATACCGTGCCTCTACGAGATTTTTTTTAGTACTTACGTGCAAGATTTTTCTTATTCTATAAAAGCATCAGTAAAACACAGACTCTCTCATAATTTTAATGAATAAATAATAATGCTATGGATAAAATCTTTACCTGAGAGAAAAAGAAGTTCATATTTATCAATTAACATAAAAGATACATCCCCCTTCTCTAAAGTAATGGTTTAAAAGTTTTTTTTCTAATAGGGATAATATTTTTGAATTAATGAAAACAAATAAGATTATTCTTAAACCCGAAAAGTGTAAATGTTTCTATCGATAATTTAATTAGAACAAGAACATCTTTAAAAATAATAATTTCACTAGTAAAGCGAGTATACACTGGTCAAAATTTCAGTTCAACGTTGAACCAAATATTGGTGAAAAATTAAGAACTTCTGGCAGATACATCATAAAATGGTTCAACAAAATATCATATTCTGGAAACAGACCCGTTTTCACAAAAAGTTGGTTCGACTTCTACTCCAATAGCATGAAATTTCGGTTCAACTTCTACTAACTGCAACCGACAATTTAACTGTTTATTCAAACGTAGGCGCAATGAGTAGTACTGCTTCTGCTTGAGAACTAACCCGTCCGTGGACGAATGGTTATAGCACCAGCCTAGAGATTCAACCATCTCATGAGAGCGGGGTTCGAATCCCACCTACTGCCACTCATCCTATAAATCGGATTTCTTTACTGAAAATCGTAGACAAAATCCTCAATTCATCACGGATGGGCTTGAGTACACTGGGACAGGCGTGCTCGTTAAATCTGTGGGGTCCAAAGTCCCGACGACGTTAGCTTACAATGCAAGAAAAAGCTTTTTTTTCACCTTTCACTATTGTTATTCATTGGGAGAACCTTTTTATGGTTCAACCTTTCACTATAGTTACGCGTTGGGGAAATCCCGCATATGGTTCAACCTCTCACGATAGTTACGGAATTTGAATATACAGTTTTATGGTTTACATTCTACCAAATCATGGTTGCAGCAAATTTAAACAGTATTTTGATTCAACCTTGAACTAGTATTTTTAGCAGTGTAGTTTACAATTTACGTATGCCAGGGATTTTTTGTGAAGACTAAGAGCGACCATGTTAAATTTTTTTACATACTAGATAATGTTGTGGTACCGGGTGCCGGGTGTTTACATTTAATTAGGAGGTTAGCTGTTTATGACCTCATAAATCTAAGATGGCCGCATAAAAAAAGAATTTCATTAGAGAGGTTTGTATAGTCAGGTGATGCCATCTTTTTAACTTCGAAAAGAATATGATGATACTTTCAACTTTAATGAATTAAGGTTAAAATATCACAAATTGCGTCTGTTTTAAGGGGCGATTACAAAATGTGCTTTGAAAGGAGACAATACTAAACTAAACTCCTCGGCACAACAGCTCATTAGTGGGCTAATACCTTCCGTGCCAATTTCAGCTTTCGTGGCCAAAAGCTCTGGGGTGCTAGGCATATGATCCGGTAAGGTGGTCAGCCTCACGCTGTCCCCCCAGTGTTTAGTTCCCAGGCATGATTGGTATCCATTTCATCGATCCACTCAAGGGATAAAAGTATAGGTCAATCTCCCCGGACCTGTGGCTTGGCAATGCAAGGCACTACCACAACTGGGCTCAAAAAGAGACAATAGGGTCGTGTAACACCTCCCACGTATTGAAAGTTCAAAATGCTAGCCTTTTAATTAGCCAGGATACCAAATGACAAAATCTTGCAATTGGTGTAAAAAGTATCATAGGGTCATATTATGCATCATTTCAAACCCAGAAACGTGAATGTGGTATTAGTTTTAACCTTAAACAAGTTTGTAAAAAATATCCAAGAAGTCGGCTCTATATGTCACAATAAAAAAATTTACTTTGAAATAGGGTCATATGAATATTATTTAATAAGTCATTTTTAATACATTACGAGCTAATAAACAGAAATACAGCATAACATTTTAATTTAAATTACTAAAAAGTATATCCAAGGTACTAGCTTTCATCAACGCTTTAAAGACGATTGCCATGCCGATTGACGATTGCCATGCCATGCCGATTGCTAAATTTCAAATTTGTCTGACGGTTCCAATGACAAATTCATTTTTACTAAAATATATATTTTTGAAAACACATGAAGTAGGTGTGTAACACAAAAATAATAGTTTTTCTTAAGTAACTTTATTGTGTTCGTACAAAAACAATCAGCAGCATTTTATAAAAAAATCTATGGTTTTTTTTTTTTAATGTAGACAGGGAAGATAACTTTTTAGACCGTGTAGTATATTCAAATCCTAAGCTCTATACAGCAGCAATTTTTATATATTTAGGACTTTGATCAACTGGAATGCAGTAGTCAAAATATCTCAAATTATTTATGAAATTATTGTACAGCAAAAGGTGGACGCCTACAAAGTAAGTTCAATTTCTCACCATTATAACGTTGTCAGTTTCTAAAAAAATATTTAATTCTAGGAAAAATAAATAGTTCAAACTATTCTGTGCTGAGTACATACAGAACAATTTGCGAATCAAAGAAAAGTACTGTTTTTCTTGCTGTCAGGCTCAAAAAGTTTTTCCCCATGTCAATATTGTCACAAAGCATTTAACGCTTTAGAAATGTGACAAGTTATTTTTCAAGTAAAAGAATTCTTTGTGTTGGGTTCTCTTGGTGAATTTTTATTCAACGGGGCTTCTTTGTAGGCGGCTAAGCCTTAGCAGACTTAGCAGAATATCAAGAACTGAGATCCATTTTTTGTGGCACCATCAAGGCGACTCTCGCTACTAATTTTGGCGATCATATTTCAATAAATCTGAGCTCCCTTTGGATGTTAAAGTATACCAAAATTTAATTTTCGCCAAACCCAAGTCAAAGGGGTATTCAAGGGATCTTTTACATGCCACAAATTATATGACATGCTTGCCAACCATTTTTCCATCCAGAAAGTCCGACGATTCAGCCGGTGCTCGGACATGAAAACTTGGCCTTATGAGGCGGACACGTGATACCTCTTAGCCACTGAGCCTTTCGGTGAATAGACATTGAAAATTTAGGAGGCAAGAATTTCATTACAATTGTGAAAGCAAATTTATGGTATGGTATGATACATATATATTCCAGCTTGTGTGCTTGTTCAGAGAACCGCTTATAAGCTTTCGTCAAGTGGGACAGACACAGAAAGAAATTTTATAGTCACAAAGAAATGAATAACATATAGACAAATAACAACATTTATTGACTGTCACAAACATCCATGCCTGACCGGGATTCGAACCCGACCCCAGCAGCTCCAAAGGCTAGTACACTAACCATTCAGCCACCGAGGCGGCAGCAAATTTATATGCGATGGTTGGCAAAAAGTTTTTTTTACTAGCCATCACATAAATTTGCTTTCACAATGGGGAACTTGCATGCATTTTTTTTTATTCTCTTAAAACATTCTCCATGCGATTCTAAGAACATCGACATAAATTTTGCCTCAATCCGACCCTTAGTTTATTTTAAATTAATTTTCAAAGTTTGCGTTTAGCCCAGCCCCTTGAAAACGCTGCCTCTGGCCTTCCCTCCCCGAGTGACGACACACGACCCAACTGGGAAAGCCAGAGATAGGCGGCCGCTGTGTTTTACGAATGTCAATCTTCGTAATTTTTTTTTAATCGCGTAGAACCCATTAAAGTGACTTAAATTCTGTGAAATATTAGTGAATACGGATGCTGCATAGTACCTTTTTATAAAAGTACCACTCAAAACCCGTTAGAAAAGCTGTCTTTTAATGATCCTTGAGCTGTAAAAAATGTGTGTATTGATACATAGTTAAATTCAGGAACATTTGAATTTGAAGCAAATAGGCTATTCTTATTACTAACAGGATTATGTTATAAAATAAAATGTCTATGCAATTATATTATGTAACTATGTATTTGTACTTATATATTAAACTATGTAATTTAAATGTAGATTAAAATTAAATGTAATTGATTGAAATACCAGTATTGAAGATTGGGAAATATTATTCATTATTACAGGGATTCGACAAAACAATGTACACACATTGCAATTTTTAAACTAAAAAACATATTTCATAAGTAACTAAGATATAAATAAAATGCTTTTAACAACTTGTAATGCGTGTTACTACAAACATGTTCGAGAAAATATATAGTATCTTATGTGATTATGTGGTACGCATTGTGTGTACTATATTCCCGTAAGAAGTTCATACAATGCCTGTAACTATCAAAAATATTTCCCATTATTAAATGCAGTTATTTCCATCAATTAAATGCAGTTTTAATTTTATTTGAATTTCATTGAAGCATTTTAGTTTATAACATAAGAATGTTACAATTACGAACAAAAATATCTGCTCCCTTTTCGAACGTTGTTGAACCTAACTATCAACACGTATTTTTTTTTTTTTTACATCTCTAGGAAAATTACAACAAGTTGGTTTGCAACAGTAACTATTTCCTGACATCGCCTTCACACACGAGCTATAAGTAGTTTAACAAATTTAATCGAATTAAAATGGACAGATAATTTATCCAACTCCCACTGTCTTTAAAACTTTTTTTAATACAGTATACATAATAATTTCTAGCCTCCGTGGACCTTTAACAGTGCCAGTTACCCTGGAATTATCTCTTCTTTTTTTTAAATGTGCGTTTTTTTTTTGGTTTTGCAAATTTTAAATATAATTTTAACTCGAATTTTTTTTAATGATATTTGGTTTAATTTCATTATTGATTTAATTAATTTAGTTTCTGTAAAACAAAATTAAGTTATTTAAATTATCTAATGAGTTAAATGTTCAATAAAAACATTTGTAATTGATTTTTTCCCTATTTATTGCACTTAATTTTTATTTTAAAAATAAAACATTAATTGTCTATTAAATAAAGCAAACATTAGTAATGGAAAAGAAAAACTAATTAATGTTCATAATTAGTAATAATAAATTAGCAGCAAAAAACTATTTACATTTAAAGTTTAAATAATTTTTAAAATTAAAAACGATTTTAATTAAAAATGATTTTAGTTAAAATAATATTAATTAAAAATATATGAATATAATTTACGACAACAGCTTTTTTAGTTGTGCCCCAGGTGACGGTAGGACGTATAGCATTTTTAAAAGCTTCCACTTTTAACGTTATTAACATACTGTGAGAGCAGAAATAAATTTTTTGGTGTAATTTTTTCATGGTACTATTAAAACAAGGTATTATGCAACATTCGTATGCACTAATATTTTCCAGAATTTACATAACTTTAATGTGTTCGACGCGATAAAAAAAAACATTATGAAGAGTGACATTCGCAAAACACAGCGGCCGCCTATCTCTGGCTTTCTCAGTTGCGTCGTGTGTCGTCACGCGGGGAGGGAAGGCCAGAGGCAGCGTTTTCGAGGGGCGGGGTTTAGCGCAAGCTTTGAAAATTAATTAAAAATAAACTAATGGTCGGATTGAGGTAAAATTTATGTCGATGTTCTTAGAATCGCATGGAGTTTCATTTACAAATGGTATTTCGCTGTTTCCCGACCCATGCAAGTTCCCCATTGTAATGAAATTCAATCCCGCGAAGTTAAAACGAAATATGTATCAAAATATTTCTTTATTTTTACGATATGGTACATATATATTCCAGCTTGTATGCTTGTTCAGAGAACCGCTTTCTCTTCATTGTTGTATACTAAGAACTTTGTCACTGTTCTCACGTTTAAGAATATTTTGAAAATTATATTACTGAAAACACGTACATAAAGATAGAGTTAGATGAAAAAATACAAAATTATCCCCCCCAAAAGCTTCGCACTAATTTTACTTCTAAATTAAATCTATTTCCATTAATCTAAAAATATTTCATTATTTTCAAGTTCCTTTATTCAATATTTCATTATTTTTCATTAACTAAAAATTTTCCATTGTTTTATTTTCAAAATGGATAAAAGCAATCCAATAAATTTGTTTCTAACAAATATCTTTTTTTTAAATATATTTAAGCAAAAAATAGGTGGAAATTCAGAATTTTCAGGAACTTCATTTCTATAAAAAAAAAAATTCGGTGTCCCAGAGGTTTTCGACACTTCATATCATGTGAACCAATAAAATACCACTCTATCCCACATCTGACAAAAAAATATCGGAAGTAAGCCGAGTTTCTTTCACAAATAAAGGCTTTGCTTTCGGGTAGTAACTCAACAATAAATACTTCAAAAAACCGCCGAGTTGTGTTGTACTGGTCCTTCTGGACCCTAGAGAACGACGAACCATTTCCTCAAAATTGAATCCGGTTTTCCTTTGGGGGAAATTGGGTGAGGGTAAACTATACCTTGGGTTGTTTTATACTACAAGAATGTCGAGCTGTTGAGATGTTTACTGACCTGGTTTCTCTTACCTTGTGATGTCTATTTTATGAGGTTTATAGTATTGGTTTTTCACAGTAGATATATTTTCATGAAGGAGTAAGGTTTTTTTTTTTTTGACTTCCACACTACGTTTATAACGTAAAAGGTAGAAGCTTTTATAAAGGCCCATGTCTATCCGTTCGTTTATCCATTTACCCACTTTCATATCTCGAACTACAAATGCTACCGAAAAGTAAGGTAAATGAAAAAAACCAGGTCGTCGAAACAAGAAAATATTGAAAATCTCAGAAAAAAACTTGTGCATATCTCTTTAGTACTCTCCTTAAATTTCATTGAAAAAAAAAACAACGCTATTTTTAAATCCGTAATACATGTTCAGCTAACGATATTGGAGTTTTTTTTTTACTTTAAGCCTATAAGTTTGTAAAATAAAATTTATTTGCAAATGTTTGCTTGCATAAACATAGTGGCTCTGATAATGTAAACAAAAAAACACAACTAACCAGTTGTCTCAGTATCAGCTAATCAGCTTTCTTTGCATGTTAAAATTACTTTTAAAGTTGTTTTTAACCAATTAAACAAATTTAATCAGATGTTGTGTATTGAACAAATATCGTACTTTAATCGAAATATTTGAATGTTCAAGGACGTGTTCAAAAAACGCACAGTAAGACTTTCTTTACGAACCTTTATTTTGAATGTTAATGAACCATTTTTTTACTAGTATTACTACTGTCCCTTGAAAATGCATTTTTATCTCCAACTGTAAACGCAAGATCACGCAATTAGAATCTGGTGAAATTTCATCAACTCATGCCCCGCCTCTACAAGATTTTTTTTATGTACTTACGTGCAAGATTTTCTAATTTTAGAAAAGCATCAGCAAAACGCATGTGCTCTTCAGATAATTATTGGTCAAAATATCGATTTTTCAGTTTTTACTTCTTATTATTAACAATATTTTTATAAACATTTACTAAAAGTTTCATAACGATATCTTTTGTAGAAATAAAGTTATTAAATATTTTCTGCAGTCATTTCTATAAGTTTGAATACGTATTTCGTCCGCTTCCAACCTTTTTTTCTCGGTTTCGCGTTTTTCAATTCTTGCGTTCACTAAGGCTTTTTGCTAATTAAGTTAGAATTTTTAAATTTTTAACCTGCGTTCTTATATATATGGTGCACAAAATTGTGCATGGAAAAAGATCTACTATGCATAGTTGTTGTTAAAAAAATGTTGAATTCTATAATTTGTATTTTTTTTTTTTTTTTGTGATTTTGAGTATAAATGCATGTTACTTTTTAACTGTAGCTCACATTTTAAAATGTATGCACAGTTCTTGAACAAATAATACTAAAAAAGAAACTATGCAAATTTGGTGGAGTTATTCACAAAATTGAAAGAGGAGAAATGTTTAAAAAAAGTTCAAAATTTTGACTTTTTTTTAAATAAATGAAAAATTACTTGCAAATATTTGGTTTTATTTCTAGAATATGTTTATTTAGAGAGAACATTATATAAAAGCACTATCATTTACAAGTTTTTGTCATTATTTCTAAAAATAATGTTTTGGGTATCGTATCCCCTTAAGTATTCAGATTTTTTTTTGACACAATAAATTTGAGTTTAACTAGGTAAGGACAAATCCATAAAACTAGTGAGAGAGTGTGCTTCCTACAGCGTAATGGACTAACGTTACACCAAATTTTTCACAATAAATCGTTATAAACATAACAATCGCGAGAAACATTGATAAATATGTACACATAAAAATCTATTTTAAAAAAAACTATTGCGTGCAAAATGCCATTAGCATTTTTTATGAAAATACCGATAGATATAAATAGAACTAATCAATGTAATTTTTCGACTTTAGTTTCAGGTTATCATGATTTTTTAAAAATCAAACCAAACTGAAACGACAGTGATTTTAATGATCTTGTTAGGATTCTTCGACTGATTTATTATCTATCTTTTTAATGATCTTATTACTGAAATTTCTCAAAAACCAATGTAAAAAAAACTATACAATTATCCGCTAATGGTACTGGAAAATCAATTTTGCTGTATAACCCCTAACAAATGACCTAAATACTAGGAAGTACTACGAAGATAAGCAGAAGATAAGATTCCGATCGCACTAGGATCTTAATAAACTAACTATAAAAAACGTATTAACTTTCGAAACTCAATCGAAAACGTTTGTTGAGGTTTTTTATAAACTCATTATGCTGAAGCCTTGGGTTTTTTTTAAGGCTTTGGCAAAGGTCAAACAATACTACAGCTAACCCTTTCAGTTCCAATGACAATTTGGCATCATCATTTTAGATTCTTTATTCTGATCGTCTATGGCCATTTCTGATACAAAAAGCACATCATTCGATGCTTCAATTTTTTTTTCAATTAGAAAATACATAATATTAATTTTTTTATTAATACCAATAGATGTCAGCCCTATTTTTTAAAATTATGATCAGAAAATTGATGCCAAATGTCATCTCTTGGACCTGAAAGGGTTTTTTAAAAAAAACCTTTCCGACCGAGCTATCACGATCGTGCGGGTTCAAAAGAGAAGGTTCAGGCTTTTCAAACATATCTATACCGAAGTAGCTGACTTGTATCATTCGTTATTTGTATAAAAAATAACTTTGTTTTTCAGGAGTTGCTGGCATTGATGCTGTTAACGGCATTTTTTTCGATAAAACTCCAAATTTAGTCTCTTAATTGTAATCAGCACCATCTGACCACCGGTCTTAAAGGGTTATGGAGAATAAGTGACAACAACTACAACAACATGATTTCAACTACTGCATTAAATATTTTTTTTAGCTCTTTTAAGGTTGGAAACCTCTCATCTTAATTCTTATGACAACACATTTGAAGGAACCATAAATCAAAATTTATAATAAAAATCAGTATACTCAGTCGAAAAAAATGTCCAGTACATACGTATTATACTAACTAACATTGATCGGGGGGGCAAAAACACTTCAGGCAAAAAAAAAAAAAAAAATCGTTTTAAATGAAACTAAGAAAAAACAGGCAAGAGGCAAGATGTGTTTTGGGTTACAAAAACTCGTTGAGTAGATCGTAATACAGTAAATTGTTTCGAGTGTTTAGTGCAGTTTAGTGCGGAGGAGTTATTACGTTTTTTTCCCTCCTTTTGTTTTTTGAAATTTGTGGAAATTTTGTTTCTTCACTCCCCGATTATTTTGTTGTTCATATACGTAATATATATAATTAATATCCTAACAATATTATAATAAAAAAAAAACTAACATTTGTTGCCAGTATATACGTATTATACTAACATTTGTTGCCGGTATATACGTATTATACTAACTAACATTTGTTACAATGAGTGTGTATTCTACTTACTCCAAAAAATTAATAACATTTCCATATTATCTTAACTTTTGACGCCACTTAACGAACGCACCCTATCAAAGACGATATTCACAAAAAGCATACAGGGGGTCAAATTACCGGGTAATCCCAATCTTCGTAACACAAAGTATAAAAACACCTCCCTAGAATCGATTTCCACATTAAGCTTTTGTCGACTGATTTATTTTTAGGGTATTTCACCTCACCCCATTTCTCTTTTCGATAAAGATTTAGATACTGTCCGTGGGTGATTCGTGACCACGTCCATTGGCCGGCACTTTTTTAGGTTCTCATGTGGGGATATTGAAGAAAATTAAACTGGTTTTTCTTTTTACCAGTTATTAATTTACCTCTTTCAGATAGCTCCTGATTTGAGGAGGGCTGGGGAGCCCAGTCGGTTAAGCACTCGCTTAGCATGCGGAAGGTCCCAGGTTCGGGTCCGGGCATCGCCAAAATATCTGCCGACCTATAAACGGCCCGTGCAGCCAAAAATGTCCGACGAATAATACCCCGTGTAAGGAGGTGCACGTTAAATATCCTTCAAAGTCCTAACGCTGCGTACGATGTCGCCCTTAACGGTTGCGTTGGGTGCTATTCAGATGTTGGCTCGTTACCTGACTGTGGTTCTAAAATACGACGCCCGTCGCCAATAGCCCTCGTGTAGCTCTAGTGTGACGATAATTCAAACCAAACCAAACCTGATTTGAGGTTATGAGACCGAATGTTAAGGTTTTTTTTTTAAATGTTGTTTTAAACAGAGTACCAGCATCTCCTGAAGAACTACGTCATTTTTTATACAAATAGTAAAGGACTGATATAGGGTGTCCCAAAATTTACTACCTGTTTTTAAAAGTTAATAAAAAAATAAATGGATAGAGATAATAACACAATTCTTGCAGAAAACGAATGAGTTATATCTGCATTTAGATATGGAAACACTTTATTATGTTAGTTATGTTTATTACGTAATTATGTTATTACACTTTATTATGTTCAATTTTACAGACGGATGGCGTTTTAATACTTGTGTTGGCTGTATGAAAGAACTAGGCATGCGTATACACCGAAAAGAAGGACCAAGGTCATAAATGTTCAGTTCTGAATAAATACCCTTCTTTTTGTTACAAATTGTGTAAATATCTCTATCCATTTTTTTTTTTTTTTAACTTTTAAAAACAGGTAGTCCATTTTGGGACACCCTGTATTTCGACAGCAGTGAGTTACCCAAGTACTGTATAAGTTACCAAGTACTGAGTTTACCCAAGTACTGACTGCCGCAAGCAATCAATTTTGTCTCTATTTGTAAGGCTATGAATCACTCGGAAATTTAAAGTTAAAAGTTATCTCTCAATCAATTCTTGACTTTCTTCAATTTGTGAAAATTAGAGGGTCGTGTTGAAACACCCTAAACTGACAATACATAATTGTGTAAATTCATTGTGTTGTTGGATAAAAGAACTGTAAGCATTGTATGTTGCTCTCTGTATCCCTTAGTATCGTCTTATATTATCTTATATTCTCTACAAATGTAGTGTCATCAATAATTTAGCCTTCAAAATTACTCAAAACAATGGATTCTACAGGGCTGTGAGGCGCCCTGAGGTCAGTGTCTTGATCTACGGATCGGAAGGTCCCGCGATCGAGTCCTGGTCGCTGAAAACTCACCGAGTATATGCGGAGTACGTGCTCGCTAAATATGTTGGTCCGAAAGTCCTGTGGGCGGTCATTGCGCAGTTTCCCACTGGTACAGGTTCCTGGAGACTGTTTCCCTCCCCTTCAAGGACATGTCTAAATTGTGGAGGTTGCGCGTGATAGATGGCGGCATCTGTCACGTATATGCGTGCATGTGGGTGTGAGTATGTGTGTGTTGTGACTGTCTTACTTGACGAAGGTTTATAAGCGGCTCTCTGAGCAAGCACACAAGCCTGAAAATATATGTATATCAACCAACCAACCAACCAACCAATGGCTTCTACGCGATGGGGCTTCTGCTGCATCTCAAACAGAAACAAGTAGAATTATTATGGCATGTACTTATATATACCATGGATGAGATCAACACATGTTTCCCTCGTATGCGTGTTTCTAAGTTACCTGCCCTGTTACACTATTAAAGATTTCAGTTCAACGTTGAACCAAATATTGGTGAACAGTTAAGAACTTTTGGCAGATACACCATAAAATGGTTGAACAAATATCACATTCTGGAAATAGAATTGCTTTCACGAAAAATTGGTTCGACTTCTACTCCAATAGCACGAAAGTGCGAGAGAGAAAGTGCTTGAGAATCGGCCCGTACGTGGCCGAGTGGTTATTGCATCAGCCTAGAGATTCAACCATCTCAGGAAAGCGGGGGTTCGAATCCCACCTACTGCCAGTCATCTTATAAATCGGATCTCTTTACTGGAAATAGTAGAAAAAATCCTCAATTAATCACGGATGGGCCCGAGTACCCAGAGCCAGACGTGCTCGTTAAATCTGTGGGGTCCAAAGTTCCGACACGTTAGCTTATATATATGATGTACGAAATACCATTTTCTTTCACGTTTCACTATTGTTGTGCATTGGGAGAACCTTTTTATGGCTTAACTTTTCACTATAGTTATGCAATGGGAAAATTCCTCATATGGTTCAAAATATCACCATAGTTACGTAATTTTTAAAAATACCATTTTATGGTTCAACAGTCTACCAAATCATGGTTGAAGCAAGTTTGAACAGTATTTTGGTTCAACCTTGAACTGTTATTTTTAACAGTGTACCCATACAGGATTTGAAGAGTTAATTTGAGAAAGTTGCCTTATAATTAATTGGAATTTTACAATACTTTTCGTATTGCCCTTTTTCTAATCATATAAAAAATACCCTACCTCAATGATAAGTTATTTTAAATTTACCTAAAAATACTTTACGAAAATGTCGAAACAAAAAGTAGCACACAAATTTTATTTCTGTAAGATTAATAATATAATATTTTAAATAGCTATTTTCAAAGTTTTTAAGAACAAAAATTATATAACAAAATATTTGGCTTACGAAAACAATATCATTGTAATGCATTCTAGTCTTTTAACTCAAAAGCTTGAAAACCACCAAACGATAACATCAAGAAATGAGGTAGATTAATTCTGCCAAGTCGCAGCTAAGACTTTGAAGAAAGCATTTTCTAACACAAATGATTGTTTGTTGGATTGATAAAATTGTTATTAGCATTTTTTTATTTTTATTTTCGGAGATATTTTTTTAATATAAATAATGAGCTTTTTAACTTATACGGTATA
This sequence comes from Hylyphantes graminicola, assembly GCA_023701765.1. Classification (NCBI taxonomy): domain Eukaryota; kingdom Metazoa; phylum Arthropoda; class Arachnida; order Araneae; family Linyphiidae; genus Hylyphantes; species Hylyphantes graminicola. The sequence continues at coordinate 60,033,650 of CM043120.1, read as the reverse complement.
TATTAAGATAAAATTGAAGTTTTTAAACTTAAAATTACTTTGTTGCCTATATTTGAAGAAGAAAAATGTGGTGGAAGTTTTCACAGGAATCCTGAAGCTTTTTACCTGCCACTACTATTGATTTACCACTTTTTCGGTGCCTCAAAGATATGGTTTTACAACAAAATTTGTAAATCCCCGCTCCAAATAGTGGTGGCTGCAAGAAAGCTCCAGGATTCTGGTGCAATAATATTGCACCAAAATTTTAAGAGAAATTAAACAAACAAAAGTCTGGACATACATGTATGCGGCAGGTGTGCATTAAGTTCGCCAGGGTGCAAAGTCACGCCACTGAATACGAAGTAGCTATTCAGTTGCATTGGATGCCCGCTGTAAGTTTTTGGAACCAAAACTTTTTACTAAATACAGTCGCGAATGCCAATGGAAATGTTTCACGTCTTGAGTGGCAACAGTTCCAGCGTATTGTTTTCATTTTTTGGTACGATGGACTTACATTTGTTTCGGTTAATAAATAGCTGTTAATATTTCTAATAAAATTAATGAGATTATTTATCTCTCTCACTCTCTCTCTCTCATATAAATATTTCATGCATTTGCATTAGATATTTTAAAGTGATGATTTAAATTTAAAACATTAATACAATTTAAAACATTAGTTATAATAAATGCAACCAGAAAAAACTTGCAATAGTAATATCTGCATTTTTTGCCATTAATAAATGATATTTACTGTTTATGAAAAGTAAGAGAAGAAAAATAAATAATTAGTAGTTTCAACAACACATTTCTCGATTTTTGAAAATGATAAACACTACTTTTAAATTACAGTTTTAATTTATTAAAGTTTAATGAATAGCAAAAATAAAAAGACATTGCACTTAGAGAACCCTAAGGAAGAACACAACAGACGAAATTCCCGCGCATTGAGAGTTATTAAAAAAAATTTGGGAAAATCAAGGAAGTTCAAAAATTCGAATTAGAAAGAGGTACGTCAACGGAATCAAACCGTTTGCAACTGTACCAAATTAATACAGTAAAATGAACAAAAAAAAAGGAATTTCCGGCAAGTTACTTAACAAGATGGAATAGATGCTTTTGATGTCTTGAACGCCTCATTA